>OY998175.1:201458375-202658375 GCA_963921935.1 Galeruca laticollis | reverse complement strand
ATTTAGAAATTGAGTCCTTCAGCGAGAACAACCATTTGAGGGGTTGATGGTCTGATAGAATCTTGAATTTCCTTCCAAAAAGATACGGGCGAAAGTATTTAGTAGCCCATATTATTGCTAGCATTTCTTTTTCTATAGTTGAGTATTTAATTTCTGTTTCGTTCAGAGTTCTGAACGCGTATGCAATTGGCTTGTCGTTGCCAATGGGACCTTGAGAAAGTACGGCTCCAATGGCGAAGTTGCTAGCATCTGTGGTGAGGTTGAATGGCTTCGTGAAGTCTGGATATTGAAGCAGTGGTTCATTGGTTAAGAGGTTCTTACAGGTCTTGATACATTCTAGGAATACTGGTGTGTGTTCTATTTTAGCATCTTTCTTCAAGCATGGAGTTAAAGGTTTCGTTATTCGAGCAAAGTCTTTGATGAATTTTCTATAGTAGCCCATTAATCCCAGAAATCCTCTGATTTCTTTGGCTGTTTTCGGAATTGGGTAGTCGACAATAGCTTTGATTTTGTCTGGATTCGGCTTAGTTCCTTCTGGAGTCACAATGTGACCTAAGAAGCTAACTTCCTTTTTCAGAAATTCGCATTTGTCTGTATCTTAAATCCCGTTTCTCTAGGTCTTTTGAAGATTCTAGTGAGATTGACAAGATGTTCATGTAGGAACGTAGAAAAAACGATTATGTCATCCATATATACAAGACATATTTCTCCTTGCAATTCTTTGAGAACATTGTCCATTACTCTTTGAAATGTTGCAGGTGCGTTCTTCAGTCCAAATGGCATTCTGAGGTATTCATAGTGACCATTCTGGACATTAAATGCAGTTTTAGGGTTGTCTTCTTCTGCCATTCCAATCTGGTGGAATCCACTAGCTAGGTCGAGGGTAGAGAAATACTGACATCTTCCTAGTTTGTCCAAGATATCTGTGATGTTTGGGATCGGATACCTATCATCTATTGTCTTCTCGTTAACTTCACGGTAGTCTACCACTATTCGCCATTTAATCCTTCCCGAGGCGTCGGGTTTCTTGGGGACTAACCATATACGAGTTGACCATGGTGATTGGCTTGGACGAATGATTCCTTGGTCTAACATTGATGCTTTTTGTTTCTGGACCTCTTCTTTATGAATGTGAGGATAGCGGTATGATTTGGTGTAAGTGGGAACTTCATCTCTTGTTCTGATGTTATGCTCAATTTGATTTGTGAAGGCGAGGGGTGATTCTGGATGATGGAAGACATCTGAAAACTTTTTGCACAATCGTTTAATGTGCTCTTCTTCTTCTGGATTGAGATGATCGATTCTAAGTAGATGTTCGACATCTGTCTTCTGGTATTCCTGAGGTATAATGTCGGCTGTGTAAAGATGGTAATCGGGTAAGTGGATCCCCGAACTTCTTACTGGATCTGTTAGTGCTATCTGTATTGGTTCGTCTGTGGCATTGATGAGCTCTGTCCATGCTAGACCAATGGCTGCTGTAGTTAGACTTTCGTTAAGGAAAGCTCCTTGTATCTCTTGTTTCGTAAGTATGATAGTTCCTTGTGTTTCTTTAACGGGTACTCGGGCTTGAGTAATCGTCTGTGGTTCGAGTTGGATGGAGTAAAATTGGGTTTTGATACTTTCATAATATTGAATAGGTAGAACAGAGTTTTCTGTGACGAGTTCAGAATCAGGAAAATTGAGTTTTGCTTTTAGAAGCTTGAGATTATCAAGGCCTATTAGGCCATCAAAGGTTTTGTGGAATTTGAAGAGGTAGAATTTGAAATTTCCGTTCTTTTGAAATTCGGAAAATATGGGAATGTCAGCACAATAATCTTGGAAAGATTTTGGAAAATGGAGGTTACTATGAAAGGTTCATGTTTGATTTTATCATGGAAATATTTCGAGGCGATGTCGGGATTGAGGAAAGATTTGGTAGCACCAGTGTCGATAAGTAGTTTAAGATGAGGGTTGGAGATGGTTATATAGGGTAGTTCCCTTTTATCTTGGTAAGAATTGAGCTCTATTACGTCGCGTTGTTGTTTTCGGCATTTTCCCGAAAATTTGTCGTTTGTTCTTCGTAGTCATTTTGAAAATTTTCTTCATACGGTTCTGTTGTTTCGCAAAACTGATTTTCTTGGTGGTAATAATCGTAAGCTGTTTCATCTTCAAATTTGTTGGTATCATAACCATATGCTTCGTTAGCATATTCAATGTTAAATAATACTTCAGATGTGAATCTTGGGGGATTTTGCTGTTGTTGAGATCTCCAGTTTCGGTTCTGAGTCGTAGCTCTAGTGCTAATGCTCATCGGTGTTGGTTTATGTGGCTGAGATATTCCAGGATTATTACTCCAGTTGTTCTGTTGTTGAGGCCGACTGAACTGTTGAAACCTTGACGGTCCAGGGAATACTTTCTGGCCTTGTGGAATGAAATTGTTTTGGTCTAAATCCAGACTGTTGAGGTTGTGGCTGCCATTGCGGTCGGGGATGTGGTGGTTGCCATTGTGGTCTGAAAGTTGATGGTTGCCATTGTGGTCTAAACGTTGATGGTTGCCATTGTGAAGACATAAGAGGAGCTGGTGATTTATGTTGTTGGTTTGCGCTGATATGCCTGCTGGTTGTTGGTTGAGGGTTCACTGCTTTCTGGAGATACCTTATATTGTTTTCTTCCTGGACGTACTGCATTGCCGTAGATAGATTGCTTGGTCTCATTGCTCTGATAGTGGAACCTAAGGGTTCCCGAAGTCCTGCTAGGAAAGTTGTTAGGGCTTGTTTCTGGAAAAAGCTCTTCTTACTTGCCTTTATGTTGATATCGCCTTTGTGAAGCTCTATGTAGTTAGATATTGTATTTAGCAGACCCATTACTTTCTCGTAATACTGCTGTGGAGATTCATTGGGTCCTTGACGTAAATTGTGAGAGAATTCTCATTACATTGGTCGGCGAAGTTTTGGATCAAAGTTTCTTTGGTATGTTCCCAATCTGTACATCCGTAGACTGAGATGACTTCCTTAGCTCTTCCTGTCAGTTTACTTAGGATTCCTTGGAATAGGAGGTGGTTTTGAAAACTTTGGATGTTGTTATTGTCCCAGAAATGGCTTAAGGGTAGAGTAGCGGTATTAATGAAGTTATACAGCTCGTTGGGATTTCCATCGTATGGGGATAGGATGTCTAGATGTTTTGGATTAAATTCAGGCATGATGTTGATTTGAGGTGGGGTAATTATGAGTCTAGGTGTGTTTGAATTTAGGATTGATGGACGTAATACTGATTGAGAGGTATGAGGAGTGTTTGCTTGAGGTGTTTCTGACATATAGGTAATAAAAAGGGAAAATTATAATTGCTTACAGGCTAACGATGATGCTGAGGTGCATTCCGGTTACTAGTGTCGTTTTCTTCTTGCTTCTTTAATTCTAAAGCTTTTGGATGAACTTCACTTGGTTTTCCAAAGGTATTTCTTCTTAACTTAAATTGATTTTTTTCTTCTAATAATTATGGATACACTTCACTTACTTTTATTCTTCTTTTGGCACTTTTGGCCGAACTTCAACGTTTCCCAAAGGTTCTTGAAGTGGATAAAGGTTAAAAAACGAAGAGGATCACTAAGGGCTCTTCCACTATACTACTGACTGCGCCAATTAAGGGTTGCTGCCCGAAAAGGCACTTTTTAAAAAGATATTTTATTGACAATACAACTACACAACTTAAACACAAAATACACTATATCCAATACATTCAATTAATCGAACTTATATACTAAAATAAATGCAGCTATAGACTAAAAATATTCAATCATCATTTGTTGTACAAACATGGATCAGCGGTCGTGAGTTATGCCGGAAGCTCGAAGGTTAATACCATGCATGAACCATGGGTCAGCGAACTGTAACTCACGTATCTCGGTTAAAAGTATGCCTAATTTTAAGTTTTTCTGCAAGTTCGTATGCCATTTTTCTAACGCTGTCTCTGTCTGGAGCAAAACCATATTTCTGTAATTTAAGTATGTGAACCACTAATTTTTACTCCGCCTCATCACCTAGCTGAGAGTCAGGTTCAAGGCGATTCATTCTATTACTATTACTAGACTTTAGTCTTCTTTTTAAGGCCGTTTTCGGTATCCCAAATTCTTTGGCCCATGGTCGCATTTGTCACAGCTTCCATTGCACTATAACAAATTATGCAGAAAATAATTTTGATGCTTTAGAACAGAAGGCTAGCTCGTCAGTTTCAAAAGTTTCTGAATGGTTTCACAATAACTCCTTAATCATGAACAATAATAAGACGCAGTGTATATTGTTTACACGTAGTCGTAACAAAAACACATATCCAAAAGAAATAGGAATTGATAATAATTCCATCGAATTAGACAGCAAAATTAAATTTCTGGGTATTACTATTGATGAACATGTGAACTGGATGGATCATGTGCAGGTGCTCTGCACTAAACTTAGCCAAAATTGTTATTCATTGAGAGTTAAAAAAGGTAGTTAATCAACATACATTAATAACAGCATACTATGGTAACTTCTATTCACATTTATCATATGGGATTGTGTTTTGGGGTAGTACACACGGTCAAAGTGTTTTTATAATACAAAAGAGGGCGGTGAGAATCCTGGCTGGTTTGAAAATCCGTGAGAGTTGCAGATGTCTTTTTAGAGCTCTTAATTTACTTACTGTACCTGCCTTATATGTATATGAACGCCTGTGTTATGTACGTAGAAATCGTGATTATTTTTCTTTTTGTAATTAATCATGGTTACGACACCAGACAAGTAGACTTGTTTCGTTATCCTGTACATAGAACAAGTTTACTAGAAAAGGGCTGTTTTTACAAATGTTTATACTTTTTTAGTTTGCTTCCGGGGAAGATCCGAGATATTACGTCAATTAACCACTTCAAAAACACCACAAAAAGGTCTTTAATAGCTGCAGAGCCTTATGATATAAATTATATCAACAAAACTATTTTTCTTTTTTGACTCAAAAAAATTCTTAAAAATTCTTAATATTTTATTACTCATAGCTGTACTTACATGTAGCGTATCTCTATAATAATATTTTTTTACTGTAGTGTTTGTTTTTTTCTATGTGTATTTTTATATATATTATTATTTTATATTCTTATATGTGACTGTATTTTCACAAGCAACGTGTTAACGTGTTAACATGTACTATACAATGTGAATTGTTCCTGGTACGCAATGAATATCTATCTAATGTAACATATCTCTATATTATTAGTACTTTTACTGTAATGTTTA
The DNA here is from genome assembly GCA_963921935.1 of Galeruca laticollis. Taxonomy (NCBI): domain Eukaryota; kingdom Metazoa; phylum Arthropoda; class Insecta; order Coleoptera; family Chrysomelidae; genus Galeruca; species Galeruca laticollis. The sequence goes on along the minus strand of OY998175.1, from coordinate 202,653,132 downwards.
ATACTTAATGTTTTTTTAATGTGTATTTTTATATATATATATATATATATATATAATGGATATTTTTGTGGGGATGTGGCAATTAGACTCCAGAGTAAATTCTTTCAGATATTTATTCCCGAGCTTTCGAATGATTTTCATTCATTATCAAGGGCTATAAATAATTGGTCAATGTTATCATTAATAATAATTAAATGAAATAATGAATACTTACATAAAATCTATAGCGAATTTTGGAATAGTTGTAAATTTTTATAATAAACTCTTGTAAACATAAATCAATGAAAAACTCAAAAAACAATATGACAATAAACAAAATATTTGATCTTGAACTACTACAATTTTTATTTTTTTATCATAAAATTAAAAATTGTTATGAATATTCTGTTCTTTTTTCATAATCTAAGAGATATGCATAGATAACACTAAGGTTATTTAAATCTGTTTTTTTATTTATTACATAATTTTGTTCTGCAATATATGTTGTTTCCAAAAAAAGGCGTTTTCTATAATTACTTTCTATTGCTAAGACTTTGGCAGATTGATAATCCATAGAATGGCCTTCATAAAACACGTGTTTCGCTAAAGCACATCTATCAGGATATAATCTCCTGTCACTTTTATGAGAGGCGATTCGATTGGTTAGCGATCTTTTACTGTGACCAATGTATTTCTTATTACAGATATTGCAAGGAATCTCATAAACTATATTAGTTAATTTAGTAGTAGGAGTCTTGTGTTTGATCTTACTGAAAATTGATTTTATTGTAACACATTGTTTATTCGCAATTTTGATATTATGTGGTTTGAATACTCCAGAAATTGCAAATTGGGAAAAGAAACTTTTTTAGAATTAATTACATTTATTTTTAATAATACATTTTTCACTTACAATAACAAAAATTACCAACAAACCTTTGGAACACCTATGGGCTCTTCAATATCTCCTATATTAGCAGACTATGTCATGAATTATATTTTAGACTATGTTATTTCTGTTTTACCCTTTAATTTGTTTTTCATCAAAAAATATGTAGATGATATAATATTATCTCTTCCATGTGATGAAATAAATAATATACTCTTTTACTTCAATAGCTTCGATCCACATATACAATTTACAATGGAAAGGGAAAATACAGAACAATCTTCACCTTTTCTTGATACCAAATTTATTAGAAATAATGATAATAGAATCTTGATTGACTGGTATAGGAAACCTATCAATTCTGGGAGATATATAAATTACCATTCATATCATCGACGTAGTACAAAAATTAACTTGATTAAACAGATGAAAACCAGAGTCCTAAAAATTTCAAATCCAATATTTCACGATAAAAATCTAAAAATACTCTACAAACTTTTCTATAATAACTCATATCCTTCATATCTTTTGAAACATGTTTTATATAATACTTCTGACAATATAAATGACATTACTGTTGACATAATACGAAACGAAGAAAACAGTGACATTTTAACTACTAATATTACATCTCCAACTTATATTTCATTTCCATATATAAAATCTATCACACCTAAAATTTCTGGAGTATTCAAACCACATAATATCAAAATTGCGAATAAACAATGTGTTACAATAAAATCAATTTTCAGTAAGATCAAAGACAAGACTCCTACTACTAAATTAACTAATATAGTTTATGAGATTCCTTGCAATATCTGTAATAAGAAATACATTGGTCACAGTAAAAGATCGCTAACCAATCGAATCGCCTCTCATAAAAGTGACAGTAGATTATATCCTGATAGATGTGCTTTAGCGGAACACGTGTTTTATGAAGGCCATTCTATGGATTATCAATCTGCCAAAGTCTTAGCAATAGAAAGTAATTATAGAAAACGCCTTTTTTTGGAAACAACATATATTGCAGAACAAAATTATGTAATAAATAAAAAAACAGATTTAAATAACCTTAGTCTTATCTATGCATATCTTTTAGATTATGAAAAAAGAACAGAAGATTCATAACAATCTTTAATTTTATGATAAAAAAATAAAAATTGTAGTAGTTCAAGATCAAATATTTTGTTTATTGTCATATTGTTTTTTGAGTTTTTCATTGATTTATGTTTAAAAGAATTTATTATAATAATTTACAACTATTCCAAAATTCGCTATAGATTTTATGTAAGTATTCATTATTTCATTTAATTATTATTAATGATAACATTGACCAATTATTTATAGCCCTTGATAATGAATGAAAATCATTCGGAAGCTCGGGAATAAATATCTGAAAGAATTTACTCTGGAGTCTTATTGCCACATCCCCACAAAAATATCCATTACAAATAAGTTGGCAAATATCTTTTTCCAAATTAAATATACAGTAGGATCTCGCTAATCCGGCCCTATATTGAGATCGGTAGAGCCGGATTGCCGAAATTGCCGGATTAGTGGAGATATGGTAAAAAAAAGCTAAATAGACCATAAAAACATCGTATAATTACTACAAAACAAGTTAAAATATACAGTATGTACAGTATGTATTGTAAAAAATAATATGATTTTATTATCAATGGTTATTAGAATGGCTATTAATTAACCAGTTATTTGTTAAGTACAGTATAAAAATCATTACATAATATTATGTATAAATCGATAAAAATATTATAAGCAGAACACAGTTAAGGTCAATGTAAAAAAACGGTTTGTTTAAAACTAGATTTAACACAATTACGAAGAGCTTAAATATGTAAGTGGGAAAAAGTGTTTAATAGTTTTTTGTTTTTTGGCATTTAAAGAAATCCTCAAAGCATTTTACTGTAGTCGCTTTAACATTAGAATGTCAGATGCTTCCGCGCCATTTTCCTCAGCCCATGTGATAGCAGTAGCAAGAGCATTCACAGCCTTCTCGTTGTTCACTGTGTGTAGATGGGTAAGAATTTCTATAGAACCCCCCTCCGTCTCGTCCTCGTCCCTGTTGTCCAGTACGTCTGCGATGATCTCGTCATCTGTCATGATCTGATGTTGTTCTTCATTGTCTCCAGCTAACCAGCTGTTCACATCAGCTGTTGTCAGGTCGTCTGCATCATCCAAAAGCTGCTCAGAAATTGCCTCTCTTAAGTTATTTAGCTCAATATCGGTTTCTTTGTTTAGCTGAGTATCAGAGTCATTTTTCCTCTTAATTTTGTATGCATCTAATAAAGTGAGAGAAGGCCACAGCTTCACCCATGAACAAACAAGTGTTTTTGTTGAAAGGTTTTTCCAAGCACCTGCTAGGTTAAAAACAACATCTTTGAGATTAGTGCTTTTCAAGGATTGAACAACACTTTCCTCTTTTGACAAAACACTGTTCAACAGGCTTTTTTTGTAACTTGTTTTTACAGTCTGAACTACGTTCTGGTCCATTTGTTGAAGTAACGGAGTTACATATGGGGGCAAAAATAACGTGCATATTAGACCATCTTCAGATTTTAAGTCCTCTGCATCAGGATGTCCAGGACAGTTGTCAAGAACCAATATGGCTTTCTGGGGCAAGTTCTGTTTTTTCAAAAACTTTCTTACTGAAGGAACAAAGTTTATATGGAACCATTCGCTGAAAAGTGTTTTGGTCATCCATCCCTTAGTTTGGTTTTTGTATAAAACAGGCAAATTTACATTTTTAAAAACCCTGGGATTTTTTGATTTCCCAATGACAAGCATATCTAGCTTATGAGTGCCGCTAGCATTAGCGCACGGCATAAAAGTAATTCTGTCTTTAGCCAATTTGCGGCCAGGAGCACTAGCTTCAGCCCTATGAACGAATGTTTTTTTTGGCAAAAGGCGCCAAAACAAACCACTCTCGTCTGCGTTATAGACTTGATCTGGGCCCAGGTCCATTTGGTCAACGATTTTTTAAAATTTCTCAACAAAGGGCCCAACAGATTCTACATCACATGAAAGCTTCTCACCGGTTAAAGTTAACAATCGAATTCCAAAACGCCTTTTGAATTTGTCAAGCCAACCCACACTTGCACAAAAGTCATCCTTTTTCATAATTTTATGATAAAAAAACTTAGCCTTTTCCATAAGAATTTCACCTGAAATAGGCGTGTGCCTGTTTCTTTCTTGCATCAACCAAGCATAAAGTGCATCTTCTACTTGTGGAAACTCACCTGTTTTCAAAGTTTTTCTTACACTGGAAGATGATTCTTTACTCTGGAAAAACGACTCAATTCGGTCCTTCTTCTGTTTTATGTCGTGTATTGTCGCACGGCCAATGTTGTACTCCTTAGACAAATGAGCTAACTTTTCACCTTTTTCCAAACGTTTTAAAATTTCGTACTTTTTATCTAAAGTTAAGGTGACATGTTTCCGTTTGTCCGACATGGCGTATTTTCAAAATACCAAATCCGTAGGCACTACAGGAAAAAGGCACAGACACTAATAGTCATTCACGGCAGGTGTAATGCGACTGACTTGTTTACTTCGAGGCGCTCTACCCTAGACATGCAGAAACATGAAAACAGCTGACCCCTCCTCCGACGCCGAGTGCCGGATTACTGGACGTGCCGGAGTGGCGCACGACCGGATTATAGAGACTGTACTGTATATATATATATATATATATATATATATATATATATATATATATATATATACAGGGTGCCCGGGACTAATGGGAAAAAAGTCAGGAACGTATAATCTGAGCCAAAATAATGTTAGTACTTCATATAAACTTTTTCTATGTAGGCCCTCGTTTTCGAGTTATAGGCCTCCAAAGTTTTAATTTTGAATTTAGTTTTTATTTTTATTTTTTTTACTAGTTATTTGATCTTTGTAAAATTTACGGCAAAGCTATAATGTACGTGTATGTTTATTTTGGAAAAGTAAACAGATTTACAGTAGTGCCTTGAAGCCAGGGACGGACTACTCGCAATGGTTAGTGATCCAAAAAAATTGCAGGGATGGCACACCCTGTATGAAATTATCGAAATTGACTTCCCCACACATTAGGCTAACGAAAAGGTACTCTTGCTATAATTCGATAAAATGAGCCGTTTGGCTAATATTTACAGTTTTATTAATGCACTACGTACAAATTTACCTAACTAACTTATTAATACGATGTACTACAAAAAAATAATTTGATGATAGCAGATGATAAAAACATGAGAAACTTATTTAATGGGAATTAAAGAGGTACGCAGACAACGTAATTAGTTGCTTTTAATCAAAATTACGAACACAACATTATTAAACCATTAAGAAAACCTCATAAAACACAAGTTATAAAACAATCGACTGAAACTAATTCCTAAACAACAAAAACTAACGTTCTTCTAATAAATGTTCAATATGAGCTCCTCCCACTTCCACCCACATTCTAAGTCTACGACGGTTGTTTCTTTGCACTTCTAATAACATTGCAGTGTAACACATTTCTGTCTATTAAATCTTGCCTTGTTTACACAGGTGTTGCGTATACCTTACTTTTGAGATAACCCTAGAGAAAGAAATCCATATGATTAACATCTCCTGATGGCGGTGGTCATTGAAAAGGGCCTCCACGACCAATCCATCTATTACGAAACCTTGTGTGTAAATGCTATCGTACATCTAAACTGAAATGAGGAGGGGCCTCATCATGCATGAACCAAAAATTTCTACGAGTTTGTAGTAGCACATCATCAAACAGGTTCCATAACTCATTTTGCAAAAACTCCAAATATCTCTGACCGGTCAAAGTATCGTCAATAAAGTATGGCCATATCAAATGATTGCCAACTATTCCTGCCCAAACATTTACCATGAATCTATGCTGGCTCCTAGTTTGACTAATGCCATGTGGATTCACATCATCCCATAAATGCATATTATGAGAATTTATGACTACATCTCTGTTGAAACCGGATTCGTTCGTAAAGAGAACGTTACTAATGAATGTATTGTCTGCTTGTTGTTGTCGCAGAAACCACTGGCTATACTCAAGTCGTGAAGGATGATCAGCCACTGTCATACTGTGTACTTTTTTCATGTGAAAAGGATATAACAGCTGTTCTTTTAGAACGCGATGCACAACTGATTTCGAGACGTTATGTTCTCTTGATAATTTTCGTAAACTCGTTGATGGTTCATTATCAACTGCATTTAACAAGTATTGTTCAACTGCCACAGTACGTACGCTTCGTACTAGACCTTCTCCACCTTTTTTTTGGCAAAAAACGTCCTAAAATTTAAAACTTTGTTTTGTATACATGGAAAATTATATTTACTTATTCATACCTGTTTCTCGTAACCTGAGATCAATACGCTCAAACATTCGTCTGTCTGGCAATGCTCTATTTGCAAAATGTTCTGCATAAAGCCTTCTGGCCTCTAAACAGTTTCGAGAAACCAGTCCGTACATTAAATTCATATCTGCGTGAATGTACGTAGTGCATTAATAAAACTGTCAATATTAGCCGAACGGCTTATTTTATCGAATTCTAACAAGAGTACCTTTTCGTTAGCTTAATGTGTGGGGAAGTGAACTTCGATAATTTCATACAGGGTGTGCCATCCCTGCAAGTTATTTGGATCACTAACCATTGTGAGTAGTCCGTCCCTGGCTTCAAGACACTACTGTAAATCTGTTTACCTTACCAAAATAAACATACACGTACATTATAGCTTTGCCGTGAATTTTATAAAGATCAAATAACTAGTACAAAAAATAAAAATAAAAAATAAATTCAAAATTAAAACTTTGAAGGCCTATAACTCGAAAACGAGTGCCTGAATAGAAAAAGTTTATATGAAGTACTAACATTATTTTGACTCAGATATACTCTACTGACTTTTTCCCATTAGTCCCGGGACACCCTGTATATATATATATATATATATATATATATATATATATATATATATATATATATATATATTATTTTGTATTCTTATATGTGACTATATTTTCACAAGCAACGTGTTGACATGTACTATACAATGTAAATTGTTCCTGGTACGCAATAAGTATCTATCTATCCATCTCTCTATCTATGGAGTGATTTCGCAGACCAATTTCCGCGTTCTGATCTTCCTTTGCGTTTATATTTAGTCGGCATGGCTCTGTTAAAGAAATAGATGTATTGAATTGACCTATATATATGATTTTTGGCAATATAATTTATGGTCCAACTCACCCTAAAATATGCGATCCATCTACCCCAAACTTACGGGAGAAATGGACCACTGGTTATTCATACTTAATCAAGGTGACAGAGCTCTTATTTTTAGGTTAAAATAGTCTACAGGGGCCATATAATCTATATTATGCATACATGTCTTGTAAAACTTACCTAAAATCAATTCACCATCACACAATAAAATTCTCGAATAATTTATTACGTAGTATTAAACGGACTTACCCTATAGATATTGTTAATAGTGAAATTTGATTAATTTTGAATTGTTGTGCCTGGTGTATCTTTTTTTGATAATTAGTGTTTATTAATTGTAATATTAGTATCTGTCAACAACATGCATTGTCATTGACATTTCCGGGAGGAAAAGTGAAATTTCCGTGCAGAAAAGTGCCATAGTGTTTACTTTTACCACTTTAAATTACTACTTTTCCAACGGATATAAAAAAATAAGACAAGCCTTCTGTGCGTATTAAAGTTTGTGTAAAAAACGTGTTTTGCATAGTAGTTGTAGAAAAATGTAGTTTCTTTGACATAAATAATAGTAGCTTTGGTATTTCCGCATTGACTTCCACAAACAGGCTAAATTTAAGAAGAATTGGGAAATTATGCAAAAAAATAACAATACATCCAATAATCCAGCTAGAAACTGGAGGGTGTTATACTCATGGTTTCCTTTGAGAAATTTCAAATGTTATTTTATGAATCTAAGAAGGCAAATCGTAATACTTATTGGCATGTCAAAAGCGAAAACTGGTAGGAATTTCTTGTGTTTCGAAATATGTCACCTTTTTCCAATAAGAAGTGGAAACACATCAAAAACATTTTTTCCTCATAGATAATAGAATACAGGGTGGCGCATTAGAAACAGTCCACCTCAAATATTGTTCGCGGGGGAGGTTTTTGGGCAAACCCCAAGACACGTCGATTTTGTTTTCGAGGGGGACAACTTTTGATAGTTAACTTATGGTTGTACGGTTATCCCCCTGAAAGGGATGACTACCCCTTCGAGAATCTTTAATGGCAGGGGGGGCCGAATGGCACATAATTTGAAAGGTATTTTGATTCTCTTTAAAGACATGCTAACATTTTTGCCTAAGTGTTAAAATCAATGACAAAAATCAGATGGAAATCCCCGTTAAAGAAATCGAAATAAAAAGCTGAATTAATAATTAGGTAATAACATTCCATTAAAATGTTATTATTTTCATAAAAAAAGACAAATTAAAAAAGGAGTAAAAATTAAATTTATGAAAATCTAAATACTACAAATAAAATTAAACCCCTTATACCTTTTAAATTATAATCCTATTCTCATTTATTACTGAAATAGCAAAAAAGATGTTTGTCAGCTATTGACGTGATAAGAAATAGTTTTTAGTAGAATTTGACGGGTACCTAGTTTTATTTTAGAGAAATTCCTTCATTCTCAAGTTCAAAGTAAATGAATCTAATTATCATGGTTTACACCACTGCTGAGAAAACTGAAATTGTTGCAAACTATTATAGAAACAACGAGTCTGCACGGGCAGCTGCAGGAGTTTGTAATGAACGTCATCCCGATAAGAATGTACGACATCCCTACGTAATGAATTTAATATCTAAGTTCATGGAGACCGGAAACGTTTCTAACAGAAAATATGAAAGACAACATCCTGTTACTAACCAGACTACACAGATTGCTCTTTTGGGACATGTTGCATTGGATCCCACATCAAATACGAGACAAATAGCAGCAGCTACAGGAATTCCACGCAGAAGCATTCAGAGGGTCTTGAAAAAGCATAAATTCCATCCCTATAAGATTCATCTGTTGCAAGAGCTCAACGAAGACGTTCCAGATCGCCGTATCCAATTTTGTGAGGAGATGACTAGAAGACAGGTGGACAACCCCCACTTTTTATATTCGATATGCTTTTCTGACGAATGCACGTTCTTTCTTAATGGTCACGTGAAAAGACATAATTACAGTTACTGGAGTGATGCAAATCTTGCAATTATGAGAGAACTAAAATTAAATGTGTGGGCTGGGGTTTTTGGAAATAATATTGTTGGTCCGGTTTTCCTACCTCAGAACTTGACGGGTGAATCTTATCTTAATTTGCTCGAAGACCTCATCTACCCTCAAATTGTGGAGATAATGGAAAACGATGATCAGATCCCAGAAAATGACTTTTTTTTCAACAGGATGGCGCTCCACCAAACTATGCAGCTCCTGTACGAGACTTTTTAGATCACCATTTTCCCGCACATTGGATTGGTAGAAGAGGTTCCATTGAATGTCCTCCAAGATCGCCTGATCTATCACCGTTGGACTTTTTTTATGTGGTTTTTTGAAAGGTGTTGTTTACCAAACGCAACCGAACTCTTTAGAAGATCTTCGCCACCGGATAACTGTGACATGCGATAAAATAACTCCGGTTATGCTACAAAATGTTCGGAACAGTGTTGAACAAAGGTTGTGTTATTGTTTGGAAGTAAACGGATCACAATTTGAACACTTACTTTGATTAAAACTTTTTTTTTATTTCTTCCACTCACACTTCCAGCTGGTTTTTGTCATTAATTTTAACACTTATTACAAACATGTTAGCATGTCTTTAAAGAGAATCGAAATACCTTTCAAATTATGTGCCACTCGACCCCCCATGCCATTAAAGATTCTCGAAGGGGTCACCCCTTTTAGGGATTAAACCGTACAACCATAGGTTAACTATAAAAAGTTGTCCCCCTCGAAAACAAAATCGACGCGTATCGGGGTTTGCCGCAAAAACCTCCCTCGCCAACAATATTTGATGTGGACTGTTTCTAATGCGCCACCCGTATAATGAAGCAGTAAACGGAAAATTACAAAACGCCAAAAAGTCACTTCAGATACTGGCTATAATTTACTATGTACAAATTTATTTATTCTTTACAAGAATTAACGAACTGACCTCACTCTACTTTGAAATATATTTTATTTTAAATCAATAATCAGCTTAAACAGTCACTAAATTATCTACACAAAGTATTGTTATTAATTAACACAGGTGATTGTGTCTTGAACAGTAATTTAGTTAACAGCTACACAAATTCCTAAAAGAAATTAAAACCTTGATTAAATATATAATTAAAAGTTAATGTATTGTTTACTTACCAGTACTGGATAATGATAAAACTCATCAAACTGCTTCTTTCAATACAATGTTTATATTTGAATGAGGTTACATGTCGTAAACAGTTCATACAACGAGTACACAAAGTTTAGAATGGCTTCAGACATGAAATAAATAAACTTTGTCGTTGATTTTTGTCGTCGTTTTGTATTACCCTTATTGCGAACGCCTTATTGAATTTTGTTTTGTTTTCAATGTCATTTGCAATGACATTCATAATAGGTACTACTTTTGATTAGATTGACGTTGACACTTCGCTAAACAGGTTGAGTACTAGGGTACTACATAAATCTGAAATCCACTAAGCCAGCTCGGTTGACTTCAGATTTCGTTATATCTATTGGAGATATTCCATTGGTCAGCCGAAAATAAGAATATATCGTAGGGATTATCGGAACTTGATTGGCCGTTAAGGTTTACAAAAACTTGGAGTCCGTTTAGTTTCGGGTTAACTGGTCCGGTTTTGGAAGATGGAGATGGGTAGCGAATATTAGGGTTTCGTTTGCGGGGATTGTTAAGAAGCCGCTCTCTGCTGTTGTAAATTCGGGAAAGAGGTTTTCCTTTAACAAGGAGGTAAGCGTACTAAGCAATTTCCTTAAAATAGCACAGTCGTTGAGTGGTAAATTAATTTCAGATTCGCCGACCTAGCCATTTTTGTTAACGGTATCTGTTTTCTCAAAAGCAAGTCACATGTTCGATGCCGCCATTTTGGACTTAACCACATGGCATATTTGAGAGTTTCGAAGTAGCATACATCTACGCCTTGATAAACCGTTTTTTTGAGGGAGGAGGTCCCCGAGGAAACGACGTTATAAGTGATACGCCACCCTGGAGTCGGTGAGTTCATTCCAATTTATCAAAATCCACTGGGGGAGTGCACTGGCATATTCTTATTACCACTAGTTTACGTGATACTACCTTCTTATAATAGTACAGTGTTCTATTGGACTTTTCGTAATTTAAATTCATTTGTTAATTATTAAATCTCCCAACTGGAGTTTAATTTGTTTTTTTTTATCTTTCGTAACCTGTCATATCTATTTTTTTGGTACAAGGCATTAACTATATCTATGTATATATAATATTCAATTTAAGTAAACTGTTCACCAAATGTGAACTTAAATACAGCTGTATTTAGGGGTTATTATGGTTTTCATTTACGTTTAATGCACCTAATGCATGATTTTATTCTTTTATCATAAATAGTTGATTACATGTGCCTGTAAACTTATTTGATTAAAAAAACCATATAGTGAGGTTCTGATTTTCATTTTCTATTAATTTCATTATGGTTACGCAGTTAAGTTGAATTTAGAAAAGAAGGGAGTGGTGTAAGTGATTTCTTATTTTTGAAAAACTACCAAAAAATAAGTGGCGCCCTATTCCTGTCGATTCTTGTGACTCGCCAGATCCTGCGACCGCTGCTCACCAGACGAAGAGCCACCGGAGCTTTGTAACTCCAAAAAAGAGTTACATCCCCTATAAAAGAGACTTCATTATAACATTGTTTACAGTGTCACAATACAGTCTCTTTGAACACTTTTTTCAGTAATTTTTAGTGTCATACAAGTGTTTATTGTGTCTATCTTTATTTGAAACTTGACTTTAACTCAACTTAAAACAAATTATAAAATGTCCTGGCGTAATTCTAGCTAGCAAATTAATAGATTAAATTGTCTTAAAGGTAAATTGGAACAAGTTATATATTAAAAATTTCAATACATAAACTACGCTAACGTTTATTCATCAATGAATTGTCAATGGTTCATTTTTATATTGTATGGGATCAATATATAGGTATACACAACGTTCGATTTTTGGGATAAATTACCAGATATCTATGTGAAGAAGTATTATAGAAATAATTCTGTTAATGATATAATATAAATAGATCGCAAGCATATACGAAGAATCTCTGTTTTAAACAAATAATCATCCTCTGTTTGCTTAAATGGCAGTTTTTTTTACAATTTACCGAATTATTTGATAAGAATGATACATTTCAATTTTGTTGTTGTGCGAATTCAGTTACAGAAACTTTAAATATGCTTTTTATAATTCGCGTATAAAAGAGACTTCATTATGGCATTGTTTACAGCGTCACAATGAAGTCTTTTGAACACTTTTTTAGTAATTTTTAGTGTCATTGAGTTGGTTATTGTATAAAATATACATTTTTATTTGACATTTGGCTTTAACCTTGAAACAAATTATGAAATGGTCTAGCGTTGTTCTAGCTAGCAAATTAGTATATTAAATGGTCTTAAGGGTAAATTTGAATAAATTATATATCAAAAATATTAATAAATAAAGTACGCCAACGTTAATTTATCAATTATGTTTCAATTATTTATTTTTATATTGTATAGAATCAATATATAGGTATAGAGAATGTTCAATTTTTGGGAAAAATTACAAGATACTATCCTTAAGATGTATTATAGAAATAATTATGTTCATGATATAATATAAATGGATCGCAAGCATTTACGAAGACACTCTTTTCTAAACAAATAATCATCCTCTGTTTGCTTGAATGAAAGTTTGTTTAAAATTTACACAATCATTCGTTCATAATATGTCAAAAGTCAAAAGTGCGTAATAAAACCATCTGTGATATGAATAATCAGGAATTTGCAGAATTGCCAATTTAAATTCAAGCCTAGTTTAAATACTGGGATTATGTAATTCTATTTTATTTAAAGAATTAAATAAATTCGAATTATAAAAAAATATTGTGTAAAACGTGTGTCACTATGACTTTCTGTAGTACTCGACATTTCCGCAATGTACCGCGAAGTACTCGGACTACAAAACTAGTAATTATGACACGAATTTTAAAAATAACTATTTCCATTTAATTTAACATCATTTCGACTTACAATGTAATGTATAGTCGGAACTCCATTATCATTTATTATTGGAAATCGTTTATAATATCATACAACTATAATCAATGAGGCGATGGGTAATAAAAGAGTTGTAACATTATTTTGTTGTGTACTATATGTATGACCTCTTATCACCGTGTATTATTATGTTTACATTTATGACAGATCTGATGTCTATGTGATTATCATTCACTACAGACTTGCGTTTGTTGGAGCAATTCTAAGCTCGGATCAAAGAAACGTTGTCGACAATTCAAGGGCTCGGCGGAAGATGGTAACAAGCCACATTTTCTAAGATTTCATTTTAAATATGTAAATAATTACATAAAAAGGAGAACAAGCCATAGTATTGTATTCAGCGACTCTGTAGAAGAAGTGGCAACACTGTGCAATAAATGCTTTCTTACCTACTTTCGTTTCACGTGTATCTCTGACCCAAGAAGGTGATAAGCCACATAGAAATCAACATGGCCGCGCGCTAAGCATAAGGTGTTCGAAAACGATGATAGTTCTAGTTCTAGCAAATCGTATTTTGACTCAGGTGGTAGTTGGAAAGACAAAAATTACTTGGAATCCTGTACTGATAGTAACAGTAGTGAAGACAGCCTAATTTTGGTAAGTTTAAAAGTAATGTGGCTTATTACCTTTTAAGCCAAGAATTTTTCACCATCTCTGGTAAACAGATGGTTAGCTCATAATCGTGAAATTCCTTTTCTTATTATACTGTTCAAGTACTTTTCAAGTTTCCATCACTACTGGAAATTGTTATAGAAGAACCCTGAATACCCATCTTTAAAAAGAACGTACCAATATTTAGCTGCGCAGTCTGAGGGTATTTTAAAATTTTTGTGGCTTGTTACCTTCTTCCGTACATAATTTTCCTCAAAATTTCAGGAGCAAGATATATCTAGAGGGGATATTGAAAATCCGGAAAAGGAAGAGCAGTCCAGGTGGCGGTAAAAAAATCTTGAAAATAGTAAACGAATAAAGGCTACCAAGAAAAGAAATGAGGGCCATCCATATGAAAACTGGAAAGAAAAAGCAAGAATCTTGGGTCCACCCTGTCGTTGTAAAAATAAGTGCAGAGCTTCTCTTTTGGATAATGAAGAAAATATGTTTCACTCTTTCTAGAATTTGGACTCTTACGACAAGCAGAATGCCTATTTGTTTGGAACAAGTGCTTACCTAAGAAAAGACATTATCCCAAAAAACAAAACATCAAAGGTCTTCTCGAGCAGTCACTTTTGTGAATTCAGTAAAAGTTGAAGGCGTTGACGAAAAAATATTCAAAGAAGAATTTTTGATAGTGAACGGTCCACAAAACAGTAAGAAACGTATTTAGAATATATGCAAACAAATTCGCAAAGGAAATACAATTCCAAAATGTGACCGGCGAGGTAAGCACTTCGATGGGAAGAATCGAATACATGAAGAAATGATTAGGAATTTACATGACTATATAAAATCCAATCCTAAGTAGGAAATGTAATCCTAATCAAATTAACTGTCTCGACCCTTACTTCGTGGAATCTACTCATATTAGTGTTTTAAATGAAACTCACGGTTTCTAGTTAATACCACAATATAATAAAAATTGTTGAAAATTCTAAAAAAATTGACGATGATATTGATTTATCGAAACAATTGTCAATTTTTTAGAATTTTCAACAATTTTTATTATATTGTGGTATTAACTAGAAACCGTGATTTTCATTTAAAACACTAGTAATCCTAATCGACTGTACATTGAACATGATCTTTCAGTTGCTACCCTTTATCATAAATATCATAAAGCATGGTGTTCAGAGCATGGTACTGCACCTGTTAAAGATGACACCTACCGGCGCATTTTCTGTAACCAATATTACATTGGCTTCAAGACTCCAAAAAGCGATACATATGACCAGAAGAAGATTTTAATGGCGTCAAATGAGGATAATTAGTCAAAGTTGAAAGAAATAAAGATCAAATCAGACTTACATCAAAGAAGAGCGGAAGCAATGCAAGCTAACATGAAATAAGAAATAGACGAGACGATGAGGCATAACAAGAAGCTAGTATTATCGTTTGATCTTCAGCAGGCCCTTCCAATACCTGATCTAACTGTAGGAAAAGCTTTTTATTTAAGAAAAGCTTGGTTGTACAATCTTGGGGTGTATAACTGCCACACAGGTCAATCATTTATGTATACGTGGCCAGAGCATGTAGCAAAACATGGTAGTGACGAAATTACCAGTTGTATTTCGAAGTTTAGTAATGAACAGGCCCTTCAAACAGAAGAGCTTTTAGTATTTACTGATAATTGCTGGGACAAAATAAAAACTGGACAATAATGTCCCTTTGGCTGCAGATGATACGAGAACAAAATCCGTTTACCACCAAATAGAGATTTTGCAGATATCGAAAAACATAAGAAATAGTTGAAGCAGGCTTACTGTCCAGATCAGTGGTATGAAGCTGTCAGATACGCGAAAAAGAAAAATCCTTTTGAAGGTGTGCCGATTACTCAGGAATATTTTTATTGTTTTGATAATTTGCAAACATATATTACCAAAAAGAATGTGACAGATACCAAAGAATGTTCACATTTTAGCCAAGTTAGATGTTGCCGATGTGAAACAGAATATCCTAATACAATGTTTGTAAAATACTATTTGCATGGGCTCTTTAAATCCGTTAATATTGGAAAAAGAGGTATACAATTGTCCAAATTCCCAACGTGTAGCGAGCTTCCCTCAAGTATAATAGTTTCATAGCAATAAATCCAAATGAACTTGCAAATCTCAAAGCACTTCTTCGTCACATACCTCCAGTCTACCACGGATTCTATAGAGAACTCGGTGTAGAAAACATAATCTAGGCAATGGACATATAGAAGACGACAATGTAGAACATTTCGATGACAATAATGATGTCTCAGATGATGTTTGAATTTCGATAAGTCTACAAATAAATTTAATAAAAATTTGATTGTAAAATGGTAACAAGCCACAGTTTTGTTATATGTTCATTTAGTTTTTCTTTATCTAGCATATTTGGTTGAGTTATTAATCTGTAAAATTAACATTATTTTGGTATAAAATTGAAATAAAATTTACTTATTGTTTCCCTTGTAAATGTGATTTCACGATTTAAATGAAATATCAAAACGTAAATTACACCAAACTATTATAATTTGCTGTGGCTTAATACCTTCTTCCGCCGAGCCCTTCAATTGATGGACGATTTTTCGCGTACCAAAATTATTCGCCAAAGGTGGTTGTGATTCCTCCATTTAGTCGCTAACTCGAAAATGCATGAGAGCGGAGTTACAGCTTACTCGAATTATTATCTGTCGACGACGGCCAACACGCTGGAGTTAGTGGTGTGTGATTCAGGCGGTAGAGTTGGGTCTATTGTCACGATTTGTTAATATTGAGAGTATGCAAGCAATGTTTATTAACTTCCCCAATTAACTATACGTCAAAATACTCATTTTGTTATTGAGGAGCATGTCCCCGTTGTGTTACTTCGAACGCACTACCCCTTGTACATATCTTTGTAAAGCATATCTCAGTGTAGTGTCTATGCATACGTTGATCTATGGTGTATAATTGTTGGGTGTCGCGAAGCTATAGTTTATTGAACATTTTGACATCTCGAGAGCATTCTGATTGGTCGGCTGGATTGAACACGGTGAGGAATTCGTTCCTTGTGGATTCATTGTTCGTTGGGTATGTTAAGGGATGACGGATTGGTGACACATACTTCCCCGGGTATCGTTGGCGATTTTGGGAGTTGTTTGGTGATTATAGACCCGTGGAAATACCATTTTTTGGGGATTATTTAGTTCAACGATATATGTAATTTTTTATGGAGGAATTCCCTTTCGAATGTTGAATATGTACACGAAACCCTCATCTTAGAGAGGGGGACATTTGAGTAGGCCTTGATCATCACATCTAGGGTAATAATGCCTTCAGTCCTATATTAGAACTCAATCTGGCCAATTGAGTTTTTTTTCTTTCTGGCTTTCTGGCTTTTATTTTTCTTATCTTAAATTTGGATTACTGTATGAGTCAACTTTGAGTCGGATTAACTTATATGGGTTTGGAAAACATTTTATGGAAGTGGCAGATGGTAGCCATCGCTAGCAATCATCGAGGACATTGTGGACTTCACGCAAGTTTGAAACTTTGACTTGTTTAGTATAATATAATACATTGAGAAGTAGGATTGTATGTTGTAGTTGATTGATTTGTCCGTTACCGTAAGCCACTTGTGTTAGTCAGTATATGACCGTACTTATGTAGATCAAGTATTAACAAATGCTGTGATCAACATATAATATTCGCTTATATCTGTCTTACTATTTATACTTTGCGATTGTGGATTGGTGATAACTACAACCATTGTAGGATTTGTAAACATTACTCTGGCTATTCAATTTTAATATTTCGAGTTACTTGAGTTGGTAGTGGTAACCGTATGAGCTCATATGGTATTATTGCGCCGTATTATACTTTAATAATTATTTTCAAACTTCATATTTATTACGTAAACATTATTATCTGCCATAGATACATATGGTATACTGTTATTGATTCAACCCTATAGTGTATTCAAGTATATAATTTTCTCATTTTTATCGGTTAGGTTTAAGTTTAGTTTAGTTAGGTTTTATCGGGTAAATGGGTAAATTTTTATTGGGATATTGAAAGCTGTTGTTTAAACGGTTGTATCTATCTAGCTAGTAATTTTCATACCTTTTGATGAGGACTCATTAACAACTGCGGATTGTAATTTTTTTCGGGCAGTAGTCATTGAACTAAAAATGGATTGTGAAGGAATATCCGTTATTTATTTTATATCGACTGTTATTCAGGTAATATACAATGAAGTTAGTTGCGGAAAATAAGAGCTAGCATTCCGTTTTGATTTGATGTGAAGATTCATTTATTTAGTAATCCAGTGCATTTTTGTCTAAGGGAAAGCTATTTGACATATGTTTCATAATTTATTGAGAATTCTGTAAGCGGTCAAGCAATTAATTCTGTTAATTTTCGTATTATGATAGTTGAAAGCTAATACGTATTTTAATTGGGAAATTTAACGTATGAAAACTTCATGGTTGTACTATTTAATACCTTTTTTGGGGAATTGAACAATTTTACATTGTAGTTTCAAATTGATGATGTAGGAATATAGGATATAATATTTTTTTAATAATATAAAAGAGTTTATGTGCATTAGTACGGGGCTTCTTGGTTTATTTCTTCTAATAAAAATTATCATTATTTTATTTCAAGTAAATAGAATTGATCCGTGTTAAGATAAATAAAAGTTATTGTACGAGGTGTATACAATATGTCTAGGGTTATCTATATATTTCGATCATTGATTTTTTTTATAATTTCATTTTATTATAACTGCGTTCAAGGCAGAATTTGTGCTTCATGACCTTTATAACACTAAATTCATGTACGAGTTGCATTTAACAGGAATTTTAGTCTGATGATTTTATTACTACGGGGGGCTGTTGATAAATTTTGGTATGGTATAAAATCTTATACGAATTTGTTCCCCCTAGGGTTTTTATTCACGTCTATTGGATTTCCACCACATAATTTTAATCTGGAGTATGGTGTAAGGAACAACTTTACGACAAGGAATTTTGGGAGAGGCACACTGCGCATACCAGGAGGGATTTGCGATCCATCGGACACCAACTAGGTATCCGAAGAGCTCAGTTTCAACTGGACCGAGGTGGGTGACCTTTTTTTCGTTTTTCACTTTATTTATAAATTATGGACACTTAATTTTGGGTGCGTATCTATTTCCCGTTTTGGTGTTGTTATAGGTCATAGCGTAATAATGTGTTTCTGACAATGATATCATCGTTGAATAACTTTAGATGCTACTTTGATACATTGTACGGTTGGAATTGTCCCGTAATATGTTCAATACGCTGCTTTAGTACTTCCCATATATTTTTTAAATATGTATACCTTGGCTTGCGCATTGGATCCAACGCCTTGTTGTACTTCTCGTTGTAAGCTTAAGTAAGCTTTTTCTTCAATTCTGACTATATAATATTTATACTTGGTTGTTAACTGATAAAAGAAATTGTGCGTATGTGATAATGTCAATTATCTTTTGTCCGTGGGTTTAGCAAGGGGGTATGTTGAGAAATAGTGCTTGTTATTCAGCTTTATCGAATTTTATCTGACCTAGCAGGTCACCTAATTATCTCATTTTAAATTTAGAAACAACTGGTAGTGGATTAACGGATTTTATTTAAGCTTTTTATAGCAATGAAGCTTTTCAACATTACCCGAGTAGACCACTGAAACTACTATCAAAATTTGTAGACGCCTTCACTCATTCTTGTACAGAAGGCTTAATATACGTACGAGTAACTGGAAGTAGATTTGTCTTTTATTTCATCCCTTTTTAGTAGATTTTTAGGAGTGGACTTTCATAAAGTTAGCGGCAAATCTACTTGGCGCCCTATTACACCTAAATAAATTTGATGTGCTGATCACTTGCTTAGCACGTAAGTGAACTCACGTCGTCTCCACAAGAGTACTAGCCGCTGGGATAAACTGTCAATCTAGACAGCCTAATTCTGTGACCTGATAATATTATTGAGCAAGTGAGAGGTTACAATCTGACCAATCAGAAATCTACATAATTGCCAACTTAAATTCAAACCACTCCTCCTAGTTTAAAAACAGGGATTATGTAGTTCTATTTTATTTAAATAACTAAATAAATGCGAATTATAAAAGGTATTGTGTGAAACCTGTGTCACAATGACTTTCTGTAGTACTCGTGTTTTGCGCAACTCACCGCTTCGCGGTTCGTTACACAAACTTCACTCGTACTACAAAACTATATTCATTTAATTCAACATCATTTTGACTTACAATGTATATTAGGAAATCCAGTGTCATTTATTTTTGGAAATCATTCATAATATCGTACAGCTATGAATAATAAGCCGATGGATAATAAAAGAGTAATATCATTTACAAATAACGATTTTATGCTTCACATATAGTTGAACATGTTTGAAAAACTAAATTTTGGTTCTTTACACCAACTAAAAATTTCAAACCGTGACTTTTTCTTTGTTATGAAATTTTTTCACAAATTTATAGAATATACGAGAGCCCTTAATTAATTATGCCTTACTATATCACAGTCATCAATTTTCATAACATTTAATCTTAATTACAACCTTCATTATAATTAATCCATATTAATTAATTCACCTGAAATCAGAAAGTAACTTAGTAAATTCATTATAGTTGATTACTTCTAATACCATTCTTCACGCAAATGATGCATTTTAGATTAGGTCAAAAGTTAAAATGGAATTAAAACTGTGGCATGAGTCCGGCAACTTTTCCTCATTATTATTAATTAGAGAGAAGGATTAACCACAGTAACATCGTAATGAAGTTTTAAAATAGTCATCCAATTTCGAGGTTTGAGTTCCGTACTAATTATGTTGAGTTAAATAAGTTGCCACCTTCGTCTACTACAAATAAGTTGTTACAGTGGACGTGCTTGCAGTTTAAATATGGGTTTGTCATGACCAAAATTACCCACTTACTAAGGTACTTCATGTTAAAGTTTCTTGGGGACTTGAGGATAACTATTAGTCGTTCAATTATCTATTGACGTTGGAATCTTTGTAAAGTTGCTATTAAATGTGTATAAAAGTACCGGGATTTTGGGGAATATATTCAGCATTGTTAATTAGCGATTTAATAAACGAGCAAGAGAACTAATCCCAGGAAAATTCTCTATCTAAAAATTTATCCTGGTCTAGCGAATAAAGACAAGAAGAATGCTGGTTGCTTTTGATTATTGATTAGTTGAACTTTGTTGACTGCAGTAGACGTATTCAACTATATTGGTAATCTTAATTTGACAACGTTAATGTCGAAATTAATAGTTTATGATATACAAATTTAAAAATAAATCGTACACATGGATTATTGTGTGAACTTCGACGATATTGACATCGGAAGGTAATCACGAACTTGATGATTTCATGATTTCGAAAAAACGTTATGTTTCGGCTTGATGCGGTAACTAATAGTAGAGAGTGTACATGTACAATGTTAGGAAAATTCTGAGGGCACATATGTTTTATCGTCAATGTGTTAGAAAGAGACAAATACATATAAATTAAGTGTATTATTCTCTTTCGCTAACATGATATCATAAAATGGAAAACGTGCAACAGATCTAAACATATGTCTGGTAGTCATTTACTTCCAATTTTCAATAAACAATGCATTCAGGCTATTACTATCCAGTTTACAATAGCAAAATGTTGTATAAACAACAACTCATTATGTAAAAGTTCGCAATTAAAGAAGTTAAGGTTAGAAATATGGATGTGTAATGTGGACAGTTTAGTTTATTAATTGAGAAATAATAAGATTGTACTAAACTGATAGCTTAATGCAATGAACAATAAAAAAAATCAACATTACTTTCGTTTATTCCTTCATTATGACAACCAGATTAATTTACAAAGAAATAATTCAGAAGGTATAATCTAATTCACTATATTAGTTCGGTTAGTATACACTAATATGATTTGAACAATAAATTATAAGCTACTTAGTAAGTATTTGAAATAAGTGTATCTATATTATGAAAAAAATGCTTCCCCAACTACCAGAGTTTTGGAAATTTACATATTAATATTATTCAAAGAGCCGCTTTATCAAACAACTTTCTGAACTAATGGCAATAAGCATCAACAGTTCATGGAATTATACTGGATGATATAATATGCCACTAAAAAATTAGTGGAGGATAACGTTGATTGATAAATTATATCAATAAACGGCGAAAAGCTGAAACAATTACATAAGTCGATATTGAGAGTGCAATTAATGGATATACGCATGATAATTTTCATTAACATCATAAGGAATATTCTATGGCAACAATACAGAGTCCAAAAGCGACAATATATTGTAATTAAACAAGTATATTCAGTGTATCACCATTTTCTTTGACAGGGTATCATCATAATATGCGAAATAAGTCGTATGCTAATATTTGTATTATAACTGTTGTTGGGGACCTGAGTCGGCCTTGCTCACTTTTCCGTGTCCTGTCTGTAGGCCGAAATCTGACCTCCAGGTTTCACAGACTCCTTTCGTGAGGAACCAGAAATAATTCTTAGATTACGTGGTATTTGGTCAATTTTACACCTATATATTTTATTTTCTTGGTTTACAAGGCTGGTGAAAAACACATTATTTACCACTTACTGAGTGACTAACTTTTTGCATTCAGAATTATTACGAATTTCTAATTGACTTTTTTCGTTCTGTCAGTTTTGACAGTTCTCTCCCGATATTTCGCGGCACACTCTCCCGAAAATCGATTTTCTCGCCTCGAGGCTAGTAGTTGCAGCACGACCGGTGTGAGCTGGACGGGCGCGGATTGGTAATCACTTTTGTCCAGTCAATTTGCAGCGTCAATGGTAAAAAAAATAAAACTAAATAGATACCAAGTATCGAACAAATGTATTCTATTTACAAAAATATCTCCATGATAAACCGCCAGTAATTCTTACGCTCCTGATAAAACGATTTCGTCTACAGCCGTAATTCTGTTGTTATCTATCACCTCAGTAGATATGCAACACGGGTATGGGAACACTTTCAAGGTCATCAATGGAAGCTCGAATGGGGGTAACCTAACATAGCACCCCCCTCCTAAAACATGTGTAGCGCAAGTAAACCCCACGAAAACTTGTGTAGGGTGACGTCACCGGAAGCTAGCAACGCGGGTACGGGGGCGGCCCAAGGCCATCCATCGTACGGGTCATCTGCGCACGCGTCGGGTTGTCCTATGGGCCGTTCATCATATGGGTCAACCGTCGTATGCCCCATCTGTTCTA
This sequence comes from Galeruca laticollis, assembly GCA_963921935.1. Taxonomy (NCBI): domain Eukaryota; kingdom Metazoa; phylum Arthropoda; class Insecta; order Coleoptera; family Chrysomelidae; genus Galeruca; species Galeruca laticollis. The sequence continues at coordinate 202,630,030 of OY998175.1, read as the reverse complement.
TGTTACGTACGTGCGTTCTGTTCCATGTTACGTACGTGCGTTCTGTTGTATGTGTCATCTGTCAAGTGTTTCGTATGCCCCATCTGTTCTATGTTACGTACGTGCGTTCTGTTCTATGTTACGTACGTGCGTTCTGTTGTATGTGTCATCTGTCAAATGTATCGTATGCCCCATCTGTTCTATGTTACGTACGTGCGTTGTGTTTTATGCCCCATCTGTTCTGTGATGAACTTCATCTTTATGATTTTTCTATGTCGCCATGTATATAGTACGTCATCCGTCATATGTACCGTATGCCTCATCTGTTCTGTGATGAACTTCATCTTTATGATTTTTCTATGTTGCCACGTATATAGTGTGACGTAAGCAGTGTTTTCGTATATCATCATATCCTACACATATTTTGTATATAGTGTGTGACGTAGCAGTGTTTTCATACATCAATAACCGGAGGGCTTACAAGAATCATACCTGAAGACAATGACCAGAGGGTTTACAAGAATCATACCTGAAGACAATGACCAGAGGGTGTCGTTGATCAATGGGAAAGAAGAAGAGATAAGCGATAAGTTTTTCAATAATATACCGATATACGAGGTGTTGTCATAAATATGTTACTTCGATGATCAGTATACAAGATGTCTACGATGCCGAAAGGGCACTAGCATCTCTGATTAGTCAGTTTGGAGCCAAATAAACATCATTATGATGAGGACAATGACCAGAGGGTTTACAAGAATCATACCTGAAGACAATGACCAGAGGATTTACAAGAATCATGCCTGAAGACAGTGACCAGAGGGTATCGTTGATCAATGGGAAAGGAGAAGAGATAAGCGATAAGTTTTTCAATAATATACCAATATACGAGGTGTTGTCATAAATATGTTACTACAATGATCAGTATACAAGATGTCTACGATGTCAAAAGGACACTCTGCTATTATTGTCTGGATTAAAGTCGATCTTTCGTCAATACTGCCAACCTTCATTGTCTATGTATATAGTGCGACGCAATCAGTGTTTTCGTATAACATCGATTGAATAAGGACGTTACGTGAAGATAAGAGAAATCCATGTATTGATTCAAATCAAAATAAATAGAATCAATAGAGACCCATCTTTTTGTTGACCACACCCCGCATAATGAATTTATGATACACACTGAAAACCCACATCTCAGATTCAAATTAAAATAAATGGAATCATTAGAGACATGTCTTTTGTTGAGTACAGACGTCGAATTCAGGAATTTATAATGAAAATAGATCGATTGAATAAGGATATTACTTTTTATGAAGATAAGAAAAAGGTTATGATGCAAATTGAAAACCTACATCTTAGTGCCGATTCAAATCCAAATAAATGGGAGAAGCTCACGATAAATTGGATGCCTCCTGAAGAATTACAGAAAGCAGGGAAACAACAGGAGATTTCGAATCCCATAGATTACATCTTTAAACGTCAAACACCGCAAACAGTAGCATATCCATTAAATCGAATTCGCCCCACAAAACTCGAAACATGAACGGTGATGAGCTAAACATTATTTTTAAATGATGTGTATAATATTATTAACCATATTTGTTTTAGTAAACATTGTTAAACTAACATTTTCATTATGTAAAAATATTAAAATTTATCAAAATTGTAAACATGTTTTTCAATAATCCATTATCATTTTCACCACAAGGTTTAAAATTAAACTTTGCAGTATTGCTGACGAATAAAACATATTATTTTTATAATCAGAATTCGATGTTCCCTATATATACGGTGGAGTAAAAAATAATGTAGAGAATAAATTCATTATATTAGCTACATTCATAATCGATGAAAAAACAGCAATGTGAAATATCAAAAAACCACAATAATTGATAACGGGAAAGAAATAACGAATATGTTCTAATTTTATCATATCAATAAGAAAAAAAAATATAAAATAACGTTTTGGTATTCTCTAATGATTGGTATCATTCAAGATGTTGAAGAGTATGTATGTATTGATCCTAGTTTCTGCAGCCTCATGCACCGAAAATGATAATGTGTCGTACGCTAAATCATTTTTCGAGAAATATGGTTATATGAATTCAAGTCAAAATTCATTAACTGACTTTGAAGCCGTTCTTATTAATTTTCAAGAAAAATATAATCTTCCTGTAGATGGAACGCCTAATAATGAAACTATTGATTTGATGAAGAGACCTCGATGTATAAAGGGTGATAATAATTATGTTATACATTCAAAATGGAACAAAACAGAATTACTTTGGTATTTTCCACAAGCTACCGACGCGCATTTAAAAACAGCGAAGCTTGCTTTTGATATATGGCAATCAGCATCCAATTTGAAGTTCAAAAATGTGAAAATGGCCAAAATAAAACCAGACATTACTATAACCATCACCAATAGAAAGCACTATTTTCGAAGCGACTGTCATGGAACTGATCAATGTCCATTCGATCTTGGTAATGGTGTGTTGGGTCACTCTTATTATCCCAACCCATATAGTAAATGTATTGAAATTCATCTAGATATGAACCTAAACTGGTATTTTGGAGATGATTTCAAGGTTCCAGAAGGGATGGTTAGTTTTTTAATGGTTTTAACTCATGAAATTGGACATGCTATCGGCTTAGCGCATAGCGAAGTTAAATCGGCCATCATGTACCCTTGGTATCAAACAGATAGAGTAGAACTGGATGAAGACGATAAAAACGCGACGATAGCTTTGTATGGGGCGCAAAGAAAATACATCGAAAATTCTACATTCACTACAGCGACGACAACTACAGTAAAATCAACGCCACGATCTGAACCCAGAAGAAGAATTATGCCTATAGAAAGAGGAGGAGGAGGAAATAAAAAGAACCTGTGTGAAATTCATACTCCGGACTTTATGTTTCTTGCGACGGCCCCACTTTTTCCAAACTATAGAATGTATGTGGGGCACGAAAAATATTTATGGAGACTAGATTTAAACGATATGCATATACCAAAAACCCCAGAATTAATTGTCGATTACCTACCAAAAGAACTGGCATCCTCAAACGTCTCTCATGTGTTTCAAAACTCTGTGGGGGATTTAGTTACGTTCAGCAACAATCAATATTATGCAGGTGCATTTCCAAATTTGAATATATATGACTCTTTTTCGCTTCCCATACCCCGATATGCCGTAATTAATGCTGTATTTCAAACCAATAGCGGACAGATGTATCTGCTGTACAATAACAATTCCTACATTGAATTTAATGCAGAAGGGCATACTATTAATAGAGGATATTTGCATGACGTCTTTCCAGGAGTTCCCGAAGGCGTAACATCTGCATTTCGATATACAGATGGATACATTTACTTTTTCTACAAAGACATATATTACAAATACAGTGAATATATCCGTAAAGTTGTTGATGCGAAACCATTTACTTGGAGTCTATTTGGAGTACCCTGCCCTGAAGATACGCTATTGAATCAATTAAAAACTCTGTTACACAAAATTATAAATATTTATCAATAAAAATGTAATACTTAGTTATGAATTTTTTTTTTTCATCAACATCTTGTATATTGATCGTGCTTGTGACCAATAGTAACTTTGTTTAGTAAATTCTTCAAACGACTCACGTGACGTGAGAAGGACGTGAGGAAATAAAAACAAACAATAATGTTAATTAATCAATTTATTACATCATCTAAATCATTTACAACTTTAGCTTTATAGAAATATATAAATTCTCTAAGTGCTACAGACAATACGCTATCACTACAATCACATATAGTATACAATAACTCAAATTTACTTGAATGTCCATTATTTTGAGCAAAATTCCTAATAAGTTCAATCACATTTCTGTAGTATTCACCAAAATTTAGAGATTCCAAATGGGTGAGACGAGGGGAAATGAGATGATGATGGAGTTGTAGAATTTGATGAACATCTTGTTGAGTTAAAGGGAAGCTGACGCCGTGTTTGATTACTTCCAACCATTTTACACAATCGAATATTACTTGATGAATGGTACAGTAGTCGCCACATTGTATCGTCTCCGGCTCATAATCATCGTAAAACGCTGGAAGTGGTTCATCTATGAATGAATTATTATTTAAAATATCGATAAACGTAGCCCATTCGAAAGTGCTGAAGGAGATTTTCGTAGGTTTATTCGTTGCTGATAGAGTGATTGCGCTACTGAACGTTCTTGCGGGACTTAAACCACAACCAATTTGGAAATTCGTATGTGTAGGATACTCGATATACAACAGGTACTGATCTTCTTTTTTAGCAGCTATTTCATACATTTCCAAAATACGATCTAATTCAGCACTATAATTATAATTTTCTGTAGCACAGCTACTAAAACCGCTATCTTGAGAACTCATATTGACGACTAACAATCTAACCTACAGCTCACTCCAATTTATATCAACTCCTATCTATCTTTGCGGTTAATTCTCTTCGCTACAAAACCACAGTTCTCATAACTTGAAATGAAAAGTGGTTACACAACAACAACATCTGTTTTTCCAATCCAACTATTATACTTTCCGTCTAATCCACGCCATTTAACATACATTCTGTTGCCTTTTCTTCTAAGTACCTTTTCCACCAAGTAAATGTCTGGATTTGACGTTTTCTGCAGCTCTTCCTCATAAAACCCTCCACTGATTGGTACTCCATACATGTCCTCAAGCAAATAGGTGGCAGGATTGGTTATTTTCACTTTAATGATTTTGAATAGTTCTGTCGTCCAATTGGGTGTGTATCCTTTTTCAAAGACATGTTTCGACTTGCTTATACGAACAATATCACCGACTTTGAATTTTCGTGGTCCTGCAATCTTTAGATGTTTATAGGTTTGGTTTAAAATAGCTTCTTCGTTGGATTTATTGACTTGGGAGGGCTTACACTTGGTAGTTGAATGCTTTGTATTATTGTATTCGTTTGTAATTTCTGGTAGAATATCTATCCATTTGTAGGTGCCATTTAAACTGAAATGTTTATATAGTTTTGATTTCAATGATCGTATTACTCGTTCGGCCATTGCAGCTTTTTTCGTACTAAATACGCTATAGTGATTAATTCCATGTTTTTTCATTAATTGTTGAAACTTGTTGTTGTAAAATTCCGTTCCTTGGTCCGATTGAAGATTTTTGGGCGTTCGATCTGCGTGTGCGAGAATGTCCGAGAATGCACGAGTAAGCTCTTCGCCAGTCTTTGTCTTTAATGGTCGTGTCCACAAAAACTTTGAAAAACAATCGATAACGACTAGAATCATTTCATGGTTTTTATTTTGATGAGCGTAAGGTCGCATTTCGGCTAAATCCATTTGCCATAAATCATCTATACCTTCGACAATTGTACGTCTGCGCGGATAATTTTTACGTATCGGTTTGTGGAGTTCGTTTACCAGCTGTTGCTTCTCGTCGGATGCCATAATGATACTTGCGTGTATCACACTATACTACTGCTCTTTATCTTCATCTCCAATTGATTAAGACGACTCTGTATATTCAACGTTGCAATATTGTTAACAATACCTCTAACATTCTTATTCAAATCGGCAATTTCTTTCTTCAATTCGATTATACCTTCTAGATTCATATTCGTAGAATCGGTATTTTGACTTGCATTTTTCGTCAACGCGTCATTTATTTTCGATAATCTTAATAAGTAATCTGTACGAACTCCATTTAAATCTATGTCTAATTGTTTACGTAAATCTATGTCTAATTGTTTACGTAAATCTATGTCTAATTGATTACATAAATCTTCATCGGCATTTTTAAATTCTTTTCGAATAAAGTATTTGGCCGTTGTTATGCTAACGTCAACGTACTTTTTAGTGGCCATATGCAGACCTGCTGTAGGTGGATTTCTCGAAACAAATTCTTTAATTTCTTCAATTTTATTTTGCAATGGTGGTATATTTGCTAACATTATTTGTGATTTGCGCATATCGCTTCTTACATTGTTGAGGTCTATTGCTAGATTGTGTATATCATTATTATGTTGCTGCGCCAGCGGTAAATTTTGAAGTTTATCATCTACATAAAGTTTATTAACGGCATCAGTATTTGTGGTTGGTATCTTCAAATTACAGATTTTCAAATTTTCAGCATCAATATTACCGTCCGGAGTGTGTGGATATGCTACTTTCGGCATATACGGAGTAACCCGTTCATTAGCATGACGACGACGATGTCCAAACTTATCGACAGACATGATTGAAATGAATAGACTTTTTTCGATTATTCTATTATATCGGCTTCCCTTAGTTCATTTATGATGGCAACTATTTCGTTATCGTTGGATGTGTTGCCAGCCTCCTTGGATGCAATCAACAATTTTAAACGTTCAACCAATTCATTTGGATCGTCCCAATAAATGTATTCCATCGGTTTTTCGTTGTATGACAAAAGCCCCTTTCCCACATTACTATATGATGGACTTTGAATAGCTTGTAGTTTCTTTAATATTCGAGCTGATGGAGGTCGGATTATATTACTACTACTACTACTACTACTACTACTAATGACTGATGGGGTTGATTTTGGTCTAGTCGCAAAGAGGGGCTTAATAATGTAATGATATTTATCTGTCCTAGAACTTTTCAGACGATTACGTGCATCGAGATGAACTTTGGTATGAGTTAGTAGACTTTTGTAATTTGTCAAATCTTCCTCTTTATATTGAGGATCGTTGTAAAATAAAAGCTCGTACAATCCTCGAGTTCCAGGTAAGTATCCAGCCTCTTTTTCACCATCCTGTAGCACGTTTATATTACCGTTTCTTTTATCGAACGCAATTCGACGTTGACCCAACATCCAACCGATATCATCATTGTATGTAGGACCATAATTCCTATCAATGTTATCATCTCCCCGAAAATAGTCTTCAATGTATTCCCGACTAATTGAAGGGTATTGATCCATATATTCTTCAAAAGCTTCATGTGAAACGTTAGGACGCATCTCCTCTGGAGATTCGGGACGTACGATATTTCCCGATTCATCCGTCTCAGCTACTGGTTTTGATTCGAGAAACGGTGTAAATACATCATCATCATTGTCGCGTGTAGTAGCAGGTTCTTTGTCTTCTTCCTCCTCCTCCTTCTTCGGTTCCTCTTTGAGAGTAAAATTTGAAACTAGAGTTTTTTGTAGTGACTTTGAGGATTTAACGATTTCCTTTAGCGGTGCGGATATCGGTCTAAATAGTTTATTTAGAGTCTCATCTTGCTCCGATTTTCCCAATTTCAAAGCTAAATATTTTTTGCGAATAGATCTCGCCAATTCACTAACTTTCTTCTTGCGCAGAGCAATTGCAACCTTATCGTCGGACATGATGATGTAGACTAGTAGCATGTATGCTTGGCTTACACATTTATGTATTTATCGAAGCCTTTACGATACCTGCCGCTATTTAAAGCAAAATCCTTTACAATTACCAATGTTCCATAGTTGTCGGACGACCAACATTCAGAGCAAATCTTTTTAAATTCTTCAAATGACATATCTGGTGACACGTGCTCATCAAATATATGTTTTAGGTTAATTTCATCCTGCTTGAATAACACAATCATATTACAATTGTCTCGTATGAGTTGTTTCGGTATTTTTGAGTATGTTTGACATAGGTAGGCCGCATCAATGTCTCTGTGTCTACGCATTGAATAATATTCCCGAATTTTCTGTTGACCATCGCAGGCGACATCATCGAATATGAATATCGAGTTGGATCTCGCTTCGTTTGGACTAACAATTTCCTCATTGTCTTTAAATGGAAAGTAACCGACACCTTTAACTTCTCCTAGTACTTCCTGCAGCAATTGATATTTCGGCTGAAACAATGACTTGGAATAGACGTAAACATTTTTGAATTTAGCGCCATTTGGATTGAATAAAAGTGATAACATGACGTTTGTTTTACCACACCCACTAGGACCGCAGATGATGGCCCGAAATGAATTTGGTAGTAGTTTTCCATGTTTACCAACACTTGGTTTAGATGTAAAGTCTAGATTTTCAATGGGTAGCGTGTGTTCTTGTTGAACGATCCTCATTTTGTGGTGAGTGCAATTAAAGTGTTTTCAATATATATGGCTATCATCACATCGTCTAAGATCAGTCTTAATGTTGGTGTTTGAGGGAGAAGGTCTTTTAAATTCTCTAATCAATAAATTACCAATTGAACTTCATTTACCCGCCTACAATTATTGTGGACGTAAGTGATCACATGACTATAACTGTTAAATACTTATACTCTCTCTCTCCATTTACAGCAGGAACAAAGTTACAAAAACGTCTGGCACGTGGTGACGTTGGTATTAATCCTTTAGACAACGCTTGTAAACAGCACGATATTGCATATTCGCAAAACAAGTCTCTTGAAGAACGTCACAAAGCCGACAAAGTGTTGGAAGATAAAGCTTGGGATCGAGTCAAAGCAAAAGACGCTACTCTGGGAGAAAAGAGTGCTGCATTACTTGTTACAGGCGGCATGAAGGTTAAACGAAAGTTGGGGATGGGATCAAACAAACGACGTTCCTTCCATCGAAATTTTGTTGCGAAAGTGGGGAAATCCATGAAAAAAGGATCATCTCTAAAACAGACTGCTATGTACGCCCTAAGAGCAGCTAAAGCACTTATTCACGAATTTGGTGGATCGAAGCAAGTTAACGTACCTCGCGTAATACCTGTACCTAAATCTGGAGGTTTTCTTCCTCTTATACCTTTATTTGCTGGACTTTCAGCTCTTGGAGCGTTATCGGGTGGAGCTGCAGGAGTTGCAAAGACTGTTATTGATGCTAATAATGCTCGAAAGAAATTGGAAGAAGACATACGTCATAATAAGGCTATGGAACATGTTGGAAATGGCCTATATCTGAAAAAGTATGCTGGAGGTCGAGGATTTGGATTGTATTTGAAAAAGCCAAAAAACTCGCGATGAAGCTACCGAATCGTCCACTGTACGACACCGATATTGCACATTATGCAAAATTATATAATATTAAACATTTTCGAGGCGTTTTCATGCGAGACACTCTACCTAAATCCGGTCCTCGACAACAAGAGTGTGCAGTGGTTAACTTGGACTTGTCCAAAAACAGTGGAACACATTGGGTAGCATATATAAAGAAAAATAATGTCATTGATTATTTCGATTCATTTGGTAATTTGAAGCCACCCAAAGAACTTGTAAAGTATCTGGGAGGAAGGAAAGTTGAAATTTTTTATAACAACAATCAGTTACAAAACTACAATCAGTTCAATTGTGGACATTTGTGTTTGAAATTTCTACTTCAACAATCATCGAACAATGGGGGATGATGAGAAAGGCATTACATTATTATTATCGTTATTAATGCAACACCAAAAACCTCTGAGAAGTTTTACTGCTGAAGAACTGAAACACGTTCCCATTCGATACCTGATAGAATGTGTTAGTCCGTCTGAATTGCTAGATATATGGCATAAACTTCCCAATGATTACAAAGCAAATTTTGAGCTACAAATTCGTCTACCATGCTTCGTTCACTACAACCGCCCCGATTGGACAACACATTGGGATGGTCCTGCCAGTTCTCAAGCATCTTGTTTTCTATGTCAACATGCATTAAATAACTCTTGAAATGTATTTTGTATGTCAAATAAATCTTGTAAAGTATTCTGTGTGTGTGTGTGTGTATTATTTAAACAGCATTCATACGTTGACTCACATCAGTCATCATGTCACAGCTGTTGAGAGTGAACAGTACAAATCACGTATTTACCTTCCAACCACCTACACCTATTGTGCTCCATCCGGAGAAAGACTATGAAATAGCGCTACGTTCATTTCACTCATACCATAGCATACCAAACATTGAAAATTGCAAGTTTTACTACTATGACGACAACAACGTGCTACAAAGTTTCGATTTACCTACAGGATGTTACGAACTCGCCGATATTGAAGCGTATATACTCGACAAGTTGGGTGGCAACAATTCACTCAGACCGGAAACTATATTTGCACTAAAACCCAACAATAATACGTTACAATGCATGATTTTCAGTAAATATAGAATTTCGTTTGCACAACACAACAGTCTAGGGGAGATATTAGGATTTTCCGCAGAGATGCTCGAACCCAAACAGTGGCACTCTTCAGATCTACCCGTTAAAATTATAAAAGTATCCAGCATACGCTTCGAATGTAACATTACCACGGGGGCCTTCGACGCTGACAGACCTGCTCATACTATTTACGAATTTATCATAAAAGTGGATCCTGGGTACGCTATTGACGAAACCCCACATAATTTACTCTATTTACCCGTTATACCTCAACGTGAAATAACCAACATTACAGTATTGGCTGTGGATCAAGACGGTCATCCTATAAACTTTCGTGGTGAAAGGAGCACTTTGGTGTTGGAACTTAGAGCGAGAAGCAACAGATGGGATTGATAATTAATCATAAAAGGCGTTCTGCTGCACATTCAACGTCATTAGTTACGCAGCATTCTTCAAAGCAACATCGACAGCGACTTATATTTGTCAACAAATTGTTTTTGCAATCTTTAGGCCTTTTGTTGAAAGAAAAACGGCGACAACAACAACAACAACAATGACGACTAAGTATGCAAAACGTACTCGTATGGAGGATGTGCCTCCGATGTTTGATATTTATCGTAAGCCTAGTTTCGATGAATCGATTCGCAAAGCTGAGTACAGAACATATGCTCCGTTCATCAAATCGTTCAGTTGCAGTGACATTGTGGAATTCAGCATCAATCAAGTTGATTCGTTTTTTGCAATGAATGAAACTTTGTTGTGTATTAAAGGATCACTCAATGTGCATGGAGGGGGCGATGTGAAGCTGGCAAATAATGTTGGTGCTTTCCTTTTCGATTCATGTACATATAGCGAAAGTGCGAGAGAGATGGAAACTGTTCGAGATCCTGGAATCGTTAGCGCTGTACGTGCCATGACATGCTACAATCAAGAAGATTCCAATCATATGGCTATAGCAGGATGGAATTATCCCAAAGACCCCATCCTAAATTCTCTCGATAAATCATTTAACCTTCAAATTCCTCTTAAGCACATTTTCAACATTTTCAACGACTATCCTATGATTACGTGTGGACGACAAACAATACGTTTGGTTCGAGCTCGAAACGATAACGATTGTGTGCTAATCACGGAGAAAAACGTTTCTGGTACAGTTTCCACTACAACCGTTAACATCAACATTACCAACATTGAATTAAAAATCAAACACATTTATCCTAATGATGATATTAAGTTGGAACTCATGAAGGCCATTCAAAAGGATCATCCTATAGTTATTCCATTTAGAAAGTGGGAGATACACGAGCTGCCTGCAATTACCAGAAATGCTAGACGTGAAGTTTGGGCTGTAAAAACTACAACTTCAGTCGAGAGACCTCGTTACGTTATTGTTTTCTTTCAAACCAACAAACGTGACAACAACAAAACCGATCCCACCCTATTCGATAACGCTGACATTCAAAGTATCCGACTATCGCTAAATGGGGAATATTGGCCTAATGAAAGAATGCAGTTGGATTTTACTAGAAATGACTACAATGAGGCCTATTTCAACTATACCGAATTTTATCCTAGCTATATAAATTCAACACAGAAGCGCCCTCTGTTGGATTATTCTTCTTTCAAGAAACATACATTATTTGTTATTGATTGCTCGAAACAGGAAAAAAGTATGAAATCGTCAACAGTCGATGTAAAACTCTATATTGAACCAAACATTGGTTTCCCCGAAAACACCAAAGTATATTGTGTTATAATACATGACTGCTTAATGGAGTATTTTCCCCTCACAGAAATAGTTAAGACTCTAAATTGAGATGTATGTCGCAGTTGTACGTCAGTATTCGAGCAGCCATCATCATGAGAGTTGCGCTAGTAGACATTCAGGGTTTCGTTATAGATGGAGTCGTTGTTGTAAAAGAACTCTGCATCGAGGTTGGTTTTAAGCAGAGTCACTACATATTCTTACCTAGCCAATCAATTTCTACGTTAGGCAATCAGGATAAGAAAACTGTATCATACTTGGAGAAGAATGTGCATGGTATTCGATATTCTTCAGGTGACATTGAGTACTCCAAATTGAATGATATATTGGCAACTAAGCTACTGTATGCTGCAGACTTTATATACGTACGGGGACATCAGAAAGCAGAATTTCTATTGAAGAAATGCCACATTTTTAGTGTATTTCCCCATATTATTGATGTTTGCAAGTTTGATGGTACGCCTTGTGCGACAGGAAACTTTGAACGTGATCCAAATCCTTGCCACGCCACTGGGCTATACTCATGTGCCCAAAGAAATTTAGATCGTTAACGTCACTGGTTTTTAAATACTGTATTACCATTGTAAATGATGTATCTAAATAATAATAAATTGTTTATGGAATGACTTGCATTTTTATTAAGACATCCTGTATATACTCAACCAGTAATGACAATTAATGCTTAACAATGCCCTTTACTAAAATATACCATTAATCATTTATTTGCTACTACCCCGTATGGTGTTTACATAGCTATTCGAAATACAATAACAATGTAGATAACGTCTAACAGTTGAATAGTTGTTGTTGTTGTTGTGATACAATTTGAATTAAAAATAAATGTAATATTTCGATAAATTCTAAATTCGCTTTCACAATATACTCTGATATGATAATAACTTGGTGGTCTTGCTAGCATGCTAAAAGACTATTAACGCATGAGAATGTGTGATCGATGGTTCGAATCCTATCGTCGGTAGCGAAATATTTAATAAATTGTATGAAAACACTGCTTACGTCACACACTATATACAAAATATGTGTAGGATATGATGATATACGAAAACACTGCTTACGTCACAATATATACGTGGCAACATGGAAAAATCGTAAAGATGAAGTTCATCACAGAACAGATGACACATACAACAGAACGCACGTACGTAACATAGAACAGATGGGGCATACGATACATTTGACAGATGACACATACAACAGAACGCACGTACGTAACATAGAACAGAACGCACGTACGTAACATAGAACAGATGGGGCATACGAAACACTTGACAGATGACACATACGACAGAACGCACGTACGTAACATGGAACAGAACGCACGTACGTAACATAGAACAGATGGGGCATACGACGGTTGACCCATATGATGAACGGCCCATACGACAACCCGACGCGTGCGCAGATGACCCGTACGATGGATGGCCTTGGGCCGCCCCCGTACCCGCGTTGCTAGCTTCCGGTGACGTCACCCTACACAAGTTTTCGTGGGGTTTACTTGCGCTACACATGTTTTAGGAGGGGGGTGCTATGTTAGGTTACCCCCATTCGAGCTTCCATTGATGACCTTGAAAGTGTTCCCATACCCGTGTTGCATATCTACTCACCTCTCTTCATTTTCAATCTACACGTTGGAAGTATGCCCTTAAAATATACCTTTATATTTTTAAGAGAAATCATTCTCCATTAAATTTCAACGGGAAACGATAACTCTCTCATAGTCAGCGGGAAAATATAAGGGTCACATGGCATTACCAGTGTGTTAGAGAAAGACTATAGTGAGACAGACAATCAATAGCCAGCATAGATTATTATACCAGCCGAACACGAATCCCGCGTGTGCCTCTTGAGGATGTTTATCTGTACATCTGGGTACAGACTGGGTACGTCACTCAATGTTGCTGCTTAGCTCAAAAAGGGGGGTTAATTCGAACATTTGCATTAAAATCATTGAATAATTAATATTTATTTTTAATTTATTACCTATCAGAATATTACTTATATTTAATAATTGTAGGTACTTTCATTAGAATTTGATGTTATTTAAGTTTATTATCATAGCGTTTTTAAATTTGTACTGTGTGTGTTCATACAGAGAATTCGTTTCTCATTTGCAAACGTTAAAAATTTTTGTTTACTAATACATTCCAACATCAGATGTTCAGAGACCAAAAAGTAAAGATTTTAACCGCTTTCAAACTGAAAACTATAGCAATTTTCACCATTACAATAACATGTTCAACAAATAGATGGGATTAATTATCTTGATATGTTACAACCTTTTGAAGTATCATAATTAAAAGCTTCTTATAACTTGTTTTCATGTTAGAACAATACATTTTACAATTAATATAAATATACAATGTAAGTTGGCATCACTGTTTCTGTTATCTAGGTCGTATGTAGACAGAATTTGTAATACTTTAACGTTATGGACACACCTCTCGAGAGCGATGCCTACCAGACGTTTTCCACTTTATGATATCCTGTTACCGAAAAAGAATAATACACTGAACTTATATGTATTTGTCTCTTTCTAACACATTGACGATAAAACATATCTGCCCTCAGAATTTTCCTGTATATCTACTTTGGTGTTACTGACTAATTAACGGTATGTTTGACGTAGGGACTTAACTTGACATAGAAACGATGAGTTTCAACTTTGACTACACGTGATTGACTTGAATACTAACTAAGAATCGGTATGTTTGACTTAGTAACTGAGAAACGATGAGTTTCGAGACTTAGATTACACGTGTTTGACTAGAATACTAACTAAAAAACGGAATTTTTGAGTTAGTAATTGAATTGACATAGAAACGATGGGTTTCGACTTGAATTACACTTAGAAACGATGAGTTTCGATTTTGAGTATGCACTTGACTCGAATACTACCTAAGAAACTGTATGTTTGACTTAGGTGAGATGTTATTCTCGGAGGGACGATATGTCCCGAATTTGTGGCACAGCTGATCAACGGGTATATGGTCAACTAACTTGATACTTGGTTAACTGTGTAACTGATTGTTTTCACTCTGGAAGGTGTGTTGAATACAAAAACTTCAAGGGGGTGCTTTTTCATGAATATTGGTGGGACTAGAGAAATACGCCTTGCCGATTGGTGCTCATTGTTAAACCGGCCGGTACCATTGACGAGAATCAACAAAGGAACACAGCCGTTCTATTGCAAATATTTTAAAGCATAAATCGCTATTTCGACTGTGCAATATAGTTTTCATTACAGGCATTACGATCTTATATTTTGTTGAAAGATCCTATTAACCGGGAAAGTTCAGAGTATGGAAACTCATTGAATCTTACAAACATGACAGTGAGATATTATCACGAAACTTTTTCTCACCACACTACCTACCTGCTCGTTTAGATGTCAGATCGCCCCGTAGACCAGTCTGTGCTCGCCAGTCGACTGGCTGCTAGTCGAAGAAGGGGGTGGATTCAGAGAAGTTTAGGCAAGCACCCAAGACTCCTTTAAACTAACCTCCAACTCCTTAAAGGGTTTACACTTTTCCACACTTGAAGGTTTTGTTAGATAAGATATTAAAAGTAAAATAGCAAATATCCCCTGTCTCTGATTTATTATTGAACCTAATGTCTCTTTTCCAAGTTAAAAAAATACAAAATTACAATTCATATTAAACAAAACCTAGACCCAGCTGAAGGCTGAAGTACAAGAAGTATATAAATAAATATGAGCTGAAGGATAGAGGATCTTTCAATTCAGTTCACGATAGAATCCTTAATCAAACATTAAAAGGGAACAGACAGTTCGTGTACAAATGTTCAAAAAATCTACAATAATAAGACAGATAGTCCGTCACCAAGCGAACCAAAGATCATACAATTTCAAATTCATATATGTAGACAAGTAACATTTGATAAATAAATCTTTATTCATAATAATAGAAAAAACAAATAATATTTATTATAAAAGAAATTAAACATTTATGTATTGTGTATTTGTTACCGTCTTCGGTCCTCAATAGATCCCGTATACTCGTGAGTTACGCTACGATTAGAAGGAGGTAGTCCATTCGTACAGCGACATCGATGAGCGGGAACCGTGATACGTTTCAATTTTGTGGTTGTGCAAATTAAGTTACAGGAACTTGAAAATATAATTCGTCATGCAATATCAACACCATTTTGACCTACTATGTATATTAGGAAATCCAGTGGCATCTATATTGGGAATAATTTATAATATTGTACAGCCATAAACATTATTACCTTTCCTAATTAACTATACGTCAAGTATTTATTTTATTTTTGTGGAGCATGTCCCCGTGATGTTACTCCGAACGCACTACCCCTGATACATATCTTTGTAACGCGATTCTCCGTGATGTGTCTATGCATATATTATTCTGTGATATATACTTGTTGGATATCTCAGCTCTTATTGGTTATTGGGAGCTTTAACATCTCGAGAGCATTCTGATTGGCTGGCTGGTTTGACACGAGAGTTTTTGATTTTGCCTGTGAATATACTGGACATTCATTGTTCGTTGGGTATATCGGAGTGAAGGTGATTGGATTTATGTCACCATTTTCGGATGAAATAATTGAATATTTCACCTCATATTAAGGGATGACCGTTTGGTGATACACATTTCCCGGGTATCGTTAGATATTTTTGGAGTTGTTTGGAGAGTAAAGACCTGTGAAAATACCATTTTTTTGGGATCAGATAATTCAACCGACAGGTGGTTTTTTTATGCTGTCATTCCAGTTCATTGTAAGTATCAGAATGTTTCTATAGTTTCATTAACTAGATTGTTCTCAATTATATCGTAGAGGTCCATTGTCTGATGAATTGATTTTCCTTTATAGCTGTACATTGTACATTAAAACCAATCTTGAAGAGGGTACATTGTTTCAGTAGGCCTTTATCACAGTACCTAGGGTAATAACACCTTCAGCCCTATATATTCGGAACTCAAACTGGCCATTTGGTAAGAAATATTACAGTTTTTTATACATAGATGAATATTCTAGTAATTTCAAAGCGTTTTATCTTTGGATAATGTATTTTTTTTGTTGATTGAAGGTCAACTGGTTTTATAGTTTAGGTACTTAGTTCATAGGTATTGGCTCCATATGAGCTCGTATCTTGTTTTTTTTTTGACAAATGTAAAAAGATTATAGTTAATATGTTAAGCTCGATTAACATTATAATTTTTTGTTGGTCAAACATGAAATATAGAATTTTCTAGTTAACTTTTGTTAGCAAAATTAAGTATTATCAATATTAGTTGATTAGTCTTTATGATTAATAGAAGTCTTGCTCTTATGAGATTAGTAGATATTTCAGTTTAGAGATCAGTAATAGAAATTACTCATATCGGATATATGACTGCTAGAGGGAGTTAATCGATTAGGGGGTAAAGTTTAGATTGATATTTCGTTTTGACCATTGAGACTGAAAGAAAATGTATAGAGTATTAATATATTTCTCATTTTAGGGTTCTCTTCTCTTTTCTTCTCTTCTTTTCTGTTCTGCACTTTTCTCTCCTCTTCTCGTTCGTCAATCTTTACTATTCTGGATTTGGTTTTGGATTTCATTTTATGGGACAACGTTGAGTCAGAACAACAAACTTGTATGGGGGAAAATTTGGATTGTTGCTGAAGAGTACAATATTGGATCTTATAGCATTCTATAGAAGTAGTAGTTGGTAGCCACCACTGTCAACCATCAAGACACAGTGGATGTCACGCAAGTTTTAAACTTGTTCATATCCGTCAGTCTAGGTTGTAGAAAACTTTTTTTATTACCGTAAGCCACTTGTGGTACGCAGTTTCCGATACTTGTGTTGATCAAGTATTACAAATACTCTGATCTACATACACTATTCAATTAAACCTGTTTTACCATTTATACTCACATTGTTGTTAAATTTGTAACCGTTACTGTGGCTATTCAATTTTAACATTCTGAGTTATTTGAGTTGTTGGTAGTAAGCGTATGAGCTCATATGATATTGCGCCATATTGTATTTTTAATATTTACTCTCAAAATTTCACATTTAATTGCATAAACGTTATTTTGTGCCATAGATACGTATGGTATATTGTATTGATTTAACCCTATATTGTATTTGGAATTTAAGTATATAGTTTTCTCATTCTACCGGCTAATCGAGTAATCGTTTGAGAAATTTCATTTGTATGTAGGTACTGGTTTGTACATATTTATACCCAACGAACAATCCAGGCTGTAACATAGGATTTCAATCGGGGGAAATTATAGGATTTTACCAGGGGGGCTTCATAGGATTTTACCAGGGGGGTCTCATAGGGTTTTACCAGGGGGGTTTCATAGGATTTTACCAGGGGGGTTTCATAGGATTTTACCAGGGGGGTTTCATAGGATTTTACCAGGGGGGTTTTATAGGATTTTACTTGGGGGGAATTAAAGGATTTTTCTTAGGGAATATAGGATTTTAAAGTACCATTGGGTACTAGTGGGTACAGCCTGTCAACCTTTTTTGTACAAATTGTAGTAGGATTGAGTTACTACTGGGGAGGGATACATTAGTTTTAAAGGTACGGGATATATATTTTTGGCTTGGGATACTTGTATATATATATATATATATATATATATATTTGTATAAATTTTTGTACATTTAATGAAGGGGGGAATTTCACTTACCTATGATAATTTGTGTTTATGACTTATGAGTCATTTTGGACACCTGGGGGAATTTATTGTAATTTTGTGGTACCCTTATATGTACTAGTTGTATTAGTAGAACCTTGTAGATCGCTTGATATACTAGGCCAATTCAATAAACTTAGACTTGGGTAAGTGAAATCTGACTTTTATTTCTCCACCTATTTGGTAGTCTTAGTGTGGGAAAAACTTGTGTAGGTAGTTGTCGGGAGGCAAGACTGCCTGGCGCCCTTTTACATTTATTTAGTCTGTGAACAACGGACCCCCCCCCCGTCTCCGCAAGAGTTAGAGGCAACGCCTAGAAGCGCACAGTATGCACCGAGTTTTAGGTTCATAGATCTCAGAGTGAATAACGGTAGGTGACAACCGGAACTTCACGGCGACGTTAATAGGGTTGCCAACTCTTCAGGCGTCTCGTGTTGGCCGTTGTGGTTTGGGTGTGAGAATTAGGGGCGATTGTTTCATATATTAATATCTGATATGCAGACCGAATGAGAATTACCGCAAAAAAATATTGGTATATAAAAAAAAGTATAAAATAAAACAACTATAAAATATATGTAAGGCTTATAGCTAAGGTACGCACCATTGGTATACCAATACCTTATAAACATGTTAAGATTATCTATTAATCCCAAGATAAATCTCTACAAAAGTATATAAATAGGTGAATAAATCAATAAAATTATTGAAAGAATTGGCAAGATGTATATAAAAAAAATGTTAATTAATTGAAAAAACGAAGGAAAAAGTTTAAACGCTGAAGGCAACTAATGAAAAAAATTCATAAAATTCACTAATTAAGAAACAAAATGAGAGGAAAATAATTTTACAGCTAGTTACGGGATACAGTAGTCGAATCCCTCGATGAAGGCGATTCTAAAACACCAGCCCTCCTTGTATTCGTCCAGATCAAGCCTCCGGAAAAATTCCTACTATACCACGCCTCCAAGGCCTACAATCGTGGCCCAGTTTCAGGGGAAAAGGAAAGAAAAAAGGTAACGAACACCTTCCAGATTTTTGAGTCCCTTCAATTGAACTGATTGCCGAGTGGGGAATTTTCAACCTCTGCTCAATAATTAATGAAGGCCGCCGGCAGGTAGGTTTCACGGTGTACCTCTACTCGCCAAGGCAGTTCTTATAGAACTGGCCTCCTCGTCCAAAGATTACAGCGGATACAGCTCGTAGCAGGTATACCAAAATCATATTCTCAACGAGCGGGTAATTTTTCGCGTTACATTTCCTCTCCTTCCGTCAAAGAAAATTAACCCTTCGGGGTTAATTTTCATCTTTAGGTGGTTGCGTAGAGTAAGACTTCAAGTCTTTGCAGTGCCAGACCCTAGCCGAAGCTCCGTTCCAATCCAGCAACTCATAAGTCCACGGAGATAACCTCTAAACTATCGAGAAAGGCCCTATGCACCTAGGCGCTATCTTACAAGTGTAATACATTGCAAACGACAAAATTCCTCTTCCACACCAAATCGTGCGTGAGATACTCTACATGTCAGCGTCTCAGATTATGGCTATCACAGGCCTTCTGATTAGCAACATCTAACCGTTCCTTAAATCAGCAAATAGTCTCCTACAAATCTCATCACGACTACACTCAGGAGTCTTTACACTATTCTCCAAATCCAAATCCGAATTGTCAACATAATCGGCACCAGACAATAATATAGATCTACCAAAATTAGCAAAATACGGTGTCACTTTCGTAACTTCATGGGTGGAAGTTCCAATCGCGCGTCCTATCTCAGCAAGATGTTCGTCCCAACAACGATGGTTATCCGAAATATAGGAAGCCATTCAATTTAATACGAGAATGATAGCGAGAACCTAATGTTCGAAACAGATTACTACGGTATTGGGGACCATTATCACATAAAATTACCTCCTCTTCAATTTTACGTGTAACTACCGCTGCAGAAGCTGTTCTGTGTGAAATTAGGACATACTTGGTCAGATAATCCGTACAACAAAAATAAAATAATTACCCCGTCTCGAACTTGTTAGTGGCCCTATTAAATCGGTACATATCATTTCCCACGGCCTACTAGGTTTTGGGTGTGACACCATCTTTACCTTGTGACACCTTATGCGCAGCACACACCTCACACCGATCAACAAATCTTGCTACATCTAATCTCATTCTCGGCTATTAAAAACGTTCAGGTACCCCGTGGAAGATTTTAAGAATACCCGTAAGTGCAGATGTGGAAGGGATATGGACATCCGTGATAATACGCGGCCTACTAGATTTGGGAACTACTAGTTTCCAAGATTAACCAGGCGACAGCGGTTGTGTGTACTTATTGATAATATGTTTGTAGAGACGACCACCCTTCACACAACATTCGGAAAATTTGAGGGGATTACTATTGACATTATTGACCATCTTACAATACCACTTATCATTGGCAGTATCAAACGGATGAGGCGGTACCTCTTCGGACAAAAACTCCACAGTTACCTCATCGACAACAGGGACGGACCGAGAAAGAGCATCAGGTTCTATGTTTCACGATCTTTACGATGTATAATTTGGAAGTTATACTGCTGCATTTTGATTGCCCATCGGGCTAGACGACCCTTCGGACTCTGCAACTTCTGTAGCAACAGTAGACTATAATAGTCCGTAATGACCGTGAAATAAACACCCTCTGAATAAGGCCGAAGTTGTTCAAGTACACAAATCACAGCGAGACATTCGCGTTCTGTGGTTAAAAATTTTCGTCCCTGACATGTAAGAGATCTACTTAGATAACAAATAACCTTGTCACCATCCTCGTGCGGCCGACTCAACACAAAGCTCCTGAACCGTATCCACTACTATCGGTCTGTACAACAAAAGGTTTATTAAAATTGGGACAAGTAAGAATTGGGACCGACGCCAAACATTCCTTGACAGGACAAAACCAAGAATCACATTCAGAATACCAAACAAAAGGACGATTCTCTCTCGAAAGATTCGGGATGGGAACCATAATGGTCGAGAAAGTAGGGATGAATTTCCGGTACCAGAAGGAGGTCCCGATTACACGACGAACTTCCGGTACCAGAAGGAGGTCCCGATTACACGACGAACTTCCGTAACACTACGAGGGGTCGGTAACTGTAACTCCAAAATTGCCTTAATCTTATCCGGATCCACATGTAACCCAAAACGATCCACAACATACCCAAGATACTTCATTTCAGGGCGACAGAACTGACACTTATCCATGCTCAAAGTAATTTTACGATCCGCTAATTCTTAAAGAATTCGTCGTGTACCCGTACATGTTCCTCGAAAGACAAAAACATGAGGTTCGAGACCATGTCCCAAAACATTGTCTATAAGTCTCTAACAGGTGGATGGGGCGTTATGTAAGCCAAATGGTAAACATTTGAATTGAAACAAACCCCTATTAGGCACCGTAATAGCAGTATATGGCCTTGAAGATTCGGCCACCGGAACTTGCCAATAAGCAGACTTGACATCTAAACTTGACAGATATTTGGCCTCACGCAACTTCTCTAAAGTATCAGTTACCAGCGGAAGAGGGTAACTATCTCGAACGGTGACAGCATTCAACTTCCTATAGTCTACACAAAATCGGTAGGCAATATCCTTTTTACTGACCAGTAAAATGGGAGAATCTCACGGACTATTGCTAGGTTCTACAACACCTAACTGCAACATCTCATTCAACTCAGCGTCAATGTGGACAGTATCGACCCTATAATATTGCTGCTTGATGGTAGGACTAGAACTAACAATCACGTATTCTACTCTATCGATACATCCTAAACCTTTTCCTATAATTTCCATGTTCCGATCGATCACAGCCTGTAGTCTCTGACGTTCTAGAGGAGTAAATACAGTAGCAGACGACATTATGTTCCACACTATTTAATAACACAGGTTCTGCCGAAAAATACCACTCATCGTGACGAAGGTCTGAGACGATGCCCATTAAATTCCAAAAATATACACCAAGAATCAAAATATGAATTAATTCAGGGTCAACCAGAGCTTCAATCAACAACATACGACCCCCCAAAACCAATACTCTGTAACACATTACCATTTGTCACTGTACAATTAGTCGACCTACTTTTATTCAAACTCAAACCTAAACAAGAAATTAACTCATAACCCTTACCTCCTAAAATAGTTATTGAAGCGCCCGAATCCAAAAGACCTAACAAAGGTTTACTTAAAATATCCACCTTTAGCTAAGAACGTTGATCGTTAATGGCATGATCCAACACATAATCTATGACGGCACGAAAATTCCTGACCGGGGGTTTTCAGTGACGCACTCTATCCGATCATTCAAGCAAGTCTCGGTTCATTTACACCGGCTAGTTCTGGAAGAGCAATCAGGACAAGTCCTAACCGTGAATCCTTCTTTCTTACATCCGAAGCAAAATTTCTTATTATTACGACACCCTACGGCCCTATGACATGGCTGCTTACAACGGAAACATACGATTTTATGAACTTTAGGAATAGATGACGAAGTAGGGAGGGGTAGAGTTCCAACCTCAGACACTGGATCCACATGCGATGACAAATGAACTAGTTCTGGCTCTATACAACTTAGTTCCTTCGATGGTACACTGTAATTCTCGATAGCCGATTTCCTAGCCTCCAATTTACGACCCAGAGTCAATAACTCATGCATGATATCAAATCACACAAGTCCGAGATGATGTTGGTAGTAAGGCGTGATATTCCATAATAATATTTTAAGTTTAGTTTCCTCCGAAATGGGACAAGTCAACCCTTTGAAATAACTAGACGTCACAGCCAAGTAAAATTCCCATACTTTCATCAGGACCCTTAGTTCTACTCTTAATTTCCTCGATCAGTTTTTCACTATAATTTACTGATAAATATTCTTCCCGTGATAGATACGCGAATTCATCCCAAGAGTTAACCTCTTCTCTATAAGCCAAATAAAATTGATAAGCCCTACCAGAGAATAAATCGATACCACTAGCTAACAAAATTTCCTTATATACATTACGCGAAGCCCGATACTCCTCTACTTTTTCCAGAAAGCTAGATAATGAAATTATAACGAAATACTTTTGTCAACTTGAGTAGTTCTCGCACATAGATTTCAATGAGCACATCCTTCTTCGTAAATCGTGACTGTAACATCTCTATCACCTTGGCGTAATTTTCCTTACTTGGTGGATAACTAGATGCGTTGTTTCCCGCAAAAGATCCTTCTGTTATGGCCTGAAGAAGATAATGAAACTTGTCCTCTTCTTGGATCTGCTTGTTACTACGAATTTTCTCGAACTGTCGCCAAAATAATAAGCATGCCTTTGGATTGTCGTTAAACTTATTTAGTTCAATTTTCGGTAATTTGTGATTATGTTGTAGGTACATCTTTTTCTTGTTTGTGGAGCAGTTTACTGTCTGATTTTATTTTCATCTTCAGCTGTAACCACTTTGTTCTGATATCATCTCATTCGTTGCACTCTTCGTCGTACATTTTGACGTCGAATTTGGGTTGAGTCAGCATGTCATCTTGCACAGCTCTGTCCAACATGACCAACCTTTCAAATTTCCCTTGCAGAAACTCATAATCCTTCTGTACGGCACGTTTGCTGTAGATGTCTATTGATGATGCATCGGATCTGGTCCCGCTCTCGTAGTTCTTTATCGAGACCCATCTTCAGCTTCGCTGGTGATTTTTACTGTAGAAGTTATCTTACGAAGTACGTTTCCTTCGATTGCCACAATCGAATATATTTCCACAGGTTCTGGTAAAATTGCAAAATAAATAGGAAATATTGGTGAAAAAAAACAAATCTTTATTTTGCAGAGAAATTATATTCTATTTGTCAAAAATGACAAATTATTGTTGTCTACATTATAACAAAATCTATTCATCATAGGTCCTTTATACGGCCCCTGAAGAACGTTTTTGCAATTAGTCAATTATAATAAATTAAGGTGAGCATTATTTTTGAAATTGCAAAAGAGCTTTTATGTTGACAGCTGTGTCACTAGCCTCAATACTGAAGAAGAATATTCAGAATTTATTGTTCAATCTAAAGCTGTTATGTACAAAGCAAAGTTTGATCTACGTGGATGGGAAACTACCATTTTAAAAAAAGAAGACATCCCTACTGAAAGATTTGTATCATCTGTTTTGGGACTAAATTGGAATCGATTTGAAGACACTTTAAATCTCTCATTTGATTGGTTTGAAACTATAAATTTTGAAAAGGTGAGAAAGATATCTATTTCATATTTCGCCAATAAGATTCTTGATCCAATCGGAGTAACATCACCATGCTCCTTGTTTGCGAAGACGCTACAGGAACTGTGGTCAATAAAAATTCCATGAGATTCAAAGGTAACAAATGATAATGCTACAAAAGCTGTGGTCAATAAAAATTCCATGGGATTCAGAGAAACCAAACGATCAAAAATGATTTTTTCTGTATTGGGCAAAAGAACCGAGTCTACTCATCAACTTGAATTGATTCCAAAATTATAACCAGTCTCTCAAATCTTCACCAAATTTTTTTGAATTCAATTTTGGGGTATTTTACGTTACTTTTCGTCTCGAATTTATTGCTTATGCTACCTAAACGATCGGTAGCTAGCAACTGATCAATTGTATGAAATTTTGATAAATATGGATCGGCTAGTTCTATTTCACTATCAATGTCCTGAGAAGGACAATCTGTATAAATCATGTTATCAAGCATATTCGCATTCAACTCATTTATCATTCTTCGATGAAAATGTATTGAGATTACCTTGAATAATGCTGATATCTCGATTTTTTTCTTTCCAAGTGTCCCATTATCTCGTTGAACAAATTGTCAAACGATACTCTATGTACCTCAAGCAGTTTCTGGGACTCAATTCTTGAACTTATACGGGATATCAGTAGCATACGAATTAAATTCGATCAAAAGATTCGAATACGATCGTCAATCTTAATTCTTCAATGGTATGCGGAAAAATTTCCGTATACAGCTGTTTGATTCGAATGAAGTTTTAGAAATTCTCTTTTCTCCTTTTTTCAGTCTTCTTTTTTGGGTAATATCCCGGCGGATAATCTTCTCAGCATATTTTCTTCTTTTTTGTACGTGCGCCGAAACAAATGTTAAAAAAGAAGAGCAAGTATACCAAAATTTATTTCCCAAACGTAGAACGATATTAATTCTATTTTTTTTATTTCATACTCAAACAGACTCAATATATGTTTAACCATGGATCGTGCACTTAAGAAAAATATGACCAAGGACCAGAGAAAAGTGTTATTGCAATTTATGAGTGACCACCCCCAATTATATTTTGCTAAATTCACAAATGACTTTACCTTAACAAAGCTAAGGAAATGTGGATGTATTTGGCAAATTTATTAAATGCCATGCCAGGATGCAACAAGGAATGGCACAATTACTCTTTGAAATTAAATATAAAATGTGCTAGTTTTCAACATAATATCATAGGTAGGTATTTAAATTTGAAATTTATTTCTAGACTTGGCATGACTTGAAAAATTCCACGAAAAATAAAGCAGCTGCAAATAAAACTGGGGGTGGCATTTCACCTATTTACGTATTGGACCCTGAAGAAGTTCAAGTACTGGGCCATTATGAACACAGTACAAACTGAAGGTTTACTTATTGTTGAGACAATAACAATATTTGATTTTCATGACATGGATGCTCTGGTAAACGAACCAGATACTCCAAATACAGGGGAAGTAACGCCAAATGTCACCCAAGAAGCAAGAATTACAAATTTAAAGAAAAGAGTACGAAATAGATTGAAGAGGCTAACTCCTACTATGCAGGCAACCGAAAAAATGAATGCCCAAATGGCAGAAAAACTTAAAAGAAAAGTTAGCTCTAATTGAAAGGGACATAACTGTAAAACATAGGATTGCTGATGCACTTGAGGGTGTTGCAGCTGCTTTAAGATCTAAAATCATTATTATGGGTCTCATAAACAAAAACCTTTTTCATAAAAAGTTTTGGTTATAGGTAGGTACAGGATGTTGATAAATTAGGAACACATGAAAATGCTTAAAATGAGAAGTAGGTACCATTATTTATAATTTATTTACAACAATTTAAAAAAACAGGTTGAATAATTTGACAATCTAAATACAAATATTGTTTTTTAATTTCAAAATTTGTATTTAGACTTTATATAAGCTCACAACAATTGTTTTATAATTTTTCACAAAATAATAAATAATGCTACTTTTCATTTGAAGCATTTTCATATTTCCGTAGAAGCAGAAATGTAAGTTTTAATTTATTAATTATTAATTATGTACCTATGCTAAATGAGAACAATAATTATTACCACTTTCACCATGCAACTGTGGGAAAACTTATAATTTGGTATCTTCCTTAGTTCCGTAATGTACAATAACACTTACCAACTGTGTGTTTATAGAGTGGTACCCCTTTCTATTAATAAAAATGTCCTTTATGTCATTTTCTGGGGGAACAACTGCTACATGATTGCAATCGATGCAACCCATTATCCCAGAAAAAGTAAATTTTTCTAAAAATCTAAAATAAAATCAATTATTGAAAATCATTTTAGGAAATAATTTGGTAATTACCGAGCTCTTGCGTGTTGTAATTCTTGAGCATTACGTGTCTTACATATAAATTTAAAATCTCAGGTCTGTTGAGACCATTGGTAACTTCATCAACAGCACGACTAACAGATGATTGGGAAATCCCATGCATCACGCTGTAGTCAACATCTATTTGATATGATCCTGCAGCAAAAAAACCTAATGCTATAAGGATCTAAAAAAAATTAGTTTACTCATTTTCTACAGGTATCATTGAAATTACCTTTGTTTCAATATCTAACGCTGACAATCTTGTTGGATGTCTTAGATTTTTTCTAACAAATCAATCAACTCCGTGGCCAAATGTTTTGGTAGCCGATAAATTTTAATAAACTGATTGTCACTTAGTTCTTCAAAAGCTTCCCTATGCTGAAAGACTATACGACGATTATTCTCATCAATTTCGGCTTCTTCCAATGCTCCAATCGCCCCAAAAAGGGAAAAATCCTCCAAATTAGCCATCAACAAACCTTAATAAGTACCAATCAATCAGAAGTAGAAAATATAAACATAGTAAGTTTAAGTTCGTTGTTCATTGCCAAAAGAAAGTATGCTGCTCACTGATATTGATCTCAAGACCGTTTTTTCAATAAACCCAGATATTATATATATATATATATATATATATATATATATATATATATATATATATATATATATATATGTATATATATAAATATATATATATATATATATATATATATGTATATATATACATATATATATATATATATATATATATATATATATCGTTTTCAATTTATTATTTTAACAACAATGTAAACATTTCTGAAAATGCTCCTAACTCGGGAGCGAAACGTTAAATAAAAATATAATTCAATTTTTGTTTTGAAGTTTGACTACACCAATGAACTTGTAGTCGTCAAAAATAAAAACCCTCAAAATTTCATTGATATATATTGGTTAGCAAGGAAGTTACAAACAATAACTTTAATTTGGGAAACAAAGTACTTGACTATAATTTTTCTTCAGATTATAGACTTATTTCAAATCTGGCAACACTGTTCATACAAAGTAGAATACCAGTGGAATTATATAGTGAAAAACCGAAGTCAATAGCTTATTCCGTTCTAGAGTTATAACTCCTGATGTTATGGAAATATTCACTTAAAATAATTTAATTAAATATAGGTTATAAGTGGAGAGTAAAATAACTAAAATAAGCTTAATCAAGTTTTCATAAGTACTTCAAAATTTGTTTCCGTTCATTTCATTTTTATCGGCCATGGAAGAATGAACCTACGGCATTACTTATTAAAAATTAACTTTCAATTTTAAGTTATTTTACTTATAACCTATATATATTATATTAATATATGAATTCAAAGAAATATAATTTACAAATCCAATGGCGTAGTCAGATTTTTATTAAAAAGTTCCTTTCCCCACATAAAGTTAACATTATTACCATAATATCAGGAGTTATAACTGTAGAACGGAACAAGCTATTGACTTTGGATCTTCATTGTTCACTGGTTTTCTACTTTTTATTAACAGTGTTGCCGGATTTGAAATATGACTAACATTTTAATCAAATACTTTGTTTCTAAAATTAAAATTATTGCTATCAAATATTTTTTCATGAAATTTTGATGGTTTTTATTTCTGACGACTTAAAATTCAGTGGTGTAGTTGAACTTGAAAACAAAAATTGCCTAATAAACTTTTGCCATTTTCGACAAAGAAAAAAAAGCATAGAGTGCCTTGGAAATTGAACTAAAATTATGGAAATGTGTGTTAAATACAGTTTTTGATCCTTAATATTACAAAAAAAAATAATAATGTTTATTTAATTAGTCGGAAGCATGAGAATCCTCCCTTTGAGTTCTGGAGATAATAATCAAAGATTGAGGAAATATATTCTTAATCTTACCTTTAACTTACAACCTCTGAAAGAAACAATATCTGTGAAATAGAACGATTGAAATACGACAACAATGATATTGATAATTTAATCATGGATGTGAGAATAAAAAAAAATGAACACATAAATGTAAAGCTGTTTAATAAAATAATTTGAAAATTTTTAACTTGATTGGAACATAATAAAATATTTTTGAAACTATTAATTTGCTTTGTGCATTTATTCTTATGGAATTGTGCCACCCTATATCATACATGTATTCTCTATAACAAAATGTTCCCACTACTGCGTCGGCGCTAAATCTCCAAACGCATGCGCTACTACAATATACATGAAAGAAGGAGGTTTCCCTTCCATAAATAACGTTTCACAGTCAACACGACGCTAGCGTGCTTGTGATAAATAAATTTGTTAAAATTATCAAGTTTCTATAATCAATTACATATAAGTGATCATTTATAAACTATATATGTGTGTGTTTAAAGGTCAAGAAAGTGATAGTTTAAAGTTATACATGCAATAGCTGGAAGGAAGATATAAGATTTAATGTAACATACATGATGCACGTGAGATTTCAAGTAGATAAATTTACAAACGGTGAGTACACTAATTTTATAGATATTAAAGATATAATTCTCTATAGATAAATTTATGATGCATCATATTTTATTGTTTTTGGCCTTTTTATGCGTTATGTAATTCGAATGTTCAACTGAAGATTTGAGTGTACACTTTGAAAATGTTAATTGGAATTCCAAATAAGTTTATGCAAAATACACAGACCTTATTTTTGCTATCACTGCCGGCTGCACTCGCATCTCCAAATCTTGCAGATATCTCATAAGAGACACACTCCTACTGCACTATTCAATCTTTACACATAATAGGATACTCCTATGATTAGTTTGATTTGACTTATTTTTATAATTTTAACTTTTAAACACCTTTAAACAATTTTATACAGAGAGCAATCTTTTATCGACGCATCCTCTATCACCACCATAAATCCACCTTCTTTTGTTTTCAAAATCAACAAGTCTTTTGGCTTCCCTAGTCCATAGCTCACTTATTTGTTTTTTTATCACTAAAATTGTTATTCTCCAGTCTTTTAGTTACTATTTTAAAAAACATAAATTTATTGTCCTGGAGGGTAATAACACTGATACACTTAGATTTCTATTGTATTAAGGAATTTTAATTAAGTCCTCTTTTCCTCCTACAATAGTCAATTTTCTTATATTCATGTTAATAAGCTAATATGATAAATGTTTATTTTTACAAATATTACAACCTATATTATTAATTAACCTATATGTAATTGATTCTATTTTAGTTTGAGTCTTATTTTATAGTTATCATACATAAACTCCTGATTATTTTTGTTTTTGTAATTAAATTTCATATATAATCAATAAGCTATGATTTCAAGTTGGTAATGAAAATTCCCTAGCAGGCATTACTTCTTGTAAATATTCATTTCCTTTTTATACGTTTGGGCTGTGTTCCAACTATCTTTTCCATCTAGTTTCAACCCTTTGCAATGAATGAATGATTACATGGTATTCTAAACCTTTGCTACTACAAAAAAATTATGTAAACAATGTTAAGTTATAGTTAAACTGATTATTCTTTTCTCTTTATTTAGGTTTCAAGCTATTATATGACGTTTCGTCCCGCAGAAATTGCTATGGCTGTGTTCAGTGTAATACGTAATTCCGTGACTTTGACAACCAATCAGAATTACTGGTACAGGTAATATTTACTATCTATTTAACTAATATAGTGTTGGAATTTTATTCTTCATCCCTTTTTAAAACATTCACATCAATATTTCACCCGATTTATTCATATTTCAATCTTTTTATATTTTAATATTTGATTTGTTATTGAGTTTATTCTAATGGTTGTGTCTACTGACACTCCTTCCGTTACAATAAGACCTTTTTATTATGTTTATTTATTTCAATATATTTACACAACTAGATGACTAGTTCAATATATATATATATATATATATATATATATATATATATATATATATATATATACCTAAAAAGTGTACAAAATAAAGCGAGTAAAAATAAACATCTGAAAAAGTGTTGTTATAGGTTTAAGAATATTCAATTCGTGTACGGAAAATCAAATTCGCCTAGATTGACCCATTCGATGTCAAATTCGTATAAAAAAAGTCGCATACCGATTTCAAGAATACAAATACTCGATTTCATTCGAATTTTTTCCGAATATCGCCAAAACCGTATACGAATTTATTTCAGGAATTGGCTCCCTGAACTCTTTCCATAGTCACGCTCACCATAATATGTAAGAAATTGAGAGTTTAACCAGCTTCTAATATTTCTATCGGAATATGAAATAAAATTGCATTTTGAGGTTCTAGTGAAGTTTCTTTTTTTTTAACTGACAATTCTATTTTTTTAACTGACAAAAATGACAAACTCAAAATCAAGATTTTCATTGTATACATAGTGAGCAAAGTGAACATATTGTATTTCTAACAATTATGAACAAGTATATGTAGAAATAACTGATTTTTTTGAGGAAAATAATTTGGACCTTAATGGTTTAATGATATCCTACTCTAGAATTCTCTGTATAGTGAAGCCACTGAAAGGAAGTTAGGGTATGAGAAGCAACAGCATAACGGATTCTACAATAAAATGATAATTAATTTCCAGTGCTCTTCCTGGAAAGCGAAGTGACGATGTTCAGAGTGCTTAATTCCCAGTCTAAGTGATATTGTTTTTCATTTTAAAACGCGACTCACTCCAAAGGTCCTTTAGAAATTCCATTTATGGATTAATGTAACAACGAAATACAATTTAAATCAGCAACCGTCTAAAAATAGCTCTTGAATAATTACCGTCATTTCCGTAACAAGCTCTTAGACAATACACGTAATCAAATTTCGATCAAAAATAGAAAAAAACGGTCGTTAAGACTTCTAATTGAAGCGGAATCAATTTGAAAAAGCTGTACGTTCTTTTGTGAATACGTTTTCATTGGAATTGAGGAAGGAAAAAATTTACAAATTCTTCAATTAGTATAACGATCTAACTTAACAATGAAATTAAAAATATTCCAGACTAGTATAATTTTCGGGGGTAAATACATAGAAAATCATTTTTTTATCGATATATACATGTTTAATTGTATGAGAGTTTTATTGTCATGGCAATGAATCGAGAATCAATAGAGTGAAAAAATCGCGAGAGCTTGCTCGAGTGATTTTTTCTACTTCTCTTGACTCGAGAGTTTTTGCCGTGACATTAAAATATGAATACAATTTGTAATGTATTTCTCGATTAAAAAAATGATCTCGAATGTATTTTAGAGAGATTAATACACAACATAAATGCAGACAATTTAATTTGAAATAGAAGCTTTAATGCAAAACTCAACAAATATTTCAAATTAATAGAAATAATTTCAAAATATTTAAATACCTATATATATATTATTGTGTAGCATTTGACTGATCTTTAGTAAGATACATATTCTGTACGGTTTTTTGCTATTTTCAAAAGATTTTTGACCAAATCTTGACAGTTTTATTATGAAACACCGAAAAAAATCTGACAGTTGTCAAAGTATAGAATTGTGACTGCTACCACCATTCAGGGTATAGTTGATCAAAAGCAAGGTGCATATTGTATTGTTTTTCTTATTTATTAAAACGTTATTATTACGGGTGGGATAAAATGTAAACACACGATATGGCTACTTACTAATTTATTTAAACACTAAACTACTCACTAACACTTAATTTATATATTAGTGTTTTTAAATGAAACTCAAGGTCTCTAGTTAATTCCACAATTTAATACAAGTTATTGAAAATTCTAAAAAATTGACAATTGTTTCGATAAATCAATATCATCGTCAGAATGACAGAAGTTACATTTCATTTTATGCCTACCTGATGTTTAGTAGTTATATTTTTGGCTAGACCAAGAAGTAACCTAACTTGTGATTGGCTAAATATATGTTTATAGAAAAAGAAGAAGATGTGATATTACAAATATTGAAGCTTAGATATTATTATCCCTATGGTGATATCCTGGATATCATTTTTCCAATTAAGATCAGTATAACTGTGCAATGATATAGAAAACCAGGAAAACTATATCTGCTGATCTTTACAATTATCACTTAAGAAGACAGTTTATTAGTGGAGAATTCCCTAGATTTAACTGTTCATTGACAACTTCATATTGTGGGTTTCTTAAATGTCTTCTAATTTCCAGTTCTTCAAGGAAATCCAGTTCTTGTTTCTTTTCACAAATATGCAGCACTTCTAGTTCTGTGTTAGGTGTCAATGAATGATTGGTGTCAAGTAGATGTTTTGCATAGTGGGATTTATCTGGTTGTTTTAATCTGTAAGCTCGTAAGTGCTCACTGTATCGTATTTCAAAATTCCTAAGGGTCTGACCCAAATAGACAGCATTACATTCTGGACATTTGAGTTTATATATACCTGACTTCTTTAATAGTGGTATTTTTGTTTTTACATTTAACAATTTTGTACTAACGTTACTTTCTGTTTTAAAAGAAATTGTTGCATTCGTTGCTGAAGATATTATCTTTGAAATATTATTAGAAATATTTCCTGCATATGTGATGGTTTTATAAGATCTAATTTCATCAGCTTGTTTAGGATATATTAGTTGTAATGCCACTTTTTTCTCTTTTTTACTAATTAGTTTATTTATTATATCTAATGGATAACCGTTAGATGTTGCTATTTGTCTAATTGTATTAATCTCTCTATCAAAATTACATTTGTTCATAGGAACTGAAAAAGCTCTATGTATCATTGAATTATATGCTGCTAGTCTGTGTGAGACAGGGTGGTTAGAATTGAATGGAATTGTCACATCAGTCTGTGTTGGTTTTCGGTAAATTGAATAATCAAGTACATTATTAACTCTTTGAATTTTTAAATCAAGAAAATTGATTGAGCTATTTTCTTCAATTTCTAATGTAAATTTAATTTTCGGGTGTAAATTATTGATGTGGTTGAAAAACACATCTAATTGTCGCTCACTACCCATAAAAGAAGCTAATATGTCATCCACATATCTATACCAAAATAAAATATTTTTCGAAATATTACTTTCAAAGATCTTTCTTTCTAAATTGTCCATAAAAATGTTTGCTAAAATAGGTGATATAGGGCTTCCCATTGGTAAACCTTCATTTTGAATATATATCTTATTGTCAAAAGTGAAATAATTCTGATTAATGCATACATCAAATAAATTAAGTATATCTGATATTATTCCTGGATTAATATTTTTATCTTCTAGTAATTTTCTTACCAGTATTAGACATTCTTTAGGAGGAATTTTAGTAAACATATTAGTTACATCGAACGATATGAGTTTATAGTTATCTTGCAAGTGGATTGATTTCAACTTTTTGATTAGTTCTATTGAATTTCTAATTGAGTACTGAGATTCATATCCGTAAGTATTGAGTATATTGTTGAGCTTTTTTGCCAATATATTATTAGGAGCATTAACATAAGAGACTACAGGTCTAATTGGTTTCGTTATTTTATGTAATTTAACTGTTCCATATAATTGTGGACAATGAGGATTCTTATGTATGATAGACCTCTTTTCGTAATCATTTAAAAGATAATTTGAATTATTAACAATATCCCTTACATTATTAGAAAACTTCTTTGTTGGGTCTGCTTTAAGAACTTTTACATCGCTGGATTCTATAAAGTTATATACTTTGGAATTGTAATTTTCAGTCGTCAAAATGACAGTAGCATTCCCCTTATCGGATTTTGTAACTGTTAGGTTATTGTTCTCTATCTTCTCTTTTATTGCGTTTAAAACTGAAATGTCATTTTTTGTTTGACGTTTAACTTTTGAAGGTTCAATATTTTTGATTAAATTGGCAATTTTTAATTTCTCATATAGAAAATTATTTGAATTAGATTTTAAAGCTATTTCTGACTCTGTAGCTAAAATTTGTTTAATATTATTTGTAAATTTAGGTGGTATGCTGTACTTTAAACCTTTATTTAAAAATTCTATTTCACTATTTGTAAAATTAGTGTCTGAAAGGTTTTCAAATCGTGGTGCAAAGTGTGTTGGTATGTAGGTACTTACAGTTTCATGATGTTTTGAGTATTGAATTTTATGTTGTGTGTGTTCAAGATTCTGTAGCTTCTTTTCTTGTTTCTTAAATTTCATATGCTTCATAGTGCTGATATTTTCTCTAATTTTGTCATCCAAACAGTCAAATTCTACTGGGTGTAATTGGAATGTGAGTTCTGAATGTACAACTTTTATGTAGTTGTCTAAGGAGTCTCTAACTTTGAACCATTTCTTACATTCAGATTTTATCCAAACTCGTTGAGCACATTTTATAGCTTTTTGTGCTTGTGGTGTGTTAGTGTGACATTTTATATTCACATAATTTGGTATTACTTTTTTTCTAAGGCATTCTTGATTAATCCAAATGTTTTGTGATGCTTTGTAACGTTTTTGTAGTAACTCCTTAGACAACTACATAAAAGTTGTACATTCAGAACTCACATTCCAATTACACCCAGTAGAATTTAACTGTTTGGATGACAAAATTAGAGAAAATATCAGCACTATGAAGCATATGAAATTTAAGAAACAAGAAAAGAAGCTACAGAATCTTGAACACACACAACATAAAATTAAATACTCAAAACATCATGAAACTGTAAGTACCTACATACCAACACACTTTGCACCACGATTTGAAAACCTTTCAGACACTAATTTTACAAATAGTGAAATAGAATTTTCAAATAAAGGTTTAAAGTACAGCATACCACCTAAATTTACGAATAATATTAAACAAATTTTAGCTACAGAGTCAGAAATAGCTTTAAAATCTAATTCAAATAATTTTCTTTATGAGAAATCAAAAATTGCCAATTTAATCAAAAATATTGAACCTTCAAAAGTTGAACGTCAAACAAAAAATGACATTTCAGTTTTAAACGCAATAAAAGAGAAGATAGAGAACAATAACCTAACAGTTACAAAATCCGATAAGGGGAATGCTACTGTCATTTTGACGACTGAAAATTACAATTCCAAAGTATATAACTTTATAGAATCCAGCGATGTAAAAGTTCTTAAAGCAGACCCAACAAAGAAGTTTTCTAATAATGTAAGGGATATTGTTAATAATTCAAATTATCTTTTAAATGATTACGAAAAGAGGTCTATCATACATAAGAATCCTCATTGTCCGCAATTATATGGAACAGTTAAATTACATAAAAAAACGAAACCAATTAGACCTGTAGTCTCTTATGTTAATGCTCCTAATAATATATTGGCAAAAAAGCTCAACAATATACTCAATACTTACGGATATGAATCTCAGTACTCAATTAGAAATTCAATAGAACTAATCAAAAAGTTGAAATCAATCCACTTGCAAGATAACTATAAACTCATATCGTTCGATGTAACTAATATGTTTACTAAAATTCCTCCTAAAGAATGTCTAATACTGGTAAGAAAATTACTAGAAGATGAAAATATTAATCCAGGAATAATATCAGATATACTTAATTTATTTGATGTATGCATTAATCAGAATTATTTCACTTTTGACAATAAGATATATATTCAAAATGAAGGTTTACCAATGGGAAGCCCTATATCACCTATTTTAGCAAACATTTTTATGGACAATTTAGAAAGAAAGATCTTTGAAAGTAATATTTCGAAAAATATTTTATTTTGGTATAGATATGTGGATGACATATTAGCTTGTTTTATGGGTAGTGAGCAACAATTAGATGTGTTTTTCAACCACATCAATAATTTACACCCGAAAATTAAATTTACATTAGAAATTGAAGAAAATAGCTCAATCAATTTTCTTGATTTAAAAATTCAAAGAGTTAATAATGTACTTGATTATTCAATTTACCAAAAACCAACACAGACTGATGTGACAATTCCATTCAATTCTAACCACCCTGTCTCACACAGACTAGCAGCATATAATTCAATGATACATAGAGCTTTTTCAGTTCCTATGAACAAATGTAATTTTAATAGAGAGATTAATACAATTAGACAAATAGCAACATCTAACGGTTATCCATTAGATATGATAAATAAACTAATTAGTAAAAAAGAGAAAAAAGTGGCATTACAACTAATATATCCTAAACAAGCTGATGAAGTTAAAACTTATAAAACCATCACATATGCAGGAAATATTTCTAATAATATTTCAAAGATAATATCTTCAGCAACGAATGCAACAATTTCTTTTAAAACAGAAAGTAACGTTAGTACAAAATTGTTAAATGTAAAAACAAAAATACCACTATTAAAGAAGTCAGGTATATATAAACTCAAATGTCCAGAATGTAATGCTGTCTATTTGGGTCAGACCCTTAGGAATTTTGAAATACGATACAGTGAGCACTTACGAGCTTACAGATTAAAACAACCAGATAAATCCCACTACGCAAAACATCTACTTGACACCAATCATTCATTGACACCTAACACAGAACTAGAAGTGCTGCATATTTGTGAAAAGAAACAAGAACTGGATTTCCTTGAAGAACTGGAAATTAGAAGACATTTAAGAAACCCACAATATGAAGTTGTCAATGAACAGTTAAATCTAGGGAATTCTCCACTAATAAACTGTCTTCTTAAGTGATAATTGTAAAGATCAGCAGATATAGTTTTCCTGGTTTTCTATATCATTGCACAGTTATACTGATCTTAATTGGAAAAATGATATCCAGGATATAACCATAGGGATAATAATATCTAAGCTTCAATATTTGTCATATCACATCTTCTTCTTTTTCTATAAACATATATTAAGCCAATCACAAGTTAGGTTACTTCTTGGTCTAGCCAAAAATATAACTACTAAACATCAGGTAGGCATAAAATGAAATGTAACTTCTGTCATTCTGACGATGATATTGATTTATCGAAACAATTGTCAATTTTTTAGAATTTTCAATAACTTGTATTATATTGTGGAATTAACTAGAGACCTTGAGTTTCATTTAAAAACACTAATATGAGCATATTCCACGAAGTAAGGGTCGAGACAGTCAATTTAATTTATATATACTTAACTATTCACTTACATATAATTTATATACACACAACCTTGATCATTAATTTATATCAACACTTTACTGTTCGCTATTTCGACGTATTCTTCTTTATTTGTCGGTCCTTTATATATATTAGTGCCTTTTATAATAGATAATTCTAGATTGCGGTTTAGACAAAAACAATTGACTCTCGCATTTTCTAGTAAGACTGGTTACAAAAACAATGTCTGGATGAGATAGTCACAATCGTAAACAATTCTCATGAATCCCTGCGCATCCGCCATAATTTTAATTTCCATACATGGCTTAGACAGAGTCGGATTCAGGGACTATACCAGTGTGCTGTTTCGTAACGTTACCCCCTCCTTGAATGGTAGTTCCTCCTGGAACTTTTGTGTAGACGAGACTGGATGTTTGAATCGGCAACTGGCCCCATTTCTACACTTTCCGATCTTATGGAAATAGCAGGGCACCGTCTTCATCGGATACTGATAACGGGGGTTGGAGCTGAAAATTAATATCTGGACACCGGTATCTCGAAAGATAATATCTACCATGTTCCTGATAACTCGCTAATCCAACTGGTTACTCGCTATCTTAGGCATAGCCAGTTTCTACACGCTGGATTCTAACACATGGTCTCGGAGGTCTCGAAGTGCTTCCCACACATCGCGGTAGGTAGATCGACCTTGGAATTCATTTTTAGTTACCACGTAGAAGACGTACTGCGAATTATGTTTCAGTTTCAGTGTCTCGCCAGGGGCTTGAATTTGGTCTTCAAGTTTTTTTAATTGCCCAAACTTTTTTTGAAAGACGAATGCCAGCCCTCGTGCGTTCTTGAGACGGGCGGGGATGTTGTATTACAGTGAATAATCTTCCGGGAGAGTGAACAAATCTTTTCATTGTTCTGAAGTGACTCCATATCTAGCTTTCCCGGTACCTCCATACGCGCCCTTAAATTCATCGAAGGTAGGGTCAGACACATCTCGAATACGGTTTAATTTTTTCACTAGGTCATGGTCTTCTTCGAATGGTGCTAAACGGTTTTGGTGAACTACTTTTGGTTTTCCGTTGGGGATTTTGCTTATGCGATATATAACATCATTGCTCCTTTTCTTTATTAAGTATGAACATTCCCAGGATTTTTGTAAATTTGGAGAAAATCCTTTTCCCCTCGTCGGGTTGTATAACCATACTTTGTCCCCTTCTTTAAAACCGCCTTCTGTGACCTGCATGTCGTACCGACTTTTCATTCTGTCGCTGGCAACTTGAAGATTTGTTCGAACTACTTCATGAATATCGTCCAACGTTCTTCTCAATTGGATCACTTAGTCTTCTCCCGCTAGATTTTCCTCAGGCCGACAGCCAAATTCCAGGTCACAAGGAAGCCTCATGTCACGTCCAAACAGGATTCTCTCTGATGACTGGAAACTACTTTGGACAGATATTTTCCAATAGTCCTGTTCATTCTCTCTCGACTATTTTATCTGACTGTGGATGTATTGCTGTTGTCCTGGTCTTCTTCATTCCCAGCTTCTCGCAAATCTCCTGGAATAGATGGCTTTCGAAATTTCTTCCCTGGTGGGCTACCAATGGCACTCCATATCGGCTGATAAATTCTTTCACCAATACATCCGCGACGGTTGTGGCCTCTTGGTTCGGGATACCTTAAATTTCCACCCACTTTGTGAAATAATCCATTACAACCAGTATGTATTTGCCACCATTTTCTGTCGTCGGAAATGGTCGTCTGAACAGGGAGTCGACATTCCGGTGACTCACACCAGCTCGATGTTCGATGTTGAAATCGTACTCTTGAAGTCGTTCAATCCATCTAGCGATCTGGCCCTCAGGATTCATGAACTGCATCAACCACTTGAGTGCTGCATGATCAG
Source organism: Galeruca laticollis (assembly GCA_963921935.1). Classification (NCBI taxonomy): domain Eukaryota; kingdom Metazoa; phylum Arthropoda; class Insecta; order Coleoptera; family Chrysomelidae; genus Galeruca; species Galeruca laticollis. Next base: position 202,589,962 of record OY998175.1, on the reverse strand, counting down.
TCCGGATTAAGAACTTCCTACCATAGGGATACTGGTAAAAGTCTGCCACGGACTTCACTTCCGCCAAAAGTTCCCTTTTTGTGACGCAGTAGTTTCGTTCTGGTTTGGAGAGGACTTTACTGAAATATTCTAGCACTCTTTCTTGCCCTCCTTGGATCTGTGAGAGCACTCCACCAATGCCTACATTGCTTTGTAACATTCAGACTTACCTTAAGCATTAAGAAATGAATGTGTGTCTACTTTGAAATATATTTTATTTTAAATCAGTAATCAGCTTAAACAGTCACTAAATTATCTACACAAAGTATTGTTATTAATGAACACAGGTGATGGCATCTTGAACAGTAATTTAGTTAACAGCTACACAAGTTCCTAAAAGAAATTAAAACGTTGATTAACTATATAATTAAAAGTTAATGTATTGTTTACTTACCAGTACTGGATAATGATAAAACTCATCAAACTGCTTCTTTCAATACAATGTTTATATTTGAATGAGGTTACATTTCGTAAACAGTTCATACAACGACTACACAAAGTTTAGAATGGCTTCAGGCATAAAATAAATAATCTTTCTCGTTGATTTTACTTGTCGTTTGGTAAAACCTTTATTGCGAACGCCTTATTGAAATTTGTTTGGTTTTCAATGTCATTCACAATGACATTCATAATAGGTACTACTTTTGATTAGTTTGACGTTGACACTTCTCATTTCACCAAACAGGTTGAGCACTAGGGTACTACTTAAATCTGAAATTCACTAAGCCAACTCGGTTGAGTTCGGAGTTCGTTATATGTATTGAAGATATTCCATTGGTCAGCCGAAAATAAGAAGGTATTATAGGGATTATGAGAACTTGATTGGCCGTTGAAGTTTACAAAAAGTTGCAGTTCGTTTAGTTTCGGGTTACCTTCTCCAGTTTAGAAATATCGAAAGGAAGCAGATTTTTGTTTTTTCGTTTGCTGGCATCCTTAAGTTACGGTTTTCTGCCGTTGTAATTTGGTTAAAAGGTTTTCCTGTAACAAGGAGGTAAGCGTAATATTTTCTTGAAATAGTACAGTCGTTAAGTGGTACATTAATTCCAGATTCGCCGACCTTTCAATGTCCTTTCATCGGTAACTTTTTCTTCCAACACAAATCTAATATTGAGGTAACCATTTTGGACCTGAACACGTAGTATATTTGTATGACTAGAAATAGTTACATCGATACCCTGACAATCCGCCTGAGACCTTTGAGGGAGGAAATCCTAGAGGAAGCGGCGTTTTGAGCCATTCACCACCCTGGACTCGAGTTGCCGATATAATTAATCTCGTTGATGCACGTGTTCGCCGCATGTTCTAGATATTTTTCCTTCAAGATGGATGGGGCTCGGAAGAATGAATCTAATTTCAAAAATAGGGTCTGAAGGTCTCAAGTCGTTTTCAAACTTTGGTGAGTCTATTCCAATATCACAAAAATCTACTAAGGAAGTGCACCGGCATACCCTTACTGCTATTTGATTACGTAATACTATATTCTTAGTGTAGTACAGTGATTTATTGGACTTTTTATAACCTAAATTCTTAACTTAATCACTAAATATCTCAACGGAGAAAAAGTTTGTTTTTTTAATCTTTAATAAACTGATATATTTTTTGGTACAAGGCATATGCTCTATATACATATATTTCTCAATTTGAATAAATTGTTCACACAATGTGAACTTAAATACAGCTGTATTTAGGGGTTCTTATGGTTCTTGTTTATATCAAATGCACTTACCAAATATTTTTCTATCATAAGTAGCTGATTAAATGTGATTACGAAGTAACTTGATTAAAAAACCATATAGTGAGGTTCTGTTTTTTTATTTTTTTTTATTTTTAATATTATTTTCTTCTACGAAATTAGGTTAAATTGAGCCAAGAAAGTAGTTAAGGTTAGTAATTTCTTGTTTTGGAAATGATACCAAAAAATAAGTGGCGCCCTATTCCTGCCAATTCTGATAATACGTAAGATCCTACGACCATTGCGCACCAGACGAAGAGCTACCGGAGCTTTGTAACTCCAAGAAAGGGTTACAGCTTGCGTCAGTGTCAAGAATAAAGTCTCCCTCTGATAAAGGGTATCCTAATATTTCGCGCCATGGTTAAATGCTTCTTCAAGTTATCGAAAGCCGTTCGACAATATTCGTCCCATTGGAAAGCTCTTGCTTCTTCTGTGAGTCGAGTTAGAGGCTTGGCAATATCACCAAACTTCCTGATAAATTCTCTGTAGTATGTGCAAAGTCCAAGAAAACTCCTAATTTGATGTTTGTCGGTTGGTTGCGGGCATTGCTGAATGGAAGCAATTTTCTCTGGATCCACCGCCACTACTTCATTGCTCACTATATGACCTAGATAGTTGACTCAGTTTTGGAACAGCTGACATTCCTTCGGGTATAACATGATCTGGGCAGCTTGGAGTCGTTTGAATACGTCTTCCAAATTCTTCAGATGTTCGTCAAATGTCTTCCCCAGTACTACGATGTCGTCCAAATAGATCAGGCATGTCTTCAAAGACAACCCTCTCAAGACATTTTCCATGAGTCTTTCAAATGTCACAGGCGCATTACAGATACCGAATGACATGTCGTTAAATTGCCATAATCCAGATCCGGTAGTAAAAGCAGTCTTCTCTTTGTCTTCTGGGTCCATTTCCACTTGCCAATAACCAGACTTCAGGTCCAAGGTGGAAAACAGTTTGCTGTCGGCCAAACTATCTAGTGTATCGTCAATTCGCGGCTGAGGATAGCTGTCTTTCTTCGTCACGTTGTTTAGCTGACAATAATCTACGCAGAATCTCATAGTTTCATCCTCTTTCTTGACGAGTACTACTGGAGACAGCCATGGACTAGTAGATGGTTCGATTACCTTTTCTTCAGCCATCTCTCTAATTATTCTTTCAGCTTCCTCTCTCTTCGCTCGTGGTAGTCGTCGAGCTGTTTGCCTAATTGGCTTGGTATTACCAGTATCAATTTTGTGTTTGACGACTGATGTTCTACCAGTCTTTCCTCCTTTTGGTACGAATAGGTCTTGATACTGCAAGAGAACTTCTCTCATTCTCTTTTTTCAGCTCGATTTAAAGATTGACCAGCTACTGATAATATCTGTTCGAATCTGGCATTAGAATTGTCAGTGGTCGTTGTTTGACGAACTATAGACGTCACTGGTACGCAGGATCCAATCCTGGTTTCCTTATTGATGGTAACTGGGTAATTATTGACGTTTATCACACCTACTGGGATCTCTGTTGCCGACGTAACCAATCCTTTTCCAATTAGTACTCCTTTGCCAACTTCTTCGTCGTGGTTCCTTGACTCTATCATCACTGGTGTACCTTCCTCCACTTTGTTGTAACCCGAAGCCTTCGTTGCTGCTTCGTATTCAAGAGCAGCTATCAATGCGTCAACTAATGTTTTGGGATGGACTAAGCGAAGTGTACTCTGCATATCGGGGTCACGTAAGCCACCAATAAAGGCCTGTATGCCCAGACATTCCATCATGTTCTCTGCTGCTGATAGATAAGCAAATCAAACGAGTCGGGCAATATCCACTTCATATTCTTGAAGTGCTTCGTCACGTTTCTGCCTTCGGTTCTGCGGCTGGGATTTGCACAAATGTTCTAGATGTTCGTGACCATATCACATGTCCAACCTCTTCTTCAGCTTCTCAAAATCATCCGTTTTGTCCAGAGGTATCGTCTGAAGTACATCTAAGGCATCTTCCCGAAGCGCGATAGTTAAGTTCATTGCTTTCTCCTTGTCGGACCAATTATTCACTCTAGCGGCTGCTTCAAACTGTTCTACGTAGTTGATCAACGACATTTTTCCATCGAACGTTGGGGAATTGACTCGGCTAAAACTGCCAATATCATCTGTCTTGGGTTGTGTTTCTGACTTGCAGATCTCGATCTTCTTTTCTTCTGCTGAAGTGTTTTTTGTTCTTAAATCGGGAATCTTTGTCTCTTAACTCCTTGATTTTCTCGTCTATCTGATTTTCCATCGTTGTCATTTCATTCTCAATGTCTAATTTTAGAGACGAAATTTTATTCTCGACTTCAGCAGCAATGTCATTTTTCAATGATAAGATATCTGCAGAAATATCATTCTTCATAGCAGAAATATCGTTTTTCACATTCGTTGAAATTTCCTCTTCCGTGGCAGAAATATCGTTCTTCATAGCAGAAATCTTCTCGTCCATGTTCTCTTCCATGGCAGAAATCTTCTCGTCCATGTTCTCGTCCATATCAGAAATCTTCTTGTCCATGTTCGCAGAAATATTAGCAGAAATTGATGAGATTGAGGTGGAAGCCTCGTGATTAAATAAAACTGTTACTGGATCAAAGCCGTCATTTTCCAGTGCCAGCTTAAGTCTTTCTACTAATTCACTTTTCTTACCGGACGTTTCCAACTCACGATCTTCCAATTCTGCTCTTAACTCGGTCACTTTCAAGTCATATAGTCTCTTGGCCATTCTTACGTAGCAATTTATTTATATTACCCCACACCTGACACCAATGTAATGTTTTTCTTATTTATTAAAACGTTTTAATTACGGGGCTGGGAAAAAAAAGAACCCCGCGGAGGTTTCAAAGGACATGGAGATACTCTCCACATCCGGAACCTCTGGAAAGGGGCAAAAAGGCGAAATCTTAACCTTGGTCAGCCCGAGGTCTCCTCCGGCTCTGCTGGGAAGACTGGGGATGCGGATATCGCCTCTGCATCCCGGGAAACTGGGCGGAACAGCCTGAGGGTCGGGAGTCTGACTCAAGATCAAGAAACTTGCTCAAACTCCGAGGAAGATATTGCCATGGTGGTCGAGGAGGGTCAGGGAGAGATAAAAGAGGAGGATGAATAGAGGCTGAGTAACTCTGCCTCTCTCATCCATAATAATTCACCCTCACGTTCACGAATGTAGCTCAGATTAACATGAATCACGCGAAGGGAGCTTCAGCCGTGATTGCAAGGTTGTTCGCTAGACTACAACTGGATATTGTACTGATCCAAGAACCAGAGATCAACAAAGAAGGCCAAATCAAAGGTTTGGCATGCAAGGATTCTAAATTAATTTATGGTCAAAGGCAAGTATCTCCGCGTGCCTGTGTAATCATGAGAAATAACATAAAATATATTCGTGCTTAAGAATACTTGTCACGGGGCCTTGTTCCAATCATGGCTCACCTCAACAATGGGGGTATAGATCGAGACATCGTCATTGCCTCTGCCTACTTCGCTGGAGACGAGCCGATGACACCGTCAGAAGAAGTATAAGAGCTAGTGAGACACTGCAATAGCAGACGGGCGCCAATTATAAATGGATGTGATGCCAACGCACACAATACCGTCTGGGGAAGCAACGCAAAAGGTGAGTGTTTATTAGAATATCCCTTAGCAAATAACCTTGAGACTTTGAACGTGGGGACAACCCCCACTTTTGTCACTAGAGCAAGAGAAGAGGTGCTGGACGTAACAATTATTGTTAATGTGGCTGCTAGGAAAAATGTTAAAGATTGGAGGGTGATGAGCGAGCCATCACTTTTCGACCATAGGATCATCGAATTTAGGATAGAGGGAGATACTACCACGATTACTACAATCCAAAATCCTAGAAATACTGATTGGTCTTCTTACAAGACCAATCTGAAAAACAATTTGGAACACGTCGAAGTGAGTAGGGTAAATCACCCACACTACGACCTGGAACAGAGAGTCCAACGGATCAGTGAGGCAATAATGGGAGCTTTTTATTCCAGTTGCTCACTGTCGAAAGCTCGTTTAGATAAGGATGCTCCTGGGTGGAATGAGAACCTGTCAAACCTCAGAAAATAGGTCCGTCGGCTCTTTAATATAGCCAAACGTGACGGTAATTGGCAAGGGTACACTGAGAAGCTTACTCAGTACAATAAAGAGATTAGGAATGCCAAAAGGCTTAATTCTCAAGTTTTTGCGAAAAGATCACTTCTACTCACACAGCGGCCAAGCTACAAAAGGTCATAGCAAATAGAGGAACTAACCTCACAATTTCGCTGAAAAAGCCAGACGGATCAGATACGGAAGGTAAAGAGGGACGATCGATTCTTCTTCTTAAAACCCACTTTCCAGGTAGTGAACCAGCAACAAGCACTGAAATAGCAATGAAGTACACCAAAAAATTCCGCAAGGAAGATTGGGACATTGGTAAGAAGATATTTACCAGACAACAGTTGGAATGGGCAATAAGTACATTTCAACCATATAAATCACCAGGAGTGGATGGAATATTTCCAGCACTCCTCCAGCAAGGTATAGAGGAGATTCTTCCTCACCTGCTGAAGATTACAAGAAGCTGTCTAGCAGTGGGTCTAATACCTAGAAAATAGAGAAGGGCAAAAATAGGGAAAAAAGATGGGACTGATCCCCGATCTTTTAGACCAATCTGTCTAGCATGGCTTCTACTCAAAACTAAGGAGAAAGTAGTGGGTAACTACATAAGAACAGAGAACCTGGAGAATATACCACTCAATAAATATCAGCATTCATACAGAGCGGGTCGATCAACTGAAACGGCTCTGTATCAGCTGACCTAAGTCATCCAGAGAAGTCTGAACACCAAAGAAATCGCAATGTGCGCCTTCCTGGATATATCTGGGGCATTTGACAACACAACTCATGTGTCTGTCAAAGAAGCACTAGAAAGGCGAGGCGTAAATGAAACCATTGTAAAATGGATGTATGAGTTATTGACGACGAGGATATCTGAGACACAGGTGGGGAATCAAACCACCTCAGTTAGCCACTCGGGGGACACCTCAAGGGGGACTGATATATCCCCTTCTATGGAGCCTCTTAGCATGTGAGTTGCTCTACAGGCTAACGGAGCTTGGCTTCGAATGTATGGGCTATGCTGATGACATAGGTCTAATAGTCAGAGGCAAGTTCTAGAGCACCTTGTCTGATTAATTACAAAAGGGCCTAAGAATGATTGAGCAATGGTGCTTGTCAATGGGGCTAAACATTAACCCAAACAATACCATAGTAATTTCATTTACCCGGAAAAGAACACTTCCAGCCATGAAACCCATATCCTTAAAGGGGGAAATCATAGAATGGAAATCAGAAGTTACATATCTAGGGATAACCCTAGACAGTGAGCTTCTGTGGAATAACCAAGTTGAAATAACTGCTAGTAAAGAAATAAGAGCTTTTTTGGCGTACAAAAATCTAGCTGTTAAGAGGTGGGGCTGTAACCCAAAAATACTGCGATGGATGTACGCCATGATTGTGAGACCAGCAAAGGCTTGCCTGTGTGTACATCACTGGAGCTATGAGAACTAGGGAACTTAAGATCATCACAGATCTCACACCTCTACATCTCGTGATATGAAGATCTAAGAGACAATTCTTACAATATTTAAGGAAGGTTCAGGCAATGAGAGTATTAAAAATCAGGGAGCCTGGTCCTCTCTAACAAAATACATCTCATCAGCGAATCTTCCCAGTGACGAGATAGCCAAAAATTTAAGATAGAAAATAATTCTACTACGATGCTAAATAAGAGGAGAGACTGGGAAAGGAAATACACCACCCATACTCACAAAGAAACCACCATGGGAGCAGGTGCTGGAGTATTTGTGTCTGGCACCAGATACTCATTATCGTTAGGCTCCTTCCCGAGCGCCTTTCAGGCTTAATACTTGCGATCGAAAGATGCGTGGAAATGAACCTAGAAAACAACTATCAGAAATGTGACGTATCGATCCATTCTGATAGTCAAACAACTATCAAAGCATTGAGCTCACATGTCATTGACTCAAAGTTGGCATGGGAGTGCCGGAGAAAACTTGATGAATTAGGCATGAATAACAGGGTCTCTCTAGTCTGGGTTCCTGGCCACTCGGGAATCACGGGAAATGAAGAGGCCAATACACTTGCCAGGAAAGGATTGTGGTGGTTACTTAGTAAGGGTCCCTCGTATACTCGACGTTTACCAAAAAGGCATATTATTATGGAGGAAACCTCTTACCTAGCAACCTGTATTCGGGAACAGAATAAACAATAACACATTTATAAAAGCACTGGGTTCAAGTTTAATACATTTAAAAATACACGATTATAAATATCAAAATGACTTATTCAAAGTATTAATAACAATAATATCATCCTGAATTTAAATATTATTTCTAAAATAGTGTCCTTTTGTCTTTAATGTCCTTTAAGGGATCACTACATCATCCCCTCTTGGAAGAGAAAAATTATCATTATAATTTTTCGATATCACTTATACCTATAACTATTTTTATGAATGTTTTTGTTTTATCTTTGTTTACTAAACACTACTTGTTCGTTTATCAACACACTTCACTTATTTACAATTGTTTCCGCTCTTTGTATACAAACAATCGATTCTTATGAACAATTTGTTGCTTTTTGTCTGGAGATGTAATCTCACAATTTACCCCCTTGACTCCCGTTATTTTAAACGGACCTAGATAATGTGAATCGAATTTGTTTCTTGCTTCATTTTTTAGAATAACTATTTCTCCTATTTTAAAATTTACGGGTGAAGAAACATTTTCGCTATTATTAACTCTACTTAATTTATTATTTATTAAAAACTGTCTGGCCCTTTCATTAGCGTATTGTAATTTATATCTCAATTCATTATCATATTTTTCAAAATTGTAACACGGTTCAATTTTTACGTTTAAAAATTCTGGCAAATTGGGTTTTCTCCCATATAATAACTCAAAAGAAGTGTATCCGTGATACGTATTTGGTGTTGTATTATAACAATATGCGAACATTCTTACAAACTCACACCAGTTATCCCTAGAATCTTTGATAAAATTTCTTATATATTCGTTAAATGTCCTATGTAATCTTTCGCAACTGCCTATTGTTTCGTGGTGGTATGCTGTTGAAAAATTATGTTTTATATTTAATAGTCCTGCTAAATTCTTTATTATTTCGTTCTTATATTCCGTCCCTTGTTTTGTTCTTATTTCTCTCATCAATAAGTAATTTGGTATAAAGTTGTCGAAAATCGCTTTTGCTATTGTGCGTGCTTCTTTATTCTGAACTGGTATCATAACTGCGTACTTAGTTAATTCGCATAATATTGTAATGCAATAACGATTTCCGTTGTTACTTTCTACAAACGGACCTATTGTGTCTATGTAAATAATATCAAACGGTTTAATAGGTGTATCTGTTATAACAAATTTTTCTTTGTGACTGGGCTTTGCCTTATTCACTTGACACTTATGACAATTTTTTACGTATTTCCTTACGTCTTTCTCCATGTTTTTCCACTTGAAGTTTGCTCTTAGTTTCTTTAATAACCTATTATTTCCTACATGTCCCCCAAACATTGGATCATTGTGATATCTTTCTAATATCTTTTGGATCTCTTCTTTCTGCTGTACCGTTTTTGGTACGTCGCATATACATACTTGAATACTTTTTAATCTTTGATTTCCTATTTCTATAAATTCTTCTACTGTACACTTTTTAAATATATCATCATTTACATATATTTTCATTCTTTTTACTTCATTTCTTACCGATAGCTCTTCAAGCTTTTCCAACATTCGTCCTAGGTCGAAGTTGTGTAAACCGGTATTTAAGGCTTCACTAAATTTCAATTTATTTTTGATCCGGATGCTCATCCTAAGTGAGATACGGTTATTTTCAAAGTGTAAAATTGGTAATTTATGTGCCTCAAGGTTATGTAAAACTTTTACTATTGCAGGTTTTTGTATTCTTACTTCTTTTGTTTCCACTTTATTCCTTTGATCCTTTGCTGTTTGTACGTTTTCTTTTTGCGTTTGTGCTCTTGTGATTGCCAAGACATGTGAATTATTTATGTATAAATCCCTAAGTTCTTCAATAGATATTCTCGATGTACTGTCCGCGTAATTCTCTATACCTTTCACATACTGTATTTCAAAATCGTATTCTTCCAAATCGATTCTTATTCTCGTTAGTTTCGACGTCGGGTCTTTCATTGCAAATAAATGCGTTAGTGGCTTATGATCTGTTTTTACTATGAAATGTGGTGAACCATATAAATAACATTTAAAATGATTGATTCCCCAATGAATTGCTAATAATTCTTTTATGATGGTGGGTTTGTTAAGCTCGCTTTTCTTGAAGCTGCGTGATGCGAATGCGATGGGTAGGTCAATCCCTTCGTAATTTTGACTTGAAATTGCCGAACATGCGCTATTCGAAGCGTCTGTAGTTAATATGAATTGTCTATTAAAATCTGGATATTTTAAAATTGGTGGGTTGATTAATGCACTTTTTAAGACCTGAAATGCGTCTTCGCACTCTTGTGACCACTCGAATTCTACATTTTTCCTCGCTAACTTATTTAAAGGAATACATATTTCTGCAAAATTTTGAATGAACCTTCGATAGTAATTGCAAAATGCAACAAATCTCTTGACTTCGTTGGCATTTTTTGGCACTGGGTAATGCTGAATGACTGAGTATTTTGCTTTATCCGGTGAAACACCGTCCTTTGATAAATTGTGACCTAAATATGTGACTTCTCGCCTAAAGAATTGGCATTTTTGAGGATTTAATTTTAAATTAAATTTACGACATGCGTCAAATACTTTTTTAAGGTTGGCTAAGTGATGATTCTCTGAAATTCCTATAACAACTATATCGTCCATATAAAGAAATGCTTTTTCCGGCGTGAGGCCTGAGAATGCTATTGACATCCTTCGTGAAAAATTATTAGGGCTTATGTTTAACCCAAAAGGTAGTCTTGTGAATTGAAATGAGCCTTTTTCGGTACTGAACGAAGTGTATTTTCTAGAAGATTGTTGTAAAGGTATTTGATGAATACCTGACATAAGATCTAAAACTGAAAACCATTTTGCTCTCTCTAATTGATCTGTGACTATTTTCTTATTCAGCTGTCTAAAATCTATACAAAGTCTCCACGCTTTATCCTGATTCGACGACTTTTTTGGTGCTAATAATACTGGACTATTATATTCTGATACTGAGGGTTCAATTATTCCCTGTGTTATAAGTTTTTCTACTTGGCTATTTAATTCTGTTGATTGTGAATGTGGTGTTCGATAATTTTTTATGTATATCGGTGTATCATCCTTTACTGATATCTTTTGTTCATAGAAGTTGTTGTGTGTTAGTATATCGTTCTTTAAAGCGAATATATCCTCGTAATTTTCACACAGTTTCGTTAAATCGTTTCTTACATATTCCGGTATTTCTAAATTTAATGGTTTCCTCAATTCTTTCATTCTATTACTACTCTCAGTCTTAATTGTGTATATATCGGATAAATCTAAATCTAAAGTTTCAATATTCTTAGTTTTTACTGAAATACTTTCATAATTTGTATGTAAAATTCTAACGTACGAGTTTTCCCTGATATTATGGATATGGCTACAAATACTCCTGGTGCTATTTCCTGTTGCTCTACTATTGTATCCTTTCTAAAATTCCTGAAGTTCTCTATTAGCCTGTATACCTCACATCTAGGTGGTATTGCTAAAGTATCGTATTCTGGATTACCAAAAATTTGTATGGTTTCTGAATTGTTAGACTTACAATTTATATGTAATTCTGATTGTGAATAATCTAATACACAATTATTTTTTGTCATGAAGTCTCTCCCTATCAGTCCATTTGTTGGTATTGGAAAATTTTCTTCCACAACGTGAAAACAGTGACTTAATATTATGTTATTGATATAGAGGTTTATGTATATTTGACCTAAAGTTTTAGCTGAGCCTTCGGTTATCCCTTTAATATTTATCTTATTCCTTGTTTCCATCAAATGATGTGGAAAATTTTTAGAAATTTTCATTAGAGAAATGTCTGCTCCTGTATCTAATATAAAATTGTATATATTATCAGATAGACTTGTCTGAATTTCTATAAAGTTAGAAAGTGATAAATCTAAATAATATGCTGAATATGTTTCTGTAATTTTGCTCCCGTCACTTGGTTTTTTATTCAAAACCCCAATTGTTTCTGATTCTCTCTTGCTTCCTCATTTTCTATTTCACATATTCTTACGTTATTTTTAGCTTGACTATTGTAATTTCCATTATTATTGTATTTCCTATATTTATTAAAATTTTCGTATCTGCCGTAGTTGTTTCCTTGATTATACTGTCTAAATGTTTCTCTTGAATGATTACCATTATAACATCCTCCGTTGATTCCTCTCCGATGGTAATTCCTAAAGTCAAAGTTTGATTTCCTGAAGAAATTTCTGTTATCTTTCATATGTGAGACTTGTTGTTGTCCTTCTATACCTTCTACTGAAACCAATTTTGATAATACCTCTTGTGTTGTTCCAAAACTTCCCGCTGCAATTATCGTTTTGCTTGCATCCGTTGCGGCATTCATAGTTACTGCCTAATTCGTTGCTTCTTTCGTATATTTCTCAGCTAGCCGTTCAGGCATCCCTTCCGATATGTATGCTGCCTGTAATCTTTCCGCCAGTTTCTCTATTTCTGTTGCATACTGTGTCACATCCTTTCCGTTCTGCCTTATTTTACCAAGTTTCGCTAGGAGAAGGCTTGGATTGTCTCCTCTTATCCCTGCTTTAAGTTTATCTTTGATGTCTGCAATGGAGTTTTCCGTTGTGATTAAACTTCTAGCTTTTCCTGTTAATCTCGTTTTTATCAATAGGATAGCATCTTCCTCATTACCATTCGTGTTTGTCTGTAGTAAATCCAATGAGTCTAAGAATGACTGTAATTTACTTGCTTCGCCGTTAAACTCATTCGGTAGAACTTTACTCGCAAAATTAAAAAAATCGTTCATACTTGTCGCCATTTTCAACTGTTTGCTTATTGCTTGTAATACAACAGTATTAATTTGCTCAAATATAGAGGTAGGTATGTCTATAATACAATTTAACGCTTGAAATGCCCTTTCAGCTTTATCCCTAATCCTACTTGAATAATTTTTACAAGTCTCCTGTTGTATTGAACCTAAATTTTTCCAATTTTTGGCTAGTAACCTAGTAAAATTATCGTAAAGACCTACTATGCTACTAATTACTTCTATATGTATATCAGGATTTTTAGGAGTTTCCTTCTTCAAAACCCTTATTCCCTGTTTATTAACTTCTTCTACAATCAATCGTAATTTATTCTCAAAATCTTCCCACGCTATTGACATTTAAAAAAAACTTTGTTCATAAGAATAGAATGCATGTGTACTTACAAATTGTTTATACGGTGAGAGTTCCTGTAGCCTGCTTTATTGCATTGCTTCTGTTGATATCTCTTTTCAACGCTCTTCGGTGTGTTTTCCATACTGACCAAACGAATTTGAAGATAAACGCTATTGTTATATAATGTATAGTAATACCATGATGTGCATCGCAACATTATCTTGCTGTACCATGAAAGTGTTATTGACAATTCCTGTTTCTTTTGCTTCTTGTTTGGTTGATGAACCTCCCATTGTTTCTTTTCTCCAAGGTCCCAAATTTAAGTAGAAAACCATATAGTTCTATCCTTATAACATCAATTGTACCATAACTAATCATTTACTTACAGGATAATTTACCATAACCATTTGTTCTGGAGGATTACTATTTCACTATTACCATTTACCATTAATATACATTTCACTATCCATTTTTCCATTACCATATTACCATTCAATTTTTACCATTAGTTCGGCGGGATCGCCATGTAGTGGCGATTACCATTATACAATCAATTTTTCCATTACCAGTTCGGCGGGATCGCCATGTAGTGGCAATTACCATTATACAATCAATTTTTCCATTACCAGTTCGTTCGCAGGATCGCCATGTAGTGTCGATGTATATTTTACCATTAATTTTACCATTAGTTCCGCAGGATCGCCATGTGGTAGCGATTACCATTTCACTATCAATTTCTCCATTGCCATATTACAATAACCATTTATTTCCATTTCACCAATCATTACCATTAAATTTGCAGGATCGCCATGTGGTGGTTACTTAGTAAGGGTCCCTCGTATACTCGACGTTTACCATAAAGGCATATTATTATGGAGGAAACCACTTACCTAGCAACCTGTATTAGGGAACAGAATAAACAATAACACATTTATAAAAGCACTGGGTTCAAGTTTAATACATTTAAAAATACACGATTATAAATATCAAAACGACTTATTCAAAGTATTAATAACAATAATATCATCCTAGTTGGTTCACACCCATTATATAGGAAACATAGTTGTGTTTTACTACACATCCGACCTCCGTCTATAAACTGTACATGTCTGTTTATAAAATAACAAAAACAAGCTTTCCTTGATGAATGACATTGACCATGGCCGACCAATGCTTCCTAAATACTATAATTAATATTAACCTGAATTTAAATATTATTTCTAAGTTAGTGTCCTTTTGTCTTTAATGTCTTTTAAGGGATGACTACAGGATCACGAACGCCCTTTATTGGCCCAGAGCCTTTCGAAAGTTTTTCGAAAGAAACGGGAAACCGAAAGAGAAGCACTCTGGCGGTGCCTTCCCGAAGTGGAAGATTCCAAAAAGTTCCTGCGGAAGTTTGACACTGTTAATATTTGGACCTCAGTAGAAATAAGCTACATCTCCTCACGGGCTTTCTTACAAGACACTGCCGCCTTAGGAAGCACCTAAAGAGAATAGGTCTAGCAGAAAGTAACGAGTGTAGAATCTGTGGGGAGGAGGATGAAACTCCGGATCACCTAGTTCTAGAATGCCTCGCCATTGCAAGCCAACACAAGAAATACTTCGGACAAGAAATGTGTAAGAGTGAGGACCTAACCTCGTTGAAGCCATCCCAAATACTAGAGTTCATTAGAACCTTGGAACTGGAAGGTGAGCTGTAGTAGTAGCGAGAACAGCTCTGATAGGGGGGGGGGCACAACAAACCCTAGGTTTCAGTGCATTGTAACCTCGTTAAAATCTAATGTAATCTAATTTAGAGTATCGATACCAACCGTTTCTAGACAGCTTTTCGAGAGATTTATAGTTTCTGGATGTAAAATGTGACTCGAAATGAGGTCTGTACTTTTGTTAATGTACACTAATTTCAGGAAATTTAAGTTTTTCGATTTTAATTCTAGGATTTTGTCCTTCATTCTTCCAATTCCATTACTATATTTGCGTTGCTAGCCTATATTGACTGTATTATACCGTATTTAATCGTCTTCCTTTTAAGAGTTTGAATTTTGAAGGCATTCCCAGTCACCTTTTTTTGAAATCGTTTTTTTGTGAGGTTGAACTTTTCAATGAGTGTTTTGATTTATTCCCTTCAACAGATTTTGATTTAAACATACCATTTGTAGTAGATTTTCTTGTGGGTGATTTAATATAAGCTTTATAATTAATATGGTTTTTGGAATTAATTTTAACATCTATAGTTTGATCGCATAAAAGGTTCTCATTCACGAAAATTTCGGGTTTTATCGCTATAAAATTCTGAAGTTTTCCCCTGAGCCTCCGTGGGATACGGAGTTTCCATGATTGGGTGTGAAGGGATGGGGGAGAAATCAATGAGATAAACTCAGCTAATTTCAGAATAATTTTAATATATGTTTATCACTTAAGCACTTTATAGTATTCACAGAATATCAGGTCTAATCAATACAATTGTTGTGACATCGAAAATTCTTCCCTTACTGCTTAATTTCGTACTCTATCTTTTCCGGTAACATATTTGACTCTGCATAAGTACTTCATCTTAGTTGCTTGTATTTTACTTTTAAGTGTATTTGTAAATACACAATTTTCACTATTATGCTTAAGGAGTGGTCGAAAAACTGACTTGTAAACGTTCATTTTGGGGTTATTTGTAATTTCTTCTCTTCTCAGGAAATTTCTATTTGATGAGTTATCTATTTTATTTGTTTTCCAGTTTCTAATGAATTTAATCTTCGGCTTCCTGATGTTCTTCTTTATCTATACTGAGTAGTTCCTCAAAGTATTATCCGCATTGCTCTATAATTTCTTTATCTTGTCTTAACATAACTCGTTGCCTTTTCTTCTTGATAGTACCGTCTTCTATTATGACAATTCTAATCTTAATTTAATCAATTCCCCAATAACTGTTGGGAGAACCAATCTTTAAAATATTTTGATGTAACATAACATTATTAGTAGTTATCAGGAAATCAATAAAATTGCGTAAAAAACATTAAATTTTATTTAAACAATTAATATGTACACAAAAGAAATATAATGTATCCGAAAATTCTTAAAATACAAAAAAAAATTAATGTAAAAATCTTTATAAAGCTAAAGTGATAGTATAAATATTATGTTTGTTTGGATAATCACACAATAATTTCATGTTTCTTATATATTATTAGTGCCTAATATATTAAGTACATGTACAGTTCATAAAGGATATGTGTCTTAATTTTTTAACATAATATTGCTACACACGTGAAATATATTTGGCACATCCTACTGAGAAGATATTTTTGTTAACATATTTAAATGTACAAATTTTAGTTCGCTTTTTAGAAAAAAAATTCGTTAGTAGAAACGACGTTTTGTCGACTTTTGTAATGGATTTCTTCAGGAGAGAAAATATACGTAACATTGAGGCTAACTTTAACTCACATAATAGTCAATCAAGTGGGAGTGCAATATTAAGATGTAAATAGTTTAACTTAAACAAAATTAATAGAATTTTAATTTTAAAAATTATTTAGATTGCGTACAACATTAAAGTTGAGAGGATAGATGAATCAAGTAATAAAATGTGCTACAATTTCAATACGGTTATTGATAAAAAATTTAGACACGACCTCCATTAACATAATTTAGAGGAACAACATACATACATGGAAGTAAAGGACTATATTATTGGAATATATAAAATATACAAATTTATTTTTAAAAGATATCTATACAATTATATTAAAAAAATATACATTTATTTAGCACAAAAAATAGATTAAGTTCAATAAATTAAAAGTAAAAAAAATATTTGTATCAATCCTCCGTAGATATAAATTTTGAATGTTTGATAACGAAATTTTCCTAATTATGAAAAGTAAAAAAACTACCAGAGAGCTACTCTTCATAGATGTTTGTATTGTATCTAATTCTATATGAGCGAGTTCCGTATGATATTTGAAATCCTATTTTTTTATAAAATTTCCATAGTCATTTTGAGTCTTTAACTGGAACTCATCATCTTACTGAAGCACATAATGTACAGGGTAGCCCATTTAGCGAGGTAACCGGCTATATGTCGGAAAGTATTTGTCACAGGTTGCGGGGAAAAATATTGATAGTAGAAATGGCCATGATAAATTGCTGGAAATTATTTTCAACCTCTAAATTTCACCCCTAGTGGACGTTACAGATATATCTGAATTTGAAATTATTCTTGTCTCAGAAAAACGCAGAATGAGGTATCACTTTATGTTATCATCATTTGAAAGCTCGTTTAATACCAGATGATTTTCTACAGTGACATTTCTTTGTATCTGTTATAATTAGCGAGAAGGAAGACCATCTATTTTTCAGTGATTAAATTTTAAAATTTTGTTAACCATTTAACCTATCCGACTGTTTCTGGACTTTACGAAAGGGAGTTGTGTGGATTTTGAAGACCGTTCATATACCTTATCGATTACTTTAAAACATATAAACTAGAGGTCATTTTATGCAGCGATTACTTATTTCTACGATTTTATTGAAATAATTAAATGAAACGTTAGCAACATATTCTATAGCAGCTTTATATTTCTTATGTTTTAGTGAAAACCGCATCTTGAAACCTCTATTTTGACAAGCGCTTACAATCCTGAAAATGAGTATAATATTAGAGACTCGTTCACTTTTAGTAATTTTATCATACCTGACAATTACATTTTGGTTAGTTTTGACGTTGTTCCGTTGTTTACAAATTTACCATTACCTGTCATTCTAGAAAGTATCACAAAACATTGGAATGAAATACGTCCACATTGTCATTTTACTTTACCAGCTTTTAAAGAGTCACTTCAATTCGTTTTTGTTTCTAACGATAATTTTTATAAATTAGTTTTCAGTACCCTGATGGAGTCTACAATTTTACCTATTTCAGTAAATTTTGTATTAGACGATTCAATTAAGCAGTGCACTGGTTTACTTGAATTTCCAGTTCCTTTTGTGAAAAGGTATGTAGATGACTTAATTTTGGCTCTTCCTGTAGATAAGGTTCAGGTTACTTTGGATTTGTTCAACTCATATAACGAGAATTCACAGTTTACCGCCGAAATCGAAGAAAATGTTTTTTTACCCTTTCTAGATATGAAAGTGTACAGAGGTAATGACAATATTATGAAAACTTCATAGTATAAAAAACCTATGTGTAGTAACAGGTTCATTAGCTATTGGTCGTGTCACCCTCCAAGGTTGAAGACAAATTTGATTCTTGCCCTTAAGGATGGAGTTAGTAGATTGACCCATCCTGATTTTCAGAGGAACGATTTCTTTGTTTTGAGGGGTATGTTGATCGAAAATTCTTACCCTGCTAATATGCTTAGTAAGATTCTTTTCAGCTCGCATGCCTTTATTAACGATGATTCATCTCAACGTCTTGACAATGTGGATGTGTATTTTGGTTCTATACCTTACATACCTTACCTAACCCCTAATTTGTTAAAGGTCTTGAGGAGTGTAAGGAACGTCAGAGTAGCAACTTATAATATTTTAACTATTAATAGTTTATATACTAAAACTAAATTGAGTAGGGATGAAAATTCAAATTTGATTTACAGCATTCCTTGTAATTCCTGTGAAAAAATATACATAGGTCAGACTTCCAGATATCTGTCTGGAAGGTTGACTTCTCATAAGAGCGATTGTCGAAATTTCAAGTTGTCTTGCTTTTTGGCGGAACATGCAATCAATGACAATCACATAATGAATTTTGAAGACGCTAAAATTCTGGATAAAGAAAGACACTACGGGAAAAGGCTTTGTCTTGAAATTTGCTATATTTACAAAAACAGGGACAATTGTTTGAATAAGAAATCCGATTAGGATGGCTTTAGTAAGATTTACACCTATCTTTTATCTATTACTGAAAGTGACACATTTTCACACCTTGACTCAATGTAATAAACTTTTGGTTTCCACCTTGTATTCATGGATCCTTTTAAATAATTTTTAATCCAGCAATTTGTTTTTCATCATTTGAATTTGAATGGAGACCTATTTTCTAGTTTAATTTTTGACTCTCTTTGTGTGTTAGAGATCCATTATTTGTTCTAAATCTTCGAATAACCAAAATTGTTTGTTTGTTGGTCTAATACTTGCTAATAACATATCCACTTTTTACTTCAACAAGAACCTGAACTATACAAAATAATTTAAAACGTTTCGCTTTCCTATTCAGTTTTTTCAGTAGAGCAATAGTTATTAGTGAGAGTTAAAATTGTTGAGTAATGTTAATTTTTATCTAACCATGTTGGTATAATGTGAGAGATTTTACCTCAGGGCTGTTTTATTATAGGCCTATTGTTGGAGTTTTTGTGTTTTGCTCTCCTAATCAATGTAAATATTAAATACATACATATGTCAATTGGAAAGTTTTTTACGATGTCTTTCTATTTCAACTCACTTTGGTCAAATCGTTTGTTATAATGTTTTATGAGTCATTAATAATAGTTATCACTTATTGTAGATGTTCTGATGATGAAAATAAACATTTTCGAAACTTAACTAGTCAAAAAGGAGTCTTCTGATTCAGCCCTCTTCTGGCCGCGTCCCTACTAAGTTGTTTGGTTTTTTTTTCTCTTCGGTCACTACCCGAGGAGATATATAAGTAGAGTTCTTATTGCTTCCCAAAGTTCACTCCCTGCTATTTTTAGGATTTCACAGGTTACTGTGTCTTCCCCTAGACATTTTTTGCTTTTCACTTGTTTTAAGGCTATATCTAATTTGTTTTGAGTTATTTCTGAAATTTCCTCGGTGCCTATTTTTTTAATTTGTCTTTTTTCTTTGGTTGGATTTGGAATAGTGGTCGAGTAAAGGTCGGTGTAAAATTGTTCTACTACTCTCGCTATATCCTCTTTTTCTGTGATAAGATTTCCCCATTTATCTCGAAATTTTTTTATTTTAGCTTTTCCTAGTGACAATTTTGATTTCATTACCTCCATACCTCTATTTTCTTGTATGGTGTGATTGATTAATTTTGTATTGTATTTTCCTCCATCTTTTCTAGTATCTTTTTTTATTTTCTTTGTTAGATTCCTGCGAATTTCTTTCTGTATTCCTCCTTTCATCGATAAGCTTTAATGTATTGGGACTGAATTTGTGTATTTTTTGTTTTTGGAATACCTTTTTAGTAGCATTGTTTATAACTTCCAATCCCATAATGTTAAGACACAAATATGCTCGATTGTTTTTTCCAGAGTAATTTGTAAACCAAAAATATATAGATTCCCATAATAAAATTGACGATGATATTGATTTTTGGAAACAATTGTCAATTTTTTAGAATTTTCAATAACTTGTATTATATTGTGGAATTAACTAGAGACCTTGAGTTTCATTTAAAAACACTAATATTCCCATAATAATTTACTCTTGGACAAATATAATATTTTTGACACACCTCGTATTTGACTGATACTTTTTGAGAATGGATTGTTTCATTTTAGGTTTCAAACCATGCAGAACTTTTTATGAGGAGTAACTTTGTTTAATAAAACTAATAATAAAAAAGTTTGTCATATGTAGCAAACTTAATGAGACGTTCTGTATAAACAATCCTTTAAAATACATACCAGTTATTACTGTTGCTTGCATATACCAATTTGCCGATTTGTATTTTGGCTGGTTTCAGCATTCCCCAAAAAATGTAAGTAATTGTATTTCTAATATATCGATGGTGTTTGCAAAAAAATGTTTTTAAGCATTCTGGGCCTTAAAAAGTGAACTGTCCAAAACGAGGTTAAAAATACCGCGTATGACACACCTGCACCCAGTATATCCAGCCAACTTCGATGTAAAAATGAAGACTAAATTCAGTTTCTGATAACATTTCTAGACAAGCTTCCCAAGTTACCAAGTCACTACTGTCGGAAGGACATCAAGAAGGTTTACTAAGAGCAAACTTTCACAAGTTTTGCAGATCTGTTTAAATTATATCAGGAACATTGTAAAAATTCTCAAAAGCAGGCACTATCAAGAAACATGCTCATGAAATATGTGAAAATCAAAAACATAGGCATATTTACTCCTAAAAAAGATCAGTGCGACTTATGAGTGGAGTATGAAGCTGGGAATTTGGACCAAAGTGTGTGGCAGAAACATAGAAGTGAAAAGCAGAGAGCCCAAGAAGAAAAAAATGATGATAAAGAGCACGCCAAACTTGATGAATGTCACGTTATTTGTATGGATTTACAAGCCGTGAAAACTTGTCCATGTTTACAAGCTAGCTCACTTTATTTCAAAACTAAGCTTTGCTGTCATAATTATACCGTTTTTGATCTAAAAAACAGGGATGCTGTTTGTTATTGGTTTGACGAAACTGATACCGATCTTCGGGCTTAGACATTTGCGTCTTTATTGGTGGATTTTTTGAAAAGTAAATATCTAGAAAATAATATGAACCAACAAAAACCGATCATAATTTTCTCTGATGGCTGCACCTACCAAAATCGAAATGCGGTTTTAGCGAACGCTTTACTTTCACTTTCCTATCAGTATGATGTCAAGATTATTCAAAAATTCTTCATACAAGGCCATACCAATATGGAATGTGATAGCGTACACGCAACCATCGAGAAAAAGTTGAAGAATAAAACCATTTCAATTCCTAATGTCTATCACCGAATCACAGCGGAAGCTCAAGCAAATCCTAAAACATTTGAAGTTGTGTATCCGACTTTTGATTTTATTTATAACTTTAATGAAGATCTTGTCTACGAATCCTTTCGTCCTGGAAGGAAACTGAACGAACATACTGTAACTGATATTCGAGCTCTAAAATACGAGAGAAGAGAAGTCCAGTATAAACTTAAGTTTTGAGGAAATTTTTTTTAAATCTTTACCGCAGCGTCCCAAAAATTCAATCAAGAAAATTGAAGAATTTCAAAAACCTCATACTGGAAAACTTCCAATTACCCAAAAAAGTACACCCATCTACAGGAAATGAGAACCAAGCTTCATAAAATATATTGGGAATTTTATGATAATTTGTTACATAAATGGTTGAAAAACCATTTTTCCATTTTCATTACTTCTTGACACTTTAAGGTAGCTACCTACTAAAATATTGTCAATTATTTCGAAATAATATTATTATTATTATTATCACAAATAAATGAGGGCAGAGAAGCTGGCTCCTATTATGCCCAAAAAAAATACATTTCAGAAGAAATACCTACTAGTAGTGAACAAACAAATGAGAGGAAGAAGAAATTACAAATAAGCTCTAAAAGTTATTAAATAAGTAACACTGATCTTGTGTATTTTTTAATATGTTTACACTTGTTGCTGAGACAATTTCACTGTCCAAATCATTCCAAATATTGAAAATTCTGTTTGTCAAAAACTTTTGTCTCGATCTAACCGCAAAACTTCCCTTTTTTAACTTGAACTGGTGTCCTCGAAGTCTCGTGTCCGTATTTATGGTGAAAACTGTATTTAGATCACCAAAATTATATTTGAGAATTCGAAAGGCTACAATAAGATCGCCTCGCATCCTACGCAGCTCAAACGTGGTAAGATTTGCCATGGATAATCTTTCTTCATATGATCAGACCACGATAGTTCACTATTCACGATAACACCCAGGTCATTATGAGAGGTTACTGTGATTAGAATTTGACCGTCAATAAAATAATCAAAATGTGGGTTGTTTTTACCGACGTGAAGCACTACACATTTTTCAGTGTCCAATGGAAGTAACCATTCCGAAGACCACTAATGTATTGACATTAGGTCGTTTTGAATAGATAGATGACTTGTGATGGGATTGTCATATATTTTTGAGTCGTCGGCATATTGCGATATTTTGCTAGAAAAGTGAAACGGTAAATCGCTAGTGTACACTGTAAACAAAAGTAGGCCCAAAACTGAGCCCTGCGGAACACCACTTTTAACTGGTCTTTTATGAGAAAAGGAGTCACCAACTCGAACCTTGTAGAAACGATCCGTCAAAAAGTTTTCAATCCATAGTTTTAAGTTTCCTCTAATACCGAAATGTTCTAACTTGTACAGGAGTCTTCGCTTGGGAACCCGGTCGAAAGCCTTGGAAAAATCTAAATACACTATATTAATAGGTTCTCTATTATTCAAGAATTATGTCCAGTCATTCACACAATGAAGTAAGTTGGTAAGTGTTGACCGCCCTGGAATAAATCCGTGTTGTTGTTATGGAATAATATGTTGTTCGAGGAGGAAATTCATCATAGTCTCGGAAATAATGGATTCCATTACTTTACTGACGACGGGTAATAAAATTATTGGGCGATAATTGTGGCTATCGAGCTTATTGCCTTTCTTAAAAATGGGGGTGACAGAACCTAGCTACCAACTAGAAGGCAGAGAGCTGTTTGTAAAGGACGATTGTATTATTAAGCATAGAGGAGTAGCGAGAACGTCGGAACATCTTTAGAGAAAGTAGGGTGTCAGACCATCTAAGCCAGGTGAGGCGTTAGTATGCAGGTTTAGCAAATGCTGTTTGATTTTATCATTTGTGAACAGAATATTGTCAAGAGTGGCGAAAAGACGAGGGGATATGATGTCAGGCATATTGTCATTAGGAAGTTCGTTTGTAAAAACTTTTGAGAATATCTGTGAGAGTATTTAGGAAGTCTCTTCATTTGACAAGCAAAGGCTACAGTCATCTTTTATAAAGCAGAGGAATAGCGACTTTAGATGATAGTGAGGAACGTATGTATTTAAAAACTTCTTTTGAGTTTTCGCTGGCTATAATTGATTCTCCAAAGTTGTACCTGAGATTATCAAGTAGTACTTTGACCCGATTAGAAAAATTGCGATGGTTACTGAAATCTACAGTAAGCCTTGTTTGTTTATATTTTCGCCAGAGGTGTCGCTTGTGTCTGATTAAATGTATTGCCTGGTTATGTATCCAAGGTTTTAGGTTATTTTTAGAAATTTTACGTTGGGTAGTATTCACACTATGTTTTACTGGTGATTTGAAGGAAGGTATTCCACATTGTCGAAGGATCAATAGACAAATTCAACACAGAATCCCAATAGAACTGGGATAAGTCGTCGTTAACTTTGTTAAAGTCAGTATAATTGTTAGTGAGTGTGTTACTCAAACCTGGAGAGGAGTTTACATTAAACTGAATGTGAGTTGTTATGACTGCGTGTTCAGATTCACCTATTGGGGAACTAATTTCGGAAGTTGTTAGTAGATTGTCATCATTGGTAAGAATAAGGTCCAGTGTAGACGGTTGGTTGTTGATTCCAAATCTGGTGGATTCTTCTACAAGTTGAGAAAGGTTGGAGTTCAAAATAAAATTTTGGAAAAGTTTATGCGAACTAACATCATCAGATAGAGATGTCGTTTTCCAGACAATTTCAGGAAAGTTGAAGTCACCGACTAGTATAAGATTATCAAGCTACGACATTTTCCACAGTTTATCGGTTAACAAGATGTCATTATCACGGTGGGTGTCTGGTGGTCGATATAAGCAAACGATATTATTTGAAAATAAGTTTTTAGCAATGCATAGATGGATGACATCTATACCTGGAATATCAAAGTCGGTCACCAACGATCTGCAGGATCGCGCGCCTTCGATTAATGCAAAAAATAATGAAGAAGTAATGACATCAACCAAGTACAAGCACACATCTCCACCAACACGGTGTTCTCTATCTTTACGAAACTATGTGTACTCATTTATATGGATTACAGAGTTGAAGAGTCGAGTATGGTTGGTTTAAGCCAGCTTCCCGATATCATAATAATATGTGGTTTCAACAATTGCACAGTGCATAATAATTCATTAAATTTGGCGGTCAGTGAATCAAGATTGGTATAAAAAGGTAGCCAGTTGTTAAAGTTTGAAGAATGCGAATTATTGACGAAATTTCGTTATCTTTGGAGTACCTTGAAGATATTTGATTGTCAAGTCATGTGCACCATTGTTTTTTCTAGTTTCCAATTCATTGCGAAGATCTTTGAGTCGCTGCTGTTGGCTAGGTGTCTTATCATCTATTATGGAAAAAGATTAAGTGGCTTGGTTTTCCAGCAGTTTTGATTTATTTCCTAGCATCTGTTTAGCTTGGTATTCCGAAGACATTTCAACTTTTAACATGTGAGGAAAACTCTGATTTGGTTTTGGTTTACCTACTCTGTAGAATGCCAGGTGATTCTCTTGACAACCGACAACGTTCAACACTGACTTAACTTTAGTTAAATCGTGATCCTCTTTGGACTGAGTATCGCCCATGTGCTCTGTAACGCCCCTAATCAAAATATTCTTGTCACGATTTAAGCGGTTCATAGCTTCATTGGCGATAGTATCGGTAATTTCCGTTGATTTTAATGAATCCATTTGAATTAATTTGTCATTTAATTCTGACAATTTGTTTTCAAACTCAGTTATTTTATTATTAATATCCTTCTTAAACTCTAGTAAAAGGTCTTTAATTTGTGCAATGTTTCCAACGTTTGAATTACAAGAGTTGCATAAAATACATAGTCCTCGTACTTTCTTGCCTCGTGACTCGATCATCGGTAGACACATCAGCGCAAGTGATGTGGATCGGTTGTTTACAACCATCACACTGAAGCTTGCGGTCGGCAGCACCTACCGATATCGAACAATTAGCACAAACTGATAACGTAGGCATGGTCTACTTTTTTTTGGGTTGATCGATACTAAATTGTTAGAATTAAAGTTTTGTACTCACGGTAAATTAGTTTATATTGCACTTAATTGCACTCACACTTCAACTTTCAGGAATAAATTTAGTACTGGTAATTGCTACTATATTACTGCGTTGGTTTATATAGATTTCGTTAATTAAAGATATTTAATTCTTTGAGAAATTAGGAATATTTACGGATGCAACAAAGTATTGTTATTGTTCGTAGAATTCATATTGTTTTATTGCAATACCAAGTATCTCCTTTCTTTGACAAATATTATTGTTCAATACCACCTATCTCCTTGAATAATTACAGATTATATAATTATTGAGAAAAATCTTGGAGATAGTTGATAAAAATACCCGCTAATCAAATAAGTAACATACAGTTTCAAAACGATAAGCGGTAAGATTTCTAAGTTTTTTTTTCATTCCTGTATAATAACTTTCCAAGGAGATACAAGGTATTGTATTGACACCATCGATATTATTATTTACCTGTAATCTACTAAAATTATTTGGACGGTCTTCCGTGGTATTCCGGGTTCTAACGATGAGGTTCTCATAATTACGTGTGGATTTAACTCAATATAAGATAAAACATTGATAATATTTCCTTCGTATCTGACTTTACGCCGCATTGGTAACACTTGTCGACGGAAACTTCCCGTGGCACGTAACCGTTGAATCAGGGGTGGAAAGACCCTGCTCCTAAAATGACGTCGATGTGGATACCTCATCGCGTACTCTCTTGCAGTTATTGTAGCATTCTGAAAGCACTCAAAGTAAACTTGAATCATATCAACGGCCGCATCATTTGTAAAAGGCAATGGCATTTTGAATGCTTAACCGAGGACAAATTAAATAATTTGACGCTTCTTTATTATACTGTCATTAAAAACATACTATATGTTCCAATTTCGTCTGGGTTCCTGGCCACTCGGGAAATGAAGAGGTTAATACACTTGCCAGGAAAGGAGCACAAACGCCCTTTATTGGCCCGGAGCCTTTCTGTAGGAAAATGCTCCCATGAGAAAGAGTTTTGGAAGAAAGAGGAAACCGAACAAGACGCACTCTGGCGGTGCCTTCCCGGGCTGGAACATTCCAAAATGACACCTAGATCCAAAAAATATTTGGATCTCAATCAAAATAAGCTACATCACCTCACGGGCTTTCTTACAGGACACTGCCGCCTTAGGAAGCACCTAATGAGAATAGTTCTAGCAGAAATTGACGAGTGTAGATTCTGTGGGGAGGAGGACGAAACTCCGGACCACCTAGTTCTGGAATGCCTCGCCATTGCAAGCCAACACAAGAAATGCTTCAGACAAGAAACTTGTAAGAGCGAGGATCTAACCTCGTTGAAGCCGTCCCAAATACTAGAGTTCAATAAAACCCTGGAACTGGAAGGCGAGCTGTAGTAGTAGCGAGAACAGCTCTGATAGGGGGGCACAATAAACCTTAGGTTTCAGTGCATTGAAACCCCGTTAAAATCTAATCTAATCTAATATGTTCTAAAGCCTACTTATGGTTAGCTAATTTGCTAATTTTGATCTTTTACCTACGACCACCCCTGTAAGTAGTCGAAAACGCACAGTCGGCAATCAATGTAAGACGTCTATTACGCACGGTAAAACAAAACGCACGGCTGTAAAGTAAATCGCATGGCTTCCCTAGCAACCTCTTAGCAACTGTCAATAGACGTTGCCATTTTAATAAAAGTTTATTATTTAGATATAAGACATCGAATTTTATTCTATATATAAATGGTAGATAACCTAACCTAACCCATTTAATCCCGCGGGTAGTGTTTGATTCCTGAAGGAAGTCATTCGCCTAAGGGATTAATGTCACTTTAGTCGAGAGGTGTATACGCTATTTTTTGCAATTCCGGTAATTCTACCTTTTTTAGAATGGACTTTTACGAAACTTGGCTAAGCATTGAGGAGGTCCTTTATGAAACTTGGATGGGCATCGAGAACGGACTTCTAAAATCGAAGATGTACGTTTTTATTTGTACTTTAAATCCCTTAATAGAGAGAGAGAAAGAGAGAGAGAGAGACATAAGCTTTATTGTCAAGAAAAAATATACAATTTTATGGACAAAGCGAAATAATTTAAAAATAGATACATATAAAAAAGTATATAAGAAATAATATAAAGATATAAAAAATACTGACTATACTATCAATACAAAACATAATATATGAAAATTCAAATTTAAATTAATAATTTTAATACAATGTTACCATCGTACATCATACCAAATATTGAACTACGCCGATGTAACTCAAAAGTCTAGGGTAGATTGCAGAATTCTGCCACTGAATAATAAAGTCTCTCAAGCAGAAACGCCGTTGTCAGTCTCCGGAACCTGTTAAATGTATTGGCCACTTTTAATTCTAAAGGTAGCTGATTGAATAGGTTTTTGGCATTGAAGGTGATGGAATTTACCAGATCAGAGGTGGGTATTGTTAAGTAGATATCGAATTTTTTTCTTCTAGTAGGGTAACTACGAATTGGCCTCTCAGTTAAATTGTGAAAGTGTTTGCGAACCCAAACACACGGATTCCAAAATGAATAGAGTAGAAAGAGATAAAATTCTGTTTTTTTAAAATAAAATTCGCAATGCGTCCTACGATTCAAACCATAAATGTAACGAATAGGTCTTTTTGGTAGTTCGAAAATAGATGTGAAGAGGTGTAAACTACAAGACCCCCAGAAAGGCAAACCATAGCGAAGGTGCGATTCGAACAAAGAGTAGTAAGTTGTTAAAGCAGTACAAGAATCAAGTTGTTTAGACACAGATTTAATGGCAAAACAAGCCGAGGATAATATTTTTACGCTAAAATGTCTACATGTACAGACCATTTAAGGGCACTGTCAATATGAAGACCAAGAAACTCAATTTAATTTGAAGATCTTATTACGTCATTGCTAAGTTTAAGAGGTTGCAAAACTCATTTGTAAAAAAAAACTAAAGTTTTCTCAGTGGTAAAACAAAGCCCGTTCGAGTCAGGCCAGGACTTAATAGTAATGAGATCTTTGCCTATGGTAGAATGTAAAGTTCGTATATCTGAACTGCTTCAGGTTACACTAGTGTCATCGGCAAATAAAGTGAATTAACCATTTAAGTCTGTGACATCGTTAATTAATACCAAGAAAAGAATTGGATCTAAAACTGAATCCTGGGGTACACCACTGGTAACTGGTAAATTTTTCGAAACTTTTCCATTTGCTCGCACCAGTTGGTTTCTACATTCCAGATAAGATTCAAACCATTTCAAAGGAATACCACGGATGCCATATTATTTTGACGAGAGGACAGTGTAATGAGAACGAAGCTAGTTCCCCATCAGACGTTGTGCACTTAGGCACCCATTTTACGTGGAAATTATATTACCTGATTAGGGAAGGAAAATACGGTGCGAGTTAACATCTAGGGGGTCCGACCCGGCGTTTCTCTGTGGAAAACCGTTCCGATGCGCAACGAATTCCAGGATTTTTGCAGGATTTAAACAACCACGTGGATATTTTGTTAGACGTTTTGCTCAAGGAACTCAATATTTAGATAAATTTCTGAACACTTTCTCGAAATTAACAATTGAATAGGTAGGAATTTAAAGTTTTGGATCGTAGATTGTAGAAGTATGTAATCTATTGTGTGAAATAGTTTGGTACAGTTCATAAATTATATCAAGTCAATTCTCTTATTGTTTCGTAAATTTTTTTTGGAAGTAGAATATATCACGGGGGCTGAATAATTTTCAGGGATGTGTACAGTAACGTGTTTTTTTTATAGTTGTTAGATATCATAGTTTTTGCTAATCGATAAAAAAACCAGTCTTGCTGTTTTTGCTAATAACTTAAATGGCTTTTTTACTGCTAAAAGTCCGGTTGTATGATTATTTGTGGGTTTTGGATAATTATAATGTAGTTGATATAATGGAATGTTACGGGGGGAAGTCGGAAGGCTGACCGGGGTAAAATTGTAAATCATATGAGTAGGCTAATTCGTTTCTCTATTCTAGGGTTTTTTTTTTATTTATCTTGGATTTTATGGATTTATCCGCCGATTGAGGAGTATAGTCCGCCAGACCACTCGCCTAGATCAGTAGCCAGGAGGGCTGGAATACTTTTTTAAAGCGTCGACATCGAGGGATTCGATTGCTGTTCTGAAACAGGAGAATCGTAGTAAACGTCATTTTATTTAATTTGTTATATACTTTCAACGTTTATCCATTTTTTACCGTCAAAATTTTACTAAATTTTTATTATATGGTTTTTCCTATATCATATTTTTTGCGCTAATTAAGCGATAGTACTGGTTCAACGTTTAAAACGTTAAACATTTTATTTGAATATTAAATTGTTGGCTTTAAACGCTAGGTATACCACGGTACAAACCAGGGTGCTGCGATATTAAGGTATATTCTTCTGTCTTTGACGAGTTTAATTTATATATGTAATGGCATATATAAATATTTAAACTCATATAGTTTGCGGTAGTGTGAACCCAATTTATTGAATTGAATTGAATTGAATTTCACCGAATTTGAAAAATTGTGCATGAACCATTTGTTCGTTTTCTGTAATTGAACTGTAATTTGAGACATCCGTGTAGATTGGGCCCTCAGCTTTTCTGCACCCTGAATTAGTAGCCTCCAGCTCTACTCAGATATCGTAGAATCTGTTTGATTTACAAATTCTATTTTGGAGTTTTTTTGCTTGTAGCTGCTAATTTAGCGTACGAATTAAGTTTTTATGTAGATTTCGGCCTTCAGCCTAACTACATACTGAAGCTACAGCCTTCAGCCGAGCTCAGGTATTATTGTTCATTATTTTTTTTTGTTGTAGACTTGTATCTGATATTTTGAAAAGAAACATAAGAATCAAGAAAATATTAAACATCAATGAGGGGATATTTGCTGACTTTCATTTTTAATATTAACTTTCTTAAAACATTTTCAGAGTGTTTGATTAGTGCTGTTAACCCACTGAGAAGTTGTGGGCTAACTCAAGAAGTTTTGGGTGCTTGCCAAAACTTCTCTGGCGCCCTTTTAGTGAACATTCAAGTTTTTAAGAATCCACCCCTCCTTCGACTCGGAGCTAGTCGACTGGCGAGCATGAGTTGTACTACGGGAGACAACCCGCATATCTATAACGAGCACTGAGAGTTTCAGTTTTCCTCGTTATATATTAACTAGAATCATTCTTAATTTACTGTCCTTAAAACTAAGTAATGATTCTAGTTCCTCTGGACACGTCCTATCAACTGAAAATTTATCGGCAGTATAACGGCTATTACACTCTAATTTTTTGTAGGTGAATTCTCCGTTCCGAGGTGATTTAAGTTCTGTAGGTGGATAAATCTGCATTCACTTCAACTGAGATTATGCCATAAAAGTTATGAAAGTAAATTAAAAAACACCTTTACACATGTGGAAGTATAACTTTCAAAACATACAGACGATGGTTGGTCATGTAGATAGGCGAGGAATAACTTGAGAGATGATATAATAGCCGGTTCTCTTAATAAGATCTCTTAATAACATTATCAATACAAGTACATCAAGTAGGTCGTAGGTAAAGTATAGTACGTAACACTTGTTGTAACGCATTCTACGCACTCAAACTTTTCCGTTCGTGCGTAAAATGCTTCTTACAACACACGTTACGTAATATACTATCACATGTTAGTTTTTCACATTTTTTACTATAAGTGAAAAACGAATACATTTGTTCTAATGTTTTTAATAAAATCGTAAAAATTAATAACCGCTGCATAAAGCGACCTCTAGTTTATGTGTTTTAAAGTAATCGATAAGATATATGAACGGTTTCGAAAATCCACACTATTATCATTCATATGAGTCCAGAATAGGTTGAATAGTTAACGAAATATTAAAATTTAAGCACTGAAAAATAGCATTTTAGATTTAAACATAGCAGTAAATGGGTGAAACTTTGAAAATAATTTCCTGCACTTTCTCTTAGCCACTTTTACTATCAATATTTTTCCCCGCAACCTGGGACTAGTACTTTCCGACATACAGCCAGTTAGCTCTCTTAATCGGCCACCATGTACTTTCAAATTACTTTTGGTCAAACAAATATGCAAATCATCGAAAAAACTTGGACACACTTTCATTTAGATCTGTATATATTGTTTTATAAGATTTGTGGACAAGTTATTAACAATGTAAGGTAAGCTGATAATACCGCCATAATAACATTGTTCGAAAATAATATGTGTAAATGAAATACAAAAAGTGTTTGATAATGCCAAAAATTGTTATACAAATATTTTTTTAAATAGAGCGATTATGAATATATTAAAAAAAAACGAAGGTATATGTTGATAAAATGTATGTACAAATAAAAGTTCAATTATAATTAGCATAATATTATATCGATAAAAATAGTTTTCGTTGAGTCTACTATATCAAAATGAATTTGCTGTTAATTGACAAAGCAGATTGGGACGTTTTACTCATCAAATTACAAAATAGAGTGATTATAATATAAATATTCCATTATCTACGAATGTAACATTGATTAAATGGACAGTAAGCACGTTGATAATTATACTACGGATAAAACACATTAATTAGGAAGAGTGGGTATTACGAAATTGGTCCGCATTCAATTCAATGAATTCTCGGGAATGTAGTAAGTGAATCATTTTGGAAAATCACTCCAGATTCAAGCATCTGTGTCAGTCTGTTAGCATTGGTTCAAATAAAATTGTAATTCTATAATCAGTTTGAAAAATGACTTAAAAAGTTTCATTCAAAACGGTAGTACTCATTCTATAATTTACTTGTCCCCATTTTACATGTTTCATGACGTAAAACTCGCTTAACTGGTATAAATTTACAAACAAAATTGAAACCCGCAAATATTGGAACAGTGGGTCCCTGATATTATGAAATAGATTCAATAATACATGAGAAAGCAGACAATAATAATCATTCAATTTCTACTAGAAACGCCGTCATAAATTACAAACAGGTGAAAAGAAATGCCAACAAAAGTTCACCATTAACACGTAATAAAAGTGCGACATCTTCGTCTGCCAATCCCTAACCCGAAATTTCTATTTGCTGGACACTGGACTGGATAAAACCCTTGATAAAGTGAGTCTATAAAGACACAAACTGAATAGAATCGGTTTGTTCTATCTGTCCGGAAAACGATTTTGATCCATTCGTTTTTATTTTCCTCAAATAGGTTAGGAAGTAGAGTTTAATTTCAATGAAATTGATGATAGTTGAGTTTACTGACAATCACGGTTTGTTAATATTTTGAGAAGGAAGTTTTCAGGAAAAAAATTAATGTATTATATGAATTCAGTTTTGCGCAATAAAGTATTTCAAATATATTCTATAAGTATCACATTATTATGATGTAAGTGTTCGACCCCGACTAGCAACGGCGAAGCAAGTGAAATTTCCATGCCGATTGAAATAAAAAAAAAGTGGTTTAAAAATCTGTGGAAATTTCGCAAAGTGGGTAAAATCAGACTCAAAGCTGCAGTAGTGAGTAAGTAACAAAAAAAAGGAAACCAGCTAGAAATAGGTGAGTTCAAAACATTTATTGTATATGAGCATACATATTCAAAGTAGAGACATAAACAAGTTGTCTAACAAAAACAGTCGGGATAACAAACTAATTACTTGTTAATGGGAAGCTAATACAACAAAATCAGTGTGACAACACAGGACCGTGATCTACGTAATAAATTCACTACAAATAGAATATACAACAATTGAATTAGAAAACAAAACGAATTATACGCTCAAGAAAACGATAGAACACAGGTAGCACAGGCACCGGGCCGAGATTTGAATTAAGTAGGATCTTGCACAGCTCAGACCACCTAAAATTCAAGTGATTTATGCTCGTGTCATTTCTGGATGTGTTCTTACAAAAAAATCCTAGAGATGAAAGTTGAAGCAGATCTTATGCTCTTGAAGGTGACGTAAATAGTTTTTTCAAAAAAAAAATTTCCGATCTCAAATTTTCCAAAAATTGAAAAAATTTACGAAAATTATATTTTTGGTTGGTAATTATAAATAAAATATTAATATCGAGGTCAAAACATAGATAAACATAGAGGGCAAACTTCTAAAAATTTACATTTTTCCAGATTTGGAAAATTCAAAATGGCGGCTGCGCAAATTGGAAACAATTTGTTTTTTCAATCGCGTCTAAATTTATGAGCATTAACGATATTGAGAAACGGTTTGTTGCAATCGACAGAGTGAAAGTTATATTTTTATAAATAACAAACAAAATTTTTAAAAATTTTTTTTACATAATTTTTTAGTACATTTACCGAAAATAAAAAATTTTCCATCTAGTTTTTTCTCATTCTGGCGTTGAAAAATTTGTTTAAAATATGTTTTCACGTTATAAATATGTGTGTCTTTGAAAGACGAGTATTTAAAAAAAATTTTTAGATGCGACTTTTACAAGTTGAGATTAACAAATTCAAAGTCTGTTAGATTCTGTGATAATATTGATTGAAATTTTCAAATTTTGATCACTTCGCTAGGTTGTCGAATCCCAACTCAACTTAAACAAAAATTTTCATTTTTCTACCGTCAATTGGTCCATTCAAAAGAGAATAGTAATCCTAGCTCGCTCGGCCAAACGGTGCGGCGGCAGCTGCTTGGCGTTGTGGTGGGAGGTCAGCGCTCGTTCGCAGTTGAACGAAGCTCAAGCTTTTATGTATGTAGTATGGTTATTATATTGCTAGAAATAAGGTACAATGATATTTATTATTTATATCTATAAATCCATTTAATATATATATTATACATAATTCGAAACGTAGATACTAAGAATAATATTTATTTACAAATTTACATCTATTTTTTACAAATTCTCGCCCTTTTTGTCTCTGAGGAAATGGTTCTGTACAATTTTCCTCGTCATTATCATTAGCAAACAAATCCTCATCGAAATTATTGCTACTATCAATTGCAAGTTCACAATCAACTAATTGAGTCATATCAAAATTTAGCTCATCACTCAGAGTTTCATTATTATCCTCGTCATTGTCAAATACCGTACTTACAATTTCGATATTACAACAGTTCTGGCCTTCGCAATTTTTACATAATATCGTACAATGTATGGCAACTTTTTTACAACCACACCTGGTAGTAGAGCACCCTGTGGTACAAGAACACGAAATAATGTTCAATAATTCGTCCGGTACAAGTACATCGTCAGTCATGTTAGTAAGGGTCTTTTGGGCGTTCGAAGAGAACGAGCGCTGACCCCCCACCAGAACGCCAAGCAGCTGCCGCCGCACCGTTTGGCCGAGCGAGCTAGGATTACTGTTCTCTTTTGAATGGACCAATTAACGGTAGAAAAATGAAAAATTGTGTTTAAGTTGAGTTGGGATTCAACAACCTAGCGAAGTGATCAAAATTTGAAAATTTCAATTAATATTATGACAGTATCTAGCAGATTTTGAATTTGTTTGTCCCAGCTTGTAAAAGTCGCATCTGAAAAATTGTTTTTTCAAAATACTCGTCTTTAAAAAAAACATATTTATAACGTAAAAAGATATTTTTAAGAAATTTTTCAACGCCAGAATGAGAAAAAACTAGATGGAAAATTTTTTATTTTCGGTAAATGTTCTAAAAAATTATGTAAAAAATTTTTAAAAAATTTTGTTCATGTTATTTATAAAAATATAACTTTCACTCTGTCGATTGCAACAAACCGTTTCTCAATATCGTTAATGTTCATAAATTTAGACGCGATTGAAAAATTCCAATTTGCGCAGCCGCCATTTTGAATTTTCCAAATCTGAAAAAATGTAAATTTTCAGAAGTTTGCCCTCTATGTTTATCAATGTATGACCTCGATATTAAAATTTCATTTATAATTAACAACCAAAAATATAATTTTCGTAAATTTTTGGAAAATTTAAGATCGGAAATTTTTTTTTTTAAACTATTTACGTCACCTTCAAGAGCATAAGATTTGCTTCAATTTTCATCTCTACGATTTTTTTGTAAGAACACATCCAGGAATGACACGAGCATAAATCACTTGAATTTTAGGTGGTCTGAGCTGTGCTTGCAAGCTGCGTCGCAATCTCCAGTGGAAATTATTAGACAATCTAGGAGAGTGATGCTGGGTCAATATATTTTCATTTAAAAATGAAAAATCAGTTATGGGAAAGTTTTGATAGTTAACAGATTTTTCGACCTTACTTTCCCGGACTTAAATGAAAACTAGATGCGTGACGCGGTATCTGTCAATTCCAAAATGGAAGAAAATTCAGAGGCGGCGAGAGCACTGGGAATAATAATGGGAGAACTAGAAGAAATAGAAAATAGGAATGAAAGAATTGAGAGAAAATTAGATAGCATTCGAAGCGAAATGGCGGAAATAAAGAGAGAAAACAATCGCGTGAGACTGGACAATTATTTGAGAGTTATTGGAGCCTTGGAAATTTAGAAAAACAACGTCATTTTGTTCTCAAATACATGGAAAAAATTGCCTCAGTGGTGAGATTCACAAACAAAAATGAGCCAAGACTATTCAATAACTCTTTTCATTTTTATATCGCTGATGAGAAAAAAAGGGTCTACGAAAATTATAAGGATGCAGTAACGGGCGGGAAAATCGGTGAACAGCAGTACATACCCTCTTTCGAGGAATTTATAGATGCTGTGAAACAACTCAAACCAAAAAAGGCGTCAGGTCCAGATGATGTAAATAACGAACTAATTCAACATGGAAGAGAAGCCTTACTTTAACGAATATATGACCTGATAATGAATATATGGGCAGAAAAACGCATGCCAAACGAGTGAAGCATTGGGCATATAGTTCCAATCTTCAAAAAAGGAGATCCAACCATTTGCAAAACTAACAGGAGCATAATGCTGCTTAAAACTACATACCAGATTTCAACCAATCTAATAAAAATAGAACTAAAAAAACAGGCTGGACCCATATTAGGTCAATATCAACAGGGATTTAGAAAAGGAAGATCTACGGTAGACGCCATATACATACACATGCTATCAAAAAGTACTATGAGCATGACATAGATCTACATGTACTATTCATTGATTTTCAGCAAGCGTTTGACTCTATCTACAGAGAGTAGCTAATATCTGATATGAGGAACATAGGAACTTCAAAAAGAGTAATAAGATTAGTGAAAATGACAATGAAAAATTCTACTGCAAAGGTGATAAGCAGAGACATGAGACATTAAAATTAAAGAGGGTGTAAGGCAATAAGATAGTTTGTCTACAACTATTTTTAACATAACTCTAGATGGGGTGATTGAAGCAATAGACACAAAAGGAATGATTAATCACAGCTCCACACAAATAATAGGATATGCCGATGATTTAGCTTTAATTACTAGAGACAAAGAAACCCTAGAAAATACATTCACGAACTTAATAAAAGAGGCAGCAAAGAGAGGGCTGTAGTTAACCAAGAGAAGACAAAGTATATGCAAATTTCAAGGAAGACAGACAACACAGCTACTATGAATACTGGAGGTTATACTTTTTAACGAGTAAGTCAATTCAGATGCCTGGAAATAGTAATTGATGAGAAGAACAACAGAAGTGCGGAGATAAACGCAAGAATAATAGCAGGGAGTGTATTGGAAATATCAGAAACTACTAAAGGACAAATGCATCAGTTGAAAAACAAAATTAAAATTTATAAAGCCGTAATACGACCAGTAATAACGCGTGCCGGTGAAAATATGAGCCTAACTGATAAAGACGAAGAAAATCTCAAAGTCCTAAAGAGGAAAATCATGCGAAAGATAATAGGACCGAAACATATCCCGAATGAAGGGTACAGAGGAATATAAAAAATATGTTTGCTATTATTGACAAATGCGATGAGAAAATTCCAAATGGACTCACTTTTTTATTACTATTTGGCTTCAGTAGAATTAGCGTAGCGTGAAGGTGAAGGTTGTTCAGCTTTGATTCAACATTTCAGATTTGAAATTCAAAATGATGGTAATGACTCATATAGCATAGAATACAACCCAATTTTTACAAAAACCTGTCAAGGAGGAAACCATAAATACGCAGACAGCAAGTGGCTTACTAAAAATGAACGAACCCCACAGCGCTGTCCAGTTAGATTGTTCAGAGAATTAATTGGAAAAAGAGAACCAGGATTCACATGTCCACGTTTGTTCCAAACTTCAAATTCATTGTGGCAAAAAGGAAACTCATTGTGTTACAAGAATTCGTCTGTTGGGAAAAATGAATAAATTGAAACGAATAGAAAATTACAAACCATTCTTGCAGATCAACTGCAGTTTCTCAATTGGCACAAATCGGAGTAACAGTAGCAACTCATTCATATGACTGGCTAGTTCTTCTTCAATTCAATCTTACTTGCATATGGATGAACAATATCACCAGAGTATTTTGAACAGATTGAGAAATCAGAATGAATGTGGACCTTCTTTGGTTAATACTGGCAGTTCTTCAAACGCTGAACAAATGTCACAAATTACACATGGTGGAAATGTCACATACAATAATTGTGTTTCCAGTTTTAATTGATAATTATAAAGCTGGTGCTGTTTTTGTTTGAATTTTGTTGATTGTTGTTGACATTTTGAATAAATTATTCCCAATTGTTTTATTTTGTGAATATGACTGATAAAGAATAGGATTCAAAAAATAATTTTCATAAATATAGCACGACCTTGATATATTGTTGACTATTTTTATTGCCGCTAAATGCCCCCGAGTTTCGCTCTCGAGCTTTCATCAGATTATTAATGCCAAAATAACGTCTCGTTAAATTATTATAAAATACAGTCGAAATTTAGATGTATTAAAATAGTTTTATCAAGGTCTTGTTATGATGATATATCAGAGGAGTTGGTTACCCAGTCTAACGATAGTCCAGAGGAAGAGGATTCGACGGAACGCCTTGGATGTAGTGAAAAATGTATTGATACCAAAAATATGATGACTGGATCCAACGCTTAAACTGCCAGAGGTGGATCCATGAAAGTTGTTCTAACTATTTGAACCTGTGTGGTGAAGTATCATCAAAAAAAGATGTTAATTAATGAAATTTGTCTTGAGCCATCTCACCCTATATGCTTTGGTCAACCTGCCCATAGTATGAGGGAGCTATCTATTTAAATTTTCTTTGGAATGTTGTTTACAACCTAATGTTTCACAGGGTGTTTCCAAATGACACTTACAACGTCTGCCTGTCTTATAGATATAATTTTATTGTGTGAGATATTATAGTAGGATTTTACACAAGATTGTAGGAATTATTTTTCTTTAGTGTATATGTAACTTGATAGGATTTAGGTATTATTTTTTTGTCACATTAATTCTCGCCCACCCCGTAGATAGGCGATAGGTAAATTTTAAAACAAGGCTAATTGTAATTTATATCATTTGCTCGGAGCGTATGATTTTGTCTCCGTAAAATCAGGTTATCGTTGAATTTTAGCAACGATTAAATAATTTTGTTTTTCAGGCGCGGTTATATCAGTAACTCGTATCTAGTGAAATTAATAAAAATTATATTTTATTCGCGCGAAAGCAAAACTGCAACTCTGAATTTCTATTAATACATACTGAACTGTTTACCGATAAGATTTATCAAATCAGCGGAATTATATTTCTCTACTTTTCCATTCTATTTACATAAAGTACAATGACATTCGACAAATAGAAAATTAGCAGCGGTCGATTAGTACCTTTTTTTTCAGTAGACAATTATTCTCGCACTGAGGCAGGTCAATTACCAAATAGGGGCGAAATCATACGGCCCACTCAGACATTGAAAAATTTGTATATAAGTGTATAATATTTTTTATTGGGAAAGATTTAATATTTTTTTTGGTCATATTTATACAGTGAAATATATAATATATTTTTTATACATTTGTGGTACCGAAACTTTATTCAGATCATTACCACGACTTTCCCTCTAGACTGAGCAGTGCATTTGGATACGAGGCTGAACAAAGAGATCAACTCTGGCCTGGCAAAGGTAATTCTACCGCTTTAAGCCCAGGAGGTCCCCGCCTAAAATCGGACTGGATTTTTTTCACTCTCGGCTGCTTTATTTCGTTTGGTGGACAGCAAGTTATTACACTGGTGACAGCGGACCCGAGATAGAAGGGTCTAATTTATTACATTTGGTGACAGCATTTATTAGAGTGGTGACAGCGGATTTTTGTTTGTTTAAGAAACAACTCGGTAACGAAGGGTAGAGTTGTACATCTGATGACAGCGATCTCCCAGATTGATACGAAGTTGTAGTGCAAAATACCAAATTGTTACAAATGTTAAAAGATATATTTTGGTGAAAATATCATGTTTCATTCTAGATCCAACGGTGTACAGTTAGAAGAGTATGTACCCTTTTCCCAACCATTTTGTACACCCATGATATTTGAAATTGATTCTCATTTTTTTTGTATTGTTTCACAGTTTCCCGTAAAAACATAAAACCGAGCATTTTGTGGTTTTCAAGATATTTAATATTTTTATGAAGTCTGCAATATTGCTTTTTATTAATGAAATAATCTACAATATTTTCTTGGGTATCTTGACACTAACTACATCACTATTAATGATTAGAACATGAAACAGCAAATAATTAGGAAAATGAATATCCAGTGTAAACATAATTTTCAACTAACCAAAGGTCAGTTTTTTGACACTCTTGATAATAGTAGCAACATAGTAAGCTGTGGGTGTCAAAGATGAAACGTCATTCTGTTTAAAATCATAACGGAAAAAATATTCGAAATAAATTTGTTGGTGCAATTTCAAGACACTTTTTGGTATTATGGGTTATACTTTTGAAGAAATAATTGATATGCACCTTATATACGGGGAAACCAGGAAGAATGGTAGACGTTCCGAACGCTGGTATACAGAAAGATACCCAAATCGATCCATGTCATATAACGTTTGCTCAAATTGAATTTGGACAATTCAGTTTGAAAATAGAAGGTACCGATAGAAAACGAAACGTAAGAACTGTGCAGTTTGAGGAGGATATTCTCAATTGCATTGAAAATACACCAGAGTTAAGCACACATATACCATAGCCAAATATTCAAATGTAAGTAATAAACTGTGTGGAACGTTTTGAATGAAAAACAATTGTAGCCTTAGGAGTTCAGTCCCTAAAACCAACAGATTATTCTCAAAAAGTTGCATATGCCAATTGGTACAAGAAGAAATGTTTAGAATATAGGTAGTTTACCGAAATTGTTTTATCCTTTGTTCAGTGACTGCTGCGGTAGATAGGTGCACCCAACGTTTATTTTCGGAAGGGCTAGAATGAAATATGATCTCACAAAAAATGGCCCAACAAATGCTCTTTATATAGTTTAAAAAATGGCTAGATTGACGAAGACCTCTTTTTTTAATGGATTCAGCAATTTGCAGGCATACAAAATGTTCAATCACGGACAAAATAGATAACCATAGCCGTCACTCTACACTAAAAGTGTACAATTTTTGCAAGGTTAATGATATAACCATAGTGACCTTACCGCCTTACACATTCCATCGACTATAACCACTCGATGTTTGCTTTTTTGGACC
This sequence comes from Galeruca laticollis, assembly GCA_963921935.1. Classification (NCBI taxonomy): domain Eukaryota; kingdom Metazoa; phylum Arthropoda; class Insecta; order Coleoptera; family Chrysomelidae; genus Galeruca; species Galeruca laticollis. The sequence continues at coordinate 202,548,497 of OY998175.1, read as the reverse complement.
ATTGAAAACCGCATACAATCGCGAAAGTGATTCCTTTCTTAAATAAAAAAAAAACTATCAAAAAATTGACCAGTCGGATATTGCCTAGCTGTTCAAAAATGCCTACAATTAGACAATTGAAAAGGATTTGAGGTAACAAGGATTTTTCCAATTAACGGAGATGTAATAAATGAGGAAGAATTTATAATTATTGAAGAAACCATGATAGAGGGAGAGGAACCGCACAAACAAGATGACAACAAAAACCAAGGGGATCAAAGGGGATAGTGAAAAAAAACGTAGGAAGTAAGGATGAAACGGCAAATAAAATGACAAATATGATAAAAGATACAGGTAAACACATCGAGCAAAGACTTGGCAGAAGCTGGTCCATCGCGAATTTAAGGACATAAACTACAATAAAATGTCAAACGATTTTGATACCGATAGCGAATCAGACACTAGTGTAGTTTACTATACAGATCAGGATAGTGATAATTACTTAGGAAAAAGCGTGATAGTGAATGTGTATTTTGAAGACATTCAGTCTACTCCCCGGTTTTTAAGATCCAGCCAGGAAAGAGGCAAGAAAACATATTCTCAATTATTTACCGTGACACCAAATAAAGAAGAAAAAGAAGAATTAGAGGAAAAAGAAGACGTAAAATTAAAAAAAATTGAACTGGCTAAATCAAAAGGAACTTGAGGAAAATTAGTGAGAGATAACCAGCCAGAGAAAAACAAGGACAAGCCAAATAGAAAGCAGAGGCATTTGGAAGAGGCAACGGACCCTTGCATCGTATGCCAGGTATTCTGCAAGGACAATGAGTGGTGGGTGACCTGCCCTTGTGGAAAATCATTATATGCCGAATGTGGAGGCGTTGAGATCACCCAAGTGTAGATTTGTCATTTTTGTCAGCCAAATCACATACACAGCTTTCATGTTCTATGTTTAAAGTTACCATGCATGTTTGACATCTTTGTGTATGGTCGATATTACCCGAATAGTAGGGTAATACTGATCATTTTAATTTCGTAATGTTTTCGAAATAAATTTTCTATTTTGTTCAATAGGGGAGACTGGGGCACATTCGACACTTTTTTGTCGAGCGTCTGTTCTTCAAAACGAACATTTTCCAGGTGACTGCCAGATGAATATTTCAAGAGGAGGCGGGTATTTGTCTTACAAAACCTGCATATATTTCATTCTTTATACAATGTAATTTTTCGGTGGGGTAGATTTTTCCAATGTGATGCCATGTGATGAATGTGCCCCACCGGTGGGGCACATTCCACTTCACCATGGGATAGTTTCGACAACCCCTTCTAATTTACTATTCTTGCCTAACTTCCGTTAAGCAATGAAAAGGCTTTAATTCAATGGCCACAAATTCTAAAATACATTATAGTTTTCCACATTAATCTTGAACGAAAAAATATTATGAGTTCTTGATGTTCCTTTATTCTCGATAGCTCTCAGTTTTCCAACAATATCAGTCCGATCTACAGTTGAGATGTCTTCAACATCTGGAAATGAGAATTGCATTCATTGTCTTCTTCTTCTCAGAAATTTAATGGCATACTCTCCTTGGATGCAATTTGTGACTTGACCAACGTAGTATTTGGTAGTAGTTTTAGTACAAAATTTGACTAGTAGAAAATCTTTTGCATCAATGGTGTCGTCATCCAGAAGGGTTAAACTTTCGTGGGAAATGGATTCGTTTTCACTGAGACCTGTCCAATCCACATCACTTTCTTCGTCTACTTCTAGTTGCATATTACCTTCACTGGATGATGAAGAGGATGGCGTGAAGACCTTCCTTTTTATTTCTAGTTGCATCTTTCATCTTTCTCTCTTGCATTTCTCGTTCTCTCATTTCCAACTGAAGTTTCTAGCAGTGTCAATATAAATTTTTGATTTTCCCTGTAGTCTTCTTCTAGGTTTAGAGGATTTGATGGCTTTTGGAAGAGGTCGGACATGTTCAGGTGTTGCTTTTTCGATGATTCCATTGTTGCATTTTTGTATGAGTTCTTCTTCATTATTTGTCTCGGTTTCACAGCTTGTGCTCGCAATAGGTATCGTTTCACTTGATTCCGGTATGTTTCCGTCAATACTACATTGAAATTGCTTGTCAGAAGGTGCTTCTGTGTAATAAACATCAGTTCCACTAAAATCATCGTCAGTGATGCTTGGGAATTCAATGGCCAACTTCCAGGTTTCTTGAAAGCATTGATAATGTTGGAATGTTGGATAGCGTGAAAGCTGCTAAAAAGGCATGTCAAATCAGCCTTGCTAAATCCATCATTCGTATAATTTTTCCTGGATGTATCAACATTCAATCGTTGAAGGCATTGACACAGTATTGCTTGAAAGGACCAAATACAGCAATATCGCTAGGTTGAAGCCGATGCGACGTATGTGGTGAAAATGAGAGCATATCAATGCCATTTGCTCTACAGTCATTTACATCAGCCACAGAAATATGTAATTCGTGAATGTCTAATGTGAGTAAGATCTTTCTTTTTTGTGAACATTTTGTGTGCTTTTTGATATGTTCGAAAACTATGAGGAATAATTCATTGCTCATCCATCCAGAGCTATTACCTAAGGCTATACTTGAAGGGGGTGCCTCTTGAATCAAATCTTCCAGCCTTCTTTTTCTCGGAAAGCTGTATACTGGGGATACTTAAATCGATAAATACAAAGAACACACTACATAAAAATGTGACTTAAAATTGAAACTGCAATATAACCACTACAAAAACAAGTTGACCTCCTTAATTAAGATTACTGAACGAAAATATTACAATAGGCAGATAGAAAACATCAATAAGGATTCAAAAAAATTATGAAATGTAGTGAAAAAAATTAGCAAAAATAATAAATCACAACGAAACATTGACGCTGTCAAAAATAATACTGTCAACTTATAACCAACAAAAAAGATATTACCAATGAATTTAATGAAGTGTTTGCATCCATTGGAAAAACACTGGCAAACAAGATAAGCAGAACACCGACCTATACACCAGCAAATAAATCCGTGTGCAACTTTATGATTCTTCTTCCAACAGATTCTAAAGAGCTGCTTAGTATAATTCAGGAACTGAAAATTGAAAAAAGTTGCTGGTATAGATAACATAAAATCAGAAACCCTCGAATCAGTTGCAAATCATATTCTGGAACCCTTTTAAAATCTTATCAACAGATGTTTCGAATCAGGAATATGGCCGTCAGACTTTAAAGAGTCACTCATAATCCCGCTATACAAAAAAGGAGACCGAACCACAATCACAAATTATCGCCCTATTTCTCTGATAACACACATCTCCAAAATTTTTGAAAAGGCTTTAAAAAACCGTTTAGATTATTTCCTGAAGAAATATAATATAATCTCTAATAATCAATTTGGATTTAAAGTGAAGAAATCTACCGAGGATGCGATATTAACCTTGACATCAAGAATAACCACAGCACTAAATGATAGTAATTCGTGTCTTTGCGTTTTTATAGATCTTTCTAAAGCATTCGGCACGGTTCACCACAGTTTGCTTTTGAAATCACTTGAAAACATAGGTATAAGAAGACAAAGTCTGAAGCTGTTCGAAAATTACTTATCAAATAGATACCAGCGAGTAAAACTCGGTGAAGTCATTAGTGAGACAAGGAAAATTTAATTCGGAATACAGTATTAGGGCCGATTATTTTCAATACTTATGTGAATGAATTATATCCTCTTGAAAGTGATGGTTTCATTCTTGGTTTCGCTGATGATACGGCAATACTCTATACAGCTGACACTTGGGAAGAAGTAAAAAAAATCCCGAAACGATTTTAGTAAAATAAAATCTTTTTTAGATTGTAAATTACTCACAGTGAACTTAGAAAAAACGAACTACGTCCCTTTTAGCTGTAACAGAACTGGATTACCGATTTTCGATAACTTAACTGTAAATATAAATGAAAAGCCCTATCATATTTCACCGCTTAATAAAATTAAATATCTGGGAGTCATCATTGATTCACATTTAAAGTGGGATTTTCACATTAAATATATCATCAAAAAACTACAAATTATTTTATACAAATTCAGATACTTCAAAAACATATTACCAACTCACCTCCCAAAAACACTATACTACGCACTAGTGGAAAGCCATCTCCTCTATAGAATACTAGCATAGGGAGCTGCAGCGAAAACCTACATACACCTTTTAGAAATATGTCAGAAACGTTTTCTCAAACTCATTTTTTTCTGAAGATCGACAGTATAACTCTGATCAAATGTAACTAGAAACAAAAATTATGGACACCAGACAACTATACTTCTTTCACACACTCATAAAATATCACACCACAAAACAAACAGCATTAATAGATAATCATCCATACAATACACGAAATAGAAATCAACACACAGTTCCCTACATGATGAAAACAGTAACATAACGTTCCTTCAATTTCTTGGCACCAAAATTTTATAATAATTTACCTGAACGAATGAAAACATGTATATATCGACCGCAATTCCAAAATGCATTGAAAAAATTCATTCTTGACAATCAAAGACAATTAATTCATCGCCATTTCGATACTTACGCAAGCTGAACAAATCATGATCCTAATATGTTACAGTGTGCTGTTTGCATAAATGAGGAGAAACTTATTGTTATTCTATATATCGGGTATATATTTTTATCTCCATTATTTATAAGTTATATTATCATCTCCATTTTTAGGAACTACTTATAAGTATATATTTGTGTAATGTATGTAATAATTCTTATAAACCTTTTTATATTTATGCGAAACAAGTGGAACAGCACTTATCGCTCATTAGCTTTATTCATTTTTTTTGTTGTAAGATACTCCTCTGTATTTGTATTTATTGAATAAAGATTATTATAAGTTACCACCTGAAGCATTTATGATTCCATCTATGGTTACCAGTTCACCCCTCTCAGCTGAAGAAGCCTTGCTAATTTGCTTCTTTTCTTTTGTAGCAATCACTTTAACTGGCTTGGTGACAGTAGTAACACCAGTTTCATCTAAATTTAGAATATCTTCAGGTTCGAGCTTGTATTTCGCAAAAACAGCTTTATTTATAATTGTTGAAGAATTCCTCGATATTGCTCCTATTGAAAGCTGTAGCACGTGCGACGCTGGTATTTTCGGGTTTACGAAGGCTGAGCTCTTCATGTCTCTTCATAAAATTCATAACCCTATCTAGACCAGCAATCTTGTTTGTTTTCCAGGTTTTTAGCACCTTACATTTAGGTATGATATCCTTACTTGGCAGTAACTCAATCCATAGCTCAAATTAGCGCATAGAATGTTGCTTTTCTAAGGCCTTCATTCTAGATATCAATGTTGTTCGTTTGATATTGTAAAATTCTGCTGCAGCTTTTGTACTCCTCACCTTGTGCAGAATGTTTTTTATTGCTGACGAAACTTGGTTTTTATCAATATTAACTCTGGATGTCTTCTTCTTGTACACTCGCACCATCTGGAATCATAATAATACCAGTATAGTATATCCAAAAATATCGATCAAATATATGAGCCATGAATGTTATAATTATTGTTAATAGGTATTATCGAAAAAGTGGCATGGGGTACATTCGACACCGTGCCGAAACTGCCCCACCTACATGGTGTCGAATCTGTCCCAACCCGCTTGTAAACAAATCATCAATTCAAACAAACACATGTTAAAAGTTAGGTTAGAATATTGTACCTTGATGATTCAATAAGTAAATAGACTTCCTATATTGGTAAATATCTCAAGAACTAGCAATAACAATAGAAGATACAATTGAAATAAAAAGTGTTCGACTTACCGCTTTTTTTAAGCACTTTACCAATTATTTTTTCACCGAAAAACTACACGCACCTATGAACTGCAATTTCACACACACTATTCTTGATGGTTGTAGAACAGGATAAAGTATTTTACTTTCCCGCCAATTATATATTTTTGAAATGAAATCTGGGTGTCGAAAGTGCCCCAGTCTCCCCTATCTATGTTTGCGCCTTTTTTTAGTCTTCTATAATTGTACTTTGTTGAATTTTGCACAAAATAAGTTTTAAATTCTAGCTAGTTTGATATATATTAATTATTTCCCTTAAGTGGTCGGTATTCTCCATATTTCCCCTATACAAGAATCGTTTCCAAAATTACATTTTCTAATCATTAATAGTCTAGTGATTGTAAAAATAAGGAAAACATTATTAAAGAAATCCAAGAAAAATATTATTAGTTATTAATAAATAGCAATATTGCATACTCCTTAAAAACATTAAATATATTGAAAATTACAAGATTTTTGTTATGTAAAGGTTTTATATTTTTTACGTGAAAACTGTTAAGCAATACACGAAAAATCCACTTCAAATTCTATGGGCGTCGAAAATGGTTGGGAAAAGGGGACATCTCTCCTAACTGTACACCGTTGGTTCTAGAATGAAACATGATTTTTTTACTAAAATATGTCTTTTAACATTTAAAAACGATATGCTCAATTTAAAATTAATATAATAATCAGTTTTAAAGTTTTCAAATAAAAACCTATTTTTTAACTTTCGACAAGTAGTCAGGTTGGACCTCTCATTCCTAACATCATTTTGTCCAATTTTACGAGAGGCATCTACAGGCAGACATTGTGACTGTCATTTGGAAACACCATATATGAATTCTTATGGTAATAAATATTTTTTATTTCACCATCTCTTTGAGTTTTAGTTTTATCGCATTTTAAAAAAGGTGAGCCAACTCTCCCGAAATTATCTAAGGTTTTTGAGGAAAATGCTTTCCCGGGTTCGTCACGGGATATAGTGAGAAAAGTAATTGGTTTTTCTATAAGAAAACCATCAAGTTATGAAGATGTCTAGAGAGGTTTTCAATGGAAACATGTACACCTATTTAGACCTAGAAGTTTTGAGTATTTTTCTGCCTTAAATTATTTTAAAACAATGCAATTTCATAATTGAGACTAGGAATAAAATATTTTGTACACTCGATATTTGATTAAATTAATTATTTGAAAAATATCGAACTATCAGTGATTCATTTCTCAATTAAAATCTTAAAACTCATCCTCAGCTGGTCTAAAAATATATTTTTATGTCCCGGACTAAAATTCGACTCATGTACCGTTGGTAATCGAATGTTCTTTTTTAATCTCATCAATAGTAGCTATGGAAATTTTCTTTTCTTCAATATGTAAAGGAAACTTGAAATTTAGTTCTCCATCGGAAAACAAAGGACTTTGATTATTTCCGAAAATCGATTCGCCTTCAATAGTCGCAATCTTATCCTCGTGGGTATAGTATTTGGCCGCATGCCGGTTGGCGTGACAAAGCGCCCCGATTATAGCGACGGCAGTGAGGAAAAGAAGGAAAATGGAAGTGCTCGCGGCGATAATCCCTACTTTTCCATCCTCTCCTATCGAGAAAAAGTTAGCGTCACTCGCGGTATAACTCGGGGAGTTGCACCAGGTCAGTTCGTTACGTTGGAGTTTTTCCAGCGTCTTACCTTTGACGGAATAGGGCGCCACACAAGTTACTTCACGGAAAGCTGCACTCCTGTTTAACCTTTCTAACATAGGAACGATGTGGCACAAATCACAGGACCATAAATTATGATCTAGTTTTAAATTCGGTATGTGATCTAACACTAACAACAAATCTTCTTCTAAACCACTGAATCTATTACCAGAAATGTCTAGACTGGTAAGGTTGTCCGGAAATATATTATTCTTCAAATTTGATAGATAATTTTCACTTAAATCTAGAATTTGAACACTTTTAGGTACTACATTAGTATCCAGTTGAGCTAGTCCACAATCAGCTATTCTCAGTTCTTTCAACACACTGAAAAGCACTAAATCGTTCAATGCTTCTATTTTTAAATGATTTCCGTTCAAAATAATTTTCTCTAAATTATCATACAACGGTTTTAAAAACTCCAAATCATCAATTCTATTATAACTCACATCTAATTCGGTCAAATTATGATTTTCGATGAACGCATGTTCCGAAATTCTATAAATTTTATTTTTAGCCAAACTTAATTTCTTCAAAGCACCCTGTAGAGCGAATGTGCTGTCGTCTAAACTGTATATTTGATTCCCATCTAGTTTTAGATGTCTAAGGCTTTGTAGGTCCTTCAGTTCCTTCTGGGATATATTCTTTATCTCATTATTTCCCAAATCTAAATGAATCAGATCTGGTAAAAGGTGATAAACTTCGTCGTTTAATCTCGTTAAGGCACAGCTGCGACATTCCAGGTAGGTGAGTTCCTGAAACAGAAAAATAATAATGTACAATGTCCTACCTAAACAGTGGTCAAATAAGAGGTTTATTGGATTTTAAGATGAGGAGTAGCCACAAAAACAACCATCGCCTACTCCGTTGGAATCTCTCTTGTGAAGTTATTTAAAAAATGTCGGAAAAAACGTCTAAAGATTCTGCAATGGAATGAACCAATACTACTACAATTATTAATTTCTTAAAATATTTCAACTTTAAAAAATACACAATTCTACAAAATAACTGGAGTAATTTTATACGTGCTTATTATTTCAAGAATTAAACATCATACTAAAGAAAACAGTTTGTAATGTAATATATACAGCTTCATAAACGACAATAAATATGCTATGCAGCAGAATCAACCGGAAGGCTCGTGTTGAAGGCGCATGCTGCAGGCGTGTGCTGGGGTCAACTCTAGTTAAGGGTTGTTTTGACAATGTTGCATATCTGGTAGAGGCCAACAAATGTATTAATATTATTAATTGGCATGCGTCTAGGCGAATATTTTTCGAATCGTGTTCCGATGAATATATATATATATATATATATATATATATATATATAAAATTATTACGGTTTAATTAAGTTTAAAAGTTTATATTTCGATAACCGTTTCGATTATGGAAAAAACCACTTCCCTTCCACCCAATCCCATCCCGAATCAGTGGTGAAACCTTTAGTAGAAATTGGATGAGCCAAGGTAAACAGTAAGTTTTTTTGCTAGTTTTTTCATAGATTTTTCAAATATCCAACCATTTTTTTGATCGCTTCGACACTAGGTGATTCAAATTTGTACAAAGTTACATTTATCTTCACGGTAAGACATTATATATGTTTTCTATTTACGTTACTAAAACCGCATTCAAAACACGGGTTTGACATGCGTGAAGCGACTCTTTAAACACTAGTGTTCAACTGTTTTAAATGGAACTTAGTGTTTCTAGTTAATTACACAATATATTGGAAAGATTTTTAAAATTCCAAAATAATTGACAATTGTTTCGATGTTAAATATCATCGTCAGAATGACAGAAGTTACATTTCATTTGTGTGACCTACCTAGTAATTGACTTAATATATTTTAATAGAAAAAAGAAGAAGATGTGATGTTACAAATATTTAAGCTTCGACATTATTAACCCTATGGAGATATCCTGGATATCTTTTTTCCAGTTACGATCAGTATAACTGTGCAACGATATAGAAAACCAGGAAAACTATAACTGCTGATTTTTACAATTATCACTTAAGAAGACAGTTTAAAAGTGGACAGCTCCCTGGATTTATCTGTTCATTGAGAACTTGATATTGTGGGTTTCTCAAGTGTCTTCTAATTTCTAACTCTTCAAGGAAATCCAGTTCTTGTTTCTTATCACAAATATGTAGTACTTCTAGTTCTGTGATAGATGTCAATGAATCTTTGGTGTCAAGTAGATATTTTGCGTAGTGGGACTTATCTGATTGTTTTAATCTATATGCTCGTAAATGTTCACTGAATCTTATCTCAAAATTTCTAAGGGTTTGACCCAATCAGCATTACATTCTGGACATTTAAGTTTATATATTCCAGACTTCTTTAATATGGATATTTTTGTTTTTCCATTTAACAGTTTTGTACTAACATTACGTTTTGTTTTAGAATAAATTGTTGTACTTGTAGCAGAATTTTGAAATAATACCTGCATATGTGATGGGTTTATAATTTTTTATTTCGTTATTTTGTTCAGGAAATATTAGTTTTAATGCACATTTTTCCCCTTTTTTATTTATTTATTTATTTATTTATCATATGTAATGGATAACCGTCGGATGTTGCTATTTATTTAATTGTAATGATTTCCCTAATAACATTACATTTGTTCATAGGAACTGAAAAAGCTCAATGTATTATTGAATTATATAGAGTTATATAGAATAGTTACATCGGTGTGTGTTGGTTTTCTATAAATTGAATACTCAAAATCATTATTATTTCTTTGAATTCTTAAATCAAGAAAATTGATTGAGTTATTTTCTTCAACTTCTAATGTGAATGCAATTTTTTGGTGTAAATTATTAATATGTTTGTGAAATACATCTAATTGTCGTTCACTACCTATAAAACAAGCTAATATGTCATCTACATATCTATACCAAAATAAGACATTTTTTGAAAAATTACTGTCAAACATTTTTCTATCTAAATTGTCCATAAAAATGTTTGCCAGGATTGGTGACATAAGGCTTCCCATTGGTAAACTTTCATTTTGAATATATATCTTGTTGTCAAAAGTGGAATAATACTGATTAATACATACATCAAATAAATTAAGTATATCCGATATTATTCCTGGATTAATATTTTTATTCTCTAGTAATTTTCGTACAAGTACTAGACATTTTCTAGGAGGAATTTTAGTGAACATATGGGTAACATCAAATGAAATTAGTTTAGAGTTATCTTGCAATTTGAATGCTTTTAATTTTTTGATTAGTTCTATTGAATTTTTAATTGAGTATTTAGATGTATATCCGTAACTATTGAGTATATTGTTAAGTTTTTTTGCTAATACATTATTAGGAGTATCAACATAAGACGTAATTTAACGGTTCCATTTAATTGTGGAGAATGAGGGTTTTTATGAACGATGGACTTCTTTTCGTAATCACTTGAAAGATAATTTGAATTATTCACAATATCTCTCAGAGAACTTTTTTGTTAGGTCTGCTCTAAGAACTTGTACATCGCTAAATTCTAAAAAATTATATATCTTTGAATTATAATCATTAGTTGTCAATATGACAGTGGCGTTCCCCTTTTCAGATTTTGTAACTGTTAGGTTATTATTTTCTACTTCCTTTTTGATTGAATTTAAAACTGTAATATCATTTTTTGTTTGACGTTTAACTTTTGACGGTTCAATATTTTGAATTGAATTGTCAATTTTCAATTTCTCATGAAGAAAATTATTTGAATTATTTTTTAAAGATATTTCAGTTTCTGTAGCTATTATTTGTTTAATATTATTCTTGAATTTTGGTGGTATGCAGTATTTTAAACCATTATTTAAAAATTCTATTTCATTCTCTGTAAAATTAGTGTCTGAGAGGTTTTCAAATCGTGGTGCAAAGTGTGTTGGTATGTAAGTACTTACAGTTTCATGATGTTTAGAGTATTGAATTCTGTTTTTTGTGTTCAAGTTCCTGCAGTTTTTGTTCTTGTTTATTAAATTTCTTGTGCTTCATCGTGCTGACGCTTTCTCTGATTTTGTCATCTAAACAGTCAAATTCTACTGGATGTAGTTGGAACGTGAGTTCAGTTTGTACAACTTTCATGTACATGTTTTGTGATGCTTTGTAACGTTTTTGTAGTAACTTCTGGTACACTAGGGTCAAATCTTCTCTCGAAGATTTTTTAATGAAATTAACTGTCTCGACTCTTACTACATAAATGTAGGAAATTAAAAATTTCCAATTTAATCAAAAATATTGAACCGTCAAAAGTTAAACGCCAAACAAAACATTACATCAATCAAAAAGAAAGTAGAAAATAATAACCTAACAGTTACAAAATCTGACAAGGGGAACGCCACTATCATATTGACAACTAATGATTATAATTCAAAGATATATAACTTTCTAGAATCTAGCGATGTACAAGTTCTTAGAGAAGACCCAACAAAAAAGTTTTTTAAGAGATATTGTGAATAATTAAAATTATCTTTTAAGTGATTACGAAAAGACGTCCATCGTTCATAAAAATCCTCATTCTCCACAATTATATGGAACCGTAAAATTACATAAAATAACGGAACCATTTAGACCTATAGTGTCTTATGTTAATACTTCTAATACTGTTTTAGCAAAACACTTAACAATATACTTAATAGTTGCGGATATACATCTAAATACACAATTAAAAATTCAATAGAACTAATCAAATTGCAAGATAACTCTAAACTAATTTCATTTGATGTTACCAATATGTTCACTATAATTCTTACTAGTGCTTGTATGAAAATTACTACAATATAAAAATAATAATCCAGGAATAATAGCGGATCTACTTAATTAATTTGATGAATGTATAATCAGAATTATTTTACCAATGGCAAGCCCTATATCACCAATTTTGGCAAACATTTTTATGGACAATTTAGAAAGAAAAATCTTTGACAGTAATATTTCAAAAAATGTCTTATTTTGGTATAGATATGTACATGACATATTAGCTTGTTTTATGGGTAGTGAACGACAATTAGATATATTTTTCGATCATATCAAATTTACACCCAAAAATTGAATTAACATTAGAAGTTGAAGAAAATAACTCAATCAATTTTCTTGATTTAAGAATTCAAAGAAATAATAATGATTTTGATTATTCAATTTATATAAAACCAACACACACCGATGTAACTATTCTATATAACTCTATATAATTCAATAATACATTGAGCTTTTTCAGTTCCTATGAACAAATGTAATGTTATTAGGGAAATCAATACAATTAAACAAATAGCAACATCCAACGGTTATCCATTACATATGATCAATAAATTAACTAATAAAAATGAGGAAATGTGGCATTAAAACTAAAATTTTCTGAACAAAATACCGGAAAAAAATATTTCAAAGATAATCTTCAGCTACAAATACAGCAATTTCTTTTAAAACTGAAAGTAATGTTAGTACAAAATTATTAAATGCAAGATCAAAAATATCCACAGTAAAGAAGTCTGGAATATATAAACTTAAACGTCCAGAATTTAATGCTGTCTATTTGGGTCAAAGCCTTAGAAATTCTGAGATCAGATACATTTACTAGCATATAGATTAAAACAACAACATAAGTCCCACTACGCAAAATATCTACTTGACACCAAACATTCATTGACACCTAATACAGAACTAGAAGTACTACATATTTGTGATAAGAAACAAGAACTGGATTTCCGTGAAGAGTTAGAAATTAAAAGATACTTAATAAACCCACAATATCAAGTTCTCAATGAACAGATAAATCTAGGGAGTTCTCCACTTTTTACCTGTCTTCTTAAGTGATAATTGTAAAAATCAGCAGATATAGTTTTCCTGGTTTTTTATATCATTGCACAGTTATACTGATCTTAACTGGAAAAAAGATATCCAGGATATCTCCATAGGGTTAATGATATCTGAGCTTCAATATTTCTCCTTTTTCTTTTTTCTATTAAAATATATTGAGTCAATCAGTAGGTAGGTCACTTCTTGGTCTAGCCAAAATAATCATTAAACATCAGATAGGCTTCAAATGAAATGTAACTTTTGTCATTTTGACGATGATATTTAATGGCGAAACAATTGTCAATTATCTCAGAATTTTGAAAATATCTTCAATATATTGTGGAATTAAGTAGAAATAGTAAGTTTCATTTAAAGCAGTAAATGAGTAGATTCCACGCAGTAAGGGTCGAGACAGTCAATTTCACTAGTGTTTAAAATGCGATGAGTCACATCTCGTTTATCTTTTGTTTTTTTAAACCTCACATCAAGTATATAACTTTTGTATGTTAAATTTCATGTTCCGTGATCATTTTGTTGTTCTGTGTCAATTGGTTTGTCAGTCAGCCGTCAGCCATCGTCCCTCATGTTATGAATATAAATAAAATATGATATAATTTTTTCATTCCTACGGGCGAAGAAAAATTATAGCAAGCACCTCGTGTTAAAAACGTCTTTAGTCACGAGTAATTTACCGCACTCAAAATCGTAGCTGTGTTACTACTTTATGCCATTATATGTTATTATTTGTTTTAATCAAAATTCTATGTATATTTTAAAATCAAAAGTACCCTACTCAAAAGTAGGGTCGACGGTAAAGTTTTGTAACGAATTCTTGAATTAAAATGTCCAAAACTATGAATAATTTCTGATGTTCAAATTGAACCAGCATTTATCCATATATTCCGCATAACTATTTGCAAATATACCAAGCTCTAGAATGGGCCGTTAAAAGACAAATCTCTTATCAGCAAGTTATAATCATGTCTAATTCAAAGTCTGCGTTATCTGCTTTCGAAAAATCACATAATCAGCTTCACAAGAATATGTTCATTGTAAGAATTTTAGAAGATCAACTGAAATTATCTGGAATACATAGTTCTGTTTGTTTCATTTGGGTAAAGGGACACATTGGTATTTTTGGTAACATTGAAGCAGATTACTTTGCTAAAGAAGCGATCTTAAATAGTACAGAAATCAGTTGCCTGGATAGAAGTGATCTAATAGCAATACGTAGACAATGTTTAAAGCAAAATTGGTGTTCAGAACACGTCCGAACTATCATTTTATTTAAATTTATATAGGCCGGGCCTGTCCCTCAACAACTTGATCTTAGCTTAGAAAAGAAATAGAAATGTCACAGTTATCGTCAATTAATTTTTTACACATATGCAGAGCGTTACTTTCGTTAATAAAATTTGTAATTTCATTTTTAGCGCGGTAATTACAGTAGATAATTATTAATAAATGAAAGTGTTTTGAAGTGAAAAAATCTATCGTAAGTAATCATTTTAGTTATATTAGTATTCGAGCTGATCTACCAGTTTCCGGATTAAAGCGGCGTAGTAACTTTGTGAATAATTATATTTTTGTCACCTTTAAATAAATAAATCAACCATCCTTGTCAGAAGTTAATCTTGCACGAACTAGCGTTTTATTTGGAGATTTTCAATCCCCTATCAAAAAGATTATCGAAGAGAAAGTTTGAGAAATTACCGAAAGTGTCAAAGTCAGACTGAACAAAAGGCCGGCTTCACCATATGGTCCTTCGAGCCAAATGCATTAGATAATTTCTGACAAAATAATTAGTTTTTTATCGGTCATTTGAACCGTACTATATGATATTTTCTGACAAAAATAGTTCCTGTTTGTTCCTGCATTGTATTAAAAAATACAATGACCTTCCAAGTGGCGATTCTGGGTGAAAATATCTCCTGATCTCCATTGGGCAATTTGGAGAATACTTCATACTCTCCAGCTGACAAGGTTTGGATGGGTAATTGGAGGACAATTACCTCCACAAAGTGCATCTAAAGACAATAAAGTTGCTCTTTTCTGTCGAAATAGTTCCGAGCATGGTGACTCGTTGGACAAAATTATTTCGAAATTCTGGGACGTCGAAGAACTTCCAGAATGCCAATCTTTATCCGCTGAAGAAGAGTTTGCTGAACAAAACTTCGTTCAGACATATGTCCGATGCCCCGATGGTACTTTGCAAGTTGATATTCCTTTCATGTGTACTGCCGAGAAGGCTCCACTGGGCGACTCCTTCAATATCGCAAAAAAGCGATATTGCAACTTGGAAAGGCGTTTCCAAAATAATCCAGAATTGTTTTCCATTTATAAAGAGTTTATTGATGAATACGTGTCATTAAAACATGCCACGTATGTTCCCTTTGATCCCAACATTAAATCTACAGAGATTAAATACTTCCTTCCACACCATTGTGTAATCAAAGATTCCTGTGACACCACGAAACTAAGAGTAGTTTTCGATGCCTCTAGTAAAACTTCTACAGGTATCTCCTTAAATGATATTCTTCACAAAGGCTATCAAGTGCAACTAGATTTGTATGATATCCTATGTCGCTTTCGACAATATTCTTATGTTCTAACCTGCGATATCCAGAAAATGTATCGCCAGGTCAAGACGAATCTATCTCAACTCCACTTCCAAAACATCGTGTGAAGAAACTCCCCACAAGAAGACCTTAAATGCATACAGCTTTCCACAGTAACTTACGGAATTACTTCTTCGCCGTTTCTGGCAACAAGAGTTCTAAAGGAGTTCACATCCAATTCAAATGCTTTCATTTTAGCCCAAAAGGCACTACTAGAGTAAACCTATATCGACGACATACTCTATGGTACAAATTCGCTTTCCAATATGGAGGAATCTTACTCCCAACTCAATAGCTTACTAAACTCTGCTGAATTCCGCCTGCACAAGTGGTTGTGCAATTCCCCACAATTCAAACAAAAAATGTGTGATCCTTCTGACCGTAGTCAATATTAAGTAAATTTGGAAGAGAGTCCGACCAAGGTGTTGGGATTGTCTTGGAATCCTTTTTCTGACAATTCTGCTATTTCCTTACCGAAAATTTCTCATGATGATATTCTCTCCAAGCGCAAGGCTTTATCAATCACTGCTCAAATGTTCGATCTGTTAGATGTGCTGGGTCCTTACATAGTTGTAGGAAAAATCTTTCTACAACAGCTTTGGCTAATTAAACTCTCCCGGGACGAACCGCTCCCTACTGAATTAAGTCAAAAGTGGAAACAATTTATTGATTCCACTGAATGTTTAAAACCTTTAAAAGTTCCTAGATATCTATTTTCGGGTCAGTCCATTGTAAATATCCAAATCCACGATTTCGCTGATAGTAGTCAACGAGCCTATGGAGCTTGCTTATATTTCAGAACCATTTATTCCGACAATTCTGTCACTTCCATGTTACTTACATCCAAATTCAGAGTCGCACCGCTGGAAACGATTACTCTTCCAAGACTCCAGTTGTGTGCAATGGTTTTGCTTACCAAACTCACTCACAAAATCCTTAACATTTTTGGCAATTCATTGGATTTTGAGTCCATAAATTTATGGACAGATTCCCAAATAGCCTTGTACTGAATTCAGTCTCATCCTTCTCGTTGGCACACCTTCGTGGCCAACCGAGTTTCTCAAATTCAGACGTCGCTGCCACAAGCTCAATGGAGGTATATTCGCTCTACTAAAAATCCTGCGGACCCGCTTTCAAGGGGAGTATTGGCTCCCGACCAACTAAATTCCAAGCTTTGGTGGAGTGGTCCTGATTTTCTATCGGAAGTAAGTTTGGACTTGTCCAAATTTCTCATTAAGTCCCCTCCAAGAGTTGTGCTTGAGGAAAAAGCACCTCCAGTTCCAATATTTTCCTAAGGAAATGTCTGAACAAAAAGCCCTTAAGCCTATATCCGACAAGACCACATCGACTCTTAATCCTTTAATCCTCTCCTAAATGAGGAAGGACTCATTTGTGTAGGAGGGCGTTTGCAGCACGCAGACATCCCCGAGCTTCAGAAGCACCCTGTGCTCCTTCCTGCTAGGAATAATGTGGTTTCTCTCCTGCTCAAGAGAGAGCATATCAGATTGGATCACGCTGGTGACCAAGCTGTCCTTGCCAATGTACGCTTGAAATATTGGCCATTGAATGGAATCTGAGAAGTAAAGGAAATCATTCAGGAGTGCATGACCTGTTTTCGTTTCCGAGCAATATTCGCTCAACAAATTATGTCCGATGAACTTTCAGACCGAGTTTCCCTCTCTAGGCCCTTTGAAAAGGTGGAGATCGACTACGTAGGTCCTTTCAACATAAGGTCCTCCCGTCTCAGAAAAGCTCCAAGCATTAAATGCTATATGATTGTTTTTGTGTGCATGGCTACCAAAGCAGAACTTGTGTCATCCCTATCTACTGATACATTTTTGTTGACGTTGTAACGTTTCATCTCCCGTAGAGGAATTCCATCTGTAATTTACAGCGACGACGCTACTAATTACGTAGGCGCTAGAAACCACCTCCGAGAATTAAGCGAATTTTTCGCTAACTCCAAGTTGTCTGAACAACTAAAAGACTTTGCATCCGAAAATAGCATTGACTGGAAATTTATTCCACCCCGTAGTCCTCACTGGGGGGGCCTGTGGGAAGCTGCGGTAAAAGGAGCAAAGAGGCACCTTTTCCGGATTATCGGTAACGTGCAACTCACATTCGAGGAGTTGAGCACTGTATTGGCTCATTCTAAATTCCAGACCTGTGTGTCCTCTATCCAATGCCCCAATGACCTAGAGGTTTTGACTCCTGGCCATTTTCTATTTGGTAGTAGCCTAACTTCTTACCCTGAACTTAACACTACACGCCTGCCTGAAAATAGAATTACGTTCTGGCAGAGATGTTCCCATATACAGCAGTCTTTCTGGAAGAGATGGACTACTGAATACTTAAATCGTTAGCAAAATCGGCCAAGATGGCTAGCTCCTTCCAAAAATATACAGGTCAATGATTTGGTATTACTGAAAGAAAATAGCGTTCCTCCATTGAAGTTGCTTTTAGGCCGTATTATGGAAATTATACCTGGGCCTGACCAAAGGTTTCGTGCCATCAAACTTCGTACCAAAGACGGTGTCTTCGTCAGACCTATTGTAAAGGTCTGTCCAATGCCAAGCCCATAATTATAAAATTCATCAAAGAGCTCTTGTGCGTTATTAGTTAGCAAAATAGGTCCTTGTGACTAGGAGCTCTTTCTCCTAGTCTTGTTTTTTATTTTTTTTTGTTGTGTGTTGAAATCAGGGATTTCAACAGGGCGGGAGTATGTTCAGAACACGTCCGAACTATCATTTTATTTAAATTTATATAGGCCGGGCCTGTCCCTCAACAACTTGATCTTAGCTTAGAAAAGAAATAGAAATGTCACAGTTATTGTCAATTAATTTTTTACACATATGTAGAGCGTTACTTTCCTTAATAAAATTTGTAATTTTATTTTTAGCGCGGTAATTACAGTAGATAATTATTAATAAATGAAAGTGTTTTGAATTGAAAAACCCAATCGCAAGTAATCATTTTAGTTATATTAGTATTCGAGCTGATCTACCAGTTTCCGGATTAAAGCGGCGCACTAACTATGTGAATAATTATATTTTTGTTAACTTCAAATAAATAAATCAATCATCCTTGTCAGAAATTAATCTTGCACGAACTAGCGTTTTATTTGGAGGTTTTCAATCCACTATCAAAAAGATTATCGAAGAGAAAGTTTGAGAAATTACCGAAAGTATCAAAGTCGGACTGAACAGAAGGCCGGCTTTATCAATTGGAATATTAAATGGTACACCTTCTGTAAACTAAGCAATAATATTTATACCAAAATGAACCCTACTTTACCAATTGCTGCAAGGAGTTATCCCAATAGAAACATCTACTCCATGTTCGTCTGATGTATTTTTAATCATGCCACTGTAAAAGTGTACCTTCGCAAATTCAAACTAAGTGAAACAAAATTTTGTGATAGCGGCAATGTTGATGACATCAATAACTGGATATTTGGCTGTTTACATAATGACGATGCAGTTAAGTACTTGATGAAATACATTGTTAAAAACGGATTCCGCTCCCTCAGAATCAAGCATCTGCTTCATATCTCTCTCGGCGAAATCCTAGGCTAAACTAAATCATATGGGAGTTTTTAAAAAGGACTAAAAGCAGAATTTAGTATTGAATGTTTGTTTCAGTGTATATCTGTTCAGTCTTGTTCCTCCTGTCGATGCCTATGTTGTACATTTCACCTTCTATCCGTTTCCCGTTTTCTGTGTTATAAAGTCGCTATGAAAGGCACCTTAGCGTGAAAAGTGTCCCTGTATAATCCTGTTGTAATGTATCCACTACTAAGTACCCATCATTTATGTTGATTAGGGCTGTGCCGTGATTTGTCAATGCAGTGTTTACAATATACTTTAAGAATGTACCCTTATATACTATGCCTATCCTTCTATGCTAACTATTGACACAAGCTGTACAATAAATTCGTGGCTGAACGGATCAAGTTATCCAAAACCATTAAAAAAAATATCGCTTCGCTGGCTCGTTAAATGATCTCGAATCGCACTTATTAATACAAGTGTTCGTTAAATAGCTATTATGTGCCTGTATACCGCATAATACATAACAAACATTTAATTGGAAAATGTTAATTCTAACTACTTTTCTCATAAAACTGATGGTCTATTAAAATATCATATCCATTTTGGTTTTGTTGAATTCAGGTAGAACTTGTTAACAGGAATAGGTAAACAAACTTTTGTAACTGCTAGAAATTTAAAATCGATTCGTCTCAAATTGATATTGTTTATTGAAAACCATAAATATATTCATTTATTCAATTGAAGGATGCCTACTGTTTCTATACCCGATGAACTTAAATTAGATCGATTGATTGCGCAGCGGAAAATTCCTTTCGGTAACTGTCAAAAGTGTTTTGATTCCGTGAAGGAACTCGATAAACACTCAAATGCTAGTAGCAAATTAGAAAACTTTTCTATTCGTTACACTACATTTTCTAATGTTGTACAGGAGTATCGCCAAGCTGTCGAAGAAATTGTAAAAATGGAACAAAAACCTATTTAGCGTCCAAATTATAATAATTTGAATGCTTCTGATGAGCTCCACTGTACGATTGAGTATACAGCTTCTAAATTTTTGTCTACATCGAGTTAAAATCCTGTAGTAACTTCTAATGCGTTGCGTATACCTAAAAATTCTCTGGAGAAGATCTTTCAGTTTGATCTTTATTTTTCGAACACTTCAAATATTTAGTACACTGTAAAGCGGAATTCTCTAAAGCAGAAAAATTGCAATATTTATTAGGAAGCCTATCTAGGAAGGCTTTAACAAACTACAATGCATTTAGAGCTAACACTAATAACTATAATTCGACTTGGAAGTTATTAGAAGATGCCTATAGCGATAAAAAATGTCTTGCCGATTTGTATTTAGACAAAATTTAAAATGTTTACTCTTTGCCTAATGGAATCCCAAATAATTTACTATGATTTTGAGAAACCTTTTATACCGCTGTAACTGCCTTAAAACGTTTAAGATTAAATGATCTATGTAAATATGTACTTGCTTATATTGCCTTCTCAAATTAGCCCAAACAAACCATTGACGATTTTGATTTAGTTACCCCTCAAAATACTATAACCACAATACGATAATCTAATTAAATGTTTTCGCCAACGAAGTAGGAATATTAGTAAAATTGATTAACTTAAACCAATTTCGAGCTCAAGCTACCAACATTCTAAATCAAATAATTTTAATAGAAATTCAAGGACATTTATGGCTATCAACTCCACCCCTGTTGAATTAAATTGTTTGTATACAACAATCTTACTTAAAAGACTGTTCTGTCTTTAGAAGTTGGCCATTTACTCAAATATTTAGATTTATAAACACATTCGTGTATTAATAGTTTTTCCAATAAACATAAAGTTAGTGCTTGTCCTTCTCGATTTAATTTCACATGCAGAGACATAACAGTCTGTTACATGAAACCAAAAATAGTAATCAAGGAAATTCGAATGTCTCAGAAAATAACATAATACAATCCACATCCTCAAGAAGCTCGCGATTCGCAGCCCATTTTGATGCAATTCATGACATATCTCAATTTCTAGATTTGAGTACCATAGTTGCCAATGTTAAAAACAAATGGAATAAAATAGATAAGGTTAGCTTTCTGTTATATGCCTATGTCTAATTCACTTATTGTTAATTTATGTCAGAAATAGGAATTAAATTTCGAAAAATTTAATTCTAAAGTATTAGGTGTAAGGGAAAATATAAACACCTTAAAAAGTGAAACCAACCATAATAATTTTTATTCAAATTTGAAAATTTCATTTGAAGTCTCAATTGTCGATAAGATTACTAATCCGTTGTCAGAACTTTCTATAGATATTCGTCATTTGGACTATTTGAAAAAGTTTCTTTTAGCTGATCCTTCTCTTCACACCCCAAGTAAAATAGATGGTATGTTGGACGTAGCCATTTCTGCAGAAATAATAAAAAATGATAAAATTTACGGATAAGGAGGATCCCCGACTGCCTTTTAAACCTCCTTTAGTTACGCAGTTACAGGTTATATCCATCTTTTACAAGGCAATACAAATGAGTAAACTTTCCAAACCTTTTTAGACGTACCGTAAAATGGGTTGACTTTGACCGATTTTGTAATTTGTCCCTATAAAAGACATGTTCAATAGTTTGCTATATTTTTGTCTATACACGTATACTATGGATATAGGAGCATTTTTATCCAGGTTATTGAAAATTAAAGGTTTTTAAATAAATATCAAATAATAGTTGCCCCCTATGACAAACTTTGGGGTCCCCTAATATTTTTTTACATTACTTTACGTTTTCTCCGGCGTGTCCTCAAAAGCAAATGACCTCCCAGGCACAACGTTTAAGTTTTTTGTTTGTTGTATGATCACGCTTATTTGGATTTCGTTGCTCTTTGAAATAATTAACTATTACTTCTCCTACATCACTATTTCGCGCATCTGTTTGTTTAGGAATTTTTTCAAGAAGTTTTCCTTTGCACAAAGGAAAAATTCCACCAGTGTAAAAGCCACTCCGGGCGTTTTTTGATGCCACATCGGCCATTCCATCAAACAGTCTTTTTAACCACCGCGGAAAAATGATACTTTTCTCCACTGAAGATGTTGAATTGCACTTTTTCCAATCATGAAGAATTTTTTTCTAATAGTTTTTCATTGTGCCAAAGGAACTCACATCAAGTGGTTGGCGCAAATGAGTGGCGTTAGGTGGAAGGCATACAAATGCAATGTTGCTGTCCTTGTACAATTGCAGGACTTCTCTCGTAAAATGGGATGACAAATTGTCCCCTAATAGAACTTTCTTTCCATCTATAAGCGGAGCATGCGGTAAAAAGCAGGAGTCGATCGCCGAGGAAATTTTTTAAAAAAGTATAGAGAATTATGAAGAATGTAGCACAACATCTGAACCAACCCTTTGATGTGGGGGCGTGCGGACGGGGGAGTCGCTTGACGCGCGACGACGACAGCAACAGCATGCAGTGAGCGAATAAGCGTCATTCAGTGCACTCACGTACGTATCACCGCGAAAGTTAACAACAAGATAGCAGCTAAAAGGCGACAAAATCGTAAATTGAATATTATTTAAAAGGTAAATAGAAAAAACTATCAATTACATCATTATAATGAATTATTTCATTACTATGTTTTATACATGATTTCTGCAACAAAATATTAACTGTCTGTGAAGAGATGCGATTATTGTCATATTTTTTTTAAATTTTTACCGTTTTTGGATACTAGTCCTTTAGGAACAAGTGGAACATTTTCAATATATTTTTGCTGAAATCATGAAATATGTAAATGATTGTTTGTAGACGGAGAACCGTAAATCCCTGAAACAATGAGTGGGACGAAGAAATCCAAAACGTATCACTTCAACCCCGAGTGGCAAGAAGAGTTTTTCTCCACTATGGTAAAAGAAAAATGTGTATGTTTGATATCCCGATTTGCTATCGCCATTCCAAAAAGAGGTAATTTGGAGAGACACTATAAAACCGTACATAAAATACATGAAGACAGCTTTCCACGTTACAGTAATATACGAAAACCTAAATCGGAAGACATGATGCGTTGTTTGGCAGATGAACAAGCTATGTTTACAAAACAGTTGGAGAAGTCCAAAGCGGCTATTATTGCATCATACAAAATAAGCCAAAAATAGGATGCCATTTGATGATGGAGTGATGATAAAAGAATGCTTTCTCGAAGCAGCTGAGTCTTTGTTCGTAAATTTCAAAAATAAAGCTGAAATAATTTTAACCATTAAAGATATTCAACAATCCCGGCAAACCGTGACTAGACGTGTGGAAACAATAAGCAAGAACTTGGAAAGTCAAACTATGAATGATCTCAGAGACTGCTCTTACTTTTCACTCCAACTTGATGACTCCACAGACTCATCTGATGTGGCGCCACTGTGTATTTTCATACGCATGGTCTTTTCAGATATGACCGTTAAAGAAGACTTCCTACCAATGATACCGTTGAAAGAATGTACTCAAGGAGTAGATATCTATGATTCATTTCTAAAGTACACAAAAGAAGCACACATGCCGCTGTATAAACTTGTATGCATAACCACAGATGGAGCTGCAGCCATGGCAGGCAACCATAACGGATTCATCGCACTGTGTCGAGCTAATGAAGAATTTCCAAGCTTTTTCGCTTTTCACTGTGTGATTCATCAACAAGCACTTTGTGGAAAAATATTAAACATGAAAGATGTCATGACGATAGCCTTCAAAGTAGCAAATTCCATCCGAGCGAGAAGTTTGCAGCGGCGATTATTCAAAGCACAACTGAAAAGTAGCGGATTCGAGCACACTGACTTACTTCTTCACACAGATGTAAGGTGGCTCGGTCGTGGAAGATTCCTTGCAAGATTTCATGAGTTACTGCCTGAAATAATAATATTTCTAGATGAGACGGTGTTGGAATGCTGAAAAATGGACAATGGAAGAGCGATTTGGCTTTCTTAGTCGACATTACAAAGCACCTAAGCGATATAAACCTGGAGTTGCAAGGAAAAGACAAAAATATTGTGGAAATAAATGCTTTCAAGCGTAAGTTGGAACAATTGAAGGATGAAATTAAAAAACAAAGACTGCAGGAACTTTCCAACCCTGCTATTGCAACAAAACGAAGTGACAAAAATTCTGAGCGAATTTGAAAGACGCTTTGAAGATATTAATAAAATGGAGAATATTTTATCATTTATGTCTTACCCATTTACCTGCACAAATGTTCATGAAATCTCTTCTAGCTGTAGTGACTATTTTAATATGGAATGTACTGCTCTTGAGGATGAAATGTTGAAGCTCATTTCGGATATAAATTTAAAAGCTAGAGCCGGCAACAGCGATTCTTATTCTTCCTGGTCATCAATATCCGAAATAAAATATCCATTGATGAAACAAATTGCCCTACAAATAACTGCTTTCTTTGCATCAACATATCTGTGCGAGTCTGCATTTTCGCATATAAAAATAATAAAATCGAATTATCGTACACGTCTAACAAATGACCACCTGACAGACTGTTTGCGTTTAGCATGAACAGAAAACATCCCTAATTATGTAAATTTCGCGGAGGACCACCAATGTCATGCTTCGACATCAGCGTTGAAGTAATTTTTCTTTTTTATCACTTATCAGTAATATTTTTGATTATTTTTGTAGTGCTGGATGATTAAAAATGTAATAAACATCACTAATGATTCTAATACTTTTTTGATAACTATTTCTCCTTCACGATGAACCGACGATCTGCAGGATCGCGCGCCTTCGATGAATGCAAAAAACGCAGATCGTTCGTCACGTAAATCATTGACGGAGGCCTTTATGTCTAGCAGTGGACGTTCAAAAGGCTGAAATGATGGTATGATGGTGTCATCATATTTTGGTTTTAGTTGTTGGGATGTCGAACAAAAAAAGTATGGGCACCTCTGCACTAGAGTCTATTTAAGCGAAGGCACCGGCAGATTTATTATAGCCGACAAGAATTGACGAGTCGGTCAACTTCAACCCAACGGTCAATTTCACCCCAAAATCCTGATAAAACTCCTTGAAATGACTAAAAACTATTTTTTCACAATATTAGCAGCTTTTTTAAAGCAAAGGTAACTTAGATGGTATTCTTATATAATATAATATTAAAAAAATATTATAAGGAAAATTATTAAGTGTTCCTTAATTTTCCAGCCATTAAAGTTTAACGACATTTTTTTGACACGATTTTTTGTTAGTTCACTGTATCTTGAATGTAACCTTCTTTAAATATTTAAAAAATATTTCTTAAATAAAAAAAACATTTGCTAGTTATCCTCAAACGTACAGTTATTAGCAAAAACTCACAAAAATATACATTATGAATCAAGTAACCAAGGTTGTTTTTTTTCTATGTTTTTCGTCAAATTCACCCCAGCGGTCAAATTAACCCCATTTTACGGTATCTCCTACTCTAGAATACTTAGTAGATAAAGTGTTTCAGTTAGAAGATTTATCTCAGCCATTACCTAATAGTGAAGATCTAGCTTGTGAAAAAATATTTTTATATAATGTTGTTCGAAGCCCATGTGGTCGATATTCTGTAGCCTTGCCCTTTAAATCCGATCCTGACAATTTGGGTGACTTACTTTTTTTCCAAGTCTCGTAACTTGTCACTTGATTGAAAGTTTAGTAGATTTGCTAATCTAAAATTAATTCTGATATTTTGCAAGATTATATTAATACCCGTTTTTTTACAAAATAAAATGTACTTTTGGAAAAAAATGTTAATAAAGGAGACATATAATGACATTTTAATAGGCTACATAATTTTAATACCAAAAATTAAAGATTAAGTTTTCAAATAGTTGCTCGTGTACATATTTCACGATTCTCAATCGAAGACCCAAAATTACAGAGAACATTATTCAACTATTACAACGAACACCTAATTCGAAACCAATTGAATAAAAATGTGATGTAATTATTTTTTATAACGTCAAAAAAAATCATAACGATTACTATTGTGAGCTGACGCCCATTGATCGTTTTGAACCAGAAGTCCCAAATTTTTTTCAAATTGTCGTTAACTATTTCAAAGGACACGTAAACTAGGAACCTATTAACGAAAAATTGGGATCTACGTATTTTTTGTAACGTCAAAAAAAATTCATAGAGATCACGATTGTGCGCCGACGCTCATCGTCCATTAAGAACTCGTAGCCCCAAAATTCATTCAAATTTTCTTTAACTATTTCAAAGGACACTTAATTAGGAAACTCGTAACGAAAAATTGTGATGTAAATATTTTTTTAGCGTCAAAAAAATTCATAAATATTACGATTGTGAGCTGACGCCCATAGTTTGTTCTGATCCCGAAGCCCCAAAATTTTTTCAAATTTTCTATAACTATTTAAAAGGACACTTGATCAGGAACCTATTAACAACAAATTGTGATGTATTTTTATAACCTCAAAAAAATGCATTATGATTACGATTGTGCGCTGACGCTCATCGTTCGTTGTGAACCCTAAACACCATTTTTCTATAACAATTTAGGAACCTTTTAACGAAAAATTGTAATGTGAGTATGTTTTATAACGTCAAAAAAGATTCATAAAGATTACGATTGAGCGCCGACGCGCATCGTTCGTTTTGAACTCGAAGCCCCAAAGTTTTCTCAAATTTCATTTAACTATTTCCAAGGACACTTAAATGGGAACCTAATAATGAAAAAATGTAATGTAAGTATTTTCTATAATGTCAAAAAAAGTCATAAATATTACAATTGTGTGCTGACGCCCATTGTTCGTTTTTAACCCGAAGCCTCAAAATGTTATCAAATTTTCATCAACTATTTCAAAGGACACTTAATTAGGGACCTAATAACGAAAAATTGTGATGTAAGTATTTTTGATAACGTCAAAAAAAATCATATAAATTACGATTGAGCGCCGACGCGCATCGTTCGTTTTCAATTCGAAGCCCCAACATTTTTTCAAATTTTCTCTAACTATTTCTAAGAACACTTAATTAGGAGCCTATTAACGGAAAATTGTGGTGTGAGTATTTTTCACAACGTCAAAAAAATTCATAAAGATTACTATTGTGCGCTGCGCCCATCGTTCGTTTTGAACTCGAAGCCACACATTTTTTTCAAATTTTCTTTAACTAGATCAAAGGACAGTTAATTAGGAACCTATTAACGAAAAATTGTGATGTAAGTATTTTTGTGGTACAAAAGTCTTTAATAAGAATACAATCTATATATGCATATATAAATAAATTTTGCAGAAAAAAACGAATAAGACATTGGTTCACAATGAAAATATAAAATTTAAAAACTAATAAAATTTTTTTTAAACTTAAAGGTGGGATTTTGTGTCATCTTGTTCATAGAAGAGAACATATGCTTCTTCACTGACTAAAGATTTTCACGATATTAATAGCACCTTTGAATCGTTATATTCGTGTCACTGTCCCGTGTAGGGATGTCGGCAATATGCTGTGTAGTGACCATTATAAGCGGTTCCAGAGTGATTTGATATAGCGTAGAGGTTGTATATACAAGGTGCCACATTATCAGCCGCGTAATGGCTCATATCAAGCCCTTCTATTGGAAAATCTATTGCAACATCAAGTTTTCCACTAAATCTTTCTGTTTGCGAAAAGCGCTTCAGGTGAATAACCAATATTTTCGGAAATTTATGAATTGAGAATGATTTAGTGCAGCGTCTTCGTTCCTTACATTTCGAACATGTTGGATTCTCATCACCGTCGAGTGTTTCTTCTCTTGTAAACGAATCTAAACATTGTGAAAGTCGTAATTGACCTGTTGTTTGGGGTATCGAAAGGGATAAATCCCAAAAGGGATCGTAGGTAACTGAACAGTGACCACAGTGTGTGCACTTGATTGTTGATTTTAATTGACCGACAAAGTTATCCACAATCTTGGAATTGTCCATTCTCGTATATCTCAACCAAGATTCTTGTGCTTTCTCGATATCACTAAGTTTGTCATCAATTTCTATTTATATTGGCTTTGGTTTTTCATATACCTTATTGACATCTTCGTGAAGTCCTGCTAATAGGTAACGAAGAAACTTCTGTGCATCATGTTGTGTGTATCGCATGAACCTTGAAGTAAATCGCTGAATCTGACTTTTCAATGTTACTGTATTAACTTCTTTGTCTGAACCGTCTTCAGACCAAAGCTCTTGAATTACTTCAGTAAATGCTTCAATTAGTGCTCCTTTCATGCTAGATATGTTTATGTTAATATCTCTTATGTATGCGTCTTTCTTTAGATATTCTAATAGCTACCTTGTGTTTGATAGGCATTGGATAATACTATTCATGAAACATGTGTTACCAATATTTTTGAGGCCTTTCCGACCCAAATATTTTTGGGGTATACCCTTTATAGATCTGATTGTGGAGATATTGTTAAGAGCTCTTTCGCAACTACTACCATTGTACAAATAATCTTGGATTCTATTATTGTCTTTCTCACTTGATCGGCGTGATAGAGAATTTGAATTGATGTTGTTTGCTATTGAATTGGATGCAGATATTGCGTTTTGGAAAGTTTGGTTGATGTCGATAGATCATTGGTCTGGTTTACTTTGTTAATATATTCCTTGTTATCTACATAATTTTTAGACGCGTGTTTTTGTTCTTGTTGAGTTTCATTCCGTTTCTGAAAATCTTTAATGGAAAATGAAATGTATGACGAGAAGTTGTTTCCTGCAGGATGTATTTAAGTAGTTACAGATTCGGGAACCAGGAACAAAGTTTTTTGATGTAGTTAATTCAAAATATGTTTTGTTGCGAACAAGCAAAATATGCAAATGGATAATTTACATTTGTAAGGTATGTTTGTCTTTAAGTTTTAAATTATATTGTTTATGATTTTGTCAATAATTCATGAGATCTCTCACCAAATTCAATATGGAGATCTCTTCCATTCAGCTCTGAACAACCAACTCTTTCTTTTTTTTTCCAAATTTATTGATAGTCCTCCCTCTTAGCAACCAAAATCTGACTTCCTGGATACCAGAGTTTTTTTCTTCTCCGATTGGTTTATATCTTAAACAGGATCTACTCAAACAATTCAATTCGATTGCTAAATTGGTGTCATCAATCAATATGACATTTCATTGGTCGTTTTTTATAAAACTTTGTACATAAGTAAAAATGATGAAAATAACTATGTTACAATATAAATAATAAATTTAAATTCTGTTAATATATTCGGAAATCATTGTACATAACTATAAAAGAATTTTTTTTCGCAACAATATTAACAAATCCCTGAACTGTCATAGAATATTCTTCTATTTTGACTGATATAATTTCTATTTTGACATACAGGGTGTTCTTTTTATAAACGCATGTTTATGACAAGTGTATGTTTATTATGAATTAAAAAAATTTACTATAACATTCCCTGAAATATTTCAATCTTTTTATAAATTATAATAATTCTAGAAAAAGTTTGAAATTTTTCACAATGTATATTTTTCTTAGTGTAGGTCTTTTAAATAAATCTATTAATGTTTTTGTTTGTTATTAGATCACTCTTCTGGATAGAACTTATAAATGGATTTAGTGTTGAAGATTCCCCGTATTATACTTGTGACGGGATGTGCTAACTGGTAGCTATTTACACCGAATTCTGTTACAACCACATATGGACCTTCATATAGAAGTTGTAGTTTCAAGCATTGATTCCTGTATCGATTAGGTGTTCGAAGAGCTTTAACTATAACTAATTCACCTTTTTGAACAGTAATTTTCTTTTTGATTTTGTTATTTCTGAGTTTTAGTTGTTTATTTGCTCGTTTTATTAATTTTTCGTTTGTTCTTTGTATTAATGTCTCATAGTTTTCTACATTTGTGATGTGCCATGATCTATTAGGACTTTGTCCAGTCATTAATATCGTTGGACTCATGTTTGTCACTATATTAGGAATATCATTGACGAAATGTTCAATGTCTACGATACACTCTTCCCAAAGTGTGTGTTCGCTATGCACTAGTATTCTTAAAAATTTTAAAATTTCTTTGATA
This sequence comes from Galeruca laticollis, assembly GCA_963921935.1. NCBI lineage: Eukaryota > Metazoa > Arthropoda > Insecta > Coleoptera > Chrysomelidae > Galeruca > Galeruca laticollis. The sequence continues at coordinate 202,517,974 of OY998175.1, read as the reverse complement.
GCTCTTTCACATGGATTGGCAGAGGGGTTTCTTATACTAATGAATACAGGATTTATGTTAGATTTAATTAACCAATTTTTAAATTTTATATTGTTAAAATAAGTAGCGTTTTCCCTTATAATGTTCTTTGGGACACCTATTGTAGTAAAATATTTTGTTAATGCTGACTTCACTTCTTTTGAATTAGTTTTCTGACAAGGATACATTTTTATGTATTTTGTAAAAATATCTGTAATTACTAACAAATGTTTGTTATTGTTTGTACTTGGAACTAAATTAGACAAAAAATCTATGGCAATAGTTTCTAAAGGTTCTTTTGTAAGTAAGGCTTTTGGAAGATTTTCGTTGTGGAAGTTTTTCTCTTTAGTGAATTGACATATCTCACATTGTTTGTTGATTATTTTACAAATTGTAATATCGTTCTTACTATAGTAATTTTCCCTAAATAAAATATGAAGTTTCCTAGTACCTATATGACAGTATTTAAGGTGTAAGTCTTTTATGATTTGTGTCGCTAGTGTGTTCGTTACAACGTATAGTTCATTGTCAATAATGGTTTTATAGTAAATGTTCTGTTTGTTTTGTAATTTTTGTTTGTCTTGTGTGGTGAAGTTTTGTTGATCTTATAGTATATGTGTGAGTGTAAAAATGTCTTCGGTATTTCTCATGATGTTAATGCCTATTTTAATGTAATTTCTATGTCTTTTGTTGTCCATTCGTGTAATGGCGTCTGAAACAACGTTTGTTACTCCAGGAACGTATTTTATGGTAAATGTATATTCTTGTTATGTGAGTGTTATCGAGTGTTATTGTATCTGTTCTGTAGAATGGTTGTTAATGCCTGATTGTCTGTCTCAAAGACAAATGAATTTCCAAATAGGAAGAAACGCAGATTTTGTACACAATAAAGTATGCTAGAGAGCTCTAATTCGCATACAGAATAATTTCTTTCTGCCTTTTTAGTTTTTCTAGAAACAAAAGAAATAGGTACCTCGATATTATTTTGTATTTGAGTGAGAGCTCCTGCAAATCTATCTATAGATGCGTCAGTTTTTAATGTGGAAAGTATATTATATTGAGGATGATAGAGTTGTATATTTTGCAAAAATGTTTGTTTTATTTTATTGAATGCCAATTCTCGTCTTTCATTCCACTTCAATTTTACATTTTTACATAGTAGTTCCATTAGGGGTAATTCTAAAGTTGTTAAATCTGGAATTAATCTTTTAAAATATTGACTGGTTCCCATGAAACTACGTAGTGACGTTAAATTTGTTGACCTAGGAAAATTTTGAATAATTTTAGTTCTTTCAGGATCAATTGTGATACCCGTAGTGTCTAAAATGTATCCTAAATATTTAATTTTTGTTTTAAAGAAATGACATTTGTCAATGTTTATTTTAAGACCTGTTTGATCAAGTGTTTTTAATATTATATTGATAGGTTCTAGGTGCTGTTCATAGCTGTTGGATAAAATCACAATATCATCAACATAATGCAACGTAAAGTCTTCATATGGGTGTAATATTTCATCAATAGCTTTCAATAGTGCACTAGTACTAGAATTAAGACCGAATGGAGTCACTTTAAATTGGTATACAACACCATTTATAATAAAACCAGTATATTTTCTACTGTCTGGATGTAGAGGAATAAGCCAAAATGAGTGTAAAAGATCTGGCTGAATATAAACCTTTGCATTTGTAATTCTACCTAAAATGGCTTAAATTGTTTGAGGACTTTCATACTCAGGAGTAGTACATTGATTTCAATTGCGCGCTCTAAACAAATTCCAATGTCATCTTTTGGATTTTTCTTTTGAACAATTACTATAGGATTAATAAAAGATGTATTACTGAACTCTATAATGTTGTCAAATAATAATTTTAAAATAGCTTTATTGACTTGAGCCCTAAGTTTGTAAGGAATATGATAGGTTTTGCTTTTGAAATTCTCAATATTTCTGTTTATTTTTATTTTATGAACGTATTCTTCTGCGACTTTTGTTTCTTCCTTGACTAAACCTTCATACTTTACCAATAACTTCATAATATCATCTCGATAACCATCATCACAATTAATTTCCATCCCATTAATATAATTTATTATTACTTCATTTTTCCTACTACCATTATTTCCATATCCATAACCATACTTCTTATCTTCATAAATTCCATCCACATAACCATATTTATTATCTTTATAATTCTCCTCACGATAACCATACTTTTTAGCTTTATAATTCTTTAATTTTATATTTTCTGTTCCTTTTGTAAGCTCCATACTACATTCTTCTTCTGTCTTCTGTACTTCTTTTTCTTCCCCATCTTTATAAAATTGTATTTCTATTCCTTTAAAACTAACCGTTTCTTTTTCATAATCGATAATTGCCTCATTTTTATCAAGTTCATCTGAACCTTTTAATACGTCAAATTCTATATGATCAATAATCAATAATTGCATGCTAATGCTACTATCTAAAATATTAAACTGTATTATTTTTAGAAAGGGAATTGATGTTTATTGATTCCTCAATTACAACGACTCTATCGACTTCTGAACCATTATTTTTTCTGAGTCTTCATTCTCTTCCAATTTTGAATTTGACTGCAAAACATCGGGATTATATTGACACTTGATGGAGGCAATGACATTTTTTGGGGTCACCGAAAAATTATTACTAGATTTTTTAACTCTGGTTGATATTGATTTTGTACTTATTGGTTCCACTGTATTGGTCACATCAGATATTTTGGATCTAACCTCAGTTGTCTTATTGGCGAGGTTAGTACCATTTTTTACTGTTCTGGAGAGTTTGTCATTAAAGTTTTTACTCAAATCGGCAGTTGATGTGATTTCCGTTATCATCTTCATCATACAAATTGTCTATATTAGTATTGCTAGAGTTTGCCACACTGTTAGTTTAGTAACTAACATTTGGTCGTTTACTTTTTTATTTGATGTCTCCAACTCTGTTTGGAGTAAACCAGTTTCATATTTTTTATAACGTCAAAGCAGACTTATCTCTTCTTCTGTATTAAAATAACCGTTATACGCAACAAGTCGTGTGATTCTACACGTAGACATTTTCGCAAAACCACCACTCCAAATCTTCTTCCTACCAATACTCTCGAATGATCTACCAGCCTATAAATAACCTTCCAACCTACCGATTCCTCTCTTCATCGTCAGGCAGTGAAATCAGCATGTGATATTAAATTCACTACTTTACCGTCAAATAACCCGGCATTCCAATAATTAATTAATATAAGAATAATCATTAAAATTAAAAATCATAATTCGACAACATAAAACAGTAAATAGCAAAAATAGTAAATACCTTATAGTGAAACGATTACTATAAAAACCAGTGAAAAGTCCAAATATATTTAATTTACCATACCCAACAAACTATAATAAAATGAAACAAACTCGTCACATAAAATGCAGTGACTGGTCCTTCGACAAAAACAAGTTAATTAAACTCGTTTTCACAAATCATACCCAAAGAAAAGTATGATTCTGTGAAACAGCAAATATTAATCTATCTTGTTTATATTCTTCATTCAGTTTGTATTTTCGGGCGGCTGCACAATTCTTTAAATTAGTTCTTCTAATTATTCTCAGCTGTTATTGAAGAATTAACGTTCACAGCAACTCTTGCATTTCTTGCCATATGAAATGGATTTTACCTTAAGTGATCAGTTAATGCTTCGTCTTGCTCCGCTGTAGTTAAAAATGGTCTTCTAGTTCTCTTTTTCTGCTAACAGTTTGATCGTTATCCCACATTTTTTTAATATTTTGAATCGTGGTTTTGCTTCTATTAAACTCTTGGGCAAGTCGTCTGATAAACCAACCATACTCTATTTTGGAAATTATTCGCATTTTATTAAATTCACTTAAATGGGCTGGCATCGTGGATAATGCGCTTTCACAAATTTGACACATGTGACTGATTGTCATTTTGATTAGTTAAATTTGGTTTACATATGGAAAATAAAGGTGTACTAGTTTTATATGACGCGGGGTGTACCTACAATGCCATTTACATTAATTTCAGACAAATCCCATTTGAAATTGAGGGTTAGGTACCGTAAGGCTGTCAATTGTACTGAATTTTGTTTACTACTATTCAAAGCAGTTTTTTTTGTATTTTTCAATTATCTGTATTTGCCATGTATTCAGATCTAATTAATACAATGTCAACGTTTCATCAAACGACTTTTCCTCTCAAATGGACTCAGGGAGATTTTAAACTTTCTTTTCAATGTAAATATTTGGATACTCGTCAGATGTTGCATATTTCCTAAAATCAAATTGCTACCAGAGTTTTACTTCTAATTAAATTGAATTTAAGAAATACTGTCAATTGGAAACCCAATAAGAAGTTGAGGAAACTACCCTTTGCAGGAAACTGGGAATTTTTAAATTGAATGCCCAAAAGTTTTGAAAGTTATAGAAACATTTAGACATTTCCAGTGCATGAGAGGAAGAGGAAGAATTCATGGACAAAGCATGAAACAAATATAATCAACAATAAAATATCTTCATACTATGAAACTTTATTAAAAAGTTGTATCCAATCTGGATTTATAATTTTATATTCAATAAATAAACAGGAATAAGGATAGAAAATCAATAACAATAACAACATAACGTAGAGAACAAGAGATTGAGAGTAATCGTCACATTGAAGATACAAGATATTTGAATCAATAGTAAGAAAATGTGGTTTATCTGGATTTATAGGACCCGTTGTGCTGGCTCTGGCGAGCTGAAAATCAAGAAAGTTATTCTGTCAGATGCCCTGAAGAATATCCAATGATAAAACTGGTCACTTATATACACTCCGGAGGCTGCATCGTGCTAACAAACCGAAATTACTCCAAAAATTACCAAAAATGTGGCACCTCAGGTAATATAGCACACGTTGTACTGGCTCCAGTGAGCTGAAAAACAATAGTGTTCATTTGACAGACGCCCTCAACAATAGCCTATCATAAAATTAGTTACATTGGGCATTCCGGAAGCTGTCTCATGTTAACAAACGGGAAGTTCTCTAAAAATATAAAAAATGTGGTATTTCAGGTACAATATCACCCGTTATATTGGCTCTAATGAGTTGAAAATCAATTGAGTTCATCGTTGAAATGTCCTATCATAGAATTATTGACTTTTTGCATTCCGTAGGCTATGTATCGTGCTAATAAGCCGGAAATTTTCAAAAAATAACAGAAATGTGGTATTTTAGGTACCATAGCTCCCGGTATACTGGCATTGGGGTGAGCTGAAAATGGATAGAGTTCATTTGTGAGGTGCCCTGAATAATACTCTACCATAAAATTAGTGAATTTGTGCATTCTGGAGGCTGCATTGTTCTCAAAATCAAAATTTCCCCAAAAATGATGGAAATGTAATATTTCAGGTACCTTGGCACCCGTTATACTGGCTCGGGTAAGCTGAAAATTAATAGGATTCATATGTGAGATGCCCTGAACAATACCCTATCATGAAATAGTGACTTCATGTATTCCAGAGGCTGCATCGTACTAACAAACCGAAATTTCTCCAAAGTTCACAAAATGTGGTATTTCAAGTACCATAACACCCGTTATACTAGCTCTCTTGAGTTGAAAATCAGTAATTTTCATCTATGAGGTGCTCTGAACTATACCATATCATAAAATTACTGAATTTCTGCATTCCGGAGGCTGTGTCGTTCTAAAAAATTAAAATTTCTCCAAAAATGACAAAAATGTGGTATTTCAGGTACCATGGCACCAGTTGTACTAGCTCTGGTGAGCTGAAAATCAATAGGATTTATCTGCGAGATGCATTGAATAATACCCTATTCTAAAATTATTAACTTTGTGTATTCCAGAGGCTGCATCGTGCTATCAAACTGAAATTTCTCCAAAAATGACAAAAATATGGTATTTTAGGTACCTGTTATACTGGCTCTAGTGAATTGAAAATCGATAGGTTTTATCTGTGAGATATCCTGAACCATGTCCAATTATAAAATTGGTGACTTTATGGAATCAAGAGACTGTACCATGCTAACAAGACATGTTACAAAAAGTGGCCGACGGCAACGACGACGACATACACACAGGTTTTTTCCTAAAAACCCTTTTTCCGTGTTTTCCTTACTGAAAAACGTAAATATAACACGAAAAAAATCTGAAAGTCCGACTTTTTTTGGGGTAAACCAATACTTTTCACTCATCGTAGATGGGATTGGCGGAAAAGTAAAAATCTCAACAACAACAAACAAGGAATAGTTCATGAAGAATCCCTACATATGCACAAATTAGGAAGTGCAGAAGTACAAGAGAAATAAATAATTTTAAAGATTAAAACTAACACCCCACACATAGGCTGCATCGTGCTCACAACCCGAAAGTTCTCCAAAACTGCCAAAAATGTGGTACTTCAGGTACCATAGTACCCGTTACACTAGCTCTGGTGATATGAAAATCAATTGAGTTTAACCGTGAGATACCCCAAACAATACCATATCATGAAATTAGTCACTTTATGCATTTCGGAGGCTGCACCGTGCTAACAAACCGAAATTCCTCCCAAAAATGTGGTATTTCAGGTACAATAGCATCGCTATCCTGGCTCTAGTGAGTTGAAAATCAATAGGGTTTATCTGTGAGATGCCCCGAACAATCCTCTTTGAGTCTGACTCAAAGAGGAATAAAACGCATAGACGTCTCAGCGCAAGGGGTATAAAACAGTCATTAGACAAAAACAAAGAGAAGCATCGAGAATCTAGTGCGAGGAAACCGAAGATTTCCCCCAAGCAGCTAGACTCCAAAAAGCCCTCTCAAAAGATCCCTACCGTTACATCGGTATACTAACAAAAGAGGATTGCACAAAAACTGCCAATTTGATGGAAAGCATTCTACTACTAATGTCAACCCAGTTTCCTGACTCCAGAACCACAAACACGGCAACCTCGGAGGAACAGGAGGATCACTACCCAGAGGAGGATGGCGCGTATATCGCGACAGATCGTCAACGCGGACAGATTGAGGTGGGCCATTTCTGGCTTCTCCCTGTTCAAATCTTCAGGAACGGACGCCATTTATACAGCTCTACTTCAGTGGGCTTTGGATAACTTAATGCGGCACCTGGTAGGAATCCTCAGATCCTCAATGGCACTGAGGTATATTCCAAAAGGTTGGAGATAAGTCAAAGTTGTGTTCATACCAAAACTAGGAAGAATGGACTATTCCATTCCAAAAGCCTATCGACCCATCAGCCTCACATCGTTTTCAATGAAGACTTTGGCGAGGCTGTGTGAACGATACATAAAACATGTAGTGATAATACAAAAACCACTGCATCCAAATCAACATGCATACACTCCAGGGAAGTCTACCGATTTGGCTCTTCATCTCGTGGCGGGCCGCATCGAGAGATCGCTGGAAAAAGATGAGTCCACCCTGAGTGTATTCATAGACATAGGAGGTGTGTTTGATAGAACCACTTTTCCTAAGATAACAAACGCATTCCAACAAGAATATCCCCCAAAACATAAATGGCTGGATATATAACATGCTCTCAAAAAGAGCAATACAGATCAGGGTAGACTACGTGAAACATTTAGGGGACAGCTTCGACAGTAAGTTAATGTAAAACTCTCATTTAGAAAGCATAGTTGCAAAAGCATATATTTCTTATGAATTGTATCGCAGAACCATCGGTCGTACCTGGGGAATGTCACCTAGGGTCACTGACTGGATCTACACTGCCATCATCAGACCTACGCTGACATACGGCGCGATTGCCTGGGGAGTTAAAGCAAACCAGCTGACAGTCATCTGAGAACTGGATCAAATCCAAATAATAGCATTCCTCAACATAACATGAAGCATGAGAACCACACCAACAAGAGCTATGGGGGTAATCCTCGATCTCACTCCCCTTGACATACACATCAAGGAGGTTGTTTTGATGCCCATGACACGTCTACGCTCTACAGGTATGCAAGCTGATGTAGGATCCGGTAAACTGAGACGTAACTTGTGGCATGAGACACTCAGAGAGGTCCCACTGATACAGGCCAATACGGACTCGATTCTACCGCGATATGCCTTTCACAGGCCCTACAAGGTAATATTTAAAAATAATGCACAGGACCCATTGGAAGAAGGCGCAATCCGCATCTTCACAGATGGGTCTAAAACCAATGTAGGCTCAGGATGTGGAATTTTTTCCAGACCCCTGAATCTAAACATGAAATGGGCAACGGGCTACAATGCAAGTGTTTCTCAGAACTCACTGCTATCAGCATCGCTGCAAACGAGAAAACCAAAAGGAACACCATAGGTAATAATATTTACATCCTTACGGATAGTAGACAAACATTACTAGCCCTGAACAGACCCCCCTGTTGCATCAGGCCTAGTACTAGAATGTCACATAGTCTTAATCAAAGCCTGTTACAACAACACGGTTACCTTAGGCTGGATCAAGGGCCACGAGAAATCGAAAGGGAACCGTATTGCAGATTCGCTAGCCAGGAAAGCAGCCTCCCATAAACTCTTGCGACCCGGCACTTTCATTGGTCCATCGGCGTCAGCGACGGCTGACCTATTAAAGGAACACTGCCTTAAATATGTTTAAGGGCGGACGTCGCAGAAGGCTCGCCATGGAACTGTTACAGTATCCGGCCGAGAAATACGTGACTATGAACAGTCAGAACCTACAAACAGCCACGTGTATTCTGACTGATTACTGTCACCTACGGGAACACCTCCACAGACTGGGTCTGTCTGACACCCCACTTTGTAGAGGAGGTGAACAAGAAGATGAGACTGTCTAATACATTCTTTGCGAATGTCCAGCACTCTCTAAATTCAGGTTTGCTGTATTCGGCGAGCACAGGCTAACATACGCCAGTATGAGGGAACTTACTTCAGGCGACGTTATCTCCTACTTCAAAGAAGTAGGCTGGATGACGAGTTAGAAGGAAGTTTAAACCTCAGAATGATGCACAATGGGAAAGCGGTAGCCTGAGTACTGTGTGGTCACCCACCCTTCAAATTATTGCAGATACAGATTACAGATGCCCCGAATAATACACAATCATAAAATTGGTGACTTTATGCCGAAGGCTATATTGTGCTAATAATAAATGTTAAAAAATTGGCCGAAGTGTGCTGTGAAAAGTCGATTCTCTTGATTTTACGCGGTTTAATAAACAATAAAGCCCTAACATAAATAGAACATCTTAAAGTAAACAATTCTACGGTTAAAATGGGCAGACTCAGAGTATAAAAATCGATGAAAAGATAAATAAAATTTTCCGTGGAGATTTTTTAATTTTTTTGAAAAAATTGAAAAAATATGAAAAACCACTAAATTTTCAGTTTAAAAAAATCATGCTTATTAAGTATACAAAAAGAAACAATTTCACCAAGTTACATGACAATTTAATTTTTCTTACGCGAGAAAAAAATGGAAACGGAAAAAATCAGTTTTTTACAATTTTCTCATGAAATTTGAGGTTATGTTGAAAAAAGAGAGTTTTTCATTTTCTCATTATCTACAACTTTCTATAGAACATTTTTCGCTAGTAGGTCATTTTCTATCTAAGATTCCTTTCAACTCCTAAAATCCACCCCCTTTCACCATTTCCAACGGTTTCGAGTTTAATTAATTTTTATCCTGTTACTGACATCTTAAACTAAAGCTTCCACCTAGTCGCTACCTGCTGCAATTTTTTTTCAACTTGAAAATTCCTTAATTGCACATTGCACTAGCCTAATAACAATGCAATGGAATTTTTTCTCTTCCAGCATATAAATATATGTATTAATTTCTTTAATTCAATAAAAGTTCTCCTTTTTTGCTGTAGTATGTTTCCTATTCATACTATTTTTGTCTCAGTTATGAATATGATAAGTATCAAAAAACCAAAAATATCTTACAAAATATTTGTTCTCCATATTTGCATAATTACCTTAAATATAAGTTATACACAGAATTTATATTATCAAGAAAAATTTCGCTTACGGTGGTGACAACCGGAAGGAATTAACTTCCCGAGGGCTTGAGAATTATCAAAGACATTCAGGTAGGGTTATTAATCTATTTTAAGAGCTTCGAGCTCCATTAGCAATCCCTTTGTGTAAAAGTAAATCAACAAGTTGAAGAAACGAATTTCCTCTTTGAAATTAGAAGCATTTGGTCGGTTTGGATATTGGTATTGATTTTATTTTAAATGATATTTCAGAAGGGAAAAATTTTAGGATTAATTTATTCGGAAAATGAGATTAGATCTGGAGGTACTGAAGCAATTATTTGACAAATTGGGATTCAAAATTTATTATATTCAGTCAAAGAAGGAGCCGCAGGAAATTAGGTGTTGCGGTAAAAATGTTTTCCTTATTCGAAATTATATTAAAACAAATAGATTATAATTTGGCGTTATTTTGATAATTTATATCACTTTTTGAGGCTCTGCATTTCCATAAACTGCTAGACATATTATAAAATGAATTTTCTGCATTTTTATTGGTTATAGTGGCAATAGGGAACTAACAACATTTTTATATGATTTAAGGTTAATTGATAAGAAGATAACAACCGACTTAAGAAGTAACCTAACTTCTTCGCGATTATGGTCAAATAATGTATTTTGATTTAATCGACCAAAAAGTGACTTTGCTTATCGAAATCAAAATGTTTCCCCAAAGGGAGAAGCCATACGGCATAAATTATGCGACCTCGGAGGATAAAATTCCACCAAAGGGCCATAAAAGCCCTAATAAACCTTCAAAGCAATATTCTATAAATCAGCGAATAGAACTATCATATTCATTATATTTTGAACAATCTATTTCTTAATATTATGATGTAAATTTACCTGAATATCTTTGAAAACTTCCGGATGCAGTTCTCTCAAGTTGTTTCCACTAAGCTTCAACATCCTCAGCTTACTAATTTCTAAAAAAATCCTCGGCGTGAGCTCCTCAATCCTGTTCCTTTGAATCGACAACAACTTAAGTCCAAGTAAAAATCTAAAAGTTCCACTGGGTAGTGATATGATTCTATTGTCGTCCAAATACAACTCTTTCAAATGCGATAAGCCCCTAAAGTTGTGATCTAACGGTTGAGTGATGTTGTTCTGCGACAAATTCAAAACATCCAACTTATTCAAACCGTAAAAAAAATGCATACCCAACTGGGGTATATTAGATTTAGTGATATGAATTTCTTCAAGCTGTTTGTAGCTCTGGAAAACGGGACTCATTGTAAGAGCGTTCATATTATCATCCGGTGCAGTGATTTTGATAACTTCCGTATCCAAGCTGACGTTATTCAAATTGAGGGGTCCGACCATGCCACCTTCTTTACAGGTCACGGCGTTTCGACCTTTATGGTCCAAATAACAAGTGCATTTCGTCGGGCATAGTGCCCACGTTGTAGTGCAAGCGAAAAGAAGGAAGACAAACTTGGCGATCATCCTGAAACAAATGAAAATTTATAAATTGGCAGCAAAAACAATACAGATAATTATAAAAAAGTAATCAAAGACGTTGATTTATTATTTATTATTATGTCTTGAAACTACTGCAATGTTTCCAGTGCTACAAATGATTTTTGTAATATATTGTGGACTTCTGTATTGCTAGTCTCCAGGTTTTTTTGTGTGATGTATCAAAACTAGGTTCGCAATCCTGGGGGACGGGGCCAAGGTAAAAAAAACATAAGAACAATGCTTGTGAACTGTGTGATGGAATTGTAATTTGAAATAAAGTCTTTTGTCAATTTGTTAAGTGTGTGTTTTATACACGATAATACAATTTTTTCTTCAAGCGTATGTTAATAACTATATTACTTTCGGCACACAGACCGTAGAAATATTCTATTATTTTACTATAGTACAATCAATGATGAGGTTTCATTATTTTACTATAAAAATTATAATGGGACATGATAGCACCGCCTTATTATGGGCATTGCAAACGAGCAGATAGAAACTGTCATTATAATACTTATTTAATATGACGTTTGTTAGTTTTGAATATTTTATTGCAAAAATGTCTGGAAAATGTTATAATTGAAACAGTTATTCCCACAAAGGCGCGAAAAGTATATAATTTTTCATATGAATTTTTTTTAAAATGGGCCAAAGAAAATAATGTTCGAAAATATATAGGTAATAATAGTATATATCCCAAGTATCATTTTAAGTAATTGTTACGTATCAAATATAAAAAAAGTTACCATTAATGTTACTTTTACCGTTGGCGCGACGTAAATAAATCGTATTTGTAATTTGTAATCGTATAAGGAGAAGGGCATAGTACACTGACCGGCTACTACCTTCTTCGGTCTCTCCAAGAGTGCCGTAATGCCTTCTAGTTCAGAGTCTCTAATCCGAACTAAAGATTCCGCATTCCGACAATCTCTATTTGGCTCGTACAGTTACAGACTTGCGAAAAGTAGTCAGCTGCCGCCATCTTCACTTTTAATTGCGAACCACCTCCTCAGATTCGACCATTTGATTCATAGGAAATAGAAAAAATTAAATTTTCATAAAATACGAGGTGCGTCTATATGAAAGATGAATTTCGGTTTTCTACTGTACTGTACAGTTCCGTTTAAGTCAAACTTTCAATAATTTCGCCATATTAGTCCGACCATTCTTCGAAGAGAAAAACATCTACTTTCTTGGCGAATACCACGCAGAATATTGAATTACGTCCCCTTGAAAGTGAACGTGGCGCCAGCTGACCACTTCTCGCAAATGTGTAACCACACAAGCCAAATAGAGATTGTCGCAATGTTCAGTTCGGATTAGAGACTCTGAACTGAAAGGCAGTATGGCACTCTTGAAGAGACCCAAGAAGGTCTAAACCGGTCATTCTCATTAAAACTGCGAATCACCACAGATGTTGGTATCGACAAAAGGATCGAGAAAACCGAAATTTATATATATATATATATATATATATATATATATATATATATATATATATATATATAAAACTAGTGAATATTGGGGAATTGCAGCAAGAAAATGGAAAAGCTTTCGTGCATGATTGTACTCATCACCAGGGAGACTAACATGAAAAACAACAGTTAAATACTGTGGTCAATAAAGAATAATTTGAATTGACGCTCACAACCACGTGTGTACTTACCTCCGAAGTGAGGTTAGACTCCATCAAGTTGTAAAATAGTAAACTACAGATTGTAAATTGTGAAATCAGTGAACTGTAGGGCAATGTAGTATTCACCAGTTTTATATATATATATATATATATATATACAAAATCAGAATCATCCAATAGATGGCACAAGTGTGCGTTTGGTTGTCCTGTTATTTTCCGTTGTTTGTGTTCTTCCATGTTTCATTCAACATCGTTGCTCCTAAGTTTCACATCCATACTTGGTTATACCCTACTGATGAAGGCTAATGAGCTAGAAACATGCATGTTTACGGTTACCACTCCTCTTCAGTAATCTCTTTATTTTTGCGTGCTTTCCCATGAAAACAATTGTTGTTTGCTCTTTGTTTTTGTTAAATTCACGCGTTATCCATTTTTGATCTTATATACATACATACATACATATATATATATATATATATATATATATATATATATATATATATATATATATATATATAAATTCCTTTCATTATTCTTGGGCATTAGGTTAATTGTAAATTATGTATAAAATTATATTTTTATTTAACGTTTCGCTCCCGAGTTCGGAGCATTATCAAAAATGTTTACATTGATGTTAAAACAATAAATTGAAAACGATTGAACTATTAAAATTAAATGTACACACAGAGACGACCAAAATTGGTCACTAATAAAACAATTTCAAAAATAATAAAATCGAAAGTACCTGCCTTAGAAACAACGGTTAACAATATACAAGGGACATTCAAGAAGTTGATGTTGTTATTATAATAAATTATAATATAGCTGGCTTAGATCTTTAATATCTTGTTTATCGTTTACTGCATTGTTCTCCTTTTTTATATGTATCATTTCTTTTATTGTTAGTTTTGTGTAATTGGAATCTTGGTTTATTATTTTAGTATCATTAAAGTCAAATTTATGTTTTTCATTTTTCACATGTTTATGAAGCGCAGTGGAGGCGTTTTTTGTATATTTATGGCCCTTAAGTCTATTTTCAAGATGTTGGGTTGTCATACCTATATATTTTTTGGGACAGTCTCTCCGAACTCGGAAGCGAAACGTTAAATAAAAATATAATTTTATACATAATTTACAATTAACCTGATGCCCAAGAATAACGAAAGGAATTTATATACAAGGTTAAAGAAAAACAAATAATTTATATATATATATATATATATATATATATATATATATATATATATATATTGTTGTGTTTATAATGTATTCGTTTATTAAGATTAAGATTATTCTTCAATTTAGGCACAACAATTAATAATATGTTTTATTTTATATATAATGGATTTTGACTTGATATGTGAATGAATTCGATTTTTCTCAGGCCGACTCTGTAATTGTTATATTTGATTATATCTAAATGATTTGCTTGTATTTAAAAATTTTCCTCAGGGCATATCTGTGGGTTGAAGAAGAATACGTAATTTATTTTATCAAGACCGACTCTGTATTCGACCTACATAGATACAATGTTGTCGTTATATGTGTGTCTATAAGGAACCATAGAATAACAACTCTACAACAGGGTTTAATAAACGGTTCAAAATAAGAACGACTATTTTATTTTATGGTTTAAATAATACTCAAATTCAATTATACATTCAAATTTCTTATCTAACTTCATTCATACGTCATACGCACCGTTTGTTGAGTTATACTTATAGAAAATAGTGTGGAATCAATTTGTTATTGATGATTTAGTCACACTATGGTTTTATTAAAAAGAAGAAGAAAAAGTAATACATATGTTGATGAAATGTGAATTTTTCAGTAACTATACCTTATATATTATTAACTAATAGTTGATGTATACATTGCTTTGATACCTATTTTTCTTTGGTTAATTAAAAAATTTTATAAGTACTATTGTCACGTTATAGATTACGAACTAGTTTTGAAATATTCGGAAGTTCATTACCACTGCTTGACGATCATCATCATATATTGTAGGTGTGATTCGGACTTTTAGCAAGAAACCACAATCTCTAGTCTTTCTCGAATAAATTGGATGTTGGTAAAGAAAATTAGGATTGTGCGAAGTCAATTTATGTTGGATAAAACTTTGGTAATTATTATTAGTTCACTGTTCTTACATTTGTTACTGCTTATTGTTGCTTTACAACTTTATTTATTGATTTTGAATATTATTTATTAGTTTTCTATTGTTAAGCTATCACAGGAGTAACATGTCTCCCTGTTTCTTCATGACACAATGTACAATTATTGTTTTTCCTCCCTTCAATTGTTTATAACAAACAACCCTCTTAGACTTTTGTTTCAAATATTTCTACCGATCACAAATGTTTTACAAGTTAGTTACTAAATTAGTTTTTGTATCTTTCATGATATTATTACTTTATTTATGTTAATTCAATTGATTACTTTAATTTGCATGCGATTCTTATCTTATGGTAATATTTTCAAAATCCTGGTTGTCAATTTTGTCTTGTATGTAAACATTACTTATTTGAAATGTTCCCGTATACTTCTACTAAGGTAAATCAATGTATATGAACATCGAAGACAGAGTTGGTCATGTAGTTATTTATATAAATAATTATTTGTAAGATTCCTTGATTCCTTAGACATAATGGAGAATATATATATATATATATATATATATATATATATATATATCACAAATATTTCGATATTTAAAAATCGAATAGAGTTGTTAAAATTGAAAAAAATTACGAGGCAATACCTTTTTATAAAAAATTTATAAACTGTTTAGAATGGAATAACCTCACAATTGCGTTTGAAGTATTTACAAACACATTGTTAACGTGGCTTTGTTTATTTTTTTATGAAACTTTTCATTTTATATGAAAAAACTGTGAATTATAAATATATTGTGGAATGAGAACCTGTCAAACCTCAGAAAATAGGTCCGTCGGCTCTTTAATAGAGCCAAACGTGACGGCAATTGTCAGAGGTACACTGAGAAGCTTATTCAGTACAAGAAAGAGATTAGGAAGGCCAAAAGGCTTAATTTTCAAGCCTTTTGCGAAAAGATCACTTCCACTCACACTGCGGCCAGACTACAAAAGGTCATGGCAAATGGGGGAACTAACCCCACAATGTCGCTGAAAAAGCCAGACGGATCATACACGGAAGGTGAAGAAGAACGATCGAATATTCTTCTTAAAACCCACTTCCCAGGTAGTGAACCAGCAACAAGCACCGAAATAGCAATGAACTGAACCAAAAAATCCCGCAAAGAAGATTGGGACATTGCTCAGAAAATATTTACCAGACAACGGTTGGAATGGGCAATAAGTACCTTTCAACCATATAAATCACCAGGAGTGGATGGAATATTTCCAGCACTCCTACAGCAAGGGATAGAGGAGATTCTTCCTCACCTGCTGAAGATTACAAGAAGCAGTCTAGCAGTGGGTCTAATACCTAGAAAATGGAGAAGGGCAAGGGTAATCTTCATACCAAAACTAGGGGAAAAATATGGGACTGATCCCCGATCTTTTAGACCAATCTGTCTAACATCGTTGCTACTCAAATCTATGGAGAAAGTAGTGGATAACTACATGAGAACAGAGAATCTGGATAATATACCACTTCATAAATGTCAGCATGCCTACAGAGCGGGTCGATCAACTGAGACGGCTCTGTATCAGCTGACAGAAGTCATCCAGAGAACTCTGAACAACAAAGAAATCGCAATGTGTGCGTTCCTGGATATATCAGGGGCCTTTGACAACACAACTCATGTGTCTGTCAAAGAAGCCCTAAAAAGGCGAGGAGTGAATGGATTCATTGTAAAATGGATGTATGAGTTGTTGACAACGAGGATAGCTGAGACACAGATGGGGAATCAAACCACCTCAGTTAAAGCCACTTGGGGGACACCTCAAGGGAGAGTGATATCTCCCCTTCTATGGAGCCTCGTAGTAGATGAGTTGCTTTACAGGCTAACGGAGCTCGGCCTCGAATGTATGGGCTACGCCGATGATATTGTTTTAATAGTCAGAGGCAAGTTCGAGAGCAACTTGTGTGATTTATTACAAAAGGGCCTCAGAATCTTTGAGCAATGGTGCTTGTCAGTGGGGCTAAACATTAACCCAAGCAAGACCATAGTAATTCCATTTACCCGGAAAAGAACACTTTCAGCCATGAAACCCATTTCCTTAAATGGGGAAATCATAGAATGGAAATCAGAGGTTAAATATCTAGGGATAACCCTAGACAGTAAGCTTCTGTGGAATAAGCATGTTGAAATAACTGCTAGTAAAGCAATAAGAGCTTTGATGGCGTGCAGAAATATAGCTGGTAAGAGGTGGGGCTGTAACCCAAAAATACTGCGATGGATGTACGCCATGATTGTGAGACCAGCAATTACGTATGGGGCAATAGTTTGGCACACAAAAGCAAGTCAGTACAGCACGAGGAAAACCCTCGATAAAGTTCAAAGGCTTGCCTGTGTGTGCATCACTGGAGCTATGAGAACGTGTCCAACTAGGGCACTTGAGATCATTACAGATCTCACACCTCTACATCTGATGATAGAAAGATCTGCCCAAGAGGCAATTCTTAGAATATCTAAGGAAGGTTCAGGCAATGAGAGTATTCAAAATCAGGGAGCTTGGTCCTCTCTGACAAGATACATCTCATTAGCGAATCTTCCCAGTGACGAAATGATCAGGAAAATGAGCATCGAAAAGAATTTCACCACGATGCTAAATACGAGTAGAGACTGGGAAAGGGAATATACCACCCAAACTCTCAAAGAAAACACCATTAGATGGTATACGGATGGTTCAAAAACCACCATTGGAGCAGGCGCTGGAGTATTTGGGCCTGGCACCAGATAATCGTTATCGTTAGGCTCCTTCTCGAGCATCTTTCAGGCAGAAATACTTGCGATCGGAAGATGCGTTGAAATGAACCTAGAAAAAAACTACCAGAAATGTGACATATCGATCCATTCTGATAGTCAAGCAGCTATCAAAGCATTGAGCTCTCATGTCATTGACTCAAAGTTGGCATGGGAGTGCCGAAGAAAACTTGATGAATTAGGCAAGAATAACAGGGTCTCTTTAGTCTGGGTTCCTGGCCACTCGGGAATCACGGGAAATGAAGAGGCCAATACACTTGCCAGGAAAGGAGCACAAATGTCCTTTATTGGCCCGGAGCCTTTCTGTGGTGTAGCAAAGTGCTCTTACAAGAAAGAGTTTCGGAAGAAAGAGGAAACCGAAAGAGAAGCACTCTGGCGGTGCCTTCCCGGGTTGGAACATTCCAAAAAGTTCCTGGGGAACTTTGACACTACTAGGTCCAAAAAATATTTGGACCTCAGTAAAGATAAGCTACATCTCCTCACGGGCTTTCTTACAGGACACTGCCGCCTTAGGAAGCACTAAATGAGAATAGGTCTAGCAGATATTGACGAGTGTAGATTCTCTGGGGAGGAGGATGAAACTCCTGATCACCTAGTTCTGGAATGCCTCGCCATTGAAAGCCAACGCAAGAAATGCTTTGGACAAGAAACGTGTAAGAGTGAGGACCTAACCTCGTTGAAGCCGTCCCAAATACTAGAGTTCATTAGAATCTTGGAACTGGAAGGCGAGCTGTAGTAGTAGCGACAACAGCTCTGATAGGGGGGGCACAATAAACCTTTGGTTTCATTGCACTGTAACCCCGTTAAAATCTAATCTAATCTAATCTAACGTGGCTTTGGTTATTTTTTTATGAAACTGTTTATTTTATATGAAAAAACTATGAATTATAAATATATTGATTTTCCTTTCTTACAATGAAATCAAAACGAAAATTTATTTAATTTAATTATAAAATATAAAAAATATCGTTGATTCATCAAACGTAATCCATTTCTTGTGATATTTGTTTTTTATGTACAACACACGTTACAATTACCGTTTATTGTGACATTTTATGTAATTTTTGTTATTCAAGAAGCTTATAAACGTTAGGAATTTGCGACTGCGTGAAAAATATATACCTAATCGGTAATCTGTATTATCATCAAAAAGCAGAAAAATAAGTAACGCTGGAACAACTATCTTATCCCTCATGTTGTTTAACTGCGAGGAGAAGACTACCACTTCCATTGCCTCATTCTTCAAGGTAAAATTGAAGAAAAGAGAAGAGAAATTCGTGCAACAAAATTATCGTCGCTTAGAAATATTAGTCTATAGACGGGAATAAAAGACTTCCAAATACTACCAAACGCTCCAATTAATAGAAACATCTGATAAAGAAACAAAAGTAAAATATCATCCATTTCTCGAATGTGACTGGTAATAAATGAAGTCTTTTTTACTAATTTCTTCAAAATATTTTCTTTTCATTGACCTCACAGAAAATATTTCAATTTCCCTTCTTTTCTTCTGTCAATTTTGAAATTTGACATACTTCCTTCTTGCCGGGGATGTAATCCATTCATCTATGCTTCACATTATTTTTTCATTTAATGTCGTCTGAACCATGGAGGTACTAAGCGACATCGCTACTTTAAACATGATACATTATCAATTATGTTTTGAAAGTCATATATTGTTTATGTCTGCTAAAAACTTGATAACATTGTCAAGCCTGCACTTGTGCCCAAGAAGCAGATATGTTATGGAGAAATTTGCTGTTAGTTCTTATAGAGTTGTATTTTTGACATTCTATCAGGATATGTTTCATCGTTATATAGGTTTGCCACTTTTTACATATTGGGATGTTTTGTTTCGTAATTAAGCTGAGATGTGTGTGGCGAGTGTGACCGATTCGAAGGCGCGTAAAAATCACTTGTTTCCCTCTTCTTGTTAAAAGTTTAGGCCGTTGAAGTGCATTTCCTTTTTGCTCTTCTTGATTTGCCACACACTAAAAACCGATTTTTTTACGTAAATTTTGAAGAAGTCACTATGCACTATTTTGTGTAGGTGGTCACAACTGTTATTTGTAGTTGCTTCGCTGGTCGTTTGAACCACAGTTTCGTTCCCTTCAACGCCGATGTGGGAAGGAATCCATATGAATACAATGTGTTTATTTTCGTTTAATGCTATATGGATTTCCCTGTCAATATCTTTATGAATTGGGGTATCAGAGTACATGTTTTTGATGTTGCAGAGAGCGAGTCAGGTATGATTGTAACATTTTTTTTGGTCGTTTCTATTAATGTTTCTAACGCTCCGAGCTCTGCGTTGAAAATACTGCAACTATTATGCAGCTTAAATTTGGCGCTCTGGATGTCCGTGAATATTGCAGCGCCCACTCATCCAGTTGTTTTTCATGCGTATGTATAAATGTGAAGATGTTCTTTAAATCTATCCATGGTTTCTCTGAAGTGGTTTAGTATTAAAGCTGGTGGATTTTTGTGTTTACTGAATTTAGATAGATCTGTGACTATCTCCGGTTTGCTAATGATCCATGGAGGAAGGGAACTCTCATTGAGATGGTAGATTGTAGGAAGAGTTATGGAATATTGACGGAGTATACGGATTAGTCGTTCATAAAAAAGGTGGGTTGAATCTGGGTTGAATTGAGAAGTATGAAGTTAAATGCTTACTGACGACATGGACAAGGTACTTTTTGGCCGAGCTATATACCATAGATCCGTAGTCGACTTTTTAACGTTCCAAGTATGTATATATGTTTAGTGGGGTTGACATGTCACTTCCTTAGGAGCTATGTTTTTGATATGACTTTTCCAGGATAAAGATTAGGCCAAGGAAATTTGTATCTTCCACAAAGTTTAGGTTCTTGCCATTCAGAGTTAATGCATGGTTATCTGCTATACGTTTTTTGGAAAACAGAATACATTTTGTTTTTTCAGTGGAGAAATGAGACATTGAGTCCTGTTTTATTGGACCATTTTTCAAGGGTATCCAGTGCAGTTTGGAGAATCCTTTGTGGGGATTTTGGGTTTGTTTCCCTTAATATGAGGACAAGGTCGCTTGCATACAGTCTTCTTTCAACAGGTAAGTGGCATTGTACTAAAAATAAAGTCACGCTCAAGACTGATACTTGAGGGACTCCGTTTTGTTGGACTCTAGGTGTTGATATTGTTCCGCTTGAACGTACTCTAAATGTGCTGAGTTGAAGGAAGTTTTGATTGAAGTTCACGCAATGTTCATTGATACCCCAGGACTGAAGCTTTCTACTGATTCTGCATCTCCATTTATAATCGTATGCTTTCATCATGTCACAGAATATGGCCATACAATACTGTTGCTTATTAGTACTTCGTGTATTTTAGATTCAACTAGATTGTCAGTTGTAGAGCTGATCTATCGAAATCCATTCTCCTCAGGTATCAGGATATTTTTGTTTTCCAAAAACCGTACAAGTCGGCGGTTTATAATATTCTCGAGTAGTTTGCAAGTTGACGAGGTTAGTGATATTGGCCAATAGGACTTGGAGACAGATTTAGAGTTTTGAGATTACAGGATAGGGATTATATAAGATACCGACCATAATTTTGGAAAGTAATGCTTTACCCACATTATGTGAAGAATATTGAGCATGTATTTTCTTGCGTATTGGAGTTGTTTTGTTAAACAAGGCATCATCCAGTTCTGGTGATATTGAATAGTTAACGTGATATTCACTGGTATTTGTAACTATCAACTCCTCTGTTTCGTTTCTGATTTTATAGTGGAGGACTTTTGAGGTGAAGTTTATGTTACTTGAGTTTTTTTCGAACTGATCAGCAAATGTCTCTACAATATCTCCTATTGATGTGATTATTTTATCATTACGTTTTAAGAAATCCATTTCAGTCTTGTGGCGATTCCCAGACAATTGGCGATTATTTTTCCATGTAGAAAGCAGCGGTGTAGGGTTGCTAATAGATGATACGAAAGTTTTCCAGCTTTTCCTTTGCTTTGGTTAATTTGTTAGCGAGCTGTGGCTGTAAGTTTTTTGTACTCGATCTGATGTTTTATAGTAGGCTGTCGTCTGAATATGTTGAAAACTCGTTTATATTTGTTGATAGTTTTGTCACACTTGTCGTTCCACCGCTGAGCTGGTGTATGAGTTTTAAGTGCTTTAGTTTCACCAATTGACATGTGAGCCGCTTGTAACAATACATCTTCGAATTTTGAGAAAGCCAGAGATATATTTAGCGGGATCCGGAAGGTCATGGAGGTTATGATTCACATGATTTGTAAAGAGTGTCCAATTGGTCTGGTCGAGTTTCCATCCCGAGAAAGGTATCGTCTTATCAAAGTCAAAGGTAGGGGTAATAAGAACTACGATACACTTAAGGATGGACATCCCAGTTTAAAGATGCTTGATGGGTCGGATCGCACATAGTTAGGTCGATAGCTGAGGATTCTCCGTTTCTGATGTTGAATCTTGCGAGTTCGCCTGAATTTATAATGTTTATAATGAGATTGTCAATTAGTTGTTCCATGACTCCTTTTGGTGAGCGATACTTGGAGCTGCAGTATGGACTGTAGCTGATAAAATCTCCTAATTTTATTCGAGGGGTTGAGATTTGATGGAGAAGTTCTTCAATCTCATGGTTTGTGCGATTTTTACTGGATGATATATAAAGGTTGCAGATAGAGATTTTCATGTGGATATTAATGCATCTAGAGAGGTGTTTAGAAGTATTGGTTCTACTTCAATAATACCACTGACGTGTATGGCAACTCCGCCACTAGCTGTTTCTCTGCTGGTTCTGTTTTTGTGAAAGCATTTAAAACATTTCTGTTTAGTTTAGTGAGAGTTTCTCAAGTTAGTTTTTTGGAGACAAATTATTGAAGGTAAAGTTTGAGATATTAACATTTTTAACAGCTCATAATGGGTATAATACCCGTTAGGGTTCCACTGAATTATCATTTGGATGATGAGAACTAAGGTTTTCTTGTGAGGAGATTGCAAAGGTCAGAATTGGTAGTTGAGTTTTCGTTCAATTTTTGTTTTCGTTCTTTTTGAACTGTGAACGTATATGGTATTCATGATATTAATAAATCCTGGTATGTCTTTTGTGTGAGTTTTAAGAAGATCGAGAAAATATATTCGAAAATTAATTGGCAAATAAAGAAGATCAATTCGATGGAGGATACAGACTAGCAATTTTTGTGTGTGCGGACCGCTATTCTGAAAGTAAATATACAGTGCTATTCAAAAGTCCCCTCCCCCCTCGTATCTTTTGAACGGCTACACTTACATTAATAAAATTCGGAGGGTGAAAATATAGTGTTGTAAACTTCTCTACGAATGGTAACAGGTGACGTAATAGTAATAGATGACGTCACAGTGTCACTCTGGCCAATAATTTTAAACAGGACCTTATAGCAAGTGATATCTCGTTTGAAAGGCATTGACATTGGCTACATAGCCATATTAATTTTGTTTGGGTTTAAATTAATTTTGACGGATAAATTAAATAAATACCAAAATTATTGAAATTATTGTTTTAAATTTAATTGATTAAATATCAATAATGGATTCTTATAGCAAGTGTTTGAAATGTGCTCCGTCTACTTCCTGAGAGTATTACATCCTATTAGTAAACTCTTGTCGTACTCGTTCGAATGTGTCAGCTGAAATAGCATTGCATTCTTCAGTAATTCTTTCTTTCAAAACGCCAATGCTATCTGGTGCCGTAGTATAAACCTTGGATTTCAAGTACTCCCATAGAAAAAAATCTAATAGTGTCAGATCTGGTGACCGAGGTGGCCATTCTATAAGACCTCGCCGGCCGATCCATCTACCTCGATATTCTTCATCCAGGTAACGTCTTACTGCACCATAATAATGTGCAGGAGTACCATCTTGTTGAAATGTTATTTCCAGATGGCCGAATTCATCTTGATTATCTTCCAGAATTTCAAGAATTAACGGCTCAATTGCGTTCTGTAACATCTCCAGATACACTTCACCGCTTGAATTTGAATTTAGGAAAACAGGACCAACTATGTGATTTCCCAAAATACCTGCCCAAACATTGACTTTTTCTGGAAATTGGGTATGTTGTTCACGAAAGGTGTGAGGATTTGTGTCACTCCAATACCTTACATTTTGTGTATTCACATTTTCATCGAGGCAAAAAGTACTTTCGTCACTAAAACAAATTGTTTTTGTGTGAAGTGGGTTTTGAATAATTTTATTTGTCATACATTCACAGAATTCGAGTCTTCTGTCGGGGTCGTTATCCGAAAGGTGCTGCACCATTTTGAACTTGTACGGATGAAATTTATTTTAAGCCCACTCTCTGTACTGTACTTTTACTTACTTCACAGATAGACGCAACTTTAGTTAAAGATGAAGTAGGGTTTACTACCATTTCAGCAACTATATCATCACTAAATGTTGGTCGACCAGATCGTTTGGCATCTTGAACACTACCTGTTGCTTCAAACTTGAGAAGAAGCTCCCTCATATAAGTTTTCGAGATATGGCGATCTGGGTATCTCTGATTAAATAAACGTTTCGCTTCATGGAGATTCTTTCTTGATTCACCAATTATTAAGATAGCTACTACTTTGTCGGCTTGATTACGTACCATTTTGCCTATGTAAACTCTTAAACGTCTCGTTGAACAATAATAAAATTAAATATTTAAGCTATTTAGAAAAACTTTGCAAAGCAACAAATACTATTAAATGGAAAACGTCAATTTTTTTGACAACTAACCAGAGGCGGACTGAAAAATCTTCAATATTTAAATGTGAAATAATTATTTTGATATTTATTTAATTTATCCGTCAAAATTAATTTAAACCCAAACAATATTAATATGGCTATGTAGCCAATGTCAATGCCTTACAAACGAGATATCACTTGCCATAAGGTCCTATTTCAAATTATTGGCCAGAGTGACACTGTGACGTCACCTATTACTATTACCTCACCTGTTACCATTCGTAGAGCAGTTTACAACACTTTATTTTCACCCTCCAAATTTTATTAATGTAAGTGTAGCCGTTCAAAAGATACGAGGGGGGAGGGGACTTTTGAATAGCACTGTATATTTATCTAGTGGTAAGGATTCTAGTGTTCGAGTTATTGGCTATTGGTTGAGAAGACAAGC
Organism: Galeruca laticollis; assembly: GCA_963921935.1. Lineage (NCBI taxonomy): Eukaryota > Metazoa > Arthropoda > Insecta > Coleoptera > Chrysomelidae > Galeruca > Galeruca laticollis. The sequence goes on along the minus strand of OY998175.1, from coordinate 202,492,771 downwards.
AACTTTTTAATGAAGAATTATTGATAAGGTTTTATGAAAAACAATATGTTAAAATATGGATTATAAATACATATTGGACTTGCATTTAATTTAATTTTTAAGTAAATTATGAATTAGTATCATTCTGGATAAAATATAATTTATTGGGTTTTCGCCTAATTTTTATGATTTATATTTTGTAAATCTAAATAATAGAATAAATTTTGCTTTTCCTGGCTAGGTACTTTATCAATTCATCTCTCGTAGATATTTGTATTTAGTAATGTTTGCTGGTTGATGACTGAAAATCTTATTATTATCATTGTTAAAATATATAACAATTTCATAGGATGTAGAGTTTATCGTTACTATTGAATATTTTCAGGAGTAACTTTGATTGCTTCATGCTCTATGACCGACATATATTTGAATTACCAGAATTGTAGAGGTTTGAATACGAAAGTAGCAGAGTTTCAGAAAAATTCGTCACAAGGTACGTTTGCCATAATTGTAGCGGTAGAAACATGGCTTCAAACGGGTGTTATTGATGGTTGATCTGAACATATATAATATTGTAAAAGCGAATAGAGATCTTAATATAACGGGTAAGTCCAAAGGTTGTGGTGTGTTAATTGCAGTAAAAAAGCAACATAGAGTTGTAAGTTTTACACGGCACTGTTCATCATATGAAATGTTATATATTGATTTAAAAATAAGTAACAAATTGAAAATTTGTATTATTGGAGTATATATTCCTCCTGATTGTAGTGTAGATTGTAGATGATTACGAACGATGTTGTGAACTTATACAAAAAAGTATGGAAAATATTAATAATACATCAACTGTCTCAACACTTACTTTGTGGAATCTACTCATATTAGTGTTTTAAATTAAACTTACTGTTTCTAGTTAACTCCACAGTTTATTGAAATATGTTAAAAATTCTAAAAAATTGATAATTGTTTCGATATTTAGGTAATATCGAAACAATTGTCCATTTTTTAGAATTTTCAACATTTTTCAATAAACTGTGGAGTTAACTAGAAACAGTAAGTTTCATTTAAAATACTAATATTAATAATACATTTATTGGTGGGAATCTCAATATACCCGAAATAAAGGGTATCAACACTAATTCGTTTTCTAGACCTGGGGGTGAGTTAAAAGTTATACTGGATTCTCTAAGCTTCAATTCTCTTGATTTATATAATGATGTAAAAAACGCTGACGGCAAAACGTTAGATTTGGTGATTGCTGCTTTGGAAAATAGAAACAGTTGTAATGTGTCTAGGGAATTGTTGCCATTAGTAAAGGAGGATCTGCCACATCCATATCTGGACATAAAACTTACATTTACAAAATCGAATAGTAGTAGGCAAAACAAAATAACAGATAATAAATATAAATTAAAAAAATCGAATTTTTGAGAATGAGCGAACTGATGAGAAGTGAGTCTTGGGGGACGTTATAACGCAAAACAATCCCAACATAGCAATTGATCTGTTTTATAGTAAACTATATCATATTTTTGATGAGTGTGTGCCAAAATATTAAATTCATAACAATTATAATAAATTTCCCAAGAGATTTAGAAAAGGAATAGAAAAATTGCTGGAGGATAAAAAAACTTCAAAAAGTTAAAATTACTTCCAGAATTTTATAGAAATAAATATATATACAAGAAAAAAATTAAATCTTTGGTTAATATTGAACACAAAAAAATATATACACGGTATCGAAGAAAGTGTGGGAACTTATATAAACACTATTTGGAACTACGTTAATAAAAATAGTAGGGAGGGAGATCTAGTAGATCTATTTACCTTCAACGTTGAAACAATACTTAGGGAGTAGAATCATCTGCAGAATATTTTGCTTCAGTTCACAGCAGGCAAAAATCATCATATAACTTGACTTTTGTGGATATAAATAATCATAATATTGTGTTAAATATAGTGTAATGTTTTTCTTATTTATTTAAACAATAAACGGGTGGGATAAACTCTAAACACACGGTATGGCTACTTATGAATTTATTTAAACACTAAACTACTCATTAACAATTAATTTATATACACTTAACAATTCACTTAAATTTAATTTATATCAACACTTTACTGTTCGCTATTTCGGTGTATTCTTGTTTATTTGTCGAGATCACTTTATAAACTAACTTTCTCTCGCTGGTCGGTCCTTTATATATTAGTGCCTTTTTTACTAGATAATTAAAGATTGCGGCTTAGACAAAAACAATTGGCACTCTGGCATTTTCTAGATCAGTTTTATACTTTTACTTCTACTTATTCATACCTTCCAGATCGTTTTCTCTCACTATCCTTTATCAGCGCTGTAACTTGGACGTTTGTTACCTTATTCATTAATTTTTCCATTTAGGTAAGATTTAGTTTTTATTAAAGTTTTCTTTTCTGATCGCCTATTAATTTTGTAGCCTGAAGATGGCCATGAAGGCCGAAACTAGTTTCTTACAAAGATTTTAAAACATCACAATAAAACTGGTGACATATTGACTACTAGTCGTTTCCTTTATTTTTAAATAAGAAACCGATGAAGGCTTACGCAGGAATATGCATGGCACTGCAAGAAGAAGAAATTCTAAATAATCCAATAAATAACTCATTCATTAAATTATTTCACGTAAATTCATGTAGATATGTACATTAGGCCGTATTTATAAAGGAGATAATTTGTTTTTATTTGCTGAAATCGGAAAAATTACTTCGTAATCTATTAATAAAAAAAAATGTATTTGGAATTAAAAGGTACTGTTCCAAAGAAAAGGGTTTCCCTTTTCTTAAATTGACAATCCGGCAAACAGACATATTAATTGCCATTGTCATATCTTCTCTATAAATACTTTTTTGGTTTTCCAGAAAATCATAGAAATATTTGCATATTTTTATCAAATGAACTCAATTTTATGTTTCAACTTCTTTGTTTTTGGGTTTTATAGTGTATTAATTATTTATTCGTCTCTCACAGTAGATATCAGAGTATAACTAATAATTATACAATGCAATTATCAGCTATTGTTAATAATTCACCAATAAATACATTTTAATATAATTCTAGTATGACAAAACGGTGATAACCAATTTCAGTTTAATGCGTTTACCATATTATGAATATCCAATTAAAATATATGCTAACTGGTCCAAATCCATGAACAAACCTTCGCAGTTTTTAAACAATTGAAATCTGTGATTGTTATATTATTCTTCTCTCATCTCTCTCCAGTTTCGGTCACGCGACAAGTAAAAAGTATGTTTTACCGAACAATCCTCTAATACCGCTTTGTTCGGCATCTGAAAAGATCTGCGCCCCTGAAACATTAATCAGAACAATAATGAAGATATACGGTGTTAGGATGATAAATTGAAGTTTTTCGATCTGATTCAGCAACGTCAGATAATATGAGTGGAGAACATGTTCAATTGTTGCATATTTCATGGATGGGAAAATACGGATTGCATTTTATAGAATATGTATCGTTTGCTACGAAGATGATCGATCTACATATAAAAAACCGTAGACAGATTCTAAAATATAATTTTTTAGAACTTCCTCTCTTTAAAGATATTGATTTCGGATATATCCGTCGCTCTAATATATCGGAAACGTTAATCTTGTTAGCTCAAACGACCGATACCAGCAAGTTAATCCTATGGCGTTTCCGTTGTAAACTGTTCCTAACAAATGGCTCAATAATCCCATCAAAAAAGCCAACTTCAATTCTGTAAGTACATCAATTCTGTATAAGCTCTTCGCAGTTAGTGCTTTTTTGGTTTTCTAAAAATACTTCATGTTATGTTTAGTGAGGTTTTCGTTACAGCATACAGGGCATTCAAAAAATTATACATAATACCAAAAAAGTACTTTTGGTGAAACTGGATATCGTGGACCGTTTTCTTAATGATTTGATTTGAAAATAATGAACTTATAACTATCCTAACTATCAATAAATGTCAGTTTTCCGTAGCTAACTCGGATAAAATAATGGAAGACGTCTTTAATGATCTGAATATGGTGTACACACTAGATACCAATTGAATATAAAAAACGACAAGTACTGAGTATTAGAATATAAAATACTTGTCTAGTAGATTGTAGATTTTGTAGATTGCTTTAACTAATGAAAAGGTATATAATCATACAAAGTAAAAAGGAATATCCATCCCAATATTTGCTTTTACAACAAAAGGTTATGGGCCCAGAAAGCAGGCTTTCAGAATAGTGTGGTAAAGTGTTAAATAAATTTCCGAACTCTGAAACATGTCGTCGTATTAGATGCCGTCCATTGAAAGGCTTAAAGGTCGTGAGAATTACGATACATGGAAGTTCGCCGTACAAACTTATTTAGAACACGAGGAATTGTGGGATTCAGTACTTGGAAAATCATACTTCTCGTTAATCCGTTGAATTATGTCCATGTTCAGAACACAAAAACTGCCAAGGAAGCATGGGACAATTTAGAAGCTGCCTTCCAAGAGTCAGGCCTTACAAGGCGTGTTGGTTTACTACGTATACTGATAACAACAACTCTAGAAAATAGTGAAATTAACTGTCTCGTGAATTATTTCACTTTTGACAATAAGATATATATTCAAAATGAAGGTTTACCAATGGGAAGCCCTATATTACCTATTTTAGCAAACATTTTTATGGACAGTTTAGAAAGAAAAATCTTTGAAAATAATATTTTAAAAAATGTTTTATTTTGGTATAGATATGTAGATGACATATTAGCTTGTTTTATAGGTAGTGAATGACAATTAGATATATTTTTCAACCACATTAATAATTTACACCCAAAAATTAAATTTACATTAGAAGTTGAAGAAAATAACTCGATCAATTTTCTTGATTTAAAAATTCAAGGAGCTATCAATGTACTTCATTATGCAATTTACCGAAAACCAACACACACTGATGTGACAATTCCTTATAGTTCCAATCACCTCCTCTCACATAAACTAGCGACATACAATTCAATGATACATAGAGCATTTTCAGTTCCTATGAATAAATGTAATTCTGAAAGAGATATTAGTACAATTAAACAAATAGCAACATCCAACGGTTATCCATTACATATGATAAATAAGCTAATTAATGAAAAAGAGGAAAAAGTGGCATTGCAACTAATATTTCATAAACAAACTGATAAAATTAAAACTTACCATACCATCACATATGCAGGAAATATTTCTAATAATATTTCAAAGATAATATCTTTAGCAACGAATACAACAATTGTTTTAAAATAGAAAGTAGCGTAAGTACAAAATTGTTAAATATTAAAACTAAAATACCAACATTAAAGAAATCAGGTATATATAAACTCAAATGTCCAGAATGTAATGCTGTCTATTTGGATCATACCTTTAGAAATTTTGAAATCAGATACAGTGAACACTTACGAGCATACAGATTAAAACAACCAGATAAATCCAATTACGCAAAAAATCTACTTGACACCAACCGTTCATTGACACCAAACACAGAACTAGAAGTACTACATATTTGTGATAAGAAACAAGAACTGGATTTCCTTGAAGAGTTGGAAATTAAAAGACACTTGAGAAACCCACAATATGAAGTCGTCAATGAACAGATAAATCTAGGAAGCTCTCCACTATTAAACTGTCTTCTTAAGTGATAATTTTAAAGATCAGCAGATATAGTTTTCCTGGTTTTCTATATCATTGCACAGTTATACTGATCTTAATTGGAAAAATGATATCCAGGATATCACCATAGGGCTAATAATATCTAAGCTTCAATATTTGTAATATCACATCTTCTTCTTTTTTCTATTAACATATATTAAGTCAACCACAAGGTAGGTCACTTCTTGGTCCAGCCAAAAATAACTACTAAACATCAGGTAGGCATAAAATGTAATGTAACTTCTGTCATTCTGGCGATGATATTCAGTTATTCAAACAATTGTCAATTTCTTAAAATTTTTAATATTTTTCATCATATTGTGGAATAAGCTAGAAACGTTGAGTTTCATTTAAAACACTAGAAAATAGTGATTCTGTTGAGGGATGTGTTAACACCGTTGCAACTGCCGCTCATAAGTTGTCATATATAACAGCAGATTCGATCAAAAACAAGTTGCTTCAGGATATATCAGTAGCTCCGAGTTGTAAAAACAAGTCAGTGGCCATGTATGGTGCCAGTGGTTCAAGGTTTGCTAAGCAAAATGTAAATAAAAACTAAAAATGAGTACGTTGTTTCAGCTGTAACGAGTATGGACATTTTGCAAGCCAGTGCGACAAGAAAAAAAATCCTGTAAATAAAAAATCGGATACCGGAGATAAAAGGTCAAGACAATCTGACTTTGCATTATTATCAGTGTTCGCAGTGCAGAACAAAAATGACAACTCGTGATTTTTAGACTGAGGTTGCTCAGCGCATATGACAGAAAATCGAGATGTGCTAGAAAATATAAGAAAGTCCGCAAAGTTGACTGTTCACTGCAAGTAATGAAGAAATGTGTACGGAGACTATCGGTGACGTCAATCTTTCTCGATCAGTTGGTAAAAACAAACATTCAACCATCAAAGTACATGATATATATTTTGTTTCCGAATTGAAAATGAATTTATTGTCAGTTAGTCAACTAGTGAGTAAAGGTAACACTGTAATATTTAACTCTAATGGAGCTAAAATTTACAATGGTAATAACAAACTTATAGCTATAGCTAGGTTAGAAAATAACCTGTTTAAAATGTATTAGTTCCATCACAAAATAATGGTTCCGTCTGGTTCAACAATGCAGAAAAAGAATTCAATCTATGGCATAGGCGTTTAGCGCATGTAAACCCAAGGAGTTTAAATACAATGATAAAGGGACTGGTATATGGCTTAGACTTCTCGGATAATTTCGATCCGAACTATGTACGTGAAACATGCGTATTAGGAAAAAGTCACCGTTTACTTTTTCATACAAGTAAGAGTCAATCGTCACGATTTTTGGAGTTGCTACATTCAAATTTGTGTGAACCAATGCAGGATAAGTCACCATCTGGTTAGGTATGTGTTTACTTTCCTTAACGATTATACACATCATACAACCGTATATTTTTTGAAGAATAAGAACCAAGTAATAGATTTTTTCAAGATCTGTTGAAACTCAAACAGATGAAAAAATGAAGTGTCTACGAACTGACAATGGTGGGGAATATTGCTCAAACGAATTCGATAATTTGATCAAAACTGCAGGTATACAACATCAGCTTACTTGTCCATATACTCCTGAACAGAATGGCCAAGCAGAGAGGTTGAATCGAACAATTATTGAAATAGCTCGATGTCTTCTAATTGAAGCACAGTTGCCAAATAAGTTTTGGGCCGAAGCTGTATACACATCAGTATATTTGTTAAATCGTTTACCTAGTAAAACTATAGCGAAAACACCAGAAGAGCTATGGAGTGGTAAGAAACCAACCTTAAAACATGCTAAAATATTTGGATGCAAAGCATACCCAACAAACAATGAACTGATGGGAAGATAGCGGCCCAGTGCTTTCAGTAAGGCAAATTGATACAGGGCTTTCATCGGATTAGTAACTTTTGCGTTACTGGGAAAGACAAGAACTCTGATTAATAAATCGTCCAATAGGCCAACGACGGGCATTCAATCTTCCTGTGTTTCTCAATTTTCCGTTATCAGATTAAATAAAGTATTTCGAAGGTTATTTCTCTGTACTGAGTATACTGTCGTTATATTTCAGGCAAAGATTATTTAAAAAAATATATGAATTAATACCCCAACATTTTTCAAATTAGTATTTCCCATTCTATTGACCATATACGAATCCGATCTACTGTTTCACTCGAACATATTCCACGTCCGTAAGCTTGTCTCATTTTATTCGTTTGTGCATTGGGTGTCCTAGGCACAAAACAATCTTTCTATTGTTGACGGATGACGTATGACATATGATATGAAGAGGCATCATCTATTATTCTGTGATCTGTTATTAATGGCAAGTGAAAAAGGGAAACAAGCCAAAAAACCTGCTATAGTTGTTGTTGTTAATGTTGTTATACCCAAGGAAAATGGACAACAATAAGTAAGTACGCTCTATAACATAGTGTGATACTTTATTTTAAATGTTTTTGTGATGCATGTTCATGTTCATAACATATTCATTTTCAACTGCTTTTACGTTTCGTTGATAATTCGTTTTGTCTAAGCGACTAAAAACAATGAATTTTCAATATATAAAATTCGGCATCACGTTGTACGAATACACTGAAACTCGTTACATATTGAAGTTATAAGTTATAACCTCATCACTTTTATTTTCCCGGTTTTTTTCCAACCTTTTTCGGTCAGTCGGTCGATCAAGTCGTTGTTTATCAGAAATCTTTGTACACAGCTTATATAATAATAAAGTGAAGATATATTTGTTGCATTTTCCCAAAAACAAAACATGTCTATCACCAATAAAACGATTTGCTCTTATAAGTATAGGCAAATCAAAAAACAAATTGAGAGGGCAATAGCTCTCAGTGATAGGCAATTCGAGGCAAACTGCAATAGAAAAAGTTCTAATGAAATCTCAGTGTGTGCAAATATGCATGTAAATGAATTTGATGACATTGAACCTTGTGAAACAGAGCAGAGTGCGAGTGTATCGAGGGGAAAAGTTAGTCTTGAAGTTGATGCAACATGTTCAGATGATCAATCACATACTCAAACTTCACATTACAATAATTTTCAGAGAGAACGTACAAATGTGGACTGTGATAGTTCAGAGAATAGTAGTTTAAGCTCAGATAGTGAGACTGAATGTATTGACTTGCACAGTGAGAGTGGACCAAACGACTATTCCGTGCCCTCAAATACGGTGTCTTCTGTCAACCAAGATACTGGTACATTTTTGAGAAGCTGGGCATTGAAAAATAATGTGACTCATATGGCACTTTCTGAATTATTGGCTTGGTTTAGTACCAAACCCGATATATCTCATTTACCACTTGATGCACGAACACTCCTCAAAACACCTGTGAATTTACAAGTCGAAAAAATGGGTAAAGGTGAATTTTATTACTTTGGTCTGAAGAAATACTTGGAGGATATATTCAAAATATATCCCACTTATCTTGAAATGAATTTAGAATTTGGAATAGATGGATTGCCTCTCCACAAATGCACCAACTTGTCTTTTTGGCCAGTAATATGTAAAGTGAATATAGACATGGAGCTAGACCCTACTATTTTTACTGTGTCTCTTTATTGGGGTACAGATAAGCCTCCCCTCGGTGAATTCTTTGAAAAATTCACTATTGAACTCTCACAATTAGTGAAAGAAGCATCAAGGGCACTGAAAATAAAATATGTAAAATCAATATCAGATCATTTTGTTGTGATACTCCTGCACGTTCATATGTAAAAAATGTCAAAGGTCACAATGCTTACAGTGGCTGTGATAAATGTCACGTGAGGGGTCAGTTCTCGAACCATAGAATGCAGTTTCTAGATGTAAGAGCTGCTCAGAGGACTGATGAATTGTTTGAAATGAAAATTGATGGCGATTATTATAAAGGAAATTGTCCATTGGAAATATTGAAAATTGGTATGGTGTCAAGTTTCCCAGTCGATTATATGCATAATTTGTGCCTAGGTGTTATGAGGAAGCTTCTATTTTGTTGGAGGGATGGTAGTAGAATTTACAGGATTTGTGGGGATGCCTTGTTGAATTTTGAAGAAAGTTTATGTTCGATTCGTAGAATTTGGCTTTCAGAGTTCAATGGAAGACCTAGAACAGTCAAAGAATTAGAAAGATGGAAAGCGATAAAACTCCGACAATTTCTTATGTACATTCGACCTGTGTTATTGAAGAAAATATTACCACCTCATGTCTATGCTCACTTCATGATATTAAAATTCCCCACCACAATTTTGCTAAGCAGTGAATTGGACAAGGAATATAATGACTATGCCCGATAATTGATGCAGGTGTTCGTAACATATGCTCCCAAAATATATGGCAAAGAAATAGCTACATATAATTTTCATCCTCTTATTCATCTGGTAGATGAGGCAGCAACACAATCAGTTGTTTTCCATTTGAGAATCACTCGTATATAATGAAAAACATGCTAAGAAAATCAAATTTTCCTCTTCAGTAAATTATTCGAAGGATATATGAAAAGGAAAATGTTATAACAAAAACTAATTCGAAACCGGATGTATCTGTTTGTGGAAAGATTATAAAGGCCAGCCACATTCCTGAAAATTTTAGAGAAGAAATAAAAAAACAAATATAGCAACCACAATTTTTATGTGAAACTGATTTCTGAAAGAAGAAAAATAAAGTTATCCAGGAAGTCTGGAAAGAATATAGTGATGCTGAAGTGTGGAAAAAGTGTTCAGTGCTTATACTATTATCAATAGTGATTTCTTTGTAATCGGCCAACCTTGCAATATAATCAGACCATTTACAGATTATCCTGAAGATTCAAGCATTATCTCTCTTTTATAAATTGAGATAACTGATAGTAACTGTTTGATAGACTTTTCTTTTTCAAAAATATTATGTAAAGGAGTGGTTATACCTTATGAAGAAAACTTTGTTTTTCCCCTTTGTACCATTTACTTTGATGCTCATGTTATCATCAGAGGTTTTTGTTAAAAATATGTACAGAGATGTACAAATAATTCGCTTATGCCAAAAAAGGTGTTTTAAGAAATTATATACTTTGTTTTTGCTCACGTAGTTCTGTTTCTGTTATATTCCTTACAAAACATTTTTCAATGTTAAAAAACCATCATGACATATATAGAGTTTGATAAAAATTTAATTCTGTTTCAGAGATTATTGTATAGTGGAGTTCCCAGATGAAAACAAAGGAGGAGAAACCCCCATGTCAATTATTCCAAGTAATTGGTTGAAAATAAATGGAGATAAAGTGTTATGCAGCTGGCCAAACAATATAAAAAGCAACTTTGATCTCACGAGAGCTGTGAGATCACGACTGCTAGTGAATGAAGTTGACTGGTGCAAAGTCAATATAAAATACAAAACTAGTAAGTGTTATTCTACACTTTCTACACATTTATCATAAAACATGTTTCACCAAATAAAATGAAAGATAATTCAATGATATAATTGAATTTTAGACATAAACCACTGACTCCTATTTATACTCAGACAAATGATATATGAAAGTTTTTTAATAGAAACCTGTCATATTTGGAGGCTGAAGTAAGAGTTTTCATGAAATTCTGAAAATATCTGGATCTCATCAACCAGTCTATAATTATTCAATCAATCAATTATTATATTTTGTTTCAGATGATTATGAAAAGACTGTATCCAAGTTGAAATTTTTAGAAAATGAAACTAGCCTTTCATCATCAGCACCATCAGACGAGGACGGATTTGCAGGAACGAAAAGAAAACCCAGGAAAAATTCCAAATATTTCTCAGATGAAGAAACTCCCAACAGAACGATTATCCAGAGGAAACAAATATTTTTATCTCAGCATAGTATATCAACTGATGATGAATGTATACCAGAGGTGCCAAAAATTTCCAAATCAAGAAATACACTATCAAGGTCATCAGTAGAACAAATTCAAAATAAAACTATTTTTTCACCCAATGATAATGAAAGAACAATTGTTCAAGATCCTGAAGAGGCCCTTTGTGCATTGAAAGAGCTTTTCAAATGTGTGGAAAGAATTGAAAGTAAGTAATTTAAGATTGAGAAAACTGTTGTCAATATTGTTGCTTGTCTATTGGTCATTAAATATATACAAGGAAATCAACTTTCAGAAATATGTTGACAATTTTTTTAAATATGTTTAGATTATAAATGCCGTCATGAATGTTTCTGTGAACAATATACTTATAATTTTTACAGCCCTTGTTAAGTCTTCTATCACAAAAACTGAAATACTTTCTGAGAAAGTTTTATTATCAGTAGAAATTTCAATTGATGGCTATTTGGAGACATTTTTTTTCTGAGTAAATTAATTTTTCAGTGCATTAAATTGAAGTTCATTGGAGGTAAAGATGTTAGTGAAACAATAAGAAGAATGTTAGATAAAATTGTAGCACATAAATTGTCATTGGTAGTCAACTGGTCAGGTAGAAATGGAAAATTCCCATTTAAATCATTGGAAAATCTAACAAGACTAATACTAAGTATATATGATACATTTTCTCAAATAATCCAATATGAAAAATATCTGAATATTTTTTTTATATAAAACTACTTTTGTGGTTAATACCACGCTGACTAGTGAATACCCACCATAATAATCTAAAAGTGAAATATCTGTCAGTTCTGAATCAACCATTTGAAAAATAATATGAAATAAATAAACATACCAATGTTAGATTCTAAATTTTTACCTTAATGAAAATTGAAATAGATTGGAAGAATGTATGAAATCAGATAAAATTTCATAACTTTCCCTAAGAAACATGCAATTTTCATTTACCAGAAAATGTAGGATCTAACATTGTTCATCTATTTCATATTATTTTTCATCAGGTTAATTCAGAATTGATAGATAACGCAAATTCTCATCAATTTTTTCATTTTTCAGTTCCCATGGTAGGTATTCAATAGATTTAATTCAATAGTCTATGTTGTATTAGTCAGAAAAGTAGTTGTTTTCTGTTAAATAAACCAACAATATTTTTTAGAATATTTTTCAAATAAGATTCTTTTTGAATACATTCATTACCATTCAATGGGCTAAAATCTTGAACGATGGAAATTCTAGATTCCTCATCACAGATTAGTGATTGTATCTATGAATTACAGAGAACTTTCCATGAATGAATACGCTGTTCATGAACAATTGAATGTATTACACATTTTTTTCAAACCTGGGCTGTACTCCTATTCTGAATTAAATTCTGTATTAGTGGAACTTTATTTACAAAAAGTTTTATTCGCTAATATTTTTTGTGTGGAACTGATAGCTGTATTTTTCATCGTGAACTAAGGTTTAATTTTCTTGGAAATGCTTTTCAGAGAAAAAGTTCCAACTTGGAAAAACTAGTTCACTCAGTGTTTTATCATATTTACCGAGTTTCAAATGATGCATTTTTAATACACGAGGTTTTTATCATGTACGAGATTTTTTGAATACATCTAGACAGTAACAATTTAAATTTTAGTTTCAGCAAGAAATAATCCTCGGTGTGAAAAAATATCTGAATTTGAAGTTCAGACCATTATAAAAACATGGTTCAGAAGTGCTGGTGATAGAGAAGGAGGAAGAGAGAAGAGGAGGAAAACATAAATAATGATCTATATATAAGTATATATAAATATATGTGTTTTTTTTTGAGAGTTTTATATTTTGTTTTCATACAATAGATTTCTTTTTCTTTTTGTGTCTGTGATTTTCGAGTTCATTCATTAATTCACTAGCTAGAGGAAGGATACATTTAGCCAATACGGGGAAAATGTAATCAACACAAATGAAGTTGTACTAGGCATTAGTATAGGGACATTGAAAAATAGACATCATACCATAACACTGCCGTTCCAAAATTTTAATGGGATATTGTTGTTAATTCGAAAGCATATCAGTTGAATGTGCCGGATGATTGACCGTCGGGAAACCGTCGCCAATAGTGTCCTTTTCTTAATGGCCCCATACCAATGCCAGTTATTTTGCCACAACATCCAGTTACGGGAGCAATGTATTGGGCCTTCAGTTTACCGCAAATAAATGTTTGTTGGGTATGCACATATGGATAACCAGAAAATAAAGAAGTTAGACGCTAAGGCAACTCGTTGTATCTTCGTAGGATACAGTTTAGAGTCGAAAGCATACAGGCTGTAATAAATACATAGTATTTGTCTCTCGCAATGTCTAGTTTGATGAAAATGCGAAAGGGTACACTTTATTAGAAAAACTAATAGTTGATCCAGATAAACACTTCTATGTCATTTCAGAAGTTACAGTCAGACAAGATGGAGAACCTGTTCTCGATGAGACGTCAGATGATTCTTCTGAAGACTATCTTGAACCTGTGTATTCGGACAGAGAAACATCTGAAGATAGTGATTCAGAATACGTCCCAGAAATAGAAGAATCAGCAGAGGATGTAGTCCCAATTCAGAGAATTCAGCGCGAGAGGAAACCACCTAAAACGATGCAGGACTATGTGTTATATTCAGACATAACTGAAACTAATGGTGATCCATTAGATGTTGAAGAAGCACTTAGAAGACCCGATAAGGATAATTGGATTGAAGCTATGCAGAACGAAGCTGAAGCTCTTATCGAAAATGGGAGTTAGTTGACTTACCGCCTGGCAAAAAAAGCTTCAAATTGTAAATGGTTTTTAAAACAAAACTCCAAAATAACAATAAGATTCAGTATAAAGCTCGTTTGGTAATAAAATGTTGTGCTCAAAGAAAAGGTATCGATTTTGAAAAAAACCTACTCTCCTGTGGTTCGATACAGCAAAATAAGGTATCTACTTGCACCAGCAGCAGAAAATAACCTCGATATTCACCATGTGCATACAGTTACTGCGTTTCTGCAAGGTGACATATCAGAAGAGATATACATATGACCCAACCAGTAGGTTATGATAACACAAATCAAGTTTGTAGTTTAAAAAAATCATTATATGGTCTTAAACAAGCGAGTCGTGTAGGGAACCAAAAGTTAGACTCATTCTTCAAACGAATTGGAATTGAGCAATCCCGAACTGACCCTTGCATGTACCATAAAATTCCAATTAATTCAAAACTGATCATAGCTGTTTATGTAGATGATATGATCATTTTGTCCAATAATACTGGGGCAAAAAAAATTAAAAGCTCAGTTGATGAAGAACTTTAAAATGAAAGATTTCGGACCAGCCAAAAAGATATTAGGATTTCAGATAACCAGGGATAGAGTCAATAAAAAGCTTTGGATTGGCCAAAAATATTATTTAAAAAAGGTTTTAAAAAATTTTTATATGGATCAAAGCAGTTGACACTCCAATGTGTGTAGATGAGTAATTACTAAAAGAACAGTCACCAACCAACGAAGAAGGAAAGAAACATATGGAGAATATTCCATATCAAAAAGCAGTTGGCAGTTTTTTATTTGCATCACAGATATCGAGACCTGATATAAGTTACGCAATCAGCTGTGTAAGTCGTTTCAATCAAAATCCTGGACCAGCTCATTGGTGTGCAGTTAAACGAATTTTTCGTTATTTGAAGGGAACCGTTCATTACCGCTTAGAATTCAGTGGCGAGAAAGCTGGTGATTCGGATATTATTGGCTACTGTGACGCAGATTGGAGCAGTGATCCAAACGATAGGCGTTCAATCTCCGGATATATTTTCTTGAAAAATGGTTCTCCAATTTCTTGGAATAGTAAGAAGCAGCCTACTATAGCCTTAAGCACAACAGAAGCAGAGTATATGGCGAAGTCATCTGCTGTACAAGAATCTTTGTAGTTTACAGGTTTAAGCTTTGAACTCAATTTAGATACGAAGTCAACTTCATTATATATCGAGAATCAAGGAGCTCAGAAATTGGCATTGATTGGTGCTTATCAAGCTCGTACGAAGCATATTGATCTGAGAAAATTGATAATGGTATTATACGTGCCCGCAAATTGTATGTTAGCAGATTCATTTACGAAGCCATTGGAAAAACTGTATTAGAGGTCAAGGACTTATTTCAAATAGGGAGGGTGTTGAAGTAAATTTGAAATAATTTATTACTTTAGTGTTCTATGGCGTTGACTAGATATAATCTAGTCGGTTGAATAAGAACTGTCAGTAATGTAATGTCATATATATTAGAATATAAAATACTTGTCCAGTAGATTGTAGATTTTGTATATTGCTTTAATTAATAAAAAGGTATATAATCATAACAAGTAAAAAGGAATATCCATCCCAATATTTGCTTTTACAACAAAACATCAAAATTATGCACTTGTTGTATATCAATAAAACATACAAATAGTTTTAATGAATAAAACTCACAGTTACGACATATTAATTACAAATTAACTCTGTATTAAGGGTGTACAATTATACAGTGGCGCCTATAGAAGGGGGCGGAGGGGGTGTACGCTCCCCCAAGACTTATCATGACATACTATAATACTTAATAGTAATATAATAATTATATATACTTTTCATAGTTTGTAGTATTTTTCTGGTCATTTATTTATAAGTCTTTCCGTGGACAAACTATGTATTACCAAAAAAAAGTATTGAACGATGAAATAAAACAATAAATATATGAAGATTTAAACAAACTATATTGTTTTATTTCATCGTTCAGTATGGATCTTCATCAAGTAAAAGCCTCATCTATTCAATTTTTAAAAAAAGTATTTTAACCAAGTATTTTTAGAATGTCGATTCATTAAAATTTTGTTACATTTGTGCCAATATTGATATTGGTCATTGTGTCGTTTAGTGTCAAGTGTATCAGTAACTACAGTTTAAAAACGCATAAATGATATTCGGTTTGATTTTCAAGGTTATAAATTGTTTAATTCTAATAATAAAAGACCAGTACAGAGTAAATCAAATAATTTGTTTAATTATTTTAAAAGAGCAAAAACAGAAACAGATGAAACTGCAAGTACACATCAGTCGAATAATGATAATTGTGAAAGTTCATTTACACATGTTTTGATACATTTTAAAAACAAGTATGTATCAGTTAGTGGAAAAAAATTCATATTCAAGAGGATGTTACTTCTGCTTCAACGTCACACAAAAATATAGATATGAAAACGGAACCTGAAGATCTATTACTGACCTATGATATTGGCGCTTTTTCATCGGAAGTTGGTACTATCGCTGACATTACTAAATTGACTTCACTTCCTTGCTAACATTCAAAGTGCCAGTGTTAAATTTTATGTCTTGGAAAATTAAAAGTATCAAAATTTATTCATATCTATAAAGTGAAAGAGTTTGTTCTAAAGAAATCTATAGAGTAAGTACTCAAAGATTTCTCCCCGGGATCATCACCCCCAATTACGGATACCCCGTACCTTACAGAATACATGAATTATGTCGTCACCTCGTTTGTTTCCCATAAGAAGATGCTGACGCTGCGTATCCCACAGTCCGGAGTTTAGTTTCCCCGAATCCGACTTTTGTGGGAATTCAGCAAGATTGCGAAGGTGTCTTGTGGACGATGCGCTCATTTTTTAGTTAGTTGTATTCTAGATCTCAAACTACAAACATATATTTTTCATAATTATTATAATATTATTTAAATTGTAAAAATAAAGTTTTTGAAAAGTTACTTATAGATATCCGAATTAAAATTGGGGCAGTCAGTAGGATATCCGGGTTATCGCGTATCGAACGTGGTGATTTAGTTTTAACGATTAACTGGATACCGAACATAGTTGATCCGTTGTGAAGTGTTGAAGAGGACCGTCTACCAGTGACCCGTCTGAAGCCCTTCGTCACCGAAACATCGAGAATTGGAACTTACATTGTCCATTTCTACAAGGATCGATACTTCTGGAGGAGACATGAATTGCAAATCCAGTGCTCTTCCTTATAGCTGTTAGGAAGGATATGCTTGAAGTAACTCTATTATTTCTGTAAGTACATTTGAATGTCTATCGAGAATTTATCTGATATACTTGAAAATTTAAATTTGGGTGACTCTCTAACTGACTCTCAAATTAATCGTAGAAAACTTGATAACTCAAAAAATCAATCTATAATGGCTCAATTTAAATCAGAATATTTAAATTGTATTCCTGAATTCAATGGGAATCCAAATGAATTAAATCGGTATATTTCGATTTGTGACCAAATTATTCAAAATTTTTACGATTTTGCAAATCCAGCTAATTTTCATAATGTTTACTTATTAAATTCGCTTATTTCTAAACTCACGGGCAACGCTAGACTAGTTGTAAATATTCAATTAGCAACTAACTGGAAAGAACTAAAAGAAACGCTACAGAGAAACTTTTCTGACCAAAGAGACGAAGCTTGCCTCAACAGAGATTTAGTAATGTTAAGACAAAATCAAAACGAAAGACCGCAACAGTTCTACGATCGATGCCTTAAAATTTTGAATCTAATTTGTAGCTATGTAGATATGCATGAAACAAGCCAAGAAGCAAAAGTTCTGAAACGGAATTTGTACAATGAATTAACATTAAAAACATTCTTGTCAGGTCTCAAAGATCCTCTTGGTACTACGATACGTTGTATGAGACCACAAACACTGAGTGAGGCCTTACAACTCGTTACCCAAGAAGATAACACACATTATTTTCAAAATTCAAACCAAAATAGACAAATAGCCCGACAAAATAATTTTTCCACAAGGCAACAGCCACAACAAAGATTTTCAAATAACTATTCAAACGATAATTTTAGTAATTCATTTAATCAATATAGGAATCAAAATTCACAAGTGTCGTTTCCTTCTCAACCTATTAATATACAACCAAAACCGAATAATCGCCCACAAAAATTTTTCACAAATGCTCAAGTATTTGGTACAAACAATCAACAAAATATAAATGTTTTCAAACCAAATTATACTAATAATAGTTTCGATAGGCCTACGCCAATGAGCGTAAGCACTAGAAATACATTTAGGCCCACACCAATGAGTGTGAATACAAGAAACACTCCGAGACCTCCACCAACGAACTTCCAAAATAACCGAAATTATTCAAATTCGCGATCATTTGATCAATCAATGCAACCCAGACGAACTTTGGTTTCAGAAGAATTGTATAATACAGAATTCAATGAAAATTACGATAATTTCGAGGAACAGTACGATATTGTAGAAACTGATGACTTGCAAGAACAAGCACTCGATAGTGAGAACGTTGCCGGTACGAAGCAAAATTTTCAGAAAACGTTTTGCAACAGGAACCCGATTTAGTATCAAATATCATTCCATTTAATACTACAGATGCAAGTGAATTACCATATGTTATTTTACCTGAATATAATATATAAGTTTTACTTGACTCTGGTTCGACAAAATCGTTTATCGACCCAGATATAGCTGATAAGTTTTTCCCTAATTTGATCAGGCATGACCCATTTGTTGTATCCACAGTGTTTCAAAAATCAGCACATAAATTTAGTGCATGTATTCCAGCTTCAAAGTTATTTAAATTACAAAAAAATAAAACATTAAAATTCTATCTATTTAAGTTCCATAATGTCTTCAGAGGATTGATTGGACTCGATAGTTTGAAATCATTACAAGCTACTATTGATTTTGATAAGGGATATTTAATTACACCACACACAAAAATTAAACTACTATTTCAAAAAACACAAACAGATTTAAACCTAATAAATGTGAATGCCAGATCAGAACAAGTTATTAAAGTAAAAACGTCCATAAACAATGGCGAAATAATTATTCCGCATCACAAATTTCATAACTGCGAAATACCGGAATGTCTTACAATTGCAAGGAACGGCCAAGCCTTGACAACTATTTTGAATAATACACAAAATAATGTAACATTAGATTTTTCCGAACCTTTAACTGTAGAAAAGTTTGACCGTAAACATGTACAAGAAATCGAACTAAATAATTTTGACGAGTTTCCTAACAAAAATTTAGATACAACAAAAATTAGAGTAAATCACTTAAATAATGAGGAACGTAATGAAGTACTTAAATTGTGTAAAGAATTTTCGGACATATTTTATAACGAAGAGGATCGTTTAACTTTTACTAATTTTTAGACTGTTTTAATACTTGTAAAAATCTTTTAATTAACGAGCCGATACTACAGTATCCGGATTTCTCTAAACCTTTTGTTTTAACGACAGACGCTAGTAACGTTGCCTTGGGCGCCGTCTTATCCCAAGGTCCGATTGGTAGCGATAGACCTATTGCTTATGCTTCTCGAACGTTGAATGATTCGGAACAGAACTACTCAACTATCGAGAAAGAGCTACTCGCAATAGTTTGGGCTACGAAATATTTTCGACCGTATTTGTTTGGTAGAAAATTCGATATTGTAACTGATCATAAACCCCTAGAATGGCTTTTTTCTATTAAGGAACCCAACTCCAAATTAACCAGATGGCGAATAAAATTAGAAGAGTACGACTATAATATTAAATATAAAAAAGGTAAACTAAATTCGAATGCCGACGCACTTTCGCGCGTAGAAATCCATACCAAAACAGTGTCTGACGAAATAGAAGATTTAGTAAGAAACATGGAAAATGATCCTAATAATCTTGAAAATGAACAAATAATTCGAGAAATATTTGAATCACAAGACGCAAATAAACAACGAGACATGGACAACATCTCTATGCAAGTACAAGCAGACGAATCTGTTCAAAACGTAGAACAAGACGAAGAAAATGACGAGACTATACATTCCAATGCCGATCAAAATCCTGTTGTAGGTATTCCAATATCAGACATACCTGTAAACTTCGGTCAAAATCAAATTATTATATCAACAGTACTACATTCCCCAGCAAAACCAAAAATCACGATTTTATTCGAAAGAAAACAACGTATTAAAGTCCAAATATCCGAAAATAATTTTGATAATGATATTACGAATTTTATCAGAGAATATATCGCACCAAATGTTCAATATTATCTTTATTTTCAAAACCCAAATATTTATGAGAAATTTTCAGTAGTTTTACAAAAAAATTTTAGATGGCCTTCTATTAAGTTTAAAAGATGTAACAAATTTTTAATTGACGTGACAAACAAAAATGACATTGAAGAATTAATTTCGAATTATCATGAAAGTAAAACAAACCACCGTGGAATCGACGAGACAGTAAAAAGAATTAAAGAAAAATACTATTGGCCAAATATCAAAGAATCTGTTCAAACTTACATCAATAATTGTGAAATTTGCCAGCAAAGTAAATACGAGCGACACCCCATACGAATGGAAATGAATATTACTCCAACAGCTTCAAAACCGTTTGAAATAATTCATTTAGATACCTTTACTCTCGAACAATCAAAATTCCTAACTATCGTGGATAGCTTTTCCAAATATGCTCAAGCATACCATTTGAACTCATCCTGTGGAACTGAAATCGTTGATAATTTAATAAAATTCTTTTCACATCACGGTACACCTAAACAAATAGTAGTTGACAATGGTACTGAATTCAAAAACTCTGTCGTAACAGAATTACTGAAACTTCACAAAATTGATACTCACTTTTGCAGTCCAAATCATCCTCAGTCAAACGGAATTGTTGAGAGGTTTCACTCGACAATAATCGAACATGTAAGAATATTGAACACAAAAGGATTCTTAAAAACCCCAATCAAAAATAAAATCACTTATGCAATTTTGGCCTATAATCATTCTCTACATTCTTCAACGAAATTCAAACCAATCGATATTATAAACGGACATATAACAGATAATAACCCTTTTAAAATGGAAATCGATCAAATATTAATAAATGATTATATAAATGATCATAGGGAGAAATCAAAATTACTTTACTCAAAAATTAACTCAGATCTTATCGCTCTAAAATCAAAGACTATACAAAAACTCAATGTTAACCGAGACAAACCTGAAATATTTCAGCCAGAACAAAAAGTTTTCGTGAAAAAACATATAAGGCAGAAACATGCAAATAAATTTGACAAATCCACTCAACTAGCAACAGTAAATAAGGATTTAAAAACAGTTTCAACCCCAACACACGAAAAAATACATATGGATAATATAAAACGCCCACTTAAACAAACCTATACTTTCAAAAGATAAAATATTTCATTTCTGCTATTTCAGACTCCCGGGGATCCTCGGACTCCAGGAAAAAATTCTACTTCAAAAATTAGAAAACAATCCCGGCCTTGTTCCAGTTAAATTAGGAACTGCCAAAGTCGAACAATACACACATACACTTATTCACTATTACGATATGAATCCAATCATTACAGAAATCTACAAATTAAAATTGAAATCTCATAAAATATCCAGGCTAATACTCACAAATAAAGATTATTCTTTTGATACATCAAACTATCTAAAAATCTTACAATTCACTGAAGACAAAGTTGAATCAAAAATGAAAAATATTCTCCCGCATCATATTATCCGTAAACGAGGATTAATCGATGGCTTGGGCTCAATATTCAAATCCATTACCGGAAATTTAGACGCTTATGATGGTCAACGCTACGAAAAATTGATTTCTCAGTTAGAGTCAAACCAAAAGCAAATAGTGTCAAATATGGGAAAACAATATTCGCTATCTCTGAATGTCATAGATCAATTCAATAAAACAATTCAAAAAATTAATCATAACGAACAATTGATTACTTCAAAAATAAACCAAATTAGTTTGATAGTTGAAAACAATACATATAGAGAAAATGCAATGTCAATAAAAGATGTTCTCAATCAAATAATAAATATGTACGAAATAATTAATTCAATTCTACAAGACATCGAGAATTCTATTACTTTTTCAAAATTACAAATTATACACCCGAGCATTATTTCAATAAATGACCTATACATCGAACTTAAAAAATTAAGCAATCAAACCGAATCGAAACAACTACCATTTCCAGTGAATGTCAATAACACTGAACCTTATGAGAAACTCATTAAAATCGATAGCTACATACCAAATAATAAAATCACATATATTCTACATATTCCAATCACTTTTCCTTTTGATTTTGAATTATATCATTTTTATTCAGTACCAATATATTCTGAGAATCAGTTTAAGACAATTATTCCAAAAAATAAATTCTTGATAAAAAGCCAAATGTATTTTACATTTATGAGTAACTCTTGCCAAGAAATTCTTCCTCAATGGTATATTTGCGACAAACAAGAGCTAAAAGAAATCGAAGATGGTCCCTGTGAAATTCAGCTCCTCGAGGCCAGAAACATCTCCAAATGCCGCCAGACTCAAGTCCATTTGACCCAACCACTGCTAAATCAGCTCGACGCGTCCAATCAATGGATCGGATTATTTCCATACGAGTCAATAATAAAATTGAAATGCTTCAGACAAGAAGAAATTCGAAAATTAATGGGCACATTCCTCATCGAAATCCCTACTGGTTGCCAATTCACCACTGATCAATTGACTATAATCAATGAACAGCAATACACGAACCCGAAGCAGCCGATCCTGTTCCTCGATATAGACGCTGCCATTCCGACGCCCTCAAAGATTAATATTAGCATCGATTTAGAAGACCTCCGATTAGACGAACTTCAAGAAATCCGCAGCCAAGTGATCGAAAATCAGCCCAATCTTCATTTCGAGAGTCCTATCTACGTCCCCAGTGCCTGGACGATCCTCATTTATGGACTTCTGATTGCTACAAGTTGCTACTTAATCTACAAGAAGCTCACCAACAGATTTCGGACTTCAACACCCCCACAGATGGACCACCACGATGTTCGCCTTCCTCTTTAACCCTCGGAAGCCGAGACTATGGGGGGAGGAATTATGTCGTCACCTCGTTTGTTTCCCATAAGAAGATGCTGACGCTGCGTATCCCACAGTCCGGAGTTTAGTTTCCCCGAATCCGACTTTTGTGGGAATTCAGCAAGATTGCCAAGGTGTCTTGTGGACGATGCGCTCATTTTTTAGTTAGTTGTATTCTAGATCTCAAACTACAAACATATATTTTTCATAATTATTATAATATTATTTAAATTGTAAAAATAAAGTTTTTAAAAAGTTACTTATAGATATCCGAATTAAAATTCATGCGTCGATTACGCGCAAAATACAAAAATTGAACTCTCAATAGCCCGAATTATTTACTTACGAAAGCTTAAAAAGTGACAAAAACATTAGTGTTTAATCTAAACATAAATAATAGGTTAAAGTGAAAACGTCCCTCAAAAAGAAAACCAAAAAAGGTACGTTTAAATCAAAATCTATGAATAAACTCAGAAAATAGTCTAACACATTAAGTTCAGTACAAAAAAAAGTGAACGGAAATTCCCGCAAACATTAACAATGTTTACGACGAACCACGCTCAATAGCAGGCAGCATCGAAATACACAACAAATTCTCTGAAGAGCTGAAGAGAATAAGAGACAACACTCTAGAACTAAAATTAAAAAACTCAAACAATTTTAAAGTAGTATATATAGACGACGATCCTGAAATAGTAAAAATCGAATCTAATTCCAACCAAACTCCAAACAGTATAAAATTAAATAAAAAGTGTTTAGAATTCGTGGACACTGAGACTTTGAACAAGCGTCTAGAATACTCCAATACACGAAAACCGGATAAAAGTAGTAAAAGAGTATCGAAATTATACTATAATAATAATAACACTGATAACAAGTGTCCAGTAACGTAACCAAAACTAAAAAGTGTATAGGAAATAATAAAGAAAAGTATAGACAAGTGTCTAAGAAGCACGGAAAAAAGGCGTACAGAAACAGATACGAACTTAGATTTCTCAATTCCTACTTGCCGAGCCAATAATACTGACAGGACGTCTACCTCAGAAATGGCTGAATTGAACAATAACGCCAATTTCAACCAAAATATGGAGGGAGATACCATAGGGTATCAATCTAGCGAAGGGAACTCGGACGATTAACAGAATAAACATTAGCAACAAAATCCTACCACAATCCAGGCCCAGGTCCATATAACTCCGGGACTCTCCTGGGCACAGGAAGTCGACAATGAAAAAGCCACACCGAGAATCAGGGAGACAATTTTACTTCGCAATATGCAAAAATTCGAATCAAATTACTGAAAAAAATTAGACATGCCTAATAAAGTTCATGAGGACTTTAATGCTATCACGACGATCCCTAATAGCAGCCAAATGGAAGTGGCTGATAACACACCACCGGGATTTATTAAACCGAAAAAATATGCCAAATTCACAACTCTAATAAAGCAGACATCAAAAGTACAGAAAACAAATTTAACAGAGGTGGAGTTGTTGGCCATAAATATCTTTTGATTTATATTAAGAAAGTAGAAAGTAAAGTTGTTCATAAAAAGTTGTGTGAGCAGTGTAGTGAAATAATTGTTAACATTTTAAATTCCATGACCGAAGAGGCAAACAATAACAAGTCGACAATTCCATTAAAAATAGTAAGTTTTAATTACTGCAATGAAATTTTGAAACCAAAGTGATTATTTAACAAATTCACACTCGATAGTAAATTTTTTAAATCGATTCGTATATAAAATATTTATTTGTTAAACGATTTAAAAAAGTGACATTAGGGTGAGACAAAGTATTTTATGCACTCATGTGTCAATTTTATTCACCGTTATGTCATCATGACAAACAAATCGACGCCATTTTTAGTCCATTTAGAGCAACTTGAATGAGAAATTTTTTGGTTTTTGCATGCCTGCGACTCATGCGTCGATTTTTCCATTCGTGAAAAAAAGCACCACTTTATGTACTTGTAGCAAAAATAACTATTATGTTTCTCTCTACAGGAGTATATAAAAAGGCACATGTTTATTTTGTGTAAGAGACCTATTTAAATGAAATAGGTTTTTTAGCTTATAATTATAATTATCATACTTATTTCATACATATCTCTATCACGTTTTGGTTTTATTATTTGTTTTGAACCATCTTCCGATTTCAGTTGAAATTGCGGTTTGGTCATATTAAAATATGTTTGAACTAAAATCTAAAGATCATTTGGAACCACTAATGAACTGAAACGTAATAGAGTATTTTTGAATTTA
Organism: Galeruca laticollis; assembly: GCA_963921935.1. Lineage (NCBI taxonomy): Eukaryota > Metazoa > Arthropoda > Insecta > Coleoptera > Chrysomelidae > Galeruca > Galeruca laticollis. Next base: position 202,467,068 of record OY998175.1, on the reverse strand, counting down.
ATACTTCTTTCAAATGGCCGAAAACTACGACAAATGTTTTTATTTCCAAGAACGGTCACTGAAAACAAATTTAACTACGTCCTAATTTTATTTGTATAAAGATACACATGAGTAAAACTTTTGATACAACATTTATATCGACTTATTTTATTGTCAGGTCATTGAACGAGTTCCTGCTGCTACGAAAGTTAGCCAAAGAACGCTTTCCTGTATTGAAAAAGAAGCTCTGGCAGGAAGTAATGCTGACACTGATGTGCCTACTGAAAAACAAAGAACGTCCAGTATCCGTATGTATCAATTCGACAAAACTGTACTTAGAAGGTGCATAGCAAATCGTCACATAACCGAGAAAAAAGTACCTACGTTAAGAAATGTACACCAAACCTTCGCAGGTAGTTATGGCTTCGCAGGAAGTCGCGAATCTCTGCAGAAACAAATACATTCTTTGGGTTTTCGTTGGACCAACATGAAAAACAACAGAAGTTTGTTAATGGAACGTCACGAAATCAGACATTTACGCCTACTATAATTAAGAAACATAAAAAAGTGCAGAGAACAGAACAAACCTATCATTTATATAGCTGAAATATACATTCATTCATGTCACACGCACCTTAAAGGATGGTGCGACAAGAGTAACGAAGGATAAAGAAAACCCGTTTCAAAAGGTAATAGGCTCATCGTTGTGCATGTGGGAAGTGAAAATGGTTTTGTACCTGATGCTGGTATTATGTGGAACTCACAGTCAAAAACAGGAAATTATTATAATGAAATGGCGTACGTAAATTATGAGAAGCGGGTACAAAAAAAACGTATTCCAAACTTACCAAATAACGCTGTTGTGGAAATTAATAACGCCCCATATCACCATGTTCTAAATGAAAAATTACGTACGACTGCTTGGACTTAACAACAATTAAAAAACTGGCTTTCTGAAAGAAACATATATTACAGTGAACAAATGTTAAAACCGGATCTTTATAACATTGCAAAAATTTACAAACCACAATATAAAACTTGATGAATTGTTTATTCGACATGGGTTGCGAGTTTTTAGGCTACCCCCTTATCACCCGGACTCAAATCCGATCGAAAGTGTTTGGGTGACACTTAAAGAATATATGGCCAAACGAAATGTTACCTTCAATTTTACAAAGTTCGAAGAATTCTGTAATGAATTTTTTGACACATTTTCTGCAAGCGATTGGAAAGTTAGATGTGACCATGTTAGAAAGATTTGAGACGAATTGTTGAACAATTAATTACTTTTAGATACTGTTGTAGATAATATTATTATTAATTTGGCCGAAGACGGAGATAGCGAGGATAATGAAGTTGATATAGAAAGTGCTTTTCAAGAATCATTTGTAGATGCACATCATTGTTTTACTGTTGATGATCCCTATACATCTAATACATATTTTTCCTTATAGTGTTTGTTTGTAGGTGGTATGACTGAATACATTAAACGGAATAAATGTAAAAATGTGAATAGTTGTTATAAAATTATACATATTAGACGAGAATTCCACTAGAGTGATATTGTATTTTTAGCACATCTGTACTTAGTTCTGAAAAAACAATAATTCACGGCACCCAGAACCAAGATTTTTTTGTTTTTCCAGTCCTAATTCTGTAAAAAGTATTCTAATTTCATAGTAAATATTTGCAAAAAACCAAAAAATTTACACATGAAGGTAGAAATATTTACCCCAAAAAAGCTTTAATATTTTATTTATATTATTAGTATACTTATTAGACCATCTCTAAAAGCGATTTCCCGATTTGTTTTTCAAATTTTATGTATAAACCCGAATTTTTACATTATTATCTACTACATATTATTGAGAATAACAATTTTAGAAAGCTTAACAGATAATAAAAATTGTTGGCCATTGTTAAATTTAAAAAGTCGTTCAACAATCCTTATCATATTGTACGTTTTATCTACAAAATCTACCTGACTTCCAATTCATATACAAGTACAAATAAACCCCAATGGCGAATATTATGAAGAGACCTCTTAAAAGACATTAATTTGAAGTAAAGATGAAAGTTTCTGTCTCTTGGAATCTATTTATTATTCACATCACATAAAATAATAAAGGGTAATTATAGAATGGTAGAATAGTATGGTTTTTGAAGCAATAAATAATTATGTCCGTACAAAAAAACCAATTTTCGTAGAAAAATCTAATGGTTTTTATTTTCTTATTCATTTAATTATTAATAAAGAACACATTAATGTTATTTTGTTTTGTAAGTCGATTTTATATAGCATTATACATGTGCCACAATTTATTATTTTTAAATCCAAATTCAAAATATTGTGTTACCTTCGTACGTATTAGCAGCCTCACAACCTTTAAAACTTCGCTTGCTGTACTGTACGTCGCCTGCTCTTCTCGGTAACTGCATATACAACGTTGTCAAGTTGTATGGCTTTCAAGCGCATCGTCAACTGCCTGATTTAATTTGCCAATCTGTACTATTTATGGGTCAAATACTCTTGACAATGGGACCGGTACTATTTTTTACATAATAGGTATTACTGAGAATTTTTTTCCTCAATTGAGATTCGCCAAATTCCATAGGCAACATTTTGTGAACTAACCTTTATGTCTGACGAAAATCTACTGACAATACAAAATGGCTGATCGTGTCAATATATGTTAGGGACATGGAAAAATCAGAAATCGAATTTACGTACAGAGAAATTCACCTAATTTTTTGAACATTGAGTATATCTCATCCACCCTTCATCTGCAAATTGTGGCGATTAGATGATATCAAAGTTTATATATTACCTCATTTTGTTTTCATCGAGAGCTAATTCAAAGTTAAACGGCCCATTTTCTTTAATGGGCCAAGTATAAAGTTTCAATCCCTCTAAAGGGTTTCTTTGACAGTTTACAGGGTATTACTGGAAAGTTCTTAATTGAACATCAAGGATTTATGATTGTATTTACATAAAGTGCGGTCTTATTTTTGGAAAATATAAAAATAATATTATTCCAATTCTACTAAGTAATATCAAGAAATTGAGACAACGAATTCTGAATAATCACACATAGACCAACAGTAATCTATTACCCATTTTTTATCAAACTTTTGAGAAAATAGAACGCGCAAAAAGTTGTTTTTTGTAGTTATCTCGTTAAATGAATTACAAATGCTGAAATAATGTAAAAAATAATTATTAGCCAAATTTTCTGTAAAAAAAACAAAGAAATTGATGTGCTTCCCATTCAATTCAAACATTGACAAATAATACTCTATATATCATTGAATTATATTTATTTATTTAGTTCCAATCCCCCCATGTCACATAAACTAGCGGCATATAATTCAATGATACATAAAGCATTTTCAGTTCCCATGAACAAATGTAATTTTGATAGAGAGATTAATACAATGAAACAAATAGCAACATCCAACGGTTATCCATTACGTATGATAAACTAATTAATAAAAAAGAGGAAAAAGTGGCATTACAACTAATATTTCCTAAACACATTAAAGGAATAAAAAGTTATAAAACCATCATATATGCAGGAAATATTTCTAATAATATATCAAAGATAATGTCTTTAACAACGAATACAACAATTTCTTTTAAAACAGAAAGTAACATAAATACAAAATTGTTAAATCTAAAAACAAATATCACCATTGAAGGTATATATAAACTTGAATGTCCAGAATGTAATGATGTCTATTTGGGTCAGACTCTTGGAAATTTTGTAATCCGATACAGTGGACACTTACGAGTATACAGATTAAAACAACCAGATAAATCACACTACGCAAAACATCTACTTGACACCATTCACTCATTGACACCTAACACAGAACTAGAAGTACTACATATTTGTGATAAGAAACAAGAACTGGATTTCCTTGAAGAATTGGAAATTAGAAGACACTTAAGAAACCCACAATATGAAGTCAATGAACAGATAAATCTAGGGAGTTATCCACTTTTAAACTGTCTTCTTAAGTAATAATTGTAAAGATCAGCAGATACAGTTCTCCTGTTTTTCTATATCATTGCACAGTTATACTGATCTTAACTGTGAAATAGATATCCAGGATATTCCTATAGGGCTAATAATATCTAAGCTTTAATATTAGTAATATCATATCTTCTTCTTTTTTCTATTAACATATATTAAGTCAATCACAAGGTAGGTCACTTCCTGGTCTAGCCAAAAATAATTATTAAATATCAGGTAGGCATTAAATGAAATGTAACTTCTGTCATTCTGACGATGATATTTAATATCGAAACAATTGTCAATTTCTTCCCTCCTTCCTTTTTCCTGTAAAATTTCACACGAAATACAATGTTTTTTTCATTTTTCAATTAAATTGACACTTGTACACAGCCTGGAGATTTTTATTTATTTTTATATTGTATATTGTCCGTATGTCGCATTTCTATTGGCTATAAACTTGTATCGTAATGAAACATTTGTAGTTGAATGGATTAAAGTACGGGCACTGCAGGGGAGAGTTGCCCTTAACAAATCAGTCTATTGCCGCCATATTTTAATGAATACAACATGCCTAGTGTACGCCAACGCCTAGCCTTGAGTTTACTTCAATTTGTCAACGACAAACACGAGAAGAGTAGGTTTTACTAAGTATCTGCTAAGGGAATAGAAATAGCGAATAAGAAATTTTTGATTACGTTCATATTTAAAGCATTCATTCACACCTAGTATAAGACAATTCAGAATCAGCATATATTGTTTTTCTTCAAAGTTATGTTGAAAAAATCAAATTAAGCTGGGGTGCTTGCTCCTGTTAGTTTTGTATATTGAACTGAAATACATAAATCAAATAAGAATGTCCAATCATGGAAAATATGGACGTTGGACGAAACAGGTAATGGCTATGGCTATTGAAGCTAGGACTGGCGAGGCAGGTTTAAATGAATGTGTTCGAAGATATAAGATTAGCATATCTACACTACTGGGACACCTTAGGGGTACTGATACACTAACTAAAGAAATCGAAGAAGATATGGGGATGAAATGTGTTTTTTTCTACGGAAACTGAAAATACACTGCTGAGTTTTTTATCAACAACCATTCCAAGAAATCTGATGCTACCTACATAGTTTAGGGAAATTTGATTAAGTGTTAGTTCTGGAGGGATTGGGTTATGTTTCCTAGAAAATAATATGCATTTGGTCTTCTCTCTGGAAAATTGCAGTTCCGTTAGTTTAGACCAGTCTTATAATTACTAGGTCGACAGCATATAAACTTCCTTCGACTAATTTGGAGTGTTGGCTCAATATATCGTTGACAGCAATCAGGAAATGTGTTGAACTAGTGACTCGTCCTTTCGGAGTTATGTTAGTTTGTTGTTTTTGGGTTGAAGTGATGTTATTGGTTCGGACACGAAATAAACGATTTTCAAATAAAATGTGTATTCATTATATGATGTTTCCTCTCATGCTCGAGGAATTGAGAGTTTGGTAATTTCATCATGCCCCGCAGTATCGCAGGCTTTAGTGATATCGATCAAAACAGCAATATTGTTTATTTGCGAAATATTCTGGATTTCGGATTCCAAATCAATGAGATTATCAATGTTGACCTGTTCTGGTGGGAACCGCTTTCTTCTTCTACTAATAGGTTTCTGTCTTCTAATGTCTACAAGAATCTATTATTTATGATTTTTTTCATCATTTTGTTTAGTACGTTGATAAGAGATATTGGTCGGTATGAAGTTTTTCTAGTTCTGGGGCAGTTTGTCTTTGGTATGGGTATAAAGATTGTCTGTGACCACGTGGATGGGAAAATATTTTTTGTCCGGATTAGGTTGAATATGCGAAGTGGGTATGACTTGACAATATGTGGGTATTTTTGGAGAAAGAATAATGGAATGATATCAGGTCCTGGGACACAATTTTTAATTGCGCCTATAGAGAAATTCAGTTCAACCAAAGTTAAAGGGGAAACTAAGTATGTTGTTGACGGTCATCGTAATCTAAGTATTCGGCTTCATTAATAGTTTCAAATTCCAGAAATTCTCCTGTTTAGTTTGAGTTGCTTGAATTGGGCTCAAAATGTGTGACAAATAATTCCGTCACGTCTTCGTTATGTGAAACTGTGCTATTGTTATGAGCTATAAACGAAATTTTTCTGAATTTGTTTTTTACTTTAATTTTGCAACACGGTACTTAGATGTATGGAGCTCTTTATGTTGGGTGTAAACGCTTTCCATGCGTTTTTTCTTGCATTTTTTGTAATGTATCTAGCTTGGGCTCTTCTCCTCTTATAGTCTACTAGGTTCCCGATTGATGTATTTCGTTTCAGTTTATTAAATGACGTTATGTTAGTTTATTTCAATGTATCTTTGATACTTAGTACTAATTGTATACAAGATAATGAAGTTGTTTAGGTTTTTTTATACGCGAATTGTTAATAATGTGAAGTTATTGTGAATTTTCCAAAATCGATTCAACATAAGCATACATTAATACCATAATTAAAAAATGGGAGTATAAAATAGTTATTTTAGATACAAGTGTGAAGTGACTTTTTATTACGTGAACTGGTGAGGAAGGAGCGAGTGTTTTTAAAGTTCGGAGTGCCTCACAAAATGTTATATTCGATCGTGCAGCAATTTTCATAGAAGTATCATACAATAAATTCAATTAGAAATATTTTGTCCAACGTTAATTGCCAAGAACGTTTTCAGCAACCGGTAAATAACTTGCACTAATGGTTATGTTATTGTGAGTGTTATACTGTTATAAATTCCAGAACAAAAGTGTGTGATAGGGACAATATTGACATTCAAAACGCTCCTTCCCATGTCGAAGTGGCCGCGACTATAATATTTTCTTCTGTTAAATTTAACATTTCTGTGCGTTGATAGTTATTTAACGAACATGTGTTTTAATAAGGGCGAATAACAATCGAGATAATTTAACCAGCCAGCGGAGCGAGCTTGTTAATATTCGAGATTGTTAATCGCCTTTTTAATTCACGAGTTCGTTACAAAACTTTGCCGTTCAACTGTTCAAAAATGAAGGTATCTTGCTTTTTCAGTGTCTATTTATTTAACTATGAACAACAATCACGATTTCCTATTTATATTAACTCTATTCTGAATTAGTTTAATTTTCCTTAGTGGTAGTTTACTGTAAACATTAATATTCGAAATTACACAATTACTGGAATTAGAGGAAGGAGTTGATAAATGATTATCTGCTATATAGCATTTTAACAAATTTATATTCAAGTCTTGTTAGTTATTGTTTTTTTTTATTTACAATAACCGCTTGTACCTCTAGGGTAACTAGCGGAGTAGTGTACAAATACATACACATTTTCAATAAGAATTGTTACAGTTTATGAAAAATGTTTATGCTTTTCTGCAGGGAAATAATTTTCCGAGGGTTGCAATTTTCTCCAATTGTCTCTTGAAGGTTTCTTCCTATATTGAAGGTTCTTCTTTCAGTTCCATATGATGGACACTCTAATAAAATATTAGACACAGTTGTTTCATCACATAAGGCACAAAGAGGAATAGGCTCTCGAGTCATTAGGTGTTCCTGCGTTGGCCTGGTGTGTCCGAGACGGAGTCGTGCGATGATGAACTGGTGCTGACGTTTATTTGTGTTGTATTGCCATTTTCCTGTGTTGGGTTTTACTTGTTGGAGTTTGGATGTTTTTTGTTTCCATTCAGTATTCCAATTGTTAAGTATCTGGTAGAGGAAATAAGGTTTTAAATATGATGCAATTGTATTGTATGTAGACGTTTTCGGTTGATTTGCTGCGGTACGGGAGTGTGTGTCTGCTATTCCGTTCCCTTTTATTCCCATATGCAATATCTTTATTAAAATTATTAAGGTTGTGTAACTCGTGTTTGATGTATGACGAAATTGGATTTTTTCAGTATATCTTGGTTAGTAAAGCTACAGCGTTAAGCGAGTCGGTAATTATGAGGTGTTTGTCCTTGGGGCTATTACGTATAAGTTTTGTGGCCCCTAGAATGGCGTGAAGTTTGCAAGTAAGTATGCTTGCAGTGTCTGGCAGTTCGACTGTTTGTATCTAAGTGGGTGCGACCACAGCTGCTGCAACTCCTTCCACGGTTTTGGACGCGTCAGTATATATCTCAGTGTAACCTTGAAAGTTGAGAAAAGATTGTGAGAAGAGTTTTGAAAATATGTGAGGGCTGGTATCTTGTTTTCTGTATTGTGTAAGAGATGTGGTAACAGACGGAGGACTGATCAGCCAGGGAGGAGTTAGTTGGAAGATTGAAGCCCATTTAATTACAGAAGGGAATGTGTCGTTGCTAGTGGTTTGTAAATATTGGTGTATTCTTTCGTATATTGTGAAACTGAGTTGTGGGTTAGATGAAGAAGTTTTGCCGAATGTGGTATGGCAGGTGGGAGAGTTGGAATTGGCTCGTACTCTAGCTGCATATGAATGACTAAGGTACTGTCATCTGTATTAGAGTGGAGCTTATCCTGCTTCACAATTTAAACTATTTGTGATGGTTGTACGGTAAGCCGTTAGTATTAGTCGTAGTGCATTGTTATGTAGAGTATCTAATGATCTTGAAAAATTTGGTGTAGCTGAAGCGTTGGATACACATCCGTAATCTATTTTGAATCTGATGAGTGTTCTATATATCAGTAACAATAGTTTTGCTTCAGCTTCCCAGTGTTTATTTGATGTGTATTTTAGTATGTTAAGTGCAGGTTGACAAGAGAAAATCAGTTTTTTAATATGATTTTTCCAGTTTAGGTGTTGGTCGAATATCATGCCAAGAAATTTTATTTCTTCATCATATATCAAGTTTTTGTTATAGAGTTTTAGTGGTGGTTTTTGCCTTGTTTTTTTTTGGAGAATATTATGCATTTTGTTATATCAGCACTGAAGGTCATGCCAGATGTTTTTGACCATAGTTCTAGTTTAATAAGTTGTTTTTGTAGCAGAATAGCTGTACTGCTCAAGTTTTTTCCTTTCATAAATAAAATCAAGTCATCTGCATATAGTCGAGCTTGTATGGGTGTATCAATATGTTGTGTAATGTCAATGATTGCAATAAGAAACAGTGTTGGGCGTAAAACCGAGCCTTGGGTTGTTCCATTTTCTTGTGTTTCAGTATTGGAAATTGTTCCGTTCACCTTTACTTGAAAGTTCCTATTTAAGAGAAAATTTTTACAAAAGCTAGTATGTTGACTTGATTTCCCAGTTTTGTGGGTTTAGAAGAATTTTGTGGTGCCAAGCTCTGTCAAAAGCATGATTGAGGCTTCGTGTATTTCACTTTTTAAGTCGATGATATTGTCCAAAGTTGATCTATTAGTTCTCAAATCAGATTGTTTGGATATAAGTTGATTATTTGCTTCAAGGTACCAAAGTAATCGACGATTGATTAATTGTTCAAATAGCTTGCATGCATTGCATGTGAACGTTATCGGCCTGTATGATTCCGGTAGTAAATAATATTTGTTGGGTTTTAGAATAGGTATGACTATTGCCTTCCTCCATATTTCCGGAAATGTGTGATTGAACCATATAGACTTGAATATTTGCAAAAGAAGTTTCTTAGCACTGACAGGTAAGTTTTTAAGAAAGATAACTGGTATATGATCTGGGCCGGGTGATGTATTTTTCATGGAGGATAAAGCGTCCTCGAATTCTTCCTCTGTTATCAGGGTGTTTATAGGATGTGAGCAGTCTTCAATATGTACGTTTAGTTTCTCTTTGTTCAATTTAAAATTAAAAAATTCTGTATCATATATTTCGCTGCTAGAATTTTGACTATATAGTTTAGCTAGTACTTAAGGAATTTCTGCATTATTTGTAGTGATGTCATTGTCTTTCTGTAATGCTTTTATTCCGTAGTTGGTATAACATCCGGAGATTTTTCTAATTTTTTTCCATACAGTTGAGATAGGGGTTGAGCTATTTATTGATTCTACATATTTTTGCCATGATTTTTTTGTTGTTTTTGAACGACAAGTCTTGAATGGGCTTTATGCTTCTTGTATTCTGTGAGGTTATCGGTTGTTTTATGTTTTCGGTATCGATAACACGCGTGCTTGCTTGCTTTGATTGCTTTCTCGCATTCATAGATCCACTATGGTACGGGATTGTGTCTTTTTGTATAACGAGTTTGCCGATTTCTTTGTATGCTGCCTTCAAAATTATATCGTTGAAGCTATTTATCGTAGAGTTAATGTCTACAGAGAAATTAGTATTAGGTATGTTATTTTCAATATATGATGCAAATCGTTCCTAGTTTGCTTTTTTTAGATTCCATTTTAGTGAAGGATTAATGATTTGTGTTGCTGGACTATGATTTATATTTTTTATAATTAAAGAAAAGTGATCACTGTCATGTAGACTATCTAAAACTTGCCAGTCAAGTTTTGTGACTAGGTTTGGAGTGCACAGAGTTAAGTCTATGGGCGAGAAAGTGCCATTAGATGCGTTGAAACAAGTCATGCTTCCATTGTTTAACAAAGCAGGATTAGAGTTTTTATTTTTCGACCTCTTGCATATATTTTTTGTGAGCCCCAAGAGTAATGATGTTCGTTAAAGTCTCTCAAAATAATACGGAGATTTGGTATTTGATTTATGAGTATTTCCAGTTCGCTTTCCTCTAACGCAACGTCTGAAGGTAGGTACAGATTGCATATGTGTAATTTGGTTTCTTCTATTCGTACAGCTATCGCTTCAAGGTTTGTAGATTTAGTGGTGTTGTCTTCAAATTAGATTTTATATAAATTGCAACTCCCCCGCTTGCTTTGTTTCGGTCACGATTTTTACAAAAATGTATTAAGTTTTTAAGGATGTGTGTTTTGTCGTTTTTAAAGTACGTTTCTTGAAATGCTATATTGTCTAGTGGGATTTCGGCTAATAATAACTTGAGCATGATTAGATGGATATAATATCCATTCAAATTTCATTGTAATATTGAGATAAAGCTTGGTTTTAAGTTTCAATAGGTACTGTCACTGGAGGTATCCATATCCAGATGTTTTCCCAATTTTTTTCTTAATTCAGTGCATCGAGTTTTTGTATTTCTCTCGGTTAAGTATGGATAAACTTGTAAGAGCAGTTCGATTAGACCCTGTATGCTTGAAGTGTACTCTGTTGCTAAGTTCAATGCATCTGTGTCCTTTAAGCCGTTTGCATTTTCGAGCAGACATTTGAACTGATCGATGTTGGGTATAGGAGGGTGGGTTTGTTCTTCAAAAATTTTTGTAGCTGCTGCAATGTGTTCTTGTTCGATTGTACAGTTAGTTTCAGATGTACTTTGCTTTCTTCCTCTCAGTGGACGTTTTGGTGTTTCCAAATCTGTGTTTATGTCATCAGCTGGTGGAAGCTCCTCGCTAGATGGTGATACGATTTCCGAATGTGTTCGTTTGTGGGATAGTTGTTTGTTTAGTGTGCTACTGTTGTCAATGACTTGGTCTTCCGTAGTGCTGGCGGTAGGCGTCGGGAGAGTTAAAGAGCCTGGTCGGAAGGTGGTTGGTGGATGTAGTGAGGTAGAGGTGTTTGTGTTGGAGGTATTAATGTTTAGAGGGTTTATGTTTGGAGTGGAGGAATCAACGGTGTCAGAATTTATTAGCTGTACTGATGGTGTGCGCAGTGAATTGTTTGAGGCAGTGGGAGCTGCTGGTTCATTAGGAACGAACTGAATATTTGAGCATTTCGATGCTTGGTGTCTAGTGAGTTTGCATTTGAAACATCCTTGGCTGTCTTGTGTAATGAATATGCGATAAGAGGAATTATCATTGCGAATGTCCAGGAAGTTAGGGATTGGAAGAGTGACAAGTATTGCTATATATACTTGACGTCTAAAACTTGAAATCTGTGTGTATACCGGATCTGTTGCACCAATTCGTAGAAAGGATAGTGGAGATAATAATGTTAGTCCTATATTTTCGAGCTCTGTAGACATAGTTTCGTGCGGAATTGTAGGGCATACGTTGAATAAGACAATTCTCTCTGAGGGAGTTAATAGTCTTCTGGCTTTGATTTTTTCTCCGTTAACGGTAATTTCACCATGAAGTTGTAGGAAATTATCGACACAATTTTTGCTCGAGAGATAAACGCATACTTTGTTGTTTGATATCCTTGGTGAAAAAAGTATGTTTTTTGGTTCAACAAGTGGTCCTTATTAAAGAAGGCAGTCCTGAAGTTTAGCTCCATTAATGGCATTGAAAATAATTGCTTGATCTTTAGTAGGATATTTAGTCGTGGTTTGGCTTCGAACGATGGAGTATGATTTCGGCATTGTGTTGGTAATGTTTGAAGAATTTTCGGGTAATGGATCAAGTTCACAGTTACCAGGTTCCATTTGCGTTTAATTTATAGCGAATTTTCATAATATTGATTATTGTGTTTATAAAATGTAGGTTACTCACAGTTTTATTATTTTATTACTTTTACTGGACTGGACTACTAGTTTTTGCACAGGTAATTAATAGCAGATTTCGAGACCAGCTAATTAGTCTGTCGATATATATGTCCGTTCTGTTTCGATGTCAGAACGGTACTTGTTAGTTGTTGATTTGTATGTCAAAATGAGTTGTCATTATGTATGTCAATTGAATTCAAATAAAAAGTTACGTTACAATTTAGATCGTAGATTAATAGAAAATCATTCATTAATAGGGGTCATTTATGAACGATTTTGAGTGCATTAAAATACACCATAAATATACGGTCGACGAAAAAAACAATTTAACAGACCAGTGCCATACAAACATCAAAACACTGTTGGTGTGGTAATGTACCTCATATTTTGTTAGTATAATATTGTTTTTAGTATAACTTGTTTTGTAATGACCTACTATTAACTATTGATATTTATGATCCTTTGTTTTGTTTCCTTATAATTTTCATACCTTATCAAAAGTAAATTCCTTCAAAGTCCAATCTCTTGGTTTCTTTCCTAACTTATCAAACATAAGAAAGCAAGATAGGTAAATGATATAAATAGTTACCTGAGTATTCAAAACCAAAGAGAGTTCTTTAAAAATTCTGCTTCTAGTTGTTATCTAAGTATAATATATTTAAACGAAGTTTTTTTATTCTATAAAAAAGTTGGTGAATAATTAGCAACAAAAATGTATGCAAAAAGCGGCTACTTTTTATAGGGCCGTAGATAAATATTGTTAAGTAGTAATAGAAAGGAACTATATATTTTCTCTCAGACTCCTAGTAGGTTTTCGATTTTCCAAATATTTACGTCGGAATTCTCGCAAACTCCTAACAGAAACAAACGCCCAATTTCTTTGCGATCAACCGAGATAAAGTAACTGATGAAATATTTGTTTTTGTCCCGAAACGAGGACGGCGGCTCAATCTTTGTGTAATTTATGTATTTTATGGAAAGAAAAAGTATATTTTGCAATTGACATACCACGTATTTGTACTCTGAGTGGGAAATATAGATCATCCCAGTTATGAGATATAATTAATTACATGAAGAAAATAATCTGTAAACATTGTCGTGGATATTTAATGAATACTTCGTCTTTGGTTATGAAAATAATTTTCAATAGTTTTCTTTAAAAAAATCGATGATATTTGTAAGTCTACTACAAGTAATTTCTCTTGTAAAGGAAATATTTACGATACTTTTTAAATACATTGTATAAACAAATTACTAAATAAACAATTGCCTTTACTATTCATTCTGTTTTTTCTGTAGATTATGTTAATTTGGATCTAACGTTATTCCCGTATATTGTCGACAATCTTAGTGTAAATTAAACTGATCTACAAGATTGGGAATACAAAAGGGGTAGTGATGATACCTAGGTGCCATCTATTTCCATACCTTTTATAACCTCGACAACTTAATAATAAGATTACCTCTACTCGCTTCCTACATCTCCGACAACATGATTGATGCTATATTAAGTTGTTCAGATAAAGGATCCTTTGTTGTTTAATAACGATGTTGACTATTATGTACTTTCAGCAGACTTTAACAGATAAACATATTTTTTGTTCAAATTTATTTCACTCAAACTAGATAATCCCAGTTCTTGAAATTGCCACAGGTCGCCGTGGAATGAGCACTGTATTCGTTCTAATTAGCGTACTGATTCTTGTGTTTATTCAATCTACTTGTTCTACTAGTTCAGGATTAATTGCTGGCTGAATTTAGAGAAATATTATACTTCTAGTATGTTTATTTGCAGAATATCTATTTATAATTAGAAGTGTCTTCTAACATTCATTATTGTAATGTTTTTTCTATTTATATAAACTACTTTGCCCTGACGGGTGGAATAAATTTATACACACGAAATGTCTACTCATTTAATTTATTTATTCACTCAACTTTTCACTAATTTATACTAAATACACTGTTTATTTACTTAGACTTAAGGGGGTTTTCGAATAATATCTGGAACTACTAAAATTTTCTGTAAATTTTGTGGGCTTAATTTTCAACCGATTCCAAAAAATGAAACATTTTTGAATTCAAAAAAATAATACCTATGCCTTGATGGCGTTCGATTTTTGAAATTCGAATTAGTTATAGTTAAAACCACAAACTTAAAAATATGAATTTAAAAAAAAATAAAGTTAAAAAAATCAATCCCATCAAAGCATAGATATCATTTTTCAGAGTTTAAGACTGTTTGCATTTTTAAAATCAGTTAAGTAGTAAGCTCAAAAAATTGACAAAAAGTTTTATTGTTTACTCAAAAATTACAGAAATTTGAAACTGAAATATGGTATGCACGCACGTGTCTACCTCGTTATCGGCAGTGAGATGAGTCTTGTAGGGGAAAGATGGGTCGACTACAGACGACAAGAAACTATCTTTTTTTATCAAATCAGTATAGTTGGTATATTTATTAATTATAGTAATACATTTATGTTAGTTATACGTGATGAAAATATGGAAAATATCAAGTATGTAAACACGAAACTCACAGTTCAATATTGGGAAAGGTAGGGATTTATTGATTATTTGAAGCAAGCGGAAATTTTTAAAAATTTGCAAATAGGTAATGGGAGAATTTATGTCTGCTAATATAATATATTTCTCTTTGTTATGAAAATAGAGTTAGACAGTATGCAGATGGTATTCGCAGTTTAGTGGTTTACGTTTTCTGTACGAATACTTTGTTTTATTTTTACTGACTTTTCAAATAATAGTTATAAATTTGTGCAGAAGTTGCGTAGTAGGTACTTTTTTAGTTTTTTTGTGTTTAGGTTGAATGTTCCGATATTATTTTTATTTCTATTAGTTAAACCTATTATGGACATTTAGTGTTAAAAATGAGCCCTAAAACTCGAAAAACTAGAACTAGGAGTCGAAAACCTTTGGCGTTGAGATGAGAAAAATTGTTTTTATTATTCGCGTATAGAAGAGACTCCATTATAAATGTCACAATGAAATCGTTATGAACACTTTTTTAGTAATTTTTTGTGTCATACAGTCTGATGTAGCTCTAGTCAGCAAATTAATAGATCGAATATTATATGTATTTATAATTTTGATAAACGCTAACACAAGAATAAAATGAGAAGAAATAAACAGTTTTAACTGTTAAAACTAATTTTTCCGCACGTATACATTACGGAGGATGTGTGTTTATATGTGAGACACCTTGAACAATATCCAATCATAAAATTGGTTAATTGTAAACACTCCGGAAGCTGTATCATGCTAATAAAATGAAGTTCCTTCAAAAATGTGGTACTTGAAGCACCACAGCACCCGTTGTACTGGCTCTGGTGAGCTGAAAATCAATAGGGTTCATCTGAACGCCCTGAACCATTCCCAATCATAAAATTTTTGACTTTATGCACTCCGGATTTATCCATAAAACCATTTTTCGTGTTTATCTCACTGAAAAACGTGAAAATAATTCAATAAAATATGGGGGTAAGCCAATACTTTTCTCGTATCGTAAATAGGTTTGGCGGAAAAGTAGAGTAAAAGTGATTTTCAAGGAAATTGTGGGAATTGGTAAGGATGTTATATAGCTAGAGCTAAATGAATATTTATCATTTATAATTTTGAAAGGATATTGAATAGGGCATCAACAACGAAATTCAAAATGTTCACATAAAAAAATGAAAAGAAAAAGAATTAAAAATAGTATAAGTTCCCTTTCAAATTCTTTTGAATTATTGAATGAACTTATTTCATTGTCATAAAGTTAGAAGGTACAATTTGTGTGTGACTATTCTAGTTCAGAGTGAATTATTCAACGAACGTAACATTGTACATTTTGTTTACAGGAATCTCAGAAATAAAGAAAATCGTATGGTTGAAACATGATTTCCTATTAATAAAAACTTTGTAATGATGATCTAGCACCATCTACTTCTGGAATTCTTGACAGTAAAGTAGTCCAAGTAGACAAATCTCCAATTTCAGCTAACTCTTCTGGAGATATTCAACTTGAAGATGGTACAACTTATGAATACTTAGAGCCAATGGAAATAGAAATTAATGACGGCACTACAAGGGAGTTAAATATTCTTGAGTGCAGAAGAATTCTCGATATTATGAGTATATTTAAACAAATTCAAAATGCCAATATCCACCCACCATTTGATTGTAATTTTTCATATAAGACATTTATTAAAGAAAAACAAAGAGGGCTTTTATGTTGCTTTGTTTTAAAGTGTACTATGTGCAATATTGAAAAAGAAATTTTTTCTGAAAATCCACCAAATCAGTCAAATTTGAATGTTAATTCTGCTGCCGTCCTTGTTAACGGAACAATACGCAACTTTCAATATTATTGTTTTAAACGAAACTCACTGTTTCTTGGTAATTCCACAATGTAATGAAAATGTTTGAAAATTCTAAAAAATTGACAATTGTTTCGATAAATCAATATCATCGTCAGAATGACAGAAGTTACATTTCATTTGCCTACTTGATGTTTAGTAGTTATTTTTGGCAAGACCAAGAAGTGACCTAACTTGTGATTGACTAAACATCAGGTAGGCATCAAATGAAATGTAACGTCTGTTATTCTGACGATGATATTGATTTATCGAATCAATTGTCAATTTTTTAGAATTTTCAACAATTTTCATTATATTGTGGAATTAGCTAGGAACAGTGAGTTTCATTTTAAACACTAATATGAGTAGATTCCACGAAGTAAGGGTCTAGGCAGTTAATTTCTTTGAATATTCCGTCAATGTCTTTCTATCAGTATGCCAAACACCATGATATTGTATCTGAAAACATATTTCAAACCGCAAACACTGCTATGGAAGAAGCCGGTCAAGAAGAACTTCGTTAAGCCAAAGAATTAGGATGTGTTGATAAAGAAGCCAACGGTCTTATTGCGGTGATAACTGATGGTGCTTGGTCGAAACGGTCATACAAAGTGAACTACAATGCTCTATCAGGAGTGGCTTGTATTGTTGGCGCTAAAACTGGAAAACTTCTCTATCTGGGTTCACGAAATAAATAATGTCCAACGTGTACTTTAAAAAAAGTGGATATTCCCCAACATAAATGCTTCAGACATTGGAGTGCATCTTCTACTACCATGGAATAAAGTATTATCCTTGAAGGGTTCCGA
The DNA here is from genome assembly GCA_963921935.1 of Galeruca laticollis. NCBI lineage: Eukaryota > Metazoa > Arthropoda > Insecta > Coleoptera > Chrysomelidae > Galeruca > Galeruca laticollis. Next base: position 202,449,505 of record OY998175.1, on the reverse strand, counting down.
AGGAGTGTTGAAATGCATAAACTAAAATATGTGTAGTTAATAGGTGACGGAGATAGCAGTGTATTTGAAAATTATGTGTAGGACGACCGTATGGATATCAGTTTCCGATTAGTAAAATTGAATGTACAAACCATCTGTTGCGGAACTACTGCACTCGGCTGAGGGAGGTTGCAAAAAAATTTAATAAGTTCCAAGAAATTGATAGTTGGCGTTCCACTGCGAAAACACTTAGAATCCAATATAATGAAACTGCGAGTTGGAATAAAAACTGCCGTAAACCATCATCGAAAAGAGAACAAACCCATGGATGAGCAAATAAAATTATTGAAAGCAGACATAAGAAACTGTCCTAGGCTCGTCTTTGGTGATCATACCAAATGCAGTGCTTATTTTTGCAAAGGGCTCAAAGAAGGCGAACATAATTTAATTCCTGAAATGGAAAAATGTGGTCTTTTATGATATTTTGGTTTGTAGAAATCGGTTGCAGCAACATGTTCATAGTTCATTATTGAATATGGATAATAATGCCGCAGAGTCATATAACTCCATAATAGCAAAATTTGTTGGAGGTAAACGAATACATTTTTCAGTAAAAAATGGTTATGATACAAGGTGTAGAGCCGCGCTCTACAATACAATTTGAAGGAGGAGTTTTATAATTTGGTTAATAAGCAATTAACAGGAGAGAGCATTGGAACTCATACTAAGAAATTTGTTACAAACAAAACAAAAAAGAGGTTAAGTAACCTTAAGCGTAGACAGCTGTTCCCAAGAAAGGAAATTAAACTTTCACCGGCATCCGCTGATGCTGATTACGGTATCCAGGAATTAGAGGTACAGGATGAAGAAATTATGAAGAAACGAAAACAAGTATTTTTTACCCATATGACGAAAACTACGGAAGAAATTGTCGAGTTAGAAATTATAACAAGAGGACAATCCACAAATCCAATTTGGAAAGAAGAAAGGGTATATCGATTAACGGCGTCTCGATTTGGCGAAGTATGCAAACAACGAAAAACAACAAATTCAAAAAATTGGTTTCTCATATCTTGAGTAGTCAGTTTAAAGGTAGCGCAGCAACAAAATGGGGAAATAACCACGAACATAGCTAAAAGACAGTTTGAAAACGAATTTCAAGTAACTCTGAATGAATGTGGTTTATTTATTTTGGAAGAATACCCATATTTAGCAGCTAGTCCCTATGGTATAACTGACCAAGGGGATATAATAGAAATTAAGTGCCCGTTCTCTGCGAATAAATATACACCAAAAGAAGCTATTACAGAAAAAATAATCAAATAGTTGTATATTGATGACAATGAAGAAATTAAATAGTAATTATTATTATCAAATACAAAGTCAGCTTGCAATAACCAAAGCTAAGTATTGTTATTTTATTGTTTGGACACTGCTTGGTATGTCTGTGCAGACAATAGGAAGGGATGAACAATTCTGGCTAAACATGCTTTCTAAGCTGCAGACATTTTATATAGACAATATGCTTCCCGATATTCTTAAAAAATAACAGAAATAATAAAACGACACCGTATCATCGTGTATATTTTTATCTTGTTGTGTAACTGATTTTGTAATTTCGTTTATTTCTTCTTCTGGCTCTGTTAGTTAAAGAATCAATATAGGGGATGATTATTGACCGCTTCCAGTATTCAACTGCAGACTCAAATGGTGGATTACTTCTGTGCACTTGCTTTTAAGTGACTCATGGTACTGACAACTCAACCCCTACTTTCTCTGTGTTATCGAGTGCTTTTTTAAATAAATCATAAGAAACATTTTCGGCATCTTGTCGATCTTCTTTTATTACATCTAGAATATCATCAATATGTTTCTTCACCACAACCAAGTCCATATTTTTTTTACTTTGTAAAACGTTTACAACGGGTTCCAAAATTGCAGAGTATCTTGCAATTATGTTTAAGCCTAAGATGAATATTGGTTTAGTAACTGCACGGTGCAATTGGTAGGAAGATTTTCTTGTTGCGTAGTTTCCTTCGACAGATAGATGTTCTAGTGCTTTAACAATGTCCGTGAAGCTTTCTGAAATTTTTTTATGCTCTTATATTTTCCGACCATCTGGTCTCACAGAGCCTTGGAAGATTTGGTTCCGATTTCCTACGGGTTGGCGATTCACGAAAGAAGATTATTGTGTCTTGAACCGTTGCAATTATGTTTATTATTGCTGGTAGGCTAGTATCATTGACCACAAGATTTAGTCTGTGGCTGGAGCAATGGAAAAATAAATATTTATCGTACTTTTTTTTAAGAACGGCCTGTACACCACCTTCTTTGCCGGCCATCATGGAACGCCCGTCAAATCAGAATCCCACACAATTATCGGCGGAAAAATTATTATCTTCTAAAAAACTTTGAATTGCGCTGGCGATTGTAGAAGCATCTTGACATTTTAACTGAATGTAGCCTACAAATTCCTCCCTGATCATTTTTTGGCTTTCATCATAGAACCTTAATCCAATAGAAAGCTGCTCTTTTCCAGCGATATCTGCTGATTCATCAGCCATTGCAGCATAAGCTTTTGCCCGTTTACAGTCTTGGATTATTTTTTCTTTGATAACTTCACGGCATAATTGTATGATCTCATTTTGAATTGTTGGTAAGGTATAGACTGCGTTTTTTTGAGATTTATCACGGTGGCTCTTTAGAGCCAATCCTCAAATTTGAAAGGTCAAATAAAACTCCCTCATTTCCTTCTTTTCCTCTAAGCGGCAAATCATAAATTCCATAAAATTTTATGCATGAAATAATTGCTGACAATATTTGTTTATTTTCTTCAATCGTCTTATGGTGCCCTATTTGCAGCTGGACATCAACAGGAGCATTTTCAAGAAATGCTTTTGCAGCAGCTGTTGAAGTTTTGTGGTGAAGGCTGCCAACGTGCTTTCTACAATCTTCATGTACATCCTTAAACTTCATGTTTGGCCTTACCATAAAGCTGAAAGCGCGCTATGCAAAAATAAATTAAATTTTACACGTGATACAAATGTAATGTTTCTTCGTTACCCTATACGTGTACACAGCCACCAGCATCATTTGATGTCCTTCATTCACTTACCATAAATGACCCCAAAACTCCTTCAACTGAAGCAATTATTGGCGGAAATAAAACAAAATACAAACATAGAGCACCTTTCAAACGACTTGAGTACACCAGCCATGGAGTATATTGATCTAACCAGCGATGGTTAAATATTGTTTTCAAGTGAATGGCTTCAGAAGCGAAATCGTAATTGGATGATGGAATACAAGGGTTTATCCACAATTCCTTCTTTTTTTCAGAAGGCAAGTAATTGTCACAACTAACATAACGACCAATATCATTTTCATGGTAGCCATCGCGTTCTTCAGCTCGTTTAGAAGTCCCAGTTCCAGAGACAGCTTAATTTAGATTTGAAGAGCTACTTGAGCCTCCTCCAAAAATAGATTCGATTTTGATGTTCCGACCATTTTATTTTCATCTTTATCACAATCATTGCTTCTACTTCCACTACTGTCATCATGGACTATTTTCCGTTTTAGAGATATTTTTGACCTAGAAATAATAACCTAATATCATTCTTGCTCGTAGTCCCTAGTATAAAAATTAGTATAAAACCAAACTACCATGTAATGATAGCTTATAATGTGGCGAGGATATACAATATCTGATATTAATATTTTTTCTGAAGAGTAAAATCACAAAATGAAATTAATAGCACGTATAGAGTGCTGTTTAATCTCTAATATGTGAGAATTTCATGTTCTTATGTTAAGTCCCTGTAGTGGTTACTCAGTAAGTGCCCCTCGTATAAATTACGTTTACCATGAAGCCATTATATCTTTGAGGAAGACACTTACCTAGTTGCCGTTCTTCGGGGATTGAATAAACAACATCATTCATAAAAAACACTGGGTTTAGTATATTTAAAATTAACACAGATTACAATATCATAGACCATTCAACTTATTCAAAATAATAATAAATGAATGGATCATGGGTTAGTTACACTTTGTTTTTATAGGAAACATTCAAGTCAGTCACCGATTGATTTGACCTTCCGCGTGTGCGAACGCGGTGTTTACGTTAAACAGAAACGTGATTTCTATGTGTTCGCCTGACCTTAATCAGATCGATGAACACTAATAATAAAATATGTACAATTTAATCTTTTTCTGTAAAAATGTCTTTTTTTAAAATACTGACTTTTTCGGGATCATCACATCCCATTTGAAATATCAGCTGTCAAAATCGGTGCATTATTGTAATTTTTATTATAATTAGATTAGAAGGCAAAAAAGTCGGCATCATAATAATGAAAAATATATAAAATTATAATAATAATGCACAAAATCTTTTGCCAAAGCTATTAAAATTGTTTTACAAAGATACAAGCAAAGAGTAAATAGCAATTGGCAATTTTGTAAACGGCTGCTATTGAATTTTTTTCCAAACGTTGCGATACAAAAACGGCCGACAATCGAAAAATATAATTTAAAGCAAAAATCAACATCGGATATGATATATCTACATTATAAGCTATCATAACATGGTAGTTTGGTTTTATTTGGTGCTGGTCGAGCAACCAATTTTCAAATTTTTGGACCATTTCTAATGGAATGACTCTAAAGTTTCAATTAAAAATTTAATTTTCTACTGAAAATATTTAACTTACCTTTTTGTTACCAATTTCTTATATCCATATTGTCTTTTCTGTCTTTTATTATGTGGTAAAACTATTGTTACGGATTTTCTCTCTTGTTTCTCGTATCTCGCTTTCTATTCGCCGTATGAAACTTCGTATCCTGCACTATGTACTGTACTATACTGTCTGTCTTCGCGCCGGATAGGCAACTAACTTTATATACCCTTTTGAGCTTAGTAATTGCCAGAACATTCGCATCGCCGGTTCCCGTATATTCCTCACTTGTATCTCGATTTTCTCGCACTCGAAGAAAACAAGTGGCGTTTTGTTACACTATTAAATAGGACACTGTCGCTAGATAAGAGCATTTACACACCAACTCAATAGATGTTATAAGAGTATTTATTTCGGATTCTGATGTAGGATTGTGTAATGAAGGTTTCAAAATATTTCACACTAAAACTACTTATTGAGTAAATTTATTTTGATCAAGTAATAGGATTAATAAATGTAGTTAAATGAAAACAAAAAGAATCGAACACTAAAAATTGACGTATCCTGAGAGTCAATCGAACACTCCTTCTTATCCAACAAACAAAATATATAAAACAGTTCAAAAAATATGCAGAACAGAAAAATGTGTATATTTGAGATTCAATTTTTTGTTTATTTTAATTTAAAAATTATTTAATTCATTTTTGCTTCCAGGGGGGGGAAGTGGCCCTTCCCTGCCCTTCGCTGGCTACGTCCATAGATACTGGTATCTTGGAACATCACCTCAATCATCTTTTTGATGACTCGCCAATCCAACTGGTTGCTCTCTATACTGGGCATTGCTAGTTTCTCCTCGTGGGATTCAAGCACATGATCTCGAAGGCATCGTAGCGTTTCCCACACATTCTGGTAGGTGGATCGATCTGGAAATTTATTTCTAGTTACCAGGTAGAAGACGTACCGTGAATTATGTTTTAGTCTCAGTGTCTTGCATCTGATCTTCAAGTTATTCTAATTGCCCAAACTTCTTTCGAAAGACGGTTGCTAACCCTCATGCGCATTTGTTACTGGCGGAGATGTTATGTACCAGTGACTACTATTCCGGGAGCGTGAAAAAATCTTGCTTTTGTTCTGCAGTGACTCCGTACCTAGCTTTCCCGGTACCTCCGTATACGCCCATAAATTTTTCGAAAGCTGGGTCGGACTCTTGTATATTTGTATATGATTCACTCCTTCATCTTTGTCATGGTCTCCTTCGGATAGCGCTAGTCGATTTTGATGGACTACTTTCGGTTATCTATTGGGGATCTTGCTTATGCGATAGATGACGTAGTTGATCCTCTCCTTTATTAAGTACGGACCTTCCCATGATTTCTGCAGTTTTGGAGCAAATCCTTTTCTCCTTGTCGGGTTGTGTAACCATACTTTGTCTCCTTCTTTGAAACTGCCTTCTTTGGCCTGCTTATCGTACCGTTTTTTCATTTTGTAGTTGGCAACTTGAAGATTTGTTCAAGCCAATTTGTGCACATCGTCCAACCTTCTTCTCAACTGAACCACGTAATTTTCTTCTGCTATATCTTCGCCAGGCCGACAGCCAAACTCCAGGTCACAAGGAAGCCTAATTTTACGTCCAAGCAGGATTTTTGCAGGTTTTTCACCCGAAAACTTATTGATGGGGGATTAATAAACCAATGCAAATAGAGAGAGATACTGGTCCAAGTCTATCTGGTGGCTGGAAACTACTTTGGACAGTTATTTTCCAATGGTCCTGTTCATTCTCTCGACCATTCCGTCTGACTGTCGATGCAACGCTGTTAGCCTGGTCTTGTTCATTCCCAGCTTGTCACAAATTTCCTGGAATACTTGACTCTCGGAATCTCTTTCTTGATCGATGTGGGCTTACAAGGGCGCTCCATATCGACTGATAAATTTTTTCAACAATACATCCGCGACAATTGTGGCCTCTTGATTCGGGATCGCGTTAATTTTCACCCACTTTGTGAAATAATCCATTACCACCAGGATGTATTGACCACCATTTTCTGTCGTCGGAAATGGTCCAGCGATATCTAAAGCAATACTTTCGAAGGGACTTCCAACAATATATCGTTCAATAGGCGCCTTTCTCTTGCGATGTGTTCCATTATTAGTAGAACAAGTCGTACATTTCTTACAACAATCCTCCACATCGCCGGAGCTGTTCATCCAATAAAATCCATCACGGACTCGCTAAAGGGTTTTCTTCACTCCCAGATGACCTCTCGATGGACTGTCATGTAACTTTCTCAGTACCTTCGATACTCTCTTTCTTGGGATAAGTAAGTATGCCATGGTTAAGTGGAAGAACTGGTTAATGATAGTTTCCGCCATTAAACCAAACTTCGGACTTTATTTGCATTTTTACGGATAGTGATTTTATTGAAGTGTATTTAATGTATGACGAAAATAATAAGGGTGTTTATTATTATATTATTATGTAATCAAATTCATCCGCTACTTTAGGAGTCAAAACTGTAAAACTAACCTCACTATATGATTTTTGACGTATTTTCCTATTTTTTAGAAACCTCCAGATTTATATAGGACGTATAGGTTCCATTGCAATACTCTTTACAAGATGTTTCCTTCCTAATAATGTTTGCCTAATCAACCTCCTAATTTCGGAAACCTTAACCAACTAATTTCAGATATGTGAACTTCCATAATGAAAAGAATCGTTCATAAATTATAAAAACATATTCCTATAGGCATATATTATAACGCTGTCTCTCTCATTCCGAATTCGAATAAAACGGCGTTCGAGCGGAATATTTCACTAATTGTGTTTACAATTGGAAACGGAAATTTGATATTTTCAGTTACGACCCTTTTCGGCTAATTCTCATGCTCGTATAACTTTATACAGGGTGGAAATGAGTACGTCAATAAAAAAAGGTAAAGTTGGATGTATGAATACGTTCGCTAATTTACAAATACAGGATTTTAAGTTACGGCTTGAATAGTTTGTTATATATTCGCATGATTACAGTAGCGCTTTTGCCTTGTCACTACACTTTTTAATAAACCATTACACAGTTCAGACTATTTTTATTATTACCTCATCGCAGCCAGATTTTATTTTGAACATTAATAGTCATCGTCCTTCTAGAACATAATTCAAACATTTAAACAACGTTGAATATTTAAACTGATTGTCAACAGATTTATTGACTAAAGAAGTGAACAAAGGAGTAGGAAAGTTTGCATAGATTAAATAATCTTGCATCTATTTAGGCGAAGTTTTGTTAACTTTATCTATTGAAAATATGAATAATGAAATGAGATAAAGTTATATAATAGTTATTTATGTAATAAGGATTATAAAGACGATAATTTAGTCGCATCAACGTCTGCGAACTGTTGGGAAAGTGGTGCGACAGGACGGATCGGGATGCGATTTTCTGCATTCTCTTCCAAAAACGATTATCACGAATTGTGGGGCGGTAGATTTTCCCTCTCACCGAAAATTGCATTGCTGCAGGCCAAAGTGCACGCGAAAAATGCATTATCTGGGAGGCCTTTTGGAAGATTTTCAAATCTGATAAATAAGGGTCAGAACTGGCCCGGATCGGGTACTCGGGGGTTTTCGAGGCCATTGATCACGAATATAATGTTTAAATTGACCTCCGAACACCTGGTGCACCAGAACCTGACCCTAAACGTCATCTCCGGGGGTTTTCCTGACACAATCAAAGAAGGTCAACCAAAAATCATTTTGGGAGTTTTTTTGGCCCGCTTAATCCAAATCTGGCATCGGCGAGCACCCCACTGGCACCTGGTGCATCGAAACCCGGGCTAGAACGCCATCTCCGAGAGTTTTCTTGAGAAGAGTGCCAAAAAACACCCGAAAATCATAAGATGGCAGTTGTGTGGGGCGGTGGTCCCAAATTTCACGTCGGAAACAACCCCCCGAACACCTGGTACACCACAACCTGACCCTAACCGTCATCTCCGGGGGTTTTCCTGACACAATCAAAGAAGGTCGACCAAAAGTTATTTTGGGGTTTTTTTTGGCCCGCTGAATCCAAATATGGCATCGGCGAGCACCCCACCGGCACCTGGTGCACCGAAACCTGGGCTTGAACGTCATCTCCGAGAGTTGTACAGATACGACCCCAACAAACTCACCAAAACCTGTCTCATAATTTGACACATTTATTAATGTGTAACTCTCGCTGAGGGCCCTCGAAAAAGTTGTTCCAGTGCTGCAGGAACAACGAGAATAATTTCCCCCCAGATCTCCAAAGCATGCCGAGCGAGCATTTCACTTTCTCACGAAGCGTAGATCGAGCAGCTGCCGGCATCCACAGTCAGGAGAAACACGTGTTCATTTTTGGAGCATTTATGTTGCCACGAGATATATTTAATAATAACAAATAGTTCTGTGAGTGATATTTTTTGTGCATATCAGTGAGGGACATTTTTCGTGCATATCTGTGAATGCTTATTTATTTATCATCCATATCTTAGTCAACGATAACTCGCAGTCCTGCATATCTTTTGATTAGAGAGGTAATTCATCAGTGGAGGTCTCATCATAGAAACATATCCATCATCAGGGTGAGTTCCCCATAACTTTTACAATTTACTGGAAATTTGGTTTAATAAATTGGATATAATTTACCGTTTATAACCTGTAATGATTCCAGAATAAATATTTGGAACCACCGCCCCACAAAACTGCCCTCTTATGATTTTCAGGTGGTTTTTGGCACTCTTCTCAAGAAAACTCTCGGAGATGCGGTTCTAGCCCGCGTTTCGATGCACCAGGTGCCAGTGGGGTGGTCGCCGATGCCAGATTTGGATTCAGCGGGCCAAAAAAAAACTCAAAATGATTTTTGGTTGACCTTCTTTGATTGTGTCAGGAAAACCCCCGGATATGACGTTTAGGGTCAGGTTGTGGTTCACCAGGTATTCGGGGGGTTATTTCCGCCGTGAAAGTCGGGGCCACCGCCCCACACAACTGCCCTCTCATGATTTTCGGGTGGTTTTTGGCACTCTTCTCAAGAAAACTCTCGGAGATGACGTTCTAGCCCGGGTTTCGGTGCACCAGGTGCCAGTGGGGTGCTCGCCGATGCCAGATTTGGATTCAGCGGGCCAAAAAACCTCCCAAAATGATTTTTGGTTGACCTTATTTGATTGTGTCAGGAAAACCCCCGGAGATGACGTTTAGGGTCAGATAGTGGTGCACCAGTTGTTCGGGGGGTTGTTTCCGACGTGAAAGTCGGGACCACCGCCCCACACAACTGCCCTCTTATGATTTTCGGGTGGTTTTTGGCACTCTTCTCAAGAAAACTCTCGGAGAAAACGTTCAAGCCCGGGTTTCGGTGCACCAGGTGCCAGTGGGGTGCTCGCCGATGCCAGATTTGGATTCAGCGGGCCAAAAAAACCCAAAATGATTTTTGGTTGACCTTCTTTGATTGTGTCAGTAAAACCCCCGGAGATGACGTTTAGGGTCAGGTTCTGGTGCACCAGTTGTTCGGAGGTCAATTTGAACATTATATTCCTGATCAGCGGCCTCGAAAACCCCCGAGTTCTCGATCCGGGCCAGTTCGGACCCTTATTTATCAAATTTGAAAATCTTCCAGAAGGCCTCCCAGATAATGCATTTTTCGCGTGCACTTTGGCCTGCAGCAATGCAATTTTTGGTGGGAGGGAAAATCTACCGCCCCACATTTCGTGATAATCGTTTGTGGAAGAGAATGCAGAAAACCGCATACCGATCCGTCCTGTCGCCCACTTTCCCAGGTTCATCCCTATTTCCGCAGGCGTTGACGCGACTAATTATGGTAAAGTCGTGATTACTTTTGGGCGAGGCGTAGCCGAGCCGATTTTTTATGATTGGTAGTACATACAAAATTTTATCTGATGGTATTTATATTAATATATTTCCGAAAAATTAAAAAGTGCTTTTTTGACTTTTCACGATGACAACTTATAGTCCGAGAGCTGGCACCAATTTTTGGGTAGGTATTTGAGGCAAGCTGGAAATTTGTTCCATGCCTCTCCTATTATACCCTAATTCGGAGCTGCAGACCTAGCTGGTGAGTAGCGGGGCTAAATGAACCCCTATAGTTTTAAAAATATTATTTTTTTTCCAAAAATATGTTAGAGGCAATATGCAATTATTATATGTTGTAGTTTCATGTTTAAAGAATAAGAAAAAAATAAGAGCAAGACGATTTAATCGGGGTATTAACATTGCCAGACGCGTGCAAAAATGTTTTGAAAAAAAATTTAAAAAATGTATTTGAAGCAACTTGAAATCTTAATAGGGTATTATTTATAACTAAAAAATTAGATTCTCAAAAAGACAGATCATTTTGATGGGACTTTCTACCTGCCAGGTGATCTAACGAATCATGTATAGATGCGAGTGAGTAGCGCTATAGGCAAGCCTTAGTGTGAGAGAGAGAGCGTTTATCGGCAACTGTCTACATTCACTCTTCCCCTTCTGGAAAAATATCCAATACTATATAACGCGCACATCAGGTTATTCAAAAAAGGAAAGGGTGAATCCAATGATTATATTCCCTTCCCCTTCTTGAATAACTTAATGTGCGTTATAAAGTATTGGATATTTTTCAAGAAGGGAAAGAGTGAATGCATGAATGCATTCAGGATCGTCCCTGAAGTATGGGCTTTGGGGATGATTGACACCCTCACCAAAGGAAGCATTATAGTTCATGTGAAGGATAGGAAGACGGAGACTCTCATCCCCTTAATTCAGAAACATGTAAAACAGGGCACCGAAATTTCGACAGACCAGTGGAGGTCATATTCAAATTTAAAGAACCCAGGCGTTATCCACAAAACGGTGAACCACTCTAAGCATTCCGAAGACCCTACTACTGGCACTTGCACAAATAGGGTTTTAGGATCTCTGGGCTATATTCAAGGGATTCTGCAGAAGGTTGCGGGTTATGTCATCTCCATTTCTTATGGAATATGTGGACCAATTCATATGGGAAAAAAATATGGCGGCAATGCTGGGAAAAGAATAAAAAATATAACGTTACATATATCAAAAAAATATGTATTTTAAAGTTTTTATTTATTAAATTATAATATATATACATTTTTTATGCGTCATTATCTCAATTGATGAATATTTCCATTTAAATCAATGAATTTTCTTGTGTAATACCTACTTCGTCTTTCTAATAATAGTTTTTCATAATCTTCGCCAAGAAGTTTGTCTCCATTAAAATACTTATAAAGATCCAGCAATTTATTTATCTTCCTGGTCGATTTATTCCTATCAATATCAAAAGCTGTTCTTAGTAACTCCGGATCTATTCCATTAGCATATCCATATGCTCCTATATAAACTCGGTCTCTATAATTTAGTGGTCCAAATAATGTTTTTTCTCTTAACAATTTGGCCATTCCAGGTGGCGCGTACTCAAAAATATCCGCAACTTCATTAAATGCTACGGCGATTTCTCTTTTATTTTGGTTAATATTAAAATATATAATTAATAAACTTTTGTATCATAAAACAATTCACAAATAATTGGCTTTGCACTCAAGCAGTACGACCAATATATCCTGTTCGAAATCAAACTTACAAAACGGTAAATGAAAGAAATATATTTTCTACAAATTTGGTGTATATTTGTGGTTGTCGCCGAATTTTTACGGGCGTTAAAGACCACTGATTACGCTAGAGCTTGTCTGTCATTCGTTATTTGAATTAATTGTTTTCACGCAAATTTACAGCCTCTCAATTATGTATCTATAAAAGAGGTAATTTAAATAATATTTTCAGCAAACTGAGTAACTGAAATTTTATTGTAATTTGTGAAAATACATATTTTTGACCACTTTCCTGTACAGTGAGATACTTACACTACAAAAAAATGGAAGTCCGTCCTTCATGCCCAGCCAAGTTTCGTAATAGTTTAAAAAAGTAAGTATAAAGCATTTGACAGGTACTTGAAATAAGAGGTATAAATTTGTCAATAATTATTTATAATATATATTCAAGTTATTGTAGAAAAAATGTTATATGTATTCCGAGCTAAAAGTGAAATTATTGTTCTCAAGCAATTAAAGCGCAACGCTTCGTGTCGCGCGTTAACCCTTGCTTTCGAACAGTAATTCCTCACTTCTCGCTCTCAATACATAAATAACTATTATTTACAAGAGTTTAGGGCACATGAGGCCCGCGGAGCGGGTTTCTAAATGTATAAATTGATCTAAAATTCGAAATATGTACAATTCTTATAATAACGATAAAATACGAATACAAATTGAATAACGTGTGACGCCACTGGTGACGGATATAAGGTCGCAGCGATGTAACTGGAAATCGGACCTATCTTACTCGATCACCCTTGAATATTCGAGAAGCCGCGCGCACTTATATAAGAAGGTCAAGCGGGACCGGCAGAGGGCAGAGTTAGTTAATGATTGTTCAAGTAGGCGGTACGCATCCATTCTAAAACCTTTTTAAGCGAAATACTCGGTGAAATATATCATTGCAGAAAAGAAAAATAACGAACGAACATCGAGTTTATAATGACCGTTGCGAATCAGATTATTTAATCACGAACAACAATATTAAACTACAGTGCATTGTTTGTATGTAAGTACTATCAGTTCCCAAAGAATATCATATGAAACGACATTACACTACGTCACACGAGAAAACGTTTCAGGAATATACAGGGGAGTCAAGGAAAGCTATCATTACGAATTATAAGAAAAAACTAAAACAACAAACAACGTTTTTTAAAAAATCTGACGATGATACCAAGTACAGTATTGCCGCTTATTATGAAGTAGCGATGGAAATTTTCAAAGCGAAGAAACCTTTTAGTGATGGAGTGCTTATTGAAAATTGTGCAATCAAAATGGCGAAACATTTCAATGAATCAAAAAATTGCAGAAAAATTGGAAATAGTCTCAGTGTCGCATAAAAAAACTGCAAGACGCGTGGAGCATATTAATCAATATGTACCCAAAAAACTACATGACACGAATAAAAAATGTGAATATTTTCCGTTATTCCTGGATGAAAGCACTGCTCTGTCCGACATTAGCCAGCTTGTAAAAATTTTATCCGAACTATTCAAAACGACTTCAGTGTAGCTGATGAGATGCTTAATCTTATACCTCTCCATGGTACGGATATTTTTGAAGCTGTAAATAAGGTGATTTCAGACTACGGGGAATTTGATAAATGTTCTTGTACTGTCACTGATGGAGTCAGAGCTACGGCAGGAACTGAAATTGTATTTGCAGGACTCTTAAAACAAAACAACATTAACTGTCCTGTGATACACTGTATTGTTCACCAAGAGGGTCTGTGTGGAAAATCCCTACGTCAAATGAATGTCATCAAAGTGGTTGTTAAAATAACCAATATGATTCGAGGGGGCAATAGTGCTTTGACTCACAGAAAGTTTCGTGATTTTTTAGCCGAAGTAGATGCTACATATGGGGACTTGTTACTTCAGACCGATATTCGTTGGTTAAGCGCCGGGAACTGTTTGCTACGATTCTTCGCTTTACGCAAGGAGATACCTATTTTTCTTAGAGATGAAGTCTAACACTACGGAACTGGTAAATCGAATGGCAAATCTACATATTTTAGCAGACCTTGTATTTTTAACAGACCTGATATCTCACCCCAACGAACTGAATTTGAAGCTAGAAGGAAAACAGCAGAATATTGCCAACTTATTTGGGCACATAAATGGATTTAAAAGTAAAATTATGTTTTTCAAGTCTTCATTAGAAAAAAATTGATTTTTCCTTTTTTCCAAGTTGTAAAGAGCATTTTGAACTTTCTGTTGTTAACAACCTCTTACGACCAACCTGGCTTTGTGAGTTCCATCATCCTTTATTTTCAATACCCATTAGTTTATCAAATTTTTTTCCTATAGCTTGATCTTTGTCGACATACTCCCAGGTTTTGTTTTTGTTAAAGGATTCTTTTTCTTCTTCTATAGCCTGTTTCCATAAATTATTTTCTTGTCTTTTTATTGCTTGGTTGTACGTTGAAAAAACATAATCTTCAGAATGCTTTGGTTTATTTATTTTTCTTCCCTTTTTTGTAACTCTTTACCTTGTCCCAAATTTAAATCTTCTTCGTCGTTTATTTTCCACAATGTATTCTATTTCGTTTTTCTGTAACTTTCAGGTCATTTTCAGGTATCTCATCATTGTTTTCTGTTTCATTTACTTGCTGTATATTACTCTGAATCTGAACTTCTCGCTGTTGCCTTTTCTGTGTTTGATTTTCTTGTTCTCCACTGTTATCTGTCTCATTTTCTGAATCTATTTCATTTATATCACTCAATTTTATTTTTACTGAAGTTTTATTTTCAATTTTAGGTTTTTTGAAGATTACATCTCTTCTTATTATTATGTCTTGTTTGCTTTCATTCCATAAGCGGTATCCATATCCCACAAATAAGTGTTTTTCAGATAGGCTCTCCAATTTATTCATGTCATGTTTATATCTAGAGAATCTGTAATGCTTCTGTTTAAAATGCATGTACCAACTCTTGCTGCTTCTCCTCAAAACTTTTGGTTCGCATTTGTTCCAAATAGGAAAACTCTCACTTTTTCTAACAAAGTCCTGGTGAGCCGTTCTGCTTTACCATTTAGCTGAGCTATGAGCGGTATTGTATAATCCAGAATGATTCCACTTCCTTTACAATAGTTTTTCATATTAGTGTTTTAAATGAAACTCACGGTTTCTAGTTAATTCCACAATATAATAAGAATTATTGAAAATTATAAAAAATTGACAATAGTTTTTCAAGTCATCACTTAGTTCGCCACCATTGTCACATCTTATTTCCTTAGCTTTTAAATTTTGTTCCCTCTACATCTCTGCTATATATTGTTTCAGGGAATCTGTTGTTTCACTTTACCGAGTATGTTCCAGAAGATATATTACTCAGTAGTGTGTGTAATTATCTAAAACTGTAAAAATATATTTTTTATTGTCCCATGTCGGTGGGTCGATTGGACCATAAATCGCTGTGTATAATTTCTAATGGTACTTCGGCTCCGGGCCTCTCGGTGTTGAATGGAAGTCTTGTCCGTTTTCCTCACATATATCAAACGATAGTTTCTGTCATTATTTCTTGTTCAATTATTTTTTTTCATATTTTTTATGTTCATATGTCCAAGCTCACGATGCCAGTTTACTAATTTTTCGAGTTTTATTTCTGTCAACAGGCTTTCTTCCATGTATTCACTCATTTTATCTTCTGTTGTTAGTTTCATGGTGTGAAGTCCTCTCTCATTTTTTATTCCTTCTAGGACTTTTTTATTTTCTTTTATCACGTATACTTTATTTTCTTCAAATATCACTCCTTTACACCAAAAATTGGACCAAGTCTTCTAAAAAATTTTGCTTGTCCAATGATTTTTTAGATCAGCTTAAAATTAGTTGTAAAATAACTATGTATATAATTATAAAAAATTTATCTGAATAAATTACAGCCAATAAATTAAGAATTATTTGGATGAATGTTCCTTTGTAAGTATCAATTGAAAATAGAAAAAATTGGATAAATTTAAGAAACGACATGGCATTTTACTCGATTTCAAAAAATTTTGTGATTTGGATTTCATTACTTTAATTGTTTAATAAATGGAAACTTTATTTTTTCTAGAGTCACTTGAGATGTGTACATGGCACACATTTTTACTGACATCCGTAGATGACAGTTTTGATAGTATTATATATACATAAATAATTCTCAATTATATCCAAGCGATTTTTCTTAATAATTATCTTAACCCAATATTATTATACCTATCCATAAAACAAATTTTAGTGGCTAGAACAGGTACAATCCTGCGAAGAATCGACCGCCTGGTAATAACTCAATTGGTTGGTGATATATGACCTACTTAGATATCTGGTAGCACTATAAGCAAGAAATTATCATATTGATCAGACCATGTAGTACTATTGAGATAATCTGACTTTCATTGAAAGAGGTTAGAGAAACAGATGACATGAAGAATTTAAAGCTAGCAACGGTTGATTCGGCCCACTTACAAGTCAGTTTAATTGACAAAGTATTGCATGAAATTGAGAAAGAGATAAATGCTGATAGAGAGGATGTTTTTGATTAGCCAAATAAATCGAATGCTACATCAAACGAACAATATTCGTTGTGGTTAAGACTAACGACTACTTTTGAGATCACCAAAAATTGATTGATTGATCATGGCGCAAACCCTGCTGTAAGTTAAAACCTCTCTTTACATACTCAAAATTGAATCCAAGGTTAATTGTGAAGCTTTTTCCTTGTGTGCTATTTTAGTTATCATTCAATATCTGAAGTAGAACATGTTGACAATCTCAACAAATAATTGAAAGCGAATCGGATGATCTTAAGTGATTTTTGACCCCAGCAGATGGAGAAACATAATTTTTCAGCCCGAAACAATCCCATTATTAAACTGTGTAATTGATGACAGACTAGGCGATCGACTAGATTCGATATTTTTTGTCTTATTCTCATCGTTTCCCTTGTAAAAAGCTATATAATAGTTTGACAATTTCAGTTAAATATAATATAAAAAAATAATCATCTCGCCCGCAATAGTAACATGAAACGAATTATTTACCTTTTATGCTCGAAAAACTATTTATTGTTAAAAGCCTTTATTTCTTAGTAATATAATCTGCTTACAAAATTCTTAACAATATTTGTCTTTGATCACTTCATCATTATAGTTCGTCTTTCTTATTATCCATAATTATCTCACTTACTAGTTAAGCAA
The DNA here is from genome assembly GCA_963921935.1 of Galeruca laticollis. Taxonomy (NCBI): domain Eukaryota; kingdom Metazoa; phylum Arthropoda; class Insecta; order Coleoptera; family Chrysomelidae; genus Galeruca; species Galeruca laticollis. The sequence goes on along the minus strand of OY998175.1, from coordinate 202,432,049 downwards.
GACATAGGAGCTCTACAATATCATTTTGTTTGTTGAAAGTAGAAGCTAATTATTTTGTTTACATCCTTAAAAAATATATATTATAACTTTATATTTTGTAACAATAGTTTTTAAGTTAGTTCAATATATGGCGGAAGTAGAGGCTAAATATTTTTTTATATTCTTAAAAAATATATATTATAACTTCATATATTCTAACAATAGTTTTTTATTGATGCATCATATAACCTATTTGAAACACGCCTCAGCGTGTTTAAATCGAACTTTCAAACACGCGCGTTTTTTAAAGTCCCTATGGTAACAACAACAACTCGAGAAACGTAAGTATCAATGACAGCTTTTTTTATTAGTTTTTAAATTGTATATTTTCATTGTGAACCAATGTCTTATTGGGTTTTTTCTGCAAAATTTATTTATATATTCATATAAATATAAATAAATAAACTTTTTGATATTGATCGGACAGCAGTACCTCGTAACATCAAATAAAAATAAATACTGTTTAGGCTGGACTTTCACGAAACTTGGCTGGGCATCGAGGACGGACATCCGTTTTTTGTAGTAATAATATAATAATAATATTTTATGATTTCAAAGTGCACCAATAAAAAAAATAGTGTAAAGTATTCGTGGATAACCGGTCTTTCAAACACTTGCTCTATTTGGACCACTCGGCTGCGCCGTCGTGCTCGAAAAATCGCGAGTGTTTGGAAGATCTCTCCATCCACTTATACTTTAATATACTATTGTAATGTTTTTCTAATTTATTTAAACAGCAAACGGGTGGGATAAATTTTAAACACACGGTATGGCTACTTAGTAATTTATTTAAACACTAAACTAATCACTAACACTCAATTTATATATACTCAGTACATTCACTCAAACTAATTAATATGAACACTTAACTAATTTATATTCACTTATTTACTGTTTGCTATTTCGGTGTATTTATATCACGAGATCACTTTATCAACTAACTAACTCTTCCTGATCTGTCCCTTATATTTATATTAAAGCCTTTCTTACTAGAAAATTCCGGACTGCGGCTCACACACACACACACACACACACACACACACACACACACACACACACACACACACACACACACACACACACACACACACACACACACACACACACACACACACACACACACACACACACACACACACACACACACACACACACACACACACACACAAATAATTGGTTCTGGCCTTTTCTAGATAAGTCTGGTCACAAAAACAATGTTTAGATAAGATAGTCACAATCGTAAACAGTTATAAAAAAACCTGCGTATCCGCCATAATTTTATTTTTCATACCTGTCTTAGACAGAGTCGGATTTAGGAACTATACCAGTGTGCTGTTTCGTAATATTACCCTCTCCTTAAATAGAAGTTCCTCCTGGAACTTTTGTGTAGCCGAAACTGGATGTTTGAATCGGCAACTGGCCCCATTTCTACACTTTCCGATCTTATGGAAATAGCAGGGCACCGTCCTTATCGGACACTGATAACGGGGTTGTAGCTGCAAATTAATACCTGGACACCGATATCTCTAAAGATAAACTCTACCATGTTCCTGATAATTCGCCAATCCAACTGGTTACTCGCTATCTTAGGCATAGCCAGTTTCTTCACGCTGGATTCTAACACATGGTCTCGGAGGTGTCGAAGTGCTTCCCACACATCGCGGTAGGTAGATCGATCTTGAAATTCATTTTTAGTTACCACGTAGAAGACGTACCGCGAATTATGTTCCAGTTTGAGTGTCTTGCAAGGGGCTATAATCTGGTCTTCAAGTTTTTCTAATTGCCCAAACTTCTTTCGAAAGACGGTTGCCAACCCTCGTGCGTTCTTGATACGGGCGGGAATATTGTATGCCAGTGAATAATCTTCCGGAAGAGTGAACAAATCTTGTTGTTGTTCCGAAGCGACTCCATATCTAGCTTTCCCGGTACCTCCAAACGCGCCCATAAATTCATCGAAGGTTGGGTCAGACACATCTCGGATAAGGTTTACTCCTTCCTCTAGGTCATGGTCTCCTTCGAATGGCGCTAGTCGGTTTTGGTGAACTACTTTTGGTTTTCCGTTGGGGATCTTGCTCATGCGATATATAACATCATTGATCCTTTTCTTGATTAAGTATAGACCTTCCCAGAATTTTTGTAATTTTGGAGAAAATCCTTTTCTCCTCGTCGGGTTGTGTAACCATACTTTGTCCCCTTCTTTAGAACCGCTTTCTGTGGCCTGCGTGTCGTACCGACTTTTCATTCTGTCGCTGGCAACTTGAAGATTTGTTCGAACTAATTCATGAATATCGTTCAGCCTTCTTCTCGAATGGATCACGTAGTCTTCGGCTGCCAGATCTTCGCCAGGCCGGCAGCCAAATTTCAGGTCACAAGGAAGCCTCATTTTACGTCCAAACAGGATTTTCGCCGGTGTTTCACCCGTGGACTCATTGACAGCAGATCGATAAGCCAATGCGAATAGGGAAAGATACTGGTCCCAATCTCTCTGATGGGTGGATACTACTTTGGACAGGTATTTTCCAATAGTCCTGTTCATCCTCTCGACCATTCCATCTGAATGTGGATGTGAAGCTGTTGGCCTGGTCTTCTTCATTCCCAGCTTGTCGCAAATCTCCTGGAATAGATGGCTTTCAAAATTTCTTTCCTGGTCACTGTGGACTTCCAAGGGTACTCCATATCGGCAGATAAATTCCTTCAACAATACATCCGCGACAGTTGTGGCCTCTTGATTCGGAATGGCGTAAATTTCCACCCACTTTGTGAAATAATCCATTACAACCAGTATGTATTTGCCACCATTTTCTGTCGTTGGAAATGGCCCAGCGATATCTAAAGCAATCCTTTCGAAAGGGCTTCCAACATTGTACTGATTCATGGGTGCCTTTCTCTTGCGATGTGGTCCATTACTCGTAGCACAAGTCGTACATTTCTTACACCAGTCCTTCACATCATCGGAGCTGTTCATCCAATGAAACCTTCCACAGACTCGCTGAAGTGTTTCCTTCACTCCCAGATGACCTCCCGATGGACTGTCGTGTAACTTCTTCAGTACCTCAGCTACTCTTGTTCTCGGGATAACTAGCTGTCTCCTCATCTCAGAACCATCATCGTTTTCAAGGACTCTTTTCGACAGCCCTTCTTCCAGGACAAGGGAGTCCCACTGAGCCCAAAACGCCTTGAGTTTCGGTGAAAATTTTGACACTTCTTGCCATGTAGGTCGCCGATTTTCTTCCTGGCATTGCCGGATCATCTTCAGGTGATGATCATTCTCCTGATCTTCTCTGATACTGGTGGGTGACCATTCCTTGTTGACTACTGTAATTCTTGAAACTGCAACTTCCTTAGATTTCGACTTGTTGCATTGTAAATAGTCTACAGGGCATGACCGTCTAGGCAAAGAGTTGGCTTTTAGGTGATTCACATCAGCTGGATGTTCACGCCTGTCTGATTTCCCCTTTGACTGGCGTTCTTCGGTTACAGGAGTCTTGGGGCGCTTGGACGGACTGCGTACGTGCTGTAGCTCGCCACACTTCCGGCGTATGATCTTCTACTGCTTCTTGTCTGCCATACCTTTCGACAAAATGACGATCTGGTCAAGTTTGACATCGTCATCTTCTTCCTGCATAGTCCTACCTTTGTTGTACCGCGAGCCCTCCGTGGCTGCTTTGCATTTAAGAGGTTCTTGGTTTGCAGGAGTCGTAGGACGCTTACACGAGCTGCGTTTATGCTCTAGCTCGCCACAATTACAGCACTTGATCTTCTTCGGCTTCACGTCTCCCATACCTTTCAACAGGTTGACGATCTGGTCAAGTCTGTCACCGTCACCTTTTTCCTGCACGGTCCTACCTTTGCTGTATCCCGAAGCCAACGTGGCTGCTTCATATTCAAGAGCAGCAGTCAATGCATCGACCAATGTTTTATGATGGGCTAATCGAAGCGTCTTCTCCATATCGTGGTCACATAAGCCGTCAATAAAGGCCTTGATGCCTAAACATTCCATCATGTTCTCTGGTGCTGATGGATAATCAAATCAGACTAGTCGGGTAATATCCATTTCATACTCTTGGAGGGTTTCGTCACGTTTCCGCCTTCGGTTCTTCAGCTGGAATATGTACAAATGTTCTAAATGTTCGTGACCGTATCGTATGTCCAGCTTCTTTTTCAGCTGCTCAAAGTCATCCGTTTCTTCAAGAGGTATCGTCTGAAGTACATCTAAGGCATCTCCCCGAAGCGCGATGGTTAAGTTTACTGCCTTCTTCCTATCGGACCAATTATTCACTCTAGCGGCTGCTTCTAATTGTTTTACAAAATTGGTCTACGATGTCTTTCCATCGAACGTTGGGGCCTTGACTCGGGTAAAACTGCCAATGTCTTCAAACTTAGGTAGTGTTTCTGGCTTGCAAGGTTTCGTTTGCTCGGTTTTTTTCTTCTTCTGGCGTGCCTTGCGTTCTTGAATTGGCGATCTTTTCCTCTAACTCCTTGATTTTCTCGTCTATCGTTGTAATCTTATTCTCGACTTTCTCGTCCATCGTTGACATTTTATTCTCGATTTTCTCGTCCATCGTTGACATCTTATCATCGATTTCAGATTTTAGAGACGAAATTTCATTTTCCATGTCAGCGGCAATGTCGCTTTTCATTAATGAGATATCGGCAGATATATCGTTCTTCAAAGTAGAAATTTCGTTCTTTATAGCCGAAATATCGCTTTTCACATTTGTAGAAATCTTCTCTTCCATGCCAGAAATATCGTTCTTCATAGCAGAAATCTTCTCGTCCATGTTAGCAGAAATGTCGTTCTTCACAGCAGAAATCTTCTCGTACATGTTCTCTTCCATGGCAGGAATCTTCTCGTCCATGTTAGCAGAAACATTAGCAGAAATTGACGAGATTCTTGTGGAAGCCTCGTCATTAAATGAAACTGTTTCTGGATCAAAGCAGTCATTTTCCAGTGCCAATTTAAGTCTTTCTACTAATTCACTTTTCTTACCGGACGTTTCCAACTCACGATCTTCCAATTGCTCTTAGTTCCGCCACATTGAGGTCACATAGTCTCTTGGTCATTTTTACGTAGCAATTTATTTATATTATCCCACTTCTGACACCAATATAATGTTTTTCTAATTTATTTAAACAGCAAACGGGTGGGAAAAATTTTTAACACACGGTATGGCTACTTACTAATTTATTTAAACACTAAACTAATCGCTAACACTTAATTTATATATACTCAGTATATTCACTTAAACTTATTCATATGAACACTTAACTAATTTATATTAACTTATTTACTGTTTGCTATTTCGGTGTATTTATTTCACGAGATCACTTTATCAAACAACTCTTTCTGACCAGTCCCTTATATTTATATTAAAGCCTTTCTTACTAGAAAATTCAGGACTGCGGCTTACACACACAAATAATTGGTTCTGGCCTTTTCTAGATAAGTCTGGTCACAAAAACAATGTTTAGATAAGATAGTCACAATTGTAAACAGTTATACAAAAAAAACCTGTTTATCCGCCATAATGTTAACTTTCATACCTGGCTTAGACAGAGTCGGATTTAGGAACTATACCAGTATGCTGTTTCGTAACACTATTTTAAAATTTATTTCAATATATGGCGGATGAACTATATTATAACACCAATGTGTGTTAGTCTAAAATTTGGTGGATGCAATCCTTATGGTTACTCATATTGTATTACTTAATAAAAGTTGTTAAAAATCAAAATCAATGAGATAATAGCTCAAGTATCATAGCAAATACTGACATAGGAGCTCTGATATATATCGAACTTTGACGTTTTTTACTCACTGATACTTTGTATTTTCAAAATTCCGCTCAAATTACTTCTACTAGCCTTCTCAAAATATTACAAGATTCCCTTAGAACAAAACAAGTTAAATAGATATATTGAACAATTTTCTCCATTTCGTTGAAACGTCACCGCTAGGTTCAGCCCCGGGGGATAAATAATCAACAGAAAAGTTGTTTATTATTTCAGATGAATTTTCAAAGAGAAAAAGTGCTGTATGACCGTTTTGTCAGTCATGTTTCCAACTCGACATGGAAATATTTGCAATTCAAGATGATATATCTGATGACATTGTTTGTTTGGTATTAAGCTCATGTGTTTATTTTTTGTCGAGCTTTTTGTGGAAGCTTTAATGGAAAAAGTGGAAAGGAAATTACTGTAAATTGAAAGTCTTATCGATATCGAATTTTCGAAAACAGGAAAAATAATATGAGTTGTGACTAATAAATAACTACTGAAGAACGTAATTTATTCAAAGAACTGGTATATGAGGTATAATCATATAAGCATTTTTAATATGACTGAGAAGACGTTGAAGACGATTCACGTCCAGGTTGCCTTTACACGTCTAAAGTATTCACGCAATCGCTGAAACTGTAAGATTTCATAGAAATATTGTGTCAAATTCTCTGAATTAGAAGAATTTTGCAAAACGTGAGAAAAATTAATTAGAAATCATGATATAAGTTGCCGAGTACCGGTTTTTTGCCTATGAGCCAACAATAAATTACTAAGGCCCTGCAAGTGGTACAATGAAAGAAACTAAGTGGCCTTTATCGTACCAGGTGGCTCCTTGATCGTACCCTGCACAATTCATATGTGGTTAATAGCGTATGAAATAAATTACAAATAATAGATTTATAAAGAGTTAATTCTTATTTTTCATAACATATACAGTTAATATACAAATACTGTAGATATAAGGAGTTATAATGAACAATTGAGTTATAATGAAATTAAGATAGAGGCCTACTATTTATTTACATTTGACACATTTAAACTGTTGAGGCCTGTCTTTGTTTGCCATTCCTGCACAAGAATCATGCTCCCACAAATAACAAATCTGACATTGAATCATATCTTCTACCAGGTTGGTTTCACACAAGAAACAATACCATTCTTCAGGTTGCACTTCTACCACAGCAGCAGATTGATTCGAAGAAGATGCGACGTTAACCATGGACCCAGAAGAAACTTTTGCTAATTTTCCACGGAATCCAAGGATTTTATTCACGTTGTATATCTTCTGTTCAATAGATTTTTTTTTATACAAATTTTCTTTGATGCAGATCCCAATTTCTCTTTCCCCGCTTTAACCCTCTCTTGGTTTAACTTAAGCTCCTTCTGAAGCTCCAATTAGTTTTTGTATGAGCTGCTATTCAAAATAGATGCTTTTTGTCCTACATTCCCAGACTTGGATTTTGATTTAGGTTTAGGTGTAGGAGAGAGTGTCTCAATTGGAACTGAAAGCTTTTTTCTTGCCGAATGCTGGCTATTATTGTATGCCATCATTTCAGTTGCTGAGTAATCAAAGTTTGAAATTTCTGGCTGCGAAATTAAGTTATTGTCTTCCTCCTTTGAGCACTCAAGGTCAGTGGGCCTTTCAGACTAAGTACCTTTTGACATTTATTTTGGACAATAGATAGACCCGATTCATCTACATTGAAAATTCTTGTTGCGTCAATCTGATTTTCATCCACGATTTCCTCAAGGATGTCGAAAAAACATGAACATTCTCTTTATTGAATCCCTTAACCCGTGCCAGAGACGTTGCAGTGGGTTCTCGCAAACTGAGTTCCTGGATGGCGAGCCTTTAATCCATAATACCATTTTTCCCAGCTAATTGGGTTTGCTCTTTGAAATAATGGGATATACGGTTTTGTTCAGCTATCTGGAATGCTAATTTCCACACATCAGTTATTGTCAATCCAAACATTAGGCTTTCAAGACGTGAGATGTGGTCAAGCGATGCTTTTTCTACATCTTCCGGTAATGTGATTTGCTTCCCGATGACCTTTACTTTTCCATTAGCAGAAATATTTATCTCCTTCAGATGGCGGTTAAAAGTAGGTTTAGGAATGTTATATGTGCGGCAGGTTGAACCCCATATCTCCATTCCGAAAAGAAATAAGAGCACGATGCATATCATCTTCAGTCCACACTCCATATTTCCTTTTTGACATCTAGAACACACACATACTTGTGTATTAGAAATTAAGTGTCGTTTACAAATTAACGGTACGATCAAGGGAACCTCAAAATAGCGGTACGATGAAGGATCCTAAAAGTGGTACTACGAAGACAGCTCGTCGTCGTAGCGAGGAAGATAGAAATCATAACCCACAAATAAAACTACGGCGGAAACCGGCTGATTTTTTATTACTAAATTAAAAGTAATAAATAATTATATGTACTGAAGTGAGTTACTCTTACCGTAAAAGGATCTGTGAGATTACGAAAGATGGTGAAATATTACATGGAACCAGCAACAAATACATAAACTAATATGAAACAAAAACCATTACCAACAAACACGTCCAACTTTTGCTACTGGCTTTCCACAATAGCAAGTACGTATTGTCGCCGCTTGAGTGCTCTAGCATCACTGTTAGTGGGAAAATAGGAGCTGGTACGATGCAGGATATGGTACGATCATGGCAACTCTCCTCTATATGCAACATCGGTAAACGCAAGGAACGAAATGATCGATTGAATAAACTTCCCTTGTGGCGCCCTTCCAAGTTCGTAGAAATATCCTCCGTAGACTCCGGAAATGGAAACTCGAAAATGTTCAGAACAACTTTTTACGGTATATTACCTTTAAGCTACATATGTCTATCATGACTATGCTGTGTAGCTGTAGCAGCTGCGAATCTCCTCTCTTGAGAACCGCAGGAAGTAGAAAGATCTTGTATTACTTTTTAACATCATAAACGGTACATATAACTGTCCTCGACTTCTATATAAAATTAAATCATTTGTTCTATCGCTGACTACGAGGTAGGGTCGAACATTTCACATACCTTTTCACAGATCTAATTATGCATACTACACATTTATTCCTAGATCTTTGAGACACGCAAACTCACTGGGAAACCTTCCACTTTTTGATGCGTCAATTAGCAAATTTAAAAGCTTCAAGCGTGATTTGAATGTTCAATAATTTATATTTTGTCAACTCATGATTTTTGTGTATTGTGTTTTCATTACTGTATTCATTGTGTATGTAAATTTAGGTTTGTCTACATTCTGCTCACTTCTCTATTTTGTATGATTGAAAAAGGGCTAGCCCGTGATTAAATAAATAAATAAAGTAAGAATAGAGAATAGAGACAAAGAACCAATTCCTCATAGTCCACTTTATAGTTTATTAGAATAAAATTGTATGTAAAATTTTCCGCTTAGCTGTTTTGCTGCTGCAACAATTTCTCACGAGAATATTTGCAGTGGCGCCTATAATTTTAGTATAAATGCAAGACAGTAGTAGATATGTTTTAGATTATCCTTGGTCAAATGTAAGAATAGTTTAAATAGAGAAAACAGACCGATTCCTTACAGTCCACTTTATAGTTTATTAGATAAAAATTGTATGTAAAATTTCCCACTGGAGCAGGTTTTCCCGTTTGATCTATTTCCCAGGAGAGGAGTTGCACAGGCGCCTGAAGTTTGATATAAGCACAAGACAATAGTAGATAAGTTTTAGTTTACCTTTGGTCTCTGCACAACTATTGGCTTACGTTCGATTCATAAAAGAGAAAAATTGTCAAAAGTTATTATTTGCAAAAAAATTGGGAACCTATTCAGGAAGAATCCATATTTAATACCATGTACGATTTTTTCAAGATAAATAAATTTATATTGGAAAAGTTGCAACGGATGTCCCAATAAGAATGGCTCTCGGCCATATCTCGGGAACCGTTTATAGTACAGCTTCGGGGAAAAAATTATAACAAAAGTGACCTCGAGAAAAACCTGGAAATTATTTACAGAGTTGTAGGTCCACCGCCAGAGGGCGTAATTAAATACCAAAAATTATAAAATGAATAATTTACAAATTTTGCCTAATTAAGATGCATTTAAACTATGATTATCGTATTCTTCAAGAAATTCAGCGTATATTTGATTTTACAAGTTTCAGTCTCTTCAAATAAGAGGTGGGGGGAAGCTGAAACTTTATTATTAAAAAACGCCTGTAATTCCAGTTCTACTTAACCTATCTATACAAACTTAGTCTTTTTGAAGAAAGCTCCTTTCTACCAATGTAAGAGTTATAATTTCGAAACAACCTAATGAATAACGTATACGCTAGAGGGTGATATTTATTTATTTTTTTAAATCTAGCTATTCTTGGAAATTGTTGAAGGGAAACATGCAGTTTTAATTAAGGAATATAGCCCAAACTATCAAGAGAATAGCGAAAACCGCATATCGATATCTTTTTCATATTACGAGATATCCTAAGAAATATGTGAATTTTAAGCACTTTCCTTCAAACATAAACTACTCCCGTTTGACTGAACGGGTTTTAACATTTTTTGACTCCTCAAAATTGTCTTTCCTTGTTCTATTAATAATAGTTCCAATTATTATGTCAATATTACTTATGCTGTCACCGGGAAACTGCATTATGGAAGTTAAAATGGAAATATATAAAAACAAGTAGTGGGCCATGAAAAAAACAAAACAAAAAGATATGTCATTTGGTGCCTACCTGATGTTTAGTAGTTATTTTTGGCTAGACCAAGAAGTGGCCTAACTTAATATATGTTAATAGAAAATAGAAGAAGATGTGATATTACAAATATTGAAGCTTAGATATTATTAGCCCTATGGTGATATCCAAGTAAGGGTCGAGACAGTTAATTTCATTAATTTTCATTATATTGTGGTATTAACTAGAAACCGTGAGGTTCATTCAAAACACTAATCATCTTAGATATAACTTTTAAGTAAATCGCATTGACACGTAAATGAACAAATTACTAGGTTTATTAATTTGACACAAGACATCTTTTTGTTTTGTTTTTTTATTGCCCACTACTTGTTTTTATCTATTTCCATTCTAACTTCCATAACGCAGTTTCCCGGTGACAGCATAAGTAATATTGACATAATAATTGGAACTATTATTAATAGAACAAGGAAAGACAATTTTGAGGAGTCAAAAAATGTTAAAACCCGTTCAGTCAAACGGGGGTAATTTATGTTTGAAGGAAAGTGCTTGAAATTTACACATTTCATAGGATATATCGTAATATGAAAAAGATATCGACATGCGGTTTTCGCTATTCTCTTGCTAATTTGGGCTATATTCCTTAATTAAAACTGTATGTTTCCATTCAACAATTTTCAAGGATAGCTAGATTTAAAAAAATAAATAAATAGCACCCTCTAGCGTATACGTTATTCATTAGGTTGTTTCGAAATTATAACTATTACATTGGTAGAAAGGAGCTCTCTTCAAAAAGATTAAGTGTGCATAGATAGGTTGAGTAGAACTGGAATTACAGGCGTTTTTTAGTAATAAAGTTCCCGCTTCCCCCCACCTCTTATTTGAAGAGATAGACTAAAACTTGTAAAATCAAATATACGCTGAATTTCTTGAAGAATACTATAATCATAGTTTGAATGCATCTCAATTAAGCAAAATTTGTAAATTATTCATTTTATAATTTTTGGTATTCAACTACGCCCTCTGGCGGTGGACCTACAACTCTATAAATAATTTCCAGGTTTTTCTCGAGGTCACTTTTGTTATAAATTTTTTTCCCGAAGCTGTACTATAAACCAGCTGTACAATGTGTTATTCATCGTCAGTAGACATTTTTTTATAAACACCAGCATATATTGCTCCATTACTTTATTAGAGCAGTCAACAAGATAAGGAGCAATTCATTAGATGACAGATTATTTGTAGTGAAAACGGTGAAGACGATAATTGATTGCTGCTGCAGAAGTACGATGGCTGTCGAAAGGTGTTCGTCTGAATCGCTTTTTCAATCTGTTTGACTCAGCATGGGACTTCTTTGCAAACAGAGACGATGAACTCTGCGGAAACTAAATTGCATTCAAAACTGTCATCCTTTATTTCACAGACCTTCTTAGATTATTGACTTTAATTTACAATTGCAAGGTGATGAGTTGAATTTAATAAAAACTTTTTGTATTCAAACCAAATCTAGGAAGAGGTGGGGGAATAGAGCCACTTTCCGACATTATCAGCATTATCGGTAGAATAAAAATATTTACTTACAGCCAGCACCTGGAGCTCTTCATGCTGATTTTACAGAGCAAATCCAGGATATTTAAAATATGAATATACCAGGCTGGATTTTATACCCTTTCGCAAATGCAGATACTGCAGAATCATGCAATACAAGACGAACTCGTAGAACTCAAAACTAATGAAAAATTTAAAGTGAAATTGTCTCTGTACCCTCGATTGTGGAAAATAGTACAGAAATTTTCTATTGTATTTCCTTCAACATATTTGGTTGACAGTCGGTTCAGTGCAGTAGCCAATTTATTATATAAGAAAAGAAATATACTGCAAATCACTTATGTTCAGTGATAAGTAAATGCAAGATCAAGAGCGGGTTAGTCTTGGTACTGGATTTTTCGTCTTGGACTTGCAGTATAATAATAAGTGATCTTGGTCTTGGCCTTTCAGGGTTCAGTCTTGGTCTTGGTTCTGCACCAAGACTCTTTTCAACGTACCCTAATCTTATTTGAACCTACGTAATTCAGTTCACAATACTGCTCTTCGACTTTCCCTTGGCGCTTTTCGCACCAGCCCTGTAGACAGTCTGTACTGTGAGGCCGATGAACCAACTCTCTTCCTTAGACGACAATCCCTACTCCTAGCATACGCCGCTTCTGTATCATGCAACCCTTCTAATCCTGTTTTTGACATGTGTACCTCTGTAACTAGTCTATCTGCCAATGACTCTCCTGAACTAAACGGCATAGACTTACGTTCAACCTTACCATTTCCATCCCCACTTAACGTTCCTTGGAATGAGTACCTACCCATATATAACACCTCTCTCACCATTTCTAATAAACACGAATCTTCCCCCGCACTTATAAAGGAAGCATTCGATGAAATTCTACACAAAAATGCTTTTGGTTTAGTCCTTTTCACAGACGCTTCTAAAACCCTCACCGGTGTCGGATGCACCGTCACTACTACAAACTATATTATGAGCACCACTCGGTTACCCACTTCATGCAGCATACATACTGGAGATATGTTGAGTATCCTTCAGGATTTCAAATATATTTCCTCACCATCTAAATATGCCGCTATATGCACTGACTCAAAACGTACATGATATCCCTTCATGCTCGACATACTAAAGTTTCCTTCATTTGACTTCCATCTCACATTGGCCTTGATGGCAACGAAACTGCTGACCAACATGCCAAAGAAGCTGCATCCTTACCACTGCTACTACAATTCAACTAAGCCAAGATCTGAAATCCTTATTCAAGGCCTTAATCCACAAATGTTGACAAATTCATTGGACCAACAAGAATACAACTCTTCATGAAATTCAACCCATCCTTGGCCGCTTTTTACTTACCGAGTTTTCAAGTCATGATGCAAGGATTGTGAGAAGATTGCGAATTGGCCACACACGTTTGACTCATTGCCACTTAATGACCATCGAGAATAGCCCAACATACCACGCCTGCAACTGTCCTGTTACTGTTAAACGTGTATTGATAGACTGTCAACTGTACAACGACGTCAGGGTGAGAAACAACATGAAGCCTATACTGAAAGAAATGTTTAGTTTTCCCAGTAAACTATCCAAAACTATACAGTTCCTTAAAGACATTGATCTTTTTTTATAAACTATGATATTATGTAATGTACCGTGCCAATGGCCATAGCTGTCGAGGCACTCTAACTTGAATAAAAAAATTGTTTTTTTATTACAATTTAACAATGAAATATCGTAATAATAATATAAAATAAAAATTTTCTTTCCAATATTGACCCACCCTATCCGCTCCACAAGCCATTTTAGAACATGTTTATAGTTTTCTACCGCATAGTAAGATTCAAACATTTCAAAATCCTCTACTAAATCGAATTGCTATCCGCAAATTGAAATCGTTTACAACAAAGTATCTTAATAACAGTTTATTCGAAAAGTTTTATACTCGCATGGAAAGCAATGATATCGTAAACCCGTTATTTGTTCCCTATGGGATATTTCTTTTTACGGGAACATTTAAATTACTACAGGTGACAAGATAAAGACTTTGTAATAGCGTCCGGCGTAAAATTGGCCGATAAAAAGTTGGAAATTAATTGGTTTTATAACCTCTATTAACTTTTCGCAACAAAACACTGTTTATTTGGTATTTTAACGGTTCAAGAAACATAGGGATATACAGGGTGGCCCTGGAAAACGTGATATGAGGGTTTTGGTTAATTGAATTGGGAATTGGAGAAAGACCGTCCATTTCTCTAAACAACTGTGCATAGTCTTAACTTTTTCACCCAATCCTATTTAATATGCGAGAAACGTATTGTTTTACCACGTTTGAATTTTGAATTTTTTTGGGTTTTTTCCATTTTTCAGCAACAACAGCACAAAATATGGTTTTGAGAAAATAAATCATATGTGTATGTCGTCGTCGTCGCTCAGGACATCACATAAATGAACCCTATTAATTTTCAGCTCACTACATCTAGTACAACCAGTTCTATGATACTTTAAGTTCGACATTTTTATCATTTTTGGAGAAATTTCAGTTTGTTATACGTGTATACAAGTGATCAATTTTATAATTGGGTATTATTCAGGGCGTCCTATAGATGAACTTTTTTAATTTTCAGCTCTCTAGAGCCAGTATAGCGGGGTGCCATGGTACTTCAAGTACCACTTTTTTGGAGAAATTTCGGTTTATTAGCACGATACAGCCTCTGAAGTGTATACAAGTGACCAATTTTATGATTGAATAATGTTCAGGACATCTCGCAGATAAACCCTACTGGTTTTCAGCTCACTACAGCTAGTGAAACGAGTGCTATGGTACTTGAAGTACCACATTTTTGTAATTTTTGGGAAAATTTCAGTTTTATTGCACGATATAGCCTCCGAAGTGTATACAAGTGATCAATTTTATAATTGGATATTATTCAGGACGTCCTATAGATGAACTTTTTTGATTTTCAGCTAACTAGAGCCAATACAGCGGGTGCCTTGGTACTTCAAGTATCACATTGTTGGAGAACAGTACCGTTCGAACCTTTGAATAGAATAGTTGGTTTGTGTGGTGTGTCTTATCTTTAAATAGTACAGTAAATCATCTTTTACTAGTAGTCAATTTATTAGTATAATTAATAAAATATTTGGCATTGGGTAAGTTAAATACTTCATATTATTATGACTGAAGATTCAGATGGGGGAGGGCCCCCATCTCAACACGACCCTCCTGATAAAATGGACATTGAAATAAATAAAAATTATAATTTATATAATAAATATACTTCAACTGATATCGGACCGTTCTATGTTATCGTTGAACCTTCAGAAACAAGTATTCGTATTTCGGTAGTTAATTTCGGTCATTATGTTTTTAATGAAAGGAATTTGAAAAATGATATTGTAGATATTAAGTTGGTCGGTAGAAATAAAGTGAAAATCATTATTAAAAACGATCATACTGCAAATTCAATTAGAGGACATGAAATAATAAAAGATAACAAATTGATAGAGTATATATTAATCATAAAATAGGCGTAATTAGGGATGTTGATACATTTTTAAATGAAAAATATATATTGGAAAATGTTGAAAACGATAAAAAAGTCGTAGACGTTAAAAGAATGAAGCGCAAAATTATTGATTCCGATAAATAGATACAGTATCTAGACAAATGTTAATTGTTACATTTTTAAGAAATTCTTTACCTAGTTCTGTTAAAATTGATTTAGTTCGGTTCGTAGTAGAACCTCATGTTTATCCAGTAGTGCAGTGCTACAAATGTCTTCGATATGGACATACTAAAAAAAATTGCAAAGGTACCACTGACAAATGTATCAAATGTGGACAAATTCATGATGTTAGAGACGGCGTAGAATGTAAAAGTGAGGAATTTTGTATATATTGCGAACAAAACGGTCATAAGTCTGCCTCAAACGAATGTCCCAAATACCAGCACCAATTAAAGGTTAAAAAAACCATGTCTGATCAAAATATATCATTTAAAGAAGCGGAATAAATGGTTATTAACCCAAGCTACTCCAAAGCTACTTCAAACAATAGGTACAATTTATTGAACAACCTCACCAACTTCCCACATCTGAATGACGATAAAGATAGTGAGAATCCTTCAGGTGGTAAAAACTGGATACCACGTCCACAGTCCCAACCTCCTAAAAAACGCAAGGCTATTTTTCCTCTTATAGTCAAAAAACGTCAAATCTCAGGCCACAACCAGTATTTCTGTTTTGCCTAATCCCCATAAGGAGTATTTCCAGTCATACAGGGAATAGCTAGAAATCGAAATTTTACATAAAATTCCTTACACTTTCGAACATCTTATTAAAAAATTTAATTTAGTTGTGCCAGACTGGGATATTTTTCAAGAAACACAGAACGAAATTACAACAATTATAAATTTAAATTCTTTACCTGATTCTAACGATGATGAATTCTATTAGAACTTTAAATATAATTCAATGGAATTGTAATTCAATAATAAAAAATAAATCTAACCTTTTAAACTATATAGCTGGTTCAACTACTAGATTCGAACGAATTGCTCTAAATGAGACTTGGTTATCACCAAATAAAACGTTTTATGTAAACAGGTACAATTTGGTACACGTTGACAGGACTGACGGATTTGGTGGTATCGGAATCCTCCTCCGGGATCACTTATCATTCTCAGAAATAGTTCTTCGTAAAAATTTCAATTCCAAAATAGAGATTTGTGGAGTGTATCTGAATGATCTTAATATATCTTTACTTTGTGTTTATATGCCTCCTAGCATACAAGCGACTACGAAAGACTGGGAACATATTTTCTTGCTGACTCAGGGTGATGTTATTGTATATGGTAATTCAAATTATCATCACAGTCGTTGGGGATCTACACTCGATAATACATAAGGTGACAGATTAATAGACACTATAGATGTAACAAATTTAATTATTTTAAATGATGACAAACCAACAAAAGTTGGTAGGCCTAACGAACGACCTTCGCCAATAGATCTTACCCTAGTTTCACTTAGTTTGATGAGTTACTCAGAATGGAATGTAGTAGATGATACATTAGGATCTGATCATTTTCCTATACACATCTCTATATCCCAACAATATATCACATCTCCTGTATTACCATCAAAAAAATGGATAGAGTCTTCTGCCGCTTGGCAGCTTTTTCAGGAGTGCATAGTAATCGAACTCCCAATTAACGATATAGACTCATTAGAATCTTTTCTTGAAATAATAAATTGAGCAGCATGCAATTCTATGAAATCTCGTACTGGCGGATCTAAAAAAGTGTCAAACCCTCTATGGTGGGACAATCATTGTGTTCAAATTATAAATAAACGGAAGAACGCTTATAAAATGTATAAAAACACTGCAAACTTAGAGAATTATCTAAAATATTCAAGATAGAAACAAACTATTATTCAAACATAAACAACAGGAATGCTGGAAAAAATGTGTTAGCAGTTTAAACAAAAACACACCGATCTCAAAAATTTGGGCATTTGTTAGAAAAATATCAAACAAAAATTCTACGATGAAAAAACAACCAATATATGAAAGCCTCATAAATCAAATTTTTGACAACATTTCCCCAAGTTTTGTTCCAAATATAATAAAGGAACCAACAGAAAACCCCAGCAATCACAATGTCGACAACTCTTTTGATATCATAGAACTGGAAACTGCAATCAAATCCACAATATGTACAGCTCCTGGTAACGATAATATAACATATGATATTATTAGAAATATGCCATTACCTGCGAAAACAATTTTAGTACAAATATATAACGATTGGTGGGTAAAAGGTAAGTACATTGAACAACTGAAACAAGTTACTACTTATCTTGAAACCACAAAAATACAGAGATTTATTTACGTCTTACCGACCTATATCGCTGATGCCCCGCATAACGGAAACTTTTGAAAGGATGATTAAAACAAGACTGGAATGGCACTTGGCACAAAACTCAATTTTACCCTGCACACAGTATGGATTTAGAAGGGGCTACGGTACATTAGATGCAATAACTCATTTAGTTAAGGATGCACAAATTACGTTCTCTAAAAACAGATAATAAGTGTGCTTATTCCTTGATATAAAAGGTGCTTATGAGTATGTGGATATCAATAATTTACTAAAAAACAAAATAGTAGAGGTTAGTTTTAGTCAAAGGACTTCTCAGAGTATATCACAATTATATTATTCGCGTACAATTTATATTAGTGATCATAAAAATCAATTGCACGGTCCCAGAATTGTTTATCGGTGATTGCCTCAGGGATATGTATTGAGGCCTTTATTATTCAATATATATTCTGCCGATTTACATACACGGTTTTCTAATACAATACATGCAGATGATATATGTATATACTCCATCCAGAATACATACGTTGATTGTCTTAAGACCTTGGAATATATTATGCAAACTGTAGTTAAATGGACTGAAGAAACATGTATGACCCTCTCAACTGAAAAATGCTCAATTATGTTTTTTACTAGACATAGGCTTCGCACACCGGAGAGCTTAACTCTGTGTGGACGAGCGTTGTCGGTAGTAAATGAGTATAAATACTTGGGTATTATAATAGATACTAAATTATTATGGTCCGAACACATCATATATATGAATGTGAAAAAGGGTATAATCCCTTAAAATGTGTCACAAACCGCAGATGGGGCGCCGCCCCTGCCATTGCTATAATGTTTTACAGGTTTTACGTCAGATCAATTATAGATTATGGATGTTGTTATTGAAACTATTGAACTTATTGAAAATAGATCGTATTCAGTATAAATGCCTTAGAACCTGTATCGGCGCAATGAAATCGACACCCGTGAATGCATTATTGGCAGAATGTAACCAACCACCTCTATTTTTACGACGTCAATTATTGTCACAAAAACATTTGATTAAACTTAAAACCCTCAGGTCTGACTTGATAAATAAGTTATACAGGGTGTCCCGGGACTAATGGGAAAAAAGTCAGGAGCGTATAATCTGAGCCAACATAATGTTAGTACTCCATATAAACTTTTTCTATGCAAGCTCTCGTTTTCGAGTTATAGGCCTTCAAAGTTTTAATTTTCAATTTGGTTTTTATTTTTATTTTTTGTACTGGTTATTTGATCTTTATAAAATTTGCGGCAAAGCTATAATGTACGTGTATGTTTATTTTGGAAAGGTAAACAGATTTACAGTAGTGCCTTGAAGCCAGGGACGGACTACTCGCAACGGTTAGTGATCCAAAAATTTTACAGGAATGGCACACCCTATATGAAATTATCCCCACACACTAAGCAAACGAAAAGGTACTCCTGTTAAAATTCTAACATGGCTAATATTTACAGTTTTATTGATGCACTACGTACCAATTTACCTAACTAACTTATTAATACGATGTCCAAGATTTACCTACAGTACTAAAAAAAAATTTGATGATAGCAGATGATAAAAACATAAGGAACTTATTTAATGGGAATTAAATAGGTACCCAAACAACGTAATTAGTTGCTTTTAATCAAAATTATAAACAACATTATTAAAACATTAAGAAAACCTTAAAAAACACAATTTATAAAACATTAGACTACAACTAATTCCTAAACAACAACAAAACTAACGTTATTCTAATAAATGTTCGATATGCAAAAACTCCAAATATCTCTGACCGGTGAAAGTACCGTCAATAAAGTATGGCCCTATCAAATGATTGCCAACTATTCCTGCCCAAATATTAACCATGGATCTATACTGGTTCCTAGTTTGGATAATGCCATGTGGATCCACATCATCCCATGAATGCATATTATGAGAATTAATGACTCCATCTCTGGTGAAACCGGATTCGTACGTAAAGAGTACGTGACTAATAAATGTATTGTCTGCTTGTTGTTGTCGCAGAAACCACTGGCTATACTCAAGTCGTGCAGGATAATCAGCCACTGTCATACTGTGTACTTTTTTCATGTGAAAAGGATATAACAGCTGTTCTTTTAGGACGCGATGAACAACTGATTTCTAGACGTTATGTTCTCTCGATAATTTTCGTAAACTCGATGATGTTTCATTATCAACTGCATTTAACAAGTCCTGTTCAACTGCCACAGTACGTACGCGTCGTACTGGACCTTCTCCACCTTTTTTTGGCAATACATTTCCTAAAAATTAAAATTTTGTTTTGTATACATGGAAAATTTTATTTACTCATTCATACCTGCTTCTCGTAACCTGAGATCAATACGCTCAAACATTCGTCTGTCTCGCTATGCTCTGTTTGCAAAATGTTCTGCATAAAGCCTTCTGGCCTCTAAACAGTTTCGAGAAGCCAGTCCATACATTAAATGCATATATGCGTACTCAATAAAAGTGAATTCTGCCCTTGTTACTGTCAAATTGAAGACTTATGAATTATTGACAAGTACTGACTACGAACTATTCTACACAACGTTTGACAACTAATCCTATGGTTACTTGATAAACGGTAAAAACACTTTTAAAAAGATTTTACCAACCTTCGAATTATTAAGTCGTTAATGTTTTTTATCTTCTGCTATCGTTGAATTATTTCTTGTAGTAGTGTAGGTAAATCTTGGACATCTAACAATAAGTTAGTTTTACCTCCTTGAGTATTTATAAAAAATGTGAATGCGTCAATTGGTACGTAGTGAATTAATAAAACTGTAAATATTAGCCAAACGGCTTATTTTATCGAATTCCAACAAGAGTACCTGCTCGTTAGCTTACTGTGTGATGAATTCAATTCCGATAATTTCATATAGGGTGTGCCATCTCTGCAAATTTTTTGGATCACTAACCATTGCGAGTAGTCCGTCCCTGGCTCCAAGGCAGTACTATAAATCTGTTTACCTTTCCAAAATAAACATACACGTTCATTATAGCTTTGCCGTAAATTTTGTAAAGATCAAATAACTAGTACTAAAAATAAAAATAAAAACCAAATTGAAAATTAAGACTTTGGAGGCCTATAACTCGAAAACGAGGGCCTGCATAGGAAAAATTTATATGAAGTACTAACATTATTTTGGCTTAGATTATACGCTCCTGACTTTTTTCCCATTAGTCACGGGACACCCTGTATAGTATTTCAATAGAAGATCTTACACATCGATATTGGAGAGTTAAAAACACACCTCCACTTGCGGAAGCCTTCATTCAAACCAATGAGTTCAATAAAATATACAGAACCAACAGAACATTACCTATATATAACATTCCTTATCAAGCTATATTTAAAGTCCACAAAGTTATAATCCCGAATTATACGGAATCTAATCGCATTAACACAATCGTGTTTAAATCTATACTAGCAGATTTTGCTGACGAGACAATAATATACACTGATGGATCTAAGACGAGGGATGGAGTTGGATGTGCTGTGTACATTCACAATACAAATCAATCGTTACGAATCAGATTACCCGATATATGTAGTATATCTACTGCGGAGCTGTATGCTATCTTACAGTTCTATGTTACTTAAAGTGCGATATTTTTGTCATTTTTGAAGAAATTTCAATTTGTTAGCACGATACTCCGATGTGTATACAAGTGATCAATTTTATAATTGGGTATTATTCAGGGCGTCCTGTAGATGAACTCTTTTCATTTTCAGCTCACTAGAGCCAGTACAGCGGGTGCCATGGTACCTCAAGTACCACATTTTTGGAGAAATTTCGGGTTGTTAGCGCGATACAGCCCCCCAAGTGTATATAAGTGACAATTTTATCGTAGAATATTGTTTAGATCATCTCACAGATGCGAAAAAGTTAGTTTAAATCTTTAAAAACGTTTATTTAGTTGAGATGAACTGTTTGTGATTTTTATTTTATTTAATGAACTTGTATAATCTTTCATAGTTACAAATTGTTGTACGTTACTGAACAAATCAGTTACAATTTTTTGCAAGCTACCCCTAATATATTTTCACAGGTTCTTGTAAGATTTGTAGGATAACTAGAAAATAACGCTGTAAAAAACACATCTTTATTTTGGAGCGAAATTAAATACTATTTGTCAAAAATTATATTTTATTGTTGCCACCCTCTTAAATCTACATTATTACAAAATCGTTTCATCACATACACTTTCGGGGCCAAAGTAACAAGCGGCTCAAATGTCAATCAAAACTTTCTAAGGAGCTTATCTTTTACATAGACTGATATCCTAGACACATAACTATAATAAACTTATTAGTTTCCTAATACAAATTAGTTACCCCTGTTTCTAACACACAACAAATAACATGTTACGCAAATTAAAATCAATATTCAAATCTCTATCCCTTCACTCTATAAAATTCTTTTTAAAATGAGTCAGTGATAGTATCCAGTGAGCATGCGAACAATTCTAAAGAGAATAATCTCTGATACTCCGAAGTTTGTGTTAACTCTTGCTGTCTTAGTACAACTATCTGTACTAGTAGTTTCTATAATTATACCAAGAGGCGAGTTCAATCTATTAGACTATGTTTCGACTAAGACTTTATATCCAACTTTAGTTGTTACCTTTATTTGCCAATAGCGATAGATATTAATTCCTAAATTTTCTTCTAAAGTCTCGTCTCAACTTCTGTAGACACTTAAATCGAACATTAAGGTTTTCCTTATCCATTTGATCTAAGTCAGGTGTATTAGATGTAGAATTACGATATAAAAACATCATTGGAGTTAGCGATCGCATGGTATCGTCTGTGTTTATGTGAATGGGTTACTATGAATGACTGCCTCGCAATCGCAGATTATGGTACTCAAGTCAATTCACGTTACACTAGCTTTTCTAAGTATCTTGCGTAGTACCTCATTCACAACACGCATCAGTCTTTCCTACCATCTTCCCCACCAAGGAGAAGCTAAAGTTATGAACTTCCACTCAATTTTGTTCTAGTTGTTACGGTTCTCGTTCTCTTTGCTTACCTCTTTAGCCACTAAGCATACTGCAGTTGAAATGGAGTCGTCACATGAAAATAATGTTCTTGCAAGCCTGCACCTGCGTACTGCCTCAGCCTCTAATTTTAAATAATCAAGTATCTGTTCAAGTTTTGACTCGTTCATTAAAGGAATTTTGCTCCATATATTAACCTACCATTTGGTAATACTGACTCTATCATAGGTAACAATATACACTAATATTTCTCTTTGTAATACCCATAAGGTTCGCATTGTACAAATTAAATGATCATGGTACATTCTGAAACAAAACATCATAACAAAACACTACCTCACATTTTATTGCTCTTATTGCTCGGAATATGTATTTAAAAGAATAAAAAATGTCAACATACACTTCGATTGTAAATTATACAGGGTGTCATGGAGTTGATGTACTAAAAGTGGTAAAAGATAGTATTAATAACATAAGTGCAAGATAAGAGCTATTTTTTGGTTTTCGCTGTATAACTAAAATAGTTCAATTTTTCCAATTTAGATCTGTTTGTAAGATAACTTCTACATTATAAAACAATAGTTATTATATATTTTAAGTTTTGCTAACCTTAAAACATGTTCTTTACAACTAGAACATAATAATTACTTCAATACAAAAGCACCGGTGCTGACAAAATATTTTTTTAAATCGCAAATCTCAGCTGCACAAAATTTCAATCATTTTTCCAATGCGGTATTTAAAAATATCATTCTAGAAAAAAGTATGTAAGTAATCTGAGGAAAAATAAATAAAATTATATGATATGAACAAAAAGTTACATAAGAAATTATTTTGGCTCCGAAACAATTTTTCAGGTTTGTTATCTACACATCGAAATTGATTACCAGCCGCGCTAGTACTTCAATAAACGTAACATTTTACCGCCAAAAATTATCAGTTATTTCGCGCAGGGATAAACCGATAAGAAATAAAGTCAAATTTAGAACGTTATCTAACTACGCCAAAGATAACCACGTAAGCTCAAAAACCTTCACCTTCAAAATTGTCCAATAAAACATCAAGACCGCATTGGGATAAGTTTTCTTTGTAGGAATCTTTTTGAGGCTCAAACGCCATCTTGATAATTTACACGGGACCTTTTTGGTGAGAATCATCTATTATTGGAATATAAACTATGAAAATCCCATTTTTATTATTATCCGTTCAATATAATGAATCAATTATAGAAACATTTATATCATATACCTGTCAAAAACCTTGCAACCAAAGACATTTAACAACAACCGTCAACGAAATAACTCCACCAACTTCCGTTCAATACCTAAAACCTACAACAACGCAGTAATCTCGAGCTCAAGTAATAGCAGAGCTGCGACGTACTTACACGAACCTGGCCGATAGGCGTAAGGGTTTTTTTGGCAAAGATTCTATGCTGGCGATGTAAAATATTTTTTCATTCACCCCCCTACGAAAATGTATTGTTTTGTTTTAAAACGTATTTATTTACAATAATTTTACATTGAATATTTACAATCCTGACACCTTCGTTTGGCTGTGCCTGTGTATATGGCACCTTGCGATTTTGCATAATCCATTTATTTTGATTTTATAACTACCTTTGTCCCGTATTCACAAATATGATTTCATGGCTATTTCGACTGTAAATCCCTGAAAAGCAGCTGAAAAACAGGGTTTCAAAACAAACAGAGTGATTAAGTTATGAGAGAAAGCAACATGACAGATGTTTCTTATGGTTTATTATAGTTTATTATATTATGTGTATTGAAATTTTGAGGGTGATCAGAGGTATTAGTACCTTTGATTCTATGTCTTTGGTTGTTGAGATTAAACAACTGATTATGTGAACAAGTTACCATGCAGAAGCCTACACCTACAATCACGGGTGTCTTCTGCGCGACTGGCGGCTTTGAATGTTTCACGAAGATTTTTTGGTAAACAATGATTATAAAATTTTTTGGATATTTTTGTTATAGAGTCCTTAATAGTGGGTAAATCTGCTTGTTCATGTAACCATGTATTTTTTGGAAGTTTAGAGGAAAATGTTTTGTGTGGTATTGCCATACGTAGGCACTTGGGTCCTTCGAGCCGAAAATATATTTTTTATTTTAAATAGGCCAGCGAAAGCGAAAGTAAAACATGCCATGTTATCGGTAGCTAAGTATAAAAAACTTTCGTGCCCTGGACAACGAACAAATAAAATGTCAAAGTACTTTTCAAATATCTATTTGGATTGGAAATTAAATGTAAAAATACAAATGATGTATGTTCCTGAAAGATTTAACGGCAGATGTTGATTGAAATCTTGTTTGAAAGCAACGTCACTGGAAATTTTGACTTGCTTGTCGATTTGCGCACCATGATCATTAAATTCTTCTGAATGTTTGCTTTCCTGAATATATATAGATTTTGTGGGCATAATTTCATTAGCAACTTCTATTTTCAGAGTCACTGAATCTGCTATATATCCTTCTGCTACCATTGACGACCTCCACCCCCCGTGCCTTTTCATATCTAAAATGTCCACACCTAGAGCATTTGCTAGTAATGTAGAGGACGTTCTTCGAAACGAGTGGCCGGTCTACTGATTTGGGTTTGTAATTTTAAGAAATTTAGCTATGTCGTACGGAATTTTTGAAATTGTATGCTTTCCAACCACCTGATTTACACATCTGCCCCGATCATAACGATAAAAAAAGCGTTCATGTTGCGCCTTTTTTGGTCGGAGTTGCATATCATGATTAACAAACGTTACCCAATCTTCTGGTACTACATATCATCTTTTCACATTGTTTTTTGTAGTAAGAATCTACACTAAAATAACACAATTTTTATACTCAACGTCCTTCACTTTTAAATTATATAACTTGTCAGTTCGGCATGCCCCAGCTACTCCAAAAATGGCTACCACTTCTTTCATTGAATATATTTTATCAGAAGCTTCTAACAAAAACTTTGATATATCACCTTTTGTAAATACCTGAGATTTTCGAGGTTGATATCCATCCTTTTTCCTTTTTATGAATGCCTTCAAGCGGCCAAATTTCGGAATATCCTGGTTGTTATTTAATGACATAATCAATTTAAACATTGAGTATTCTGACCATAATGCAACAGGGGAGAGTGTCTTTAATTTTTCTAAGAAAAATACCAATAATGCATCTTCAGTTATTGAGGACATATCTTTCGTTGTACACCATTCGATGAAATTTTCATACGCTTGATTGTAACGGTCTTTTTCCGGTAACAAAATTCTGCACGCAATAATTGCTGCTTTTTCAATGGAGTTCATTTTTAACTAGATTCTAGCCTAATATTAAACTTAAAAGATGTAGACTTTATGGAAGAATAATGATTTGACAACTTTCAAAATATTAGTTTTTGCTGACACGAATGTTACCAAAGTAACGTTAACCCACGTCTTCTACCCATTTTATTGCAGCCTACAGAGAATTTTTTGCATCTTTAAATTGTGTGTTTTAATAATAAAATCGGGGGAAGAATGAAAACTTTAATACTTGTAGGTTTGTTTTCGTTTGTCTAGGTTGAATAATATTCCCAGAGGTGAATATAACAATTTTATTCTAAAAATACCTAAATTTACAGTCCAAATCGATTTTTTGAAGTTGTCCGTCACAATTTTCTCTCGTCTCTCCCTTATTGAATCCCCGGCAACCAAAAACTCTAAATGTCATAAGATGATTCTCATCAAGGGTTCTAAATGTAAATAAGTAGAACTTCAATAAAACGTTAAAATAAAATCACAACAATAACACCAACTAAATACATTAAAAATTCAATTATCTACATTCGGCCATCCTATTATGAATCCGACCCGGATTCACTTTGGTTATCAACCCAAGGTTTCATGAACTCTGCACATGTAGAAGTACGCACTGGTTCCTCATGATGGCCCACTTTTATTACGTCATATCTGTCATTGGGTTTTACCTTTGTGACTTCATAGGGTCCTAGGAATTTTTTATGAACTTTAATTCCTACTCTAAATTGGGTTCTTTTAATGGCTACCAAATCTCCTTTTCTATATAACCTTGATTTTTTTCTTCTTAAATTATAAGTTTTTCTGTTTTCTTCCTGTACTTTTAAAATCTGTTTTTTGCTTTCTGCTCTGAGTTCTTTTCTCTCTTCATCAAATTTTTGTATTGTAGCTTCTTCCAATAATTCCTTGATTACTATTTCTTCTTTATTTCTCATCTTTACTCCTGTTAGAATTTCAAAAGGTGTAGTCCCTATACTTCTCTGAATAGTAGAATTCAATGCTCTTTGTACGCGCTCAACATATTTAAACCATTTTCTAGGATAGTTCAAGGTAAGTTTCGTAAGAACTGGAATGATAATACGATTCACTCTCTCAATCTGACCATTTCCTTTCAGAGCTCCAGTGGTTATTATTAAGCATTGTATGCTTTCATCAGTACAATAGTTTTTGAATTCTTCAGAACTGATAGCAGTTCCTCGATCTGTTATAATTCTACCTGGGTTTCCAAAAACTTGTTTTTGTTTCTCCAACCAACTAATAACTTCTTTAGTTGTTGTAGATTTACATGCATATAGCCAGGTGAATTTGGAGAAATTATCAACAATCGCCAATATATAACGATAATTTTTATTAGTCGAAGGCATTGGTCCTTAATGATCGATGTGATATGTGTGCAGTGGTCCTTCCTGTTTAGGTATGGGATGTAACATCCCTTCCTTCTTTCCTTCCTTTCTGTTACCTAATATACAATGTATGCAATTTCCCAAATAATTTTTAATTTTTTCTTTCAACTTTGGAATATAAAATTCTCGTCTTACCACTTCTTCTGTCTTTGGGAGTGCAAAATGACCAATCTCGTGTGCTATTTTTATTATATCCATCTGCATTGCTTTTGGAGCTACTAACAACTCCTTTCCATTCTCAAATTTATAAAGTATATGATTCTTAACTAAAAAAATCTCATAATCTTCTGTACTCAATATCTTCTTTATCGCTAATATGTGTTCGTCCATTTCTTGTGCTCGTCTAAGTCGTTCTATAACACCATCTTCTTCAATAAACGTCTTCGTAATTTCCATAACAACTGGATAACGACTTAAAGCATCTATGTGAGACATCCTGCTCCCTTTGCGATGTTCAATTTCATATGAATACTCCTCCAATAATAAAGCCCATCTAGCAACTCTGGTGGTCAAATCCTTCTTAGTCATAGTCTTCTGGAAAGCTGAACAATCAGTAACAATTTTAAATTGTATTCCTAGTAAATATATTCGAAATTTCTTCACTGCTTGAATGATGGCTAACACTTCGAGTTCATAGCTACTGTATTTTTCCTCAGCTGGTGTAGTTTTCTTGCTCATGTAGTAAACTGGATGGAATTTATTATCTTCGCTCGACTTCTGCATCAGACAGGCTCCATAACCATATTTGCTCGCGTCTGTATGCAATTCCGTTTCACCGCCCTGCTTATAAATATTTATTACTGGTTTACAAGATAGTAATTTTTTGAGTCTCTCAAACGCCTCTTTCTGTTCGTCACCAAAAACAAACTTTTGCTCCTTCCTCAAAAGATCACTCAAAGGTTTCGCGATAATGGAATATGAGGAGATGAACTTGCGAAAATATCCTGTTAAAACTAGAAAAGCTTGAATTTGTTTAAGAGTCGTTGGTTGTGGAAAATTCCTGATTTCCAAAGTCTTCTCATTTGAGGGTTGGACTTTCCCACCCTCAATGATAAATCCTAAAAATGCTATCTGCGTTTTTAGTAATTAACATTTCTTCTTCTTTATGTCTAGACCATAGTCTTTCGCAACCTGAATAACTTCTCTTAACCTTTCAAGTCCTTCTTCTTCTGTAGAGCTTATTATTATTATATCGTTCATATAATAAAGCATAATATTTTTCAGCAACAATTTTCTAAAAACAGTACTCACGAATCTCTGAAAAACTGATGGACTATTGCATAATCCAAAAGGACATTTTAGAAATTCAAATTGACCGTGGTGTGTAACAAATGCGGTATATTTTATACTTTCTTCTTCTATTCCAACGTGAAAAAATCCATTCCTCAGATCGATGGTACTGAAGTATTTAGCAGCCTGCAATCTATCCAACACATCTTCGATTAAAGGAAGAGGAAATCTATCCTTTACTATGTTTTTGTTAAGTTTCCTGTAATCACAACATTTTCTAGTACTGCCATCTTTCTTTTTAACAAGAACTATTGGACTAGCAAAGTCAGATGAACTACATCTTATAATGCCTTCTTCTAGCCATTCTTCTATTTGCGCCTCAACCTCTTCTTTTTCTGGTACAGCTAACCTTCGCGGACTTTGGTATATTGGCTCTTCATTCTTCAATAGAATATGCATTTTAACATCAGCTTTCATAATCTTCTCTGGTTAATATTCTTTTATAAGTTTCTTTGATTCTTCCCAAATTTTTTCATTTTTTATATGTGTAACATCACATATACCAGTTTCTCTATCAGCTTCTTCGTCTATTGTTATCTTCCACAAAAAATTCTGCTTTTCCTTCTTAAAAACAACAATTTCACCACCTCTAAAGATAACATCTACTTGAGCTAAAACATCATTTCCCACAATCGCCTTGAAGTTTGACGCTTCAGAAGGAATAACATGGATTTTCAGAAATAACTCCTCTCCAATAATGAAGACATTTCTATTGAAAGATCTCAAGGTTATTACTTTGTTTGACCCAATACCTCTAAGAGTAATAAATTCTTCATTTATTTTTATATCTTTGAAGTATGTTTCGTATACGTCTTGTCGTATCGCCGTGATATCACTTCCTGTATCCAAAAGTGCTATTAATTGAATATTATCAATATTCAAGTTAACGCTATTTTTTGGAACCATCTCAACTATCGTCATATTTGAACTTCCACTTCCAGTCTTCTTCTCTGGACGTTTATTTGATACATGCCTATAACCAGAACAAACAAAACACTTTGGTCCTTTCGCTTTATCGGGACATTCGTTGGACAAATGACCTTTGCCTCCACAGTTAAAACAACATCGCAGGTTACTTTTCTTATTCCTTTTCTCGTCTTTGTCCCTCTTAGTTTCAGTTTTCCATTCCTTTATGTGTTTTCCCTCTCGGTTTCTCTCTTCGAACTGTGTAGTTTTAGAAGTTTTAATTAGTTCATATAGCCTAACCTTTTCTTTGAATTCACCAAACGTTTTTGCACCATACAAAATAAGTTTATTTGATGTATCATCCTGTATACCATCAATTATATATTGAATCAAAACTTCAGACTCTATATTTGCTCTACTTCCGATCTCTCGCATTATTAGTACATACTCTTGTACTGACTCTTCCCTCCGCCTTTTTCTTGTCATCAGTAATTTATGTATTTGAGCACTACTAACTTTCACTTCAAATTCAGCAATTAATTTTTTTTTAAATCATCCATTTCGTAATTCCTCTTTCTGACTGAATAAATAGCCTAGCAAGTCCTCTCAATGATTTTTTCGCAAATATCAACTTCTGCAATTCATTCCATCCTGTCAGCTTAGAAATTTCTTCGAAATCCTCAATCCATTTTCGAACTGGATAATTGTCTCTTCCATCAATAGTTCTAATACTATATTCAACGTCTTTGAATGTCAATGAAAACGAACTCTTTAGCTTCATATTTTCAAAAGATTCGCTATTCTTGTTAACTGCATTATTTTCATTCTCGTCTTCGTCGGAACTCACCTCACCTTCCGATTCTTCTTCCACTTCATCATCTGTCACTTCATTTTCATCATTTCACTGTAGGTCATTCATGAAGGAACAAATGCGTGCAACTACTTCTTCATCACTACCAGAATAATCAGGATCAAGTATATTACAAATAGCAATAAGATCAGGCAACTGCACTTTTTGTTTTACCTCATTTATTTTTTGTGCATATTCCGAAGACTTTCTGTCTAAATGAAAACCAGAAAATTCACGTACATTTTTCCGCGTTTCCCTACCTTCTCCCACGATTCCAAAAGCAACTACATGTAAAGCCTGTACTGCCTTGAGTGAACTACTGGAAATATTTTTTCCGATTCTTGGAATATCCCCTAAATTAGTCATTAAAATAAATACGATATCAATCAATATGTTAAAATAAATAATTAATACTACAAACAGAAATCACCTTATGCCCCAAAATTCTAATGAATTTATAACAAGTCAAGTTGCAACTTATTTATTATTCGGCAATTATCAAAATGAACCTGAATATTGTGACGTTTACAAAATATGGAACGAAAATGAACTACTAACTCAAAATAATTGATTACGTAACCCAATCAAAATAATTAAAGCAATTATATCTTCTATTAACAGCTGGTGTAATATGACTATCTAGCTCGTCTATTGGAACAATGTATCGTACCTTGTTTATTCCAAAATAATATGCAATTACGTCTGAATTTCTTCAAAGTCTTCTTACTCCCTTCCACAAGTGTTACTTCTTTGTCTGCTTGTATTCGAAGTCGGCTTACTCCCGTCTTTTCACGTCTTTTGCTGCTTTGTTCGAAGTATTCTTACTTCCGTCTTTTTACATTTTCGTCTGCTTGTATTCGAAGTCGTCTTACTCCCGTCTTTTCACGTCTTATGCTACTTTGCTCGAAGTATCCTTACTTCCGTCTTCTTCAGTTCCGTCTCCTTCGAAATTAGGTTTTCGCTTCGACTATAATTTTATCTGCATCCCGGTTGAACCCCCAAAAATGTAGGTTTGTTTTCGTTTGTCTAGGTTGAATAATATTCCCAGAGGTGAATATAACATTTTTATTCTAAAAATACCTAAATTTACAGTCCAAGTCGATTTTTTGAAGTTGTCCGTCACAATATTCTCTCGTCTCTCCCTTATTGAATCCCCGGCAACCAAAAACTCTAAAGGTCATAAGATGATTCTCATCAAGTATTCTAAATGTAAATAAGTAAAACTTCAATAAAACGTTAAAAGAAAATCACAACAATAACACCAACTAAATACATTAAAAATTCGATTATCTACATACATTACACGCTGCAAAGCCCTTTCAGGTGCTCGGAGGTATTCAAATAGCCTCGGCTACGTTTCGCTTCGCCTCGGCTATTTAAATACACCTCGCACCTATAAGTAAGCTTTCGCAGCTTGTAATGTGAATAACTATTTATCGATACGAAAGCACTTTGCAACTACTAACAAAACTCCTTTATAAAAACGGTTTGTTTATCACAAAATAGGTATCTGATACTGCCAAATAGAAAAATTGTGTTTCTATAGACAGCCAAATACTTTGCCATCATTGCATGTAAAATTTAGCAACATAATATTTTACATTATAGTAAGGCGACTTTGCAGTAGCAGCTACAGTTTCTATTGCTATAGCCAAAAATGGACTGATAAAATTTTTTTTAAGAATCTCTCAGTGAGTTCTTAACGGAATATTTTGTTTATAAACCAAATATCGGCAATAAGAAAGTATTTTTTCTACGACTATTGTAGAATTTCTATATTCCGACGTAGTTTTTGATTATGGAATAGCTTCATTCTAGCACTAGTCCAAGAATATTCATTCTCGACCTTGTTATGGAATGAATACTTGTGGTGTCCTCTAAATATCACGGTTGATTTGACGAAAAGATAAAATAGGCGTGTTTCGTTTTGTACACCTGCTGCACTGCGCAGAGTAGAAGCATTGTTTATATATACGGTCGTTTTATATAAACTAGGGTAGATGTTTTTGATTATATTTCTAGTTGAACTTCGTCAACTGGCGTGGACATTCATCTAAATAAATAATCTTAATTTGACAAAGTTAATGTCGAAATTAATAATTTATTATGTACAAATTTACAAAATGTTACAAAGTTGAGTTGTGAACGCTGAATTTCTGTGGTTTCAGATCGGAAGACACTTTATGTTTCGAATTGATGAAATTTAAACTAACTTTGTTATTGAGCGTTGAGGTCGATTCGATGAGTGTGTAAAACTCGCGTCGATTAATGTAAAACTCGCGTATAGAAGTGTAGAACTGACGAGTTACAAACTAACTTCGTTGCTGAGCATTGCGCTCGAGTCGATGAAAGTGAAAAAACTGACTTTGTTGTTGAGCGTTGCGCTCGATTCGATGAGTTAGAAACTAACTTTGCTGTTGAGCGTTGCGCTCGATTCAATGAGTGTGTAACTGATTTCTTCACGTTGTGAGACGTGTTGAATAGAAATCTGCGAGGGGAGTGTTTACACGTGAAATGGGTTGACCAACCGAAAATAAATATTTCCTATTAGCCAGCATCACTTGACTTGTCGGGTTCCCAGACAAGAATCAACTATGGGTGCTGCCAATAGTAAGTTAAATTTCTATGAAATACTACAATAGCAATTGTAACCTATTCACTCAGAAAGGTAATTCAAAAATGTCTTTCATGTCTTCCGAACCTCGACCATAAAATTCATGCAGAATTGACACTAAACTTAGGGTTTTTACAATACAATATATAATAGGGTGAAACGTGACCTTTTCCCAACTTCTTAACTATAGGACAATGCATCAAGATGTCGACTTCCAAAAAAGGTGCTATGCATATGCCCATACAAAACAATTTACAATCATTGTTGGAAAACGTGATATTTACAAAGTATTTTGAAAATGAAATTAAAATATCCTTCTGAATTTACTACAATAGAAAGATCTTATCAATTCTGCAACATATTTCTACAAAGCTATTAACTAAAATGATTTTACGCCTTGAATATATACAATAAAAAAAAGGACACATATAACTATCTCATATATTCTAAAGGTATCATCAACGAATACATTTCAAGATTTTACAATCTTGAACATACTCCTCCCGTTGAGAGAATACGATCAATTATAAAGTCTTCAGCATTCGTCGGTAGAATCGGAAGTAACGCTACCTTCTTCACATTTCGGACAACTGAAGATTTCGCGGTTTTCACTAAAACAGTACGTACCACACCGTCACTACCGGGATAGCACTTCATGATTCTTCCCAGGGCCCATTGTGAGAGTGGATGTTGTCTTCTCGTAGTAAGGTCACAGCCCCTTCGTGGATTTCAGGACCGGCCTTTTCCCATTTGGTGCGAACCGTCAATTCGTTCAGGTACTCCTTACTCCATCGCGTCCAGAAATGCTGCTTTACCTTCTGGATGTGCTGCCAGTGTGACAGACGGTTACTAGGAGTCGTGGAATAATCACGACTTCGCAAGTTTGTCAGTGAGTCCCCTATTAAAAAATGGCCAGGCGTAAGGGCGATAGGATCGGTAGGGTCAGAGGAAATACTAGTTATTGGTCTGGAATTTAATATAGCTTCGATTTCGATAATTAATGTGTTAAATTGGTCATACGTAAATAGCATATCACGTCCGACAACTCGGTATGAATGTTTTTTAAAGCTTTTCACTGCCGCTTTCCATAAGCCCCCAACGTGTGGTGCTTGAGGAGGACTGAAATGCCACTGAATACCCTTGTCGCTCATGTATCCTTGAATTCGATCTTGTGCTTCGCGTGTATGGACGTCTTCAATTAATTCCCTTAGCATCCGATCAGCTCCAACGAAATTCGTTCCGTTATCACTGTAAATGTCGTGACATAAGCCGCGGCGGGAAACGAAACGTCTCAACGCTGCCAAGAATCCTACGGAAGTGAGGTCTATAGCTACTTCCAAGTGTACAGCCTTTGAAGCTAGACAAACAAATATAGCAACGTAAGCCTTTACGGGTCCTTGGTTACGGTATTTCTTCTCCTTTAAGAGAAATGGTCCACAATAGTCAATCCCAACTTGATTAAATGGGTTCGAGATATAGATATGAGCTTTCGGCAATTTACCCATAATGTAATTGATAGGTGATGGATTAGCCTTGAAGCAGGCACAACATTGTTTAATATTTTTATACACTTGACTACGTCCGTCAATAATCCAAAATTTACGACGAATTGAGTATGAAGTTTGCTGAACTCCAGCATGAAAATGCTTTTTATGAAAATATACTATAACTAAATTGGTCACGTGGTTATTTTTAGGTAATATAATCGGATGTTTAGCGTCGAATGGTAAGTTAGACAATATCAAGCGACCGCCTACCCTCATTATCCCTTCTTTGTCCAGAAAAGGATTTAACTTGAGCAAGCTAGAATGAATGGATTTATGATAGTCGGCTGAGAGTAAAATCTTTATGTCATTAGAAAAGGTTTGCTTCTGCACGCATCGGATTATTCTCGTTTCTACTTGGCTCACTTCCTCAACTGTTAAGGGTTTGGTGGATGGTGTTCGTCTTACGAAACGAAAACAGTAGGCCAACGAACGGGTCATTCTTTCTAGAGTAGCAAATCTGTATAATGTCACAAAGGGTCGGGCAGCTGTAATCAAGCATACTCGTTTGCGTTGCTCAGGTAGTTCAGATATTTCTTCCTCTTTCGGTAAATCGAGATTCGGCCACGCCGACATAGATTGGCCTAACCATCATGGACCATCTCGCCACAACGTCGCAGAGGGAAAATCTGCAGGTAATACTCCTCTAGATACGAGATCGGCCGGGTTATCGTGTGTGGACACATGTCGCCATTGCTTCACTTGCGTCATTCTTTGTATGTCAGCTAAACGATGTGACACAAAGGTTTTCAACTGTTGAGGACAAGTTTGAAGCCAGCGTAATACGATTGTAGAATCGGACCAGTAGAAAATTTCAACTTCTTCTCGGAGGTCCGCATTTACAGTTTCCATTAAGGTATACAAGAGGTGTGCCCCGCACAGCTCTAATCTCGGTATTGTTATCGTCTTAATAGGAGCAACACGGGACTTAGCACATAGTAACTGCACTTTAATGTTTCCTAAGCGATCGATAGTACGTAAATAAACGCATGCACCGTATGCTCTTTCACTAGCGTCGGAAAATCCATGCAATTGAACTTCTTTAACATCTGAGGTAATCACGGTACGTGGAAATGACAACAAATTAACTGACGGTAATTGTTGGCAATATATTTGCCATTCACTGTGTAATTCGATAGGCAACGATTCGTCCCAATCAACCTTATAATTCCACAAGCTTTGTAAAATGATTTTCGCTAGTATAATAACTGGTGCTAATAACCCTAAAGGGTCGAATATTTTTGCAACTTCGGATAATATAATCCTTTGAGTAATCCTAATTGTCTGAATAGGATTAACGGTATACATGATCGTTTTGCGAATCCCAGTGAATGCCTAATGTTTTCAAGGTAGTGTCACCCAGTTGCAATCTTGGGTATACATCTTCGACAGGTATATTTTCCTTTACCGAAGGATCGTTGGATGCCCATTGTCTCATTATTAGACCGGCGGAGGAAAGGATTCCATTCATTTCTTTTATCATGATTTTTGCTTGCTCTTGACTCATAGCGCCACTGAGGAAATCATCCTCATAAAATTCGGTTAATAACATTGGGGCGGCTACGGGAAACCTTTCACTCTCATCTTCACTTAATTGATGCAGACATCGGATGGCTAAGTACGACGCGCAAGTGATACCGAACGTGACGGTATTTAATTCGAAAATTTGCAGCCTTTTCTGTTGATTCCTCCAAATGATACGTTGAAATTTACGATCTTTGCTTCTCACTAGGAATTGTCGATACATCT
This sequence comes from Galeruca laticollis, assembly GCA_963921935.1. Taxonomy (NCBI): domain Eukaryota; kingdom Metazoa; phylum Arthropoda; class Insecta; order Coleoptera; family Chrysomelidae; genus Galeruca; species Galeruca laticollis. Next base: position 202,395,381 of record OY998175.1, on the reverse strand, counting down.
GTTTTAAGTCGCCTGTAATCACGATAGGGTGTTCACGAAACCGAATCAATGTTGTGAATAAATCCGGTTGAATATTGGGGCCGGTGTACAGGACGTCATTTACTGATACGCCCGTGGAAGTCTTTAGTGAACCATCATATACAACACGTACTTTAATAGTCAGACTCGTGTCCTTAATAACGGCGTGATGAGGTAAATAATAACCATCTGATGTCGACGGACTGTCCACAACGGGGGACATGTGACGTTGGTTTAAATAGTCATCTAAAACCTCTTCATATAAGAATTTGAGGGTAGGCGTTTGGTTTAACTCACGTTCAATACTATCAAATATTTTTCTTGCGAAATAGTAAGATTTACCTAGGTTATGTGCCTGCGGGTTGAAGGGTAGTGCAACTACATAGCGCCCACTCGATTCTCTAGTTACGTGCTTCCGGAAATGCTGTTCACATTTTTCTTCTTCTTTGGAGAATTTTTTGATTCTAGGACATTCTTCTATCTCCCAAAATTTCTGAAGATCGAAGTCTATAGGAGTAGTAGTAACATAACAATTTGATTTTGCTGGCACATTGGAAGGGGCAGCTCCGCCTATTATCCAACCGAGCATTGTTTTTTGAAGGTATAATTCTTGTTGATTAGGAGCGGATAACTTGATTTGTCCTACAGACAATAACGCAAGAGTGGTGCCAGTTCCTAACAATATATCGACTGGTGCAGGTCGATGGAAATGTGGGTCTGCTAATTTTAGATTAGCGGGTATCTTTATCAACTCACGCTGGATCGGTTGATCTGGTATAACGTGAGAGATAGCTGGTACGATTGAAAATGTTAACGTCTTTTTGTACGCGTTTATCCGTGATTTGATGGTAGCCGTTGTTAATTCGGTGCAGTACGTGGTCATAGCATTTAAAGCTCCTACGGGTACATTACATGTTGTTTTCTTCAATCTTAAGATATCAGCAAGCCGCTGAGTGATGAAATTGGTGGTGGAGCAGGTATCAAGCAAGCCTCGGCATTGAATAGGTCTTTCATCCTTGTCTAGAATATCAAGCACTGAGGTGACCATTATGTCGTTAGACAGCGCATTTACCACGAGTGATACCTGTCTCTGTTCTGATACTTCGTTGTGTTGAGAAGGCTCAGATGTACTCCGTTCAACTGGTATGTGCAACAATTTATGATGCCGTTTGTTGCACTTTTTACACGAGGCCTGTGTTTTGCATGCTTTAACTCCATGCCCTTTCCCAAGGCAATTAAAACACAAACGATCATCTGATATAAATGTTCGTCGGTTTTCAACGGATAATCCACGGAACTTTTCACAAACGTACAATGTATGAGAACTATTGCATGCAGGACAGATAATCAATCTTTGCTGATGCGATGTATTACCATGGTTATTTGTGTGTGACAAAAGCTTGCGAACGGGTTTCTCTGCGTTGGTTATCTTTTTCATATCTTGGTGCTTTGTTGTGAGGTACTTCGTGTTGAGACGGATCTGCACAATTAGCTCTTCTTCCCAAAAATTTTAGTAATGTTTTAAACTATGGGAACTGATCATCTTGCAAAGTTAATTCCCAATGCCAAGCCGTATTCGAGCTGACCTTGGATAAAATCAAATCGACTAGTGGGATGTCCCATGAGTCAACTGGAGCCTTCAGGTTCTCCAACGCTCTCGTGTGTTGATAGAACACGTCAACGAGCTCGTTTATTGCAACGGGAGTGTCTTTGTTTAATCGAGGAAACTCTCTCAAAATTGCCATATGACGACGTGCCATACGACGTGGATTTTCAAATTTGTCCTTTAAAATTTAAATAGCAACACTATAATTACAGTTGGTGATTTCAAGTGACTCAATTACCCTGGCTGCCTTTCCAGTTAATGATGATTTCAGATAATTTAGCTTTTCAACGTCTCGAATCTCTTTATCGCCCACCACGGCTGAGAATAGGCTAAAGAATTCGGTCCATTCTTCAGGGGTTCCATCGAAAGGTTTGAGTATTATAGGAGGCAAATTGACTGCTGATTTGATGTTACCAATGTGTATGGTATCTACTGGACGTATGCCATTGGACGATGGTGTTATTTTATCGAGAAGATCTAAAGCACGCGCTTTTTCCAACCTGAAGCTGTCGTTATAGGAGCTACGATGATCCATTTCCTCTTGGTATAACTCCTCTATGCTATCTTGGATTGCGTCAAACTTTTCATATGCTTTAGTTGCGTTATCTAACGTCGTTTGAATCAAATTTTCACTGACTCTCGTAGGCTCATCGTTTGCTTGGTCGATGAGCTTTCTTAATGTCGTAATAGTTGTTTGTATTTAACCGCGCTGCCGTTTTAGTTTAGTAAGTTCAGCCATTTCAAATTTAGTTTATGCGTGAGTATGGTAAGGAATTTCAACAATGTTTATATGATACTAATATGGAAACAGGACGGATAATTGGCACATTTAAATAGATAACTGACCAACTTTCCTTGATTATCCTGGCTGCTGTTGTGATGAATCCTTGGAACTGCGATTTGAACTGCTAATTGAACTGCTATACTTTCACTACGATTTGAACTGCTATACTTGCACTATGATTCTACTGCTATACTTGCACTATGATTTGAACTGCTCACTTGGTACTGGCACTTTACAATGTTATATAACAATACTTGTTATATCCGGCTCGAAGGCCCAGTGTTTTTGATTATATTTCTAGTTGAACTTCGTCAACTGGCGTGGACATTCAACTAAATAAATAATCTTAATTTGACAAAGTTAATGTCGAAATTAATAATTTATTATGTACAAATTTACAAAATGTTACAAAGTTGAGTTGTGAACGTTGAATTTCTGTGCTTCCAGATCGGAAGACACTTTATGTTTCGAATTGATGAAGTGTAAACTAACTTTGTTATTGAGCGTTGAGCTCGATTCGATGAGTGTGTAAAACTCGCGTCGATGAATGTAAAACTCGCGTCTAGAAGTGCAGAACTGACGAGTGAAAAACTAACTTTGTTGTTGAGCCTTGCGCTCGTTTCGATGAGTTAAAAACTAACTTCGTTGCTGAGCATTGCGCTCGAATCGATGAGTGTGAAAAAACTGACTTTGTTGTTGAGCGTTGCGCTCGATTCGATGAGTGTGTAACTGATTTCTTCACGTTGTGAGACGTGTTAAATAGAAATCTGCGAGGGGCGTGTTTACACGTGGATTGGGTTGACCAACCGAAAATAAATATTTCCTATTGGCCAGCATCACTTGACTTGTCGGGTTCCCAGACAAGAATCAACTATGGGTGCCGCCAATAGTAAGTTAAATTTCTATGGAATACTACAATAGCAATTGTAACCTATTTACTCAGAAAGGTAATTCAAAAATGTCTTTCATGTCTTCCGAACCTCGACCATAAAATTCATGCTGAATTGACACTAAATTTAGGGTTTTTACAATACAATATATAATAGGGTGAAACGTGACCTTTTCCTAACTTCTTAACTATAGGACAATGCATCAAGATGTCGACTTTCAATAAAGGTGCTATGCATATGCCCATACAAAACAATTTCCAATCATTGTTGGAAAACGTGATATTTACAAAGTATTTTGGAAATAAAATCAAAATATCCTGTGAATTTACTACAATAAAAAGATCTTATCAATTCTGCAACATATTTCTACAAAGCTATTAACTTAAATGATTTTACGCCACAAATATATACAATAAAAAAAAGGACACATACAACTATCTCATATATTCTAAAGGTATCATCAACGAATAAATTTCAACATTTTACAATCTTGAACAGTAGAAGTAGTTTAGAAATACCAAAATGCAAAGAAAATCCTCCAAACTCAACGTAAAATGACTAATATGGTCATTGAATATTAATTGTTAGAGCCAGAAGTGCAGAATAAGTGTACTTTATGACACTTTTTAATCAAAAAAGGAGAAAATACACTAGCTATTAGCAACAATTGTCAACTGTCAAAATTGTCTAATTTTTTTATATTTTAAATTCAATTTCATATTACTTCATAAAAAGTGAGTAAATTTATATTATTTGATTTAAATAATAGCTATTATATGGCTTAATTCCTCTTTAGTGTCTGATACTGACAGTGATAGTGGTAGTTTTGTCCCAACTCCTCCAGAAATTAGGGAGTTGGCAGAGGCGACAGCAGGCAATCTGTTGCCTGAAAAATCCAATCATATTTATCTTCAACAATATGACCTGTTCATCCAATGGCGTAGATTAAAAGAAGCCCAATTATTTTCAGAGAATGTATTTCTTGTATACTTTGCAGAATTAGCATAGTCAAATAAACCATCTACTCTCTGGAAAATATATTCAATCCTAGAAACCACTATTAACATAAAACATAAAAAGGATTTGTCAAAATATGCCAGGTTACGAGCATTTTCAAAAAGACAATCTGAGGGATATCGAGCGAAAAAATCAAAATCATTAACTGGAGCAGAAGTTAACTGTTTCATAAACAATGCGCCTGATGATAAATACCTCGCTACAAAGGTAAAATACATTATTAGCGTAAGTCTAAATGAAGTTGTGAATAATATATATTTATCAAATAAACCCTAGATTCGTCTTTCCATTATTGGATAATTGATATTCGCAGAAAATCTTGCATTATTCTCCAGTTAATATATTAGGAGCTATAAGAAATAAACTTGTTCGGATTGTGAATAACAACGGACTGAAGCCGACTAACTACGAATTGATTTTTCTCTCTTTTTAATTAATTGTTTCTAGTATTGCCGATTCTAGCCTAGTTTAAATTAAAACTGTCAGATTAGTTTTTAAATGGACATTTTTAATGATTTCGAAGAACTTGAAGACCAAGAGATACATTAATAGTAGATTTTGTAAACCCAGAACGTGACGCATATACAGTGACAGGACATATTGATCATGGTTAAAGATGGGATAAGGGAGAATCCTTACACTGTTTTCGATACAATTACAGCAATTATTAAAAAAATATTTATATAAAATATGAAATATTGATTTCAGTGCTGTCAAGCAAGTGACAGCTAGCCTATAATCTATTTTGTTACCTACAAGGCGACCGTGGAACATGATAATTGTTTATCCGTTTCTATCATATTCACATTGTGCATCAAACTATCTTTCTCTACACATATTATGAAGTCAGTCATTGTAATTTTATTGCAGCCATCGTTAAAATAGTTATTTTTGTTGTGTTAATTCAATGAATAATAAATCAATGGTTGAAGTCAGTTTAAAAGACATTTACACTCCATTTATTAAATAAGACCTCCTAATAAATTTATTTTCCTGTCATTTTAGTCGCACTTGAAAAGACCTGGCCTAACATTTATAATCTAGTATAATATTAATTTTTTCAGGTGGCTATGATTTTTGGAATTATGGGAGCCTGTAGAAAACATGAATTCTACTCAATGAAAATACAGGATATAAAAGATTTGGGTTCTGCAGTAGTTATTAATGTTCCGGATACAAAAACCAAAATCCCCAGAAAATTCACGTATTCAAAAAATGTGTTTCTTTAAAATCTGCAGATATTGTGACAAACAATTTTTTTATATAATTTTCAAAAAGGACGCTGCACCAAACAAGTTATAGGCATAAATATACTTCGGAGTATGCCTAGACCAGTAGCACATTTTTAAAATTTATCTGACTCAAAATTATACACAGGACCTTGTTTCCGCAGGACCTCAGCAACAATGCTTGTGGATTCTGGAGCAAACATAGAAACCTTTAAACGGCACGGGGGCTGGAAATCCACAGAAGTTGCAGAAGGATATATAGATAACTCCTTACAGAACCGCCAAAATCTATTGACAAGCATAATGTGGCAAATTAATAAAAACTAAGAGCTATCAGTCAGCGAAACTAATTTTCAAGAACAAAATTTGCCTAATTCATATCTGGGGCCTTCTTGTTCCAACCAGCAGCAACAAAATATATTTGCCTCATTGCGCACCAAAAATATAAGTAATTCACCTGAACAAGTCACATAAATAATTATATATATATATACATATATATATATATATATATATATATATATATATATATATATATATATATATATAAGATCAAAAATGGATCATGCGTGAATTTAACAAAAACAAAGAGCAAACAACAAGTGTTATCATGGGAAAGCACGCAAAAATTACATTGTTTTTGTTAAATTCACGCATGATCCATTTTTGATCTTGTTTCTTTACCTTGGGTTGGTTTTTTTCCAGACAGGAGGGCTTTATGCGTCTCCGTGTTGATATTGGTTGTTGTTCCAAAATCGGAATCTTCCAATTGATGGCACAAATGTACGTTTGGTTGTCCTGTTATTTTCCGTTCTTTGTGTTCTTCCATGTTTCATTTAACATCGTTGCTTCCAAGTTTCACATCCATACTTGGTTATACCGTACTGATGAAGGCTAATGAGCTAGAAACATGCATGTTTACGGTTACCACTCCTCTTCAGTAACCTCTTTATTTTTGCGTGCTTTCCCATGATAACACTTGTTGTTTGCTCTTTGTTTATATATATATATATATATATATATATATATATATTTATATATATATATATATATATATATTTATATATATATATATATATATATATATATATATATATAACTCTAATCCAGACAAGGAAAATTAAAAAAAAAACTAATATAAGCAGATATTTTCAATTTTTAATTATTAATAAAGTTACATTTATTCGTTTGTTGTTTGTTTTTTATTTGATAGTCGTAGAAAAAGTATAGTCTAAAACACGGGTGGAATTCAAAATTCTACACTCGTAGAACCGTTTCCCTCGCCTTTGGCTCGGGAAACAAATCTCTCTACTCGTGTAGAATTTTGCTTATTCCACCCTTGTTATAGAATATACTATTCTTCTAAACAAGAATGTTCTATGGCAAATTACTTGAAAATCTCCGCCACATCCTGACAACTGAATAAGTCAGAGACCTAGCATTTCAGCATGCTATATTCGTCTACAGGTTGAGTATGAGTAATAATATAATAATTAGGCTCAAATATGGCCAAGAAATCAAATATATAAAGATTGTTCATTATTAATAAGGTATGTGATGGTAAAATGCCCACGTTGTTAATATGCCCACTCACTGCAATTTCACCTAACGTAGAGCGCATGCCGGTACGTGGCCACAGGACCATTACTTTTCACAATATTCAGCCCCCCTGTCTAGGTTCATGATATAAATTGTATCATGGTCTAGACCTAAGCTCAGTATGCCTTTAGACGCGTTAGAAAGTATATGTTACTGTTTCGACGTCTCGTCTTACAAATATTACGGAAACTTTATTTAACCCACAAGTTTTAGTAGGGCCTTTTTTGGCAAATGTAAGTATGCCATCTAAGTGTATGTTTGTTTCAAATCCTTTTTCGTGCATGAGTTTTATAAACATATGTTTTATTTCTATAAAAACATGCATTAATGTATGAACATGCGATGTTGGCAAAATGCCCATGAGAACTTGAAGTTGATATGCCCATTGGGCATTGTTTTCATTTAAATACACACCTTATTATCTTATTTCAATTGCATATGGCATCTTCTAAACGAATACAGTGGACGGAAGAAAATTTACAGCTTGCTCTATAAGCAATTAAAACCGGAAAATCCAAATATTTTGTGTCCATACAATTTGATATATCAAGAAGGACACTCAGCCGGTATTTAATTGTACTTGGTAATGAGCCAGAATCCGAATTAGCAACTAGAATTATTAGACTAGCAACTGTAGGGTACCCTACGACCAAGATCATTCTTAGGAGATGTGTTTTTAATTACAGTGAACAAAACAGTGTACTTCATCTCTTTTCACGCGAAAAACGGTCAGCTGGGCGATATTGGTTAGAATAATTTCTAAGAAGAAACCCAAACATTTATCGCTGCCGCGTTCAGAATATGAACTCAGCCAGGGCACAAAGACCAAATAAATTCATAGTTACAGATTATTTTGAAAAGCTCAAAACTTTCCTCTTACGGACAAGCCTGAAAGAATTTTTTATGTGGATGAAAAAGGATGCAGGTTAACACTTCATCACTAACAAGTTGTTTTGGCTCAAGAGGGAGCCAAACGGGCACATCTTGTTGCCCCTGAACATGGAGAGAATGTCACAGTGGTATCTTGTGGCAACGCTAGTGGCGAATGAATTCCTCCTGCAATCCTCTTTAAGGATCAAAGGTTAAAACCCGAATAACGTGATCAGTTGCCTCCAGGAACGTTGACTCTTGTGTCAAAGAAATGAAGTATGACGGTTAGTAGTTTCAATCAATGGATAAAGCATCTAGATAAATATTAGCTGCCTGGAAAATGTCTTTTTATTTTTGACGGTGCATCATGCCACTTAGATACATGTATTGTCGAAACTGCTGACTCTTGTGGCATTACTCTTTTTTGTCTTCCGAGCAATACGGCACATGAACTACAGCCTAGGAACAAGCTCTTTAAATCATTTGAGCATTACTGGCATGAAGAAGTACCACTATACTGGACTCGTTACAAAGACCGAACTATAACTAAATAGAGGTTTGGTGAAATTTTCTCCTCTGTCTGGGACAAGGCCGTTACGCCACAGAATATCAAATCTGGTTTTTCTGCAACTGGCATTTATCCATTCAATCCTAATGCTAGAGCCGAAATTGCATTTGCACCTAATAATTTGACTGAAAGGCAGAATGTTGAAGAAAATATACAAGAAGAAAATATCCGACCACAAGAAATTCCAGGGCAGAGAAACTCTCCACCACAGCCTAGGCCGTCTGGATACCAACGGATAACGGAAAATACATCACCTCGATTGTTTGCAAAGCCTCCAAAATCAGAACACGAACGAAAAAGAAAAAGCAGATCATCATCATCATCAAGTGACACTTCAGACGGGGATTCGATATCAGTATACAGTGATACGTTGTCAGAAACATTTACATCTGAAGAAGAGACACAAGCAGAAGCAGTAGACATAGAAGCTGAAGTCACAGAAGTGAAAGTTCAAATGGTACCGAAAATAGTTCCAAATGACACAATACAGGAGGAAAAATTAATAAATAAATTCTGCAGCACTTCGATCGAGACTAAAGATAGACCAAGTAATAAATAACAAGAAGGTCAAAAAACCAACAAAAATGAAGAGAAGGTGGACTTCAATGTAAGTTTCACTGAAATGTTGGAGACACCGTCTAGAGATGCAATGGAAAAAAAACCGAGCAAAAGAATAGCCATTAACAGCATGACCAAAATGAAACAACAAACACGAAGAATTACCAAACCAAAACTCAACAAAACAAAGTCAAAAAACCGCGGCCAGAGAATCTTGGTTTTGCAAACTTGCAAAGAAGATGTTCAACAGAACATGGGTTTGTGCCTCGGTTTGTTTAGTGTATATGCACGAGGAATGTGTACGGCTTACGAAAAATTATAACTCAATTTTTAATGGTACATTTTGTTCCGAAATTGCTAAACAATAATGTTTACGAGATTTTAATCACAGATTTTCTTAAATTTAGAGTTATTTTTTATTGCAAGTGTTCTGTTTATTCCGTTTTCTGTTTGTCTTGAATAAAAACCAAAAAGTCAAAATTTTATTTCATTTCTTTACTTCGTCCACTGGTCATAACATAAAGGTAACATGCCCATATTAGGTGGGCGAATTACCACCATATGCTAATATTCCCGGTTGGTTCGTTTAAAAAATAAATTGATTAATAGTGGAGAAATTATATTATTGCAAAAATGATTTCCAAATTACTTACTAGCGGTATCCGAGAATACTCAATTATGAAAAAATTTATATGATAATCCATTTTTTCTATTTTTTATTAACGTGGGCCTATTACCATTAGCTACCTTATTATATAAAATATATAAATACGTATTTTACTTTAAGAAGAGAATTGTAAAACTGTTAAGCACTGTTTAATTAACGTTTCATTGTTTTCTCTAAATATTTTTATTGGATATATCTTCATATTATTTATTTGTTGGTTGTGTCAATATTAATCATGTCACAATTGGCAACTACTGAATGAGTAGAACTAGTAGTAAAGCTACAGTGTGATTTTATATTGATATAACGTACTGCCCCTTTCATTAATTATTCTGACGTTTTCAAAACAGCTCATTTATGCATTTATGAAAGGTGCACAATGCACATTTTAAAAATTTTGGAAAGTTTAACCTAATAATAAGGAGATAATAATTGAACAGTTTTATTCCATATTAAGATTAATGTTGGCTTCTCAATCAGGTTCAACCTGTTCATAGTATATTACGAATAACGAGTGCGGAAAGTGACACTTTTCACACTTGTGGGAAGTTTTGTCTGACGACGCTAGCCGAATGAGACACTCCCACGAGGATGAAAAATCCCTTTGGCACAAGTAATGTACAATATTTTTCCTACGACCACCCATTTTACTAAACAATATGTAAATATCAGATCGTGTATATTGAGTTGCCTGACTAATGGTACGTTTTATTTGTGACAGTATACGTTTGAATATTGTTCCTATAAAAAGTGCACATCAATTTACAATTACTTTCATAGTGAAATATAGAAATAACGATAATTAATGTTTATTTCAAAATATAACAATAAGTAAGTACTTATTAGATACAACTGGGGAACAAATTCAAATACATACTTTATAGGGCGAGCATGCAAGTTTCAGCTCGACGATGAAGGCGGAGCCCTAAAAGCATGCGAGCCCTGTAAATACACTTTCCGAGTGTGGCCCGTACAATATTTTTGACCACCAATAATTTGACAATAATCTAGGAACAGAATACGTATTGCCTAGCCAAGTTTCATAAATGCTCGTCCTCGATGCCTAGCCAAGTTTCGTAAAAGTCGTACTCGATGCCCAGCCAATTTCAATAAATCTAGCGGAAAGTTTCTCATATCATTATAGTGACGCGAACCGTGCGCTATGATATCACACTAGTGTGATATTATATCACACGGTTCGCATGAATTCGATTACCGTGCTTTTCTTCTTTAAATTCACCAACGTAATAATTACAAATATAGCACAAAATACAAAATCTGTTCAAAAACTATTAAAATTCTCCAAATTTTGTAATACAAAAAACAAATACGGCCGGGGATCGAACCGCCGTCTACTCCAACATTCTCCAAATTGTCATGACGCGTTAACCACTGAGCTACTATAAGATAGTTAGCATAAAAATAGTTTTTGTGAAGTGTAAGTGTAACATTTATTACATAAAAGTGTAAACGAATTAAAATTGTGAGATAAACTAAAAATAAAAAGTGTTAGTCTCGGTTTTTTATTATAATGGAAGTTGATACTGATAGTAGCGAATGTACACCACCAGAAATTATCGAAGCGGCTCAAGCAACATCATTAAAGTTACTTTCTCCAAAATCAAGAAAAATATATGAACGCGCTTATAATCAGTTTTTGGTTTGGAGAAGAAACAAAGAAATAAAATCTTCATTCTCAGAAAATGTCCTATTGACATATATTGATGAATTATCAAAAAATAAAAATAAACCTTTCACATTATGGACGCAATATTCAATGCTGCGTAGTACGATCTACGTTAACCATAATGTGGACATCTCAAAATATCTTAAATTAAGAGCATTTCTGAAGAGGTTATCTGATGGAGGTAAGCCGAAAAAATCCAAAACACTGAGCAGTGAAGAAATAAATGAGTTTATAAACATCGCACCCGACGAAACGTTTTTGTTTGCTTAGGTAAATTTTTATAAAAAAATAGCTTATTATACCTATTCAAGAAATATTTTTCAAATATTTTAGGCAGCGCTAGTTATAGGGATATCAGGAGCATGCCGCAAGCAAGAACTCGTTCAACTGACAGTGGATGATATAGATGATTTAAAAACGACAGCTATTGTAAAAATAGAAAATACTAAAAACAAAATTAACCGAAAATTCACTATTTCCGGTTTATTTTATAATATATAAAAGAAATATGTGAATTTGAGACCGCTGTATAATTAATCGTAATTGTTACTAGAAAAATAGTAATATCTTGAACAAATAGTTTATTGAAATCGAAACTGACATGACATTAAGAATTAAATTATTTTTGACATATTACATTTTTACCCACTTGATATTTCTGTTTAAAAATTAAATATCATTACATGACATTGACATTACTGAGTAATGAAAATTAAACATAGCCCCCACCTTGAAGAGTACCTTCAAAATAACAAAATAGGAGACTAAACAAAAATAGTTCATAAAATTTGCAAAATGGTTAAAAAACATAAAACAAACACTTTAACCACTTGCATATTTTCACTAAAAGGTTTGTGAATCATTAGTCATCTTGGGTAGGAAGTGGACATGAATCTCGTATAGGTCATTGGATGGTTCCTTGAGTAGTTTTGATGTCTGCGACTCGGGAAACATTATTTTTTCCGGGATAAAGCTTCAAAATTCTGCCAATATTCCAATTAAAAGATGGCTGGTGTGGGCGTTTTACTAAAACTAATGTGCCCACATCAATAGGAGTTGGCTTTTCTCGCCATTTGTATTGTTTGTGCAATTCTGTGACATATTCTTTCGAAAATTTGTTCCAAAATTGCTGTTGTAGCTGCTGTATAAATTGTAGTCTGGATAATCTGTTAGGTGGTATATCTTGTAGTTCATACTCTGGAGGGGCAGTGATGGATCGTCCAATAATAAAATGTGACGGAGAAATCGGAAGGAGATCGTTGGGGTCATTGGATAATGCGTATAATGGTCTTGAGTTGAGTATTCCTCCAATCTGTATTAGTAATGTATTTAATTCCTCAAATGTTGCAATAGTGTCTTTGAGAATTCTTTTTAAGTGAAATTTCATACTTTTTACAGAAGCTTCCCATAGATCCCCGAAATGTGGACTATAAGGTGGAATGAAATGCCAAATGAAATCTTGAGTTGAGGCAAACTCGATTATGGTATTTTTGTATTATATATAAACTGACCCACTTCTTTGAATTCATTATGAGCCCCTTTGAATCTTGAACCATTGTCAGAATATACATGAGAAGGCAAACCTCTTCTAGAAATGAATCGACGCAGGCAGGAAATGAAATTTTCACTCGTTAGTGCACTAACGAACTCTAAGTGAATTGATTTTGTCAAGAAACAAACGAAAACACATACATAAACATAAAACGGATCAGCATAGTCTATGCCTGTGTACTGAAACGGGAATGACTGTGTCACACGATTACTGGGAAGATTTCAAATGGGTGCATCACAAAAATTGGGTTTTGTCTTAAAACATGTTATACATTGTTTGATTACTTTTTTTACTAAGTTTCTGGCACCTATTATCCAATACTTTTGACGAACCGCAGCTAATAAACATTGCGTGCTTGCGTGCAATAGTACTTTATGTTTATGAGTGATAATGAGTTTAGCTAACATATGTCTGGAACATAATAAAATTGGGTGTTTGGTATCGTAATTTAATGGAGTAAAGCGTAATTTACCTCATACTCTGAGGATATCATCTTTATCCAAAAATGACAGTAAAGGTGATAGTTTATTATGTTTCGGTACTTGCTGTATATTTTTTAATAGTCTTAGTTCTGGTGAAAATGATTCTTGCTGAGCGATTTTTATTAATTGTAATTGAGCATAATTTATTTCATGTGCATCAAAAGAATCAGTACGAATAGGTTTAGATTGTATTTTTAATTTAATATTTCTAATGAATCGAAAAATGTATGCTGTAACTCGTAATAATTTTATAAAATATGAGTACTTATTAAATAAAGCGAATGTAGGATTATTTTTGGGAATATTTGAAGATAGTGAGATCTTCGATTCTTTCTTTAATTCTGGTAACTCATTGTCAATAGTAAATGTATTACAAGGCCAGCTATCTGAATTTTGATTTAAAAATTGTGGACCGTGCCACCAAAAGTAAGAATGTATCAGTTGTGTAGGCAAAATACCTCTGGATGCTAAATCTGCAGGATTATGCTGACTGGAGACATAAGTCCAATTTTCAACGTTAGTAAGATGTATTTTTGAAATGCGATTTGCAACAAATTGTTGAAGCCTGGATTGTTCCAATTTTAACCAAGCCAACACCACTTGAGAATCGCTCCAATAGACTGTTGGAATTGAATTAGATAAGGCCATATTGACTTGTTCACATAACTGTGCACTAAGAAGAGCAGCACATAATTCCAATCTTGGAATTGTTGTAGGTTTAATAGGGGAAACCTTGGACTTTGCACAAAGAAAACAACATTCATATTTTTCTTCTATAAAGTTATAACTATTTGTATATATGCATGAAGCATCATGCCTTTTGAGATGCGTCTGAAAAGCAATGCAATTCGATTAGTTTAAAATTAATAGGTATTACGTTTCTAGGGATCTTTAGATTATTAAAAATTTGTAATTGACTAGAAAAATCATTCCAAATTGATAAGAGCTGATTTGTGATTGGTTGGTCCAATGCTAGGCCTGTTGTCCATAATTGTTGTATTATTATTTTAGCAATGACAATACTTGGACTGAGAAGGCCCAAAGGGTCGAAAATTCTTGAAATCTAAGATAGTATTGATCGCTTAGTTATTATCTGATTTGATTTGCTAGGATTTTCAGAAATAGAAAAAGTTATTCTATCGATTTGGCTTTGCCACTGAATGCCCAAAGTCTTGGAAGCTTCAATATCTCCTATATGGAGAATATAATTGGAAATGTTTATGTTTGGAATTGTATCAAGAAGTTCTTGAGTGTTTAAAATCCATTTTCTTAGTTGAAAATGAGCTGAATGATGATCATCCGCTCCAGTCAAAAGATCGTCAACATAAAAATAATTTGGAATTGTATGAGATGCTTCTGGAAATTTCCTCAAATTGTCTTCGGCTAATTGGTGTAAACATCTAATTGCTAAGAAAGTTGCTGAAGTTGTACCATATGTGACTGTAGTCAGTTGAAAAATAGATGAAGATTTATTAGGATTGTCTTGCCAAATAATTCTTTGAAACGGTTGATGGTCAGGATGCACTAATATTTGACGATACATTTTACTCACATCAGCGGAAACTAAATACTAATATTGTCTAAATCTAATAAGAATATCAAAAATATTATTTTGTATTTTTGGACCGACATATTGTGTGTCACTCAGTGACCATCCACTAGTGGTTTTACAACTTCCATCAAAAACAACACGGAGTTTTGTTGTGAGGCTGAATTCTTCACATACACCATGATGTGGTAAATAATAGCTTTGAGACTCTGCATATTTGGTTTGAGTTATATCTTGTAAGTGATCTAGTTCTTTATACTCATCAATAAATTGCTTGTAGAGAGATTTTAATAGGGGTTTAGAATTTAACCTTTTTTCTAACGCATGAAAACGATTTACAGCTATATCAAAAGAATCTCCTAATAGACTTGGAGAATATTTGAATGTGATTCTCACAATAAATTTCCCACTAGGTGATCTAGAAGTATTATTTTTGAACAATGTTTCGCATTCAAGGTGGTCTTTAGATATAAAACGATTAAATAGAATTTCTTCAAGTTCCCAGAACTTGCGTAATTGATCGTCCTCTGGATACTGATTATTACTGGATAAATGGAAAATGGATGACCCTCTAGTGTTTGATTTTGAAAAAGGAGCTACACCTCCAATTGCCCAACACAATTTGGTATTTTGCAGAGTTGGCAAATGTTTACCTAGTTTTATTTGTCCTTCAGAAAGAAGATTCCAGAATTCACTAGCTCCTATCAATATATCAATATTACTAGGTTCGTAAAATAGAGGATCAGATAGCTTCATTTCCTTTGGTATGCTCCATTGAAAGTGATTAATAAAATGAGATGGAGTGCTATTACTAATTGTGGGCACTACTAAGCAGTTAATAGAAGTGGAAAAATTGGAAATATTAGAACAAAGTGTAATAGAACATTTTTGGTTTACAATAGATTCAGTTTGGTTGATGCTCATAATTGAAATGAGTGTTCGATAAGGGTATCTTAAGTTTTTGAAAGAATTCTTGTGTAATTGAATTGGATTGAGCTCCACTGTCTAGAACTGCTCTGGCTAAGTGTAAATTGTTACTTGTATCTTTAACTTGAAAGGTGACAGTAGATAATAGTACTTGGGAAGCTGATATTTTATTTTTAACTAATAATTGCATTTGGTTTTCAGATGGGGTGACAGATTGAATTTGGATATTGGTTGTATTAGATAATGGATTATCATTGGTTGAGTTATTATGTGAATTATTATGCAATAGTGTTTTGTGCTTCTGAGGACATTTTTACAGTGTCCTAATCTACATTGATCTTTGATATGGCTTGTTCTAAGACAATTTATGCAGAGTTTTAACTCTTTAACTTTAATAAATCGTTCTATTGTAAGAAGTTGTTACAAGTATATATGGTGTGATCTGCTTGGCACAAAATGCATTTTAATGTATTGACTGCTAGATTACATTTTACTTCATTTCTAGGAACAAATGGTTTTTTATAGGAATTGTGCGAATAGCTTGATTTATGTGAATAATTTCGTTTTAAAATAATAGATTGGTTTTGTTGCCAATTTTCTAAAGCGTCTGCCTTTTTATTCAAAAAATCAAAAAACTCTCTCAAGTCATTTGTTGGTTGAAACTCTTTCCACTTTTTTTGTAAATTTGAATCCAATTTAGAATTTATTAGGTAAATTGAAAATATATTACAGCGTTCTTCATCGCTTAATTTTAAATTTTTGAATGCAGCTAGATGTTTTGAAGTTTCATCTATTAATCTTCTATAGGAACTTGCACACTCCTTTTTTATGCTTTCTGTTTTAAATATGGCTTTAACATGATTATTTGCTAGTATACGTTTCTTGTCAAATCTTTCACAAAGTGTTTTCCACGCAACTTCATACTGTTCTTCGACAAAATCAATACCTTCAATTACCTGCCTCGCATACCTTTCTAAAGAGGTACGTAAGAAATTGTATTTGTTTGCTAAATTTATTGATTCATTATTATGTACAATCGATAAATAGTTTGTTTTGAAAGTTAACCAATTTTCATAGTCTTCTTTAAATGTAGGAAGTTTAATTTTTGGTAAGAAGTTACTTGAATTATCTATACTACGTGTATTGTAAGAGTTATTATTTTGAACGGTAATTGTGCTGTTTGCTTTGATATAATTTTTTAAAGCTCCAATAATATCAGAATAATCACTTTCAAAATTATGTCTAAACTGATAATGGTCTTCTACCTCTGAATCTAAACATTTTTTCTCTATATCTGTCTGAATGGATTGAAATTCAACTAGAAGGTTTGTATACGCATTAAATCTGAATTCAACATCAGGTAAGTCTGGCTTTTTAACATTTAAATAAAGTGCAAATGTTCTTAGGTTTTCTAACCTTTGTTTTAGAGAATCTCTGTTTCGAATCAATTTCTTAAGCGACATAATCAAATTAAATAGATTCTGCGTAATTTCTAACTGCTGTTAATAAACTTTATTGTATTAAAATTGTAACTATTTAATGGATACTCGGTTAAAATCTATATTAATAGTGCCAAATTGTTTGTTATAATTTGAAAATATCTTAAATATATTGAAAATTGTAAGTAAGTATTATATATTATCCAATTGAAATGAGTTGTAAGTTGCCGTATTCTAGATTTTCAATCGAAATAATGCTAGGAAATGAGTTGTGAATAGATCTAGTATAAATAGATTACCAATCGAAATAACTGTAATAGTTTATGGTAATAGATAATTTTAAATGGCAATGAATTGTGAATTGGTCTAGTTTATATAGATTATCAATCCAAATAATTGTAGTATTTTATAGTAACTAGAAATTGTTGAAATATAATAGACAATACTGCAACATCCAGAAATCAAATACACAACTTTATAGTACAGTAATAAAAAAAGTATCAATGAATTGGAATACTGACCCTTTTCCTGTAGATCGCTCAACTCAACTTGCTTGCTTTATTTTTGTTGGATTCAATATTTCCTGGGCTACATATATATTTTTAAACATCCGGGCTCGTGTTGGACCAAAATATTTTATATAATTAATCGCATTGTTACTAGAAAAATAGTAATATCTTGAACAAATAGTTTATTGAAATCGAAACTGACATGACATTAAAAATTAAATTATTTTTGACATATTACATTTTTACCCACTTGATATTTTTGTTTAAAAATTAAATATCATTACATGACATTGACATCTATATACAAAAAAGACTAAAATTTTGTCGTCATTGCAACAGTGCGTCTACTATTATAATTAGACTTTTCGCAAAGTTTTATCAAATCATCCATGCAACCCGTGCGATATTATATCACACTAGGGTGATATTATATCACACTCTAATGTGATATTAGGTGGTCGTAGGAAAAACTATTACATCCAGCATTTACTATTCTACAGCAAAAATGTCCCTTTCATGCCACCTCTCCCCTACAAAACCTGTACTTAAAGTATATAACTTTAATATAAATCTTATGTCATTTTGTTTAATAGAGAAAAATATAACAAAATGTACCATATAATCGGGTTTTGTGCAAACGGACTTAAAGATTGGATATTTTGCCAATGATTTCTACTAATTAAACATATGATCGTTTTCTTTAATCTTTTCTCGGTTTTCGAATGTAATGTTTTGGTCTAAGTTGTCACCTTCGGTGATTTCACGAATTGCTCATGTCGTCTCAAAAGAAACTGAGATTTTCACTTCGAGAGAGTTCTAGCATCCAACCAGTGAGAAAATTTTGAAATATACAAAACCACAAAGCCAGGAAGGTTTGTTCTATTTATAATCAACAATCGAAATTATAAAAGTCGGTTCAATAACTATAACAAATTCGCTAAAGAACGTACATTTTTTTATTATAAAGCAGCTTCGGATGAAATATGAAAGCAACGCGTTACGTTTTTCATGCTTTGAATGCCATGTATTCATTAACGGACTTTCACACCGTTAGTCCCAACGGAGGAAATGAATATTTTAATATTCTAAATTTGATGCACTAACACCTTTTTAACAAGCTTCCTTTTTTCTATTTCCATGCCTAACGGTATATACAAGTATATTAAAAAAGTTTCTGTAGTTGAAAACATAGAAACGTACTATCTGGAATGTTTCTGTTCAAATACGTGACAATGCATATTGAAATTTGAAAAAAGAAGGGAATTGAAAAACTAGAGTTATCTATATACAAATATTTCAATTCCAACAGTAGAAGAATTCATTCAACCCTCAATTCAACTTACTTTGAATTTGGATAAACTCTATAAATAATTTGACGATTGTGGTATAAATAAATTTATAATAATAGGAATATTCGCCGTAAGCACAACCACCTATGAGAAATTTTAGAAGTAATTATAATACGTACGTATATATTTACTCCGAAGCATTATAACTAAATGCCCACCCTAACTGGAATGAACAATCGCACAACCAACAGTCGTTGCTAAAGCGTGCAAACACTTTGTGGCTAACAAAGTTATTTACTCTAGAGAAATCATTAGATTTCTCTTGAAGTTCATCCTGATAAAGTTATCTAACTTAACGTAAAATTTACGTGTTAAATTAAATGCAGCGTTGGTGTTTGAGAATTTGTGAAGTTATGTACAGTTGCGGCCAATAAAAAATGGGACAACTCTTATGGCAACTTTTTGTCTAATTTTAGCTGCTTGAATTTGTTTTATGAATATGTCAACATTGAATATTTGACATCTGTCAGGCAATTCCAAATTCGAAAGTAATGATGTCGCATATAAATTCAGTGACGAAAAGTGGAATAATCGCAAAAATAGACGATGGGTGGTCAGTGAGGCAAACTGCGGCATTTTACAATGTGAACAAGAACTCAGTTTCAAATATTATAAGAAGATGCCGATATGATGGAACAATTAATAGAACTACAGGCTCAGGACGTCCGAGAAAGTCAACTGCTGAACAGGATGCTGCTTTTATTAACCATTTAATAGCAAATCCATTTGAAACAGTAGTTCAAGCTGTTCCGGCAACAAATTTTCCAGCATCCTTCCGTACGGGCCGTCGCAGAGTAACACAGTCTGAATTGAAATGCCACGCAGCAGTAAGGAAACTATTATTAAACAATAGTCACAAATAAGCAAGAATGGGGTTCCCTTCGCAGAATATTTTTCCAATCGTCAAATAGCGGCAATATTCGTGTCTATCGCCCACCTCATACACAGTTTGACGAGAATTATGTCAATTTCACAAATGAAAATGGTCGTTTCTCTGTAAATATATGGACGTGGATATTTACGCAGTTACCAGGAGTTCTATGGCATATTGGCGAAAGATTTAATAGTGAAGCAGATATCAGAATTTTAGAAAATGTTATGCTTCCTTCTGTTGAGATTATTTTCCCTAACAACGATTTCATCTTCCAACAAGATAACTGTTCAGTGCATAACTCTGGTGAAGTGACCGAATGGTTTCGGGCACGCAATATTAATGTTCTTAACTGGTGTAGTAAAAGCCCTGACTTGATACCAGTAGAAAATGTTTGGGCAATGTTAGTATAAGAGAAATTCGAAAGGCAAATGTGAGACCAAGAAACGTTGAAGGTTTGTTGAAAATTATAAATCGACGGCTTAATCTGCAAACCCGCCTTCTCCAAAAACACAGTTTTTACAGTAGAGACATAAAACATGTTATTCTTGAAACAAATCATATATAACACCTTTTGAAAGTTGTGAGTTATTGATGTTATATTACAAACGCATGTCAAACCTAGAATATCTCAATAAAAGCTTAACATTCTTTTATTTCATTTAATTATGGACTTAGCTTATTTCAAAGTTTACATTATGAATATATGAAGAGGAGTTAACGTATTTTTGTTTTATTGATACCTCATATTACCTTTTTAAAGCACGCCTCAGCGTGTTTAAATCGAACTTTCAAACACGCGCGTTTTTTAAAGTCCCTATGGTAACAACAACAACTCGAGAAACGTAAGTATCAATGACATTTTTTTTATTAGTTCTTAAATTGTATATTTTCATTGGGAACCAATGTCTTATTTGGTTGTTTCTGCAAAATTTATTCATATATTCATATATACATTGAATCCTTTTAAATATCAATAAAGAATCTTTTTGATTATTGAACTAAAAATAAATACTATTTGACTTTCACCAAACTTGGCTGGGCATCGAGGACGGACTTCCATTTTTTTGTAGTAATAAAATAATAATAATATTTTATGATTTCAAAGTGCACCAATAAAAAAATAGCGTAAAGTATTTGTGGATAACTGGTCTTTCAAACACTTGCTTGCGCGTGTTTGAAAGACCTCTCTATCCACTTATACTTTAATATACTATATCTATATATTTTAAATAATATGAAATCAGTACCTCCCGTATATTTAATTAAAAGGAAAGTAGTGAGAAGGGAAATAAAAATTATTCATTTCATAATTGCACAGCTACAAAATGCAAGAAAATAAAAATATGTATCTTATGTCATAAAACAAACTCAGGACGTACTAAACTATACTATAAAAAGTTATTTATGGGGAATATTATTGTAAAATGAGTGATAGTCAGAAGGAATTGTTGTCTTTAAATCCTATAAATCCTGAAATTTTCTAGTAGTTACAGCTATGTTGTTTGGATGCAAACTAGGTAATGTGGAGAGTTCTTGTGGATAGACATGTATATTTCGATGTTGTGGAAGTAGCGTCCACTCATCTGTAAACCGTAGTGTTTGTAATTGATACTTCCATTAGGTAAGTATTGTAGCGCTCGGATATCACCTTAGGATCGCCCTTCTTTTTCCCGGGTCTAATTGATGGATGAAATCGAGGCTATCAATTTTTTTTCAAAATGCGTGACTAAGATATTTCACATTGTAACGACTAGGCTTTTTTCTGGTATATCGGCAAATCTCAACATATTCAGCAGGAACACTTTGTTGCGTAATTTCCTCTCTATTATGGTATGCATCGAGTGTGCCTCCATCTGGGTATGGCCTACTTCCAGATATTTTTGTTCGATGATAATCTGATGCAGCATGGCGACATTTAGCAAAGCATTTGACGTAGTTATATTTCTATTTTGACCGCAACACCCATCAGTATAAATAATTATTTTTACGTTCTCGCGGCTACTCAACTTAGCCAAAATGTTATCTACTATCATTTTGACTAAGATAGTAGAATATTCCTCAGCTAAGACACCTCCTTTGGTTTCATTCCATGAGTAGCAGTAGCTTCTTTGGTTTTTAAGTTAAATGAACAAAGATTCTGAACGATTAGCTTTGATTTATAATAGTGCGAGGAGACGTCCGATTTGGGAGCTGATACTAAAGCTTGGACATCGACAGTAAACACAAACGTTTCTGGTTTTTATCTTTCTCTTTTTCGATACGAGCTTCTTTTTTCTTTGTAATATGGAGTTGATGATCCTCGTCAGACATAAATTCTAATTTGTGTAATATACACTTTTCACACTGGTCTTTTTTAGGGTGAAAAAGCGCAATATTCTCCTTTTGTAAAGTATTGCTAAATGTTGCTATCTACAGGATCGGTATATTACGAGAAGAACACCAGTCAGAGACATAGAAGTCATACAAAGCTTCCTTCGAAGTCCACTCAGTTAATAGGTATAATCTTGAAGTCTCTTTACGACAATAGTGGGACTCCATCTTCGGTAAAGTTATCAAGAACTCTTTCAATGAATTAAGTTGTTCTTGATATGCATTCTTACGATTTTTTCTCGAAGATACCACCTCACTGATCGACTGCTGATTTTGTCTAGCAGTAGCAAAAGTTTCTTGTGTTGACAATATCCAGGACCGTATAGCTGTCTTTCCAACATCTAATGTGTTAAGAAACATTGTCTTACAAACTCTGTAAGCAATATCTTTTACACGTAAGTTATAAATCATTGATACATCTGTTTTAGATTAATCTTCAACTTTTCTGTGTCCTAGTCTCGTAGTCGTTACAAATTTGATCAAGCTTTCAATGTACACTCTTTTTTCTCCCCAGCTCATTAACCAGAAAGAGTCAAATATTGATTTTCTATCTGTTTCTGTTATATAATTACATTTTAATGCACTCCCTTCCTTTCTTACACATTTGCATCTAGTTTTCATTGCTGGCGCACCCTTTGTTACATTATTCCACTTTCCATCTTGTTTTTTCCTGCCGAAGTATGTTCTCCCTTTTTCCCTATTATAAGCGTTTCTTCGATCTGTCAAATTGAATTTGTTTACTTGACACCTTTTCCGATTTTTGAATTTTTCAACTGGTCCATCACTACTATATTCAGATTCAGAATCTTAGTAAGGTACTAATCGACTATTACAATTACTTTCATCAGTTATTGAGTCCACAGAAAGAGAATAATTTTCCATAGTGCTCAAGACCTCAACGTTGTGAATATTATATTCTACATCGTTCATGTTAATAGTGATATGTAACACGTCTTGTACTTCATAAACTGCACTAGAAATTAAATCATCACCAACTCCTTGAAGTTCTGAGATTTCCGTCGTATCCTCTTTTGCAGTACGACACTCTCTGCTATATTACTAATTACAACTGCACTAGAAATTAAATCATAACCCACTGCTTGAAGTCCTGAGGTTTCCGTCGTATCCTCTTGCAGTACGACACTGTCTCCTATATTACTATTTACATTTGCAGGAATTAACTCTTTGCATGTTTGATTGGCAGAAACATTATGGACTCCACATTTTGTGATATTATTTGTGTTTCGTAAGGCATAATCTACCATTTTTTGACCACGTGAACGTATCATCTGTAATAAAATGAAATTCCATGTATGTACTGAAAAATGACTGCTCACAAATTCGGTCAAAAAAGGAAGTAGTAACGTGTGTACTGTGTACCCTATTACTGTAAATTACATTTTACAGTTTAGGAGTGACAAATTAATATTTTCGAAGTACCCTACCTCAGGTTTATTAGTGTTTTTTATTGTTAGCTATATTTCTGTTTTTGTTAAATTTTGCCTATTATTGTTATTAACTACTTTGTTGTTAATAAAAATGTGTGTATAGTCTTAAAATCGTATCTAGAAAGACTTTCCACAAACACGTTAAATCCATTGTGTATCTGGAATATATTATCGAAAAGAAGCTAACTCCATTGAAATTAAAATCATACATATTATTTATATATTAAAAGATTCTATTTCATCGCGATATTTTAAAAATACTTACATTTGAAACTTTTTTAAGAAAAATGTAACTTTAACAGCAATAATTCTATTTGTATTGATTATAACCACGAATCTAGTACGAACCACACTATGCCAATACAGATCTAATGCAAATGAGCGGGAAACTGAGCAGTTGTCTAGTTTTCGGTATTGCGTGGACAGCTGTTGGGGTTGGTTCATTTTTGTGCATGGAATTATTCTGTTACAAGTTAAAATAAGGATTTACTCGTTTTATAGAAACGATAAAAATCGAATGAAGATTCAATTTAATTAAAAATCCCGGTTTTTATAAAAACTGGACTTCGCTCGTTTGCAGATTAAGCCGTCTAAATGATGATTGGGAGGAAAAACCTGAAGAATATTGTTCCACATTATGTAGATCGATGACCAGTAGATTAAGAGAAGTTATAGAGCATAATGGCGGGATTACTAATTATTGATTGTTGTTTTTTAATGAAAGTTTAAAATTATCTAGTAGCCTTTGATATTTAATAATGAAAAATAATGGGCATATAATATTAATGTTCTTAACAGGTGTAGTAAACGCCCAGACTTAAATCCGGTAGAAAATGTTTGGACAATGTTAGTAGGGGAGACCGGGGTTGGAAGTCACATTTTTTTCTTTTTTGTTTATTGCCCCCGCTTTCTTAGTTTAGCAATAGAATTTATATATCCATAGATAGTGCATTCATTCTAGTTTCTAAGGACTTTAGGGTTTTTTTGTTTAACATTACCCACTAAGGAAATATTACAATTTTTATGGAAAAGAAAAAGGGAGACTTATAACCCCGTGTCAGGGATAGTTGTCACATCGTGTGGGGTAGGTAGTCACATGATAAATTGAAGGGTAAATAAATATATTTATTCAAATCGAACCAACTTTTATTAAGGAAAGATGGTTGTAGGTACTTAATTACCTATTGTGCCCAAGAAAATAACGAAAAATGTTTTATACATAATAAAAAACAAAACAAACTTCTATAAATAAATTGGTTAACGATAATGAAAACTAGACTCATATAACAAAAAAACAAACTAAGCTTACGCTGTAAAACAAACTGGAGACCTAAGAATACGGTAACGAAAACAAAAAAATATATCTGGTCAGTCTAAAGAATCAGTCTGAATACTGGCAGCCCAGGTGTGCAAGCTTCGTGAGCCCATAACTTGCATTCTTGGCACTGAATCCAGATTTATTTGGGCTTGCTATCAATATATCTGGATACGCATACCAGGCAAAACTCTTCTTCCCCTTCCTCGTCTTCGTCGTAAACTGATTTCTTTCTCGATCTTTTCCTTCCTTTCCTTTTGCATTCTTCTTCCCATTACCGTTTTTCACTTCCTTATCCTCACTAGAAACACGTTTCGTTACTTTCCTTTTTCTTGCTTCTTGTTCTAGTTTTTTCTCTTCTAAATAGGTCTTCTCCGGTGTGTCTGTTCGAATTGCTGATTTACATTTCCTTCTATCAGCTCTCTGCGACTTGCGCGGAGGAGCTTTTGGTAGGGGTTTCAAAGCTAGCGGCGATACTACCAGAGAACTCCTTGCGTTACTTGGACCAGTGATCACGATAGGTTTCTTGACGGTGTGATGCTGCAGCGATTGCTCTGACTTTGAGCAGCCAGGCAAATTTTGTGATTTCATAGAATGAGCATTGAAGCCAGGGCTCTAATTTTCAACCGATACAGTATATTCAAGGTCGGGCGTCTTACCTGGAATCGTTGCAGGTTCTTTAGTGACAGTGTTACGTTCGATGTCAGTGTGCGGTCTCGCCTTCAGGATTCGTGATTAGTGGCCTATCTGTGACAAACGATGGCAAGAAATCGTGATCTTGAAATATGTTCCGATTAAATGGGGAGATCCAACAAGTTTTAAAACCTGCGAGAATATTGGATGGAGTAACTGCCATTGGAAAAGCCTGTGCAATTATTCCTGGTATTTCGTATATCGTCATTTGTTGGCCTCGATCATTAACCATCCATTTGTCCATTGCGTTGTTAACGTATTTTTTAAAAAGTCCATACACCGATCTGTCCAAAGGTTGGTGGCGATGAGTGCAGTGTGGCGGGAACGATAACATTATTATGCCATTATCTTTTGCAAAATTTAGTCCTTCAATGGATAGATGGGAGATGTAATTATCCAACAGCAAGAGACACGCTTTTTCCTTTGTCGATTGCACATGGTTATGGAAATGTCTCAGGAAATCAAGAAATAGCTCTTCTGGCATCCAGCCAGAAAGATTACTTCCTCCTTTGTAGCCGATTGGCCCATCTCTGATGAAGTGGTATTTGAAATGCACCCTCGGAAAAACGAAGAACGCTGGAACTGAATTGCCTCCTCCCGAAACAGCCGTAGCTAGTGTGCCTCTCTCGGCCAAGGAAATAGCACCAGCTTGCTTAGATCCTTTTTGAGCAACAACTTTGTTCGGTTTTTGCACCGTAGTCACCGCAGTTTCGTCCATGTTCCATATGTTGTGTGGCTGGAAATTATATCGTTTAATTACAGATTCAAGGTTATCGTAAAAACTTCCGATATTATGTGGGTTAAAACTGGTGGCTCGAGCCAGACTGGTAGCCTCAAGTGTTCTAATGGACAAACAAGGGTATCTCTGCAAAAATGACGTGATCGAGTCGGAGCCAGCTAGCTTGTTCGTTTCCCAACACTTTGGAATTTTGATGTTATTGGAAACCGCAAGCTCAAATGCCATTTTCCAAATCTGCTAAGGAGACGACCCAAAATAAATTTTTGAAGTCAGAAGTAAATATTTTTCCAATTCTGTTTCCTGCTCATCGTTAAAGATCTGTCGATTTCTTTGGTAGCTCACTTTTGTAGATGGTGTTGATGTGGCTATATTGCTTATCTCTTTGGTACTTAATTTTTACAATACCTCGTTAAGGTTCGATAATTAATTTCAAAATCCTCCGCGACAGACCTTATGGATTTGTTAAGATTTTTTACTTCCCCGGCAACACGCAGCATTACTGCTGGTGTAACAAACCCTCTGGCGGTTTTTCTTTTATGCTGCCGTGGCATATTATTATAGCTAGCACTGGAACAAACAAACGTGAATGTAGCTAAAACTCAAAAAGACAACAAAAAGAAGCTCTATACATGCATGGGGCTGGTTGTCACACGTAACAACCGGCCTCCGGTAACGTGAGACAACCAGCCTCAAACCACGTTTCACAAAATATCCTCCCAAAATAAGTTCAAATCAATATTTATTTAATAAATTATATAGCCATATTATAAAGCACACACTAAACATAAGACATATACAAAAAAGTGCACTAATATCCAAAATTTAGGTATACTTACGGCACAAAAATTACTTTTACAATGGGAAAAAAGCACGTGCTTCCGTCACGAAATCTCAGAGCAGGGATGCTATAACCTCAAAAATTATTGTGCTAGTTTCTACTGAAAAATGGTGCCAGATTTTGACGCATGTGTGCTACAACTCTGACCGACCGTTAATAACTATACAAAGCGTAAAAATTTAACTTGTGTCGTCGCTGCATTTGGTTAACATTTTTATTTCGACACTTAAATTTTTAGTTCCAACATAAACTTTTGAAAAAAAGCACATTGTGAAATTTAAAAGTATTTTATTTATTAGGTACTTTTCAGGTAACAGGAAAATAAGAATAGGAACATAAAAAGGTATTATATCTTGATAAGAAAAAAAGCATTTCAACAGTTTACATCCACCTACAGCAGTTATTTAAAAGGATTTAATAAACGTTATATACAAAAAACTAGATTTAGTTTCCAGTTTAGTAATAAGATTTAACAATAATTAAAAATTCTTAAAAGATAAAAAAATTCTACAAATCTTGTATTTATAGTTTTCTTTATCTTTTTAAATAAACTCTGTAAAGTAGATGTCAAAATTAAAATAAAACCATTATACATGGTTTTATTTTAAGCGTGGTATTAACTAATATAAAATACAATGGACTAAAAAATTAGGTAGTTGGTTCATTAACAGTAACAGAATCTATCTCAGTTTGTACATTTCGTATATCAACAATAAGGGAATTATCGATAGGAAAACACTTATTTTTAGATAAAAAACTTTTTACTGCAATAATATGACTACATGTGTTCACTAAAAACCTGTTTCTCATCCTATTTTTGATTATGCTCAATTCTGAAAAAACACGTTCTGCAGAAGCAGATGAATGAGGTAAAATAAGAACGCATTTGACAACTTCGAATAAATTTGAAAACATATAATTGCCGTTTTCGTTTTTGATATTTTTAGTTTTATAACAAAATGAAGATAGATCGGTAAAGTTTTTGAGATACTCAATTTCAGGTATAAGCTGCCACTCAAAATTTACCTTATCAATATCCAAGGGGCTTAAACAGGGGAATAAATCGATATATTCCGATATTGCATTGAAATTTCCAGATAATGCAATTTGAGGAATGAGATTTTCAGCAAATTTTAGATGTTTATCTTTAAAGTTAAAACGCTTTTTTATTTGACCAGCTAATTCAATATAAAAACTTCAGTTAAGTTTAAAAGAATGCAATTTATTTCGATCAACCTTGTTAACATTTTCTACATATTTAAAACAAGCATCTACTTCCCCTCCGAAATAAACATTTTTTATATCCATATAGTTACTTGGGTTTGATAATACTATTTTGTCCATATCTTGATTTGCAGCATCTATAATGCTTTTTTTATAAAACATTTTAAAGTTCCATTATAAAGTGCCCTAATTTTTTGCAAAAAATATGGAGTTTTTGAATTTTTTGATGGAAATTCGATATTTAAGCTTGTTATATTTTCAAGGTTAGAATTTAAAAATTGTAAATAAAGCTTGTATATAGGATTTAATAGACAATTTAAAATGGAAGTAGCTGATAGCAAGTTCTCTTCTAAAGCAGCTCTTTGAAAATATAAAATCAATGTGTTCCAGTGGTCCAGGACTCTCTCACAAACTGACTGAACAAAAAAAAATATTAAAAATAGTAAAAATAAAATGTTCGCTTTTAATGATAGCCATCTGGTTTGACTAGAATGAAACAGTTTATGTGGTTTTTCTTCTGCAAATATTTGACATTCCTTTAGTTCTTCGGTACGTTTGGAACTGTTGCTAAAATAATTGTAAATATCACGAACAAATTGCTCAACTGTACTATGAAGTTTTTTTGCTGCATAGGATACCACTAAATGAGAGAATGACATACACAACCTTTGACCTCTATACCGGGTATCAATTCAGACAGTTTTTGCTGGACACTGTTAAACTGACCCATCATTACATTCGCATTGTCAGCTCCAAAGCCAATAACATTATTAAAAGGTATTTTTTTCTCAGTAAAAAAATTCTTTAGGACAATAAGAGTTATTCTGCTTTTGAATCAATTACTACAATTAAGTGAACAAAATGGTCTTGGACTTTTTTGCTCTCATTATCATACAACCTTGCGTTAACAACCAAACTCTTTTTTGTTCCGTTATATGTTGTTCCATCTATAATTATTGAGAATTTTTCCTTTCTTTATTTCTCACAAATATATTCCTTGGCGAAAGGGCCTAAAGCGCCAACAACCAATTGAGAAGCCTTTTGTCTTTTAATTTTTAAATGTTTTACAGCATCAGAGTCAACTATGCAGTCTTTAATTAAATTGACAAGATTGTCTGTCAATGTAAAAGGAAGATTATTTTGGCACAGAAATGATACTATTTTAATTTCCATTTGACGAATCCTTTTGTCTAGACATAATTTCTCTTCAGATTTCAACAAATTTTTAATCTGAGGTGTTCTTTCTTTTGCATTGTATTTTAAAACATGTTGTTTAGTTTTAGCATGTCTCTTAATGTGATATTTACTGCCTTGAATTGCGAGTTGGCAAACAATTCAAAATGTTAAATTAGTTTCTTCGTTGTAGGTAATAAAATTATACTCTACCTGCCAACTGGCCTTAAACTTTTGCTTATAATTCTTTCGTTTATTTTTAGGAGGTTCTACAATTTCAGCATATAAATGATGTTCTGATAGACCCCCTTCATTGTCTGAGTCTGATGCCTGAATGTCAATGTTGTGAAACCTAATGGGAGCCTCTTTATGAATGTCAGAAGAACACATAACATTAGGATGATATGGGATTTGGACTTTTTAACTTAATTAAGAATCTACAAAACACAAAATAATAGAATTTAGGAATGTTTTACACAACATAATAATAATAATAATACTAATAATTTATTATTATAATTACCAGCCATATTCAATCAAAGTACTTTTATGTAGAACTGTGTAGCAGCAATACGGCAAAAATTTCAACAAATCAAACAATGGGAATAACAAACAGCAGCTGAGTACTCTTCAGATTCTCCAACTTCCAACTGAACAACATAATAACAAATAGAAACCAATAACGAATAGAATAAACGATTTTAATTTTTAAATTTAAAATTCAAGTCACATAAAACCGACTCCCGAATCTAAGGTATCGAAAATATATATTTTATATTTCAATTCGGCTTATGTTTATGTCTCTTTTCCGCATATCATGTAAAAGAGAACAAAAATACTGTAATTTGTAAAGGGGTGGGTGTGGCCTTCGGCATGTCAAATTGTCAGACATAAGTCAATTGTCATTATTGTCGATTTCGATTAGTCCTGCCGATATATGAGTCAGTGGCAGTGGCTATCATGCTCACGTAAATTTAAAAAAATATTTCCTAAAATTTACGCGGTGATTTACGTTATATCAATAATTGTGCCAGAATGTTGAAAGGGGTGCCTACGTGCCAGAAAATAAGCAATTGTGCTAAATCTGGCACGATTATGCCGACTATAGCATCCCTGTCTCAGAGCAGACTGAGGTGAAGTCTAAAGAGAGGTATTCTTATCGCGAGCCTCCGACAACGGTCAACGAAGTAACTGGTTCACTCAGTTTTCTGTTATGGCCGCTGTGACAACCAACCCGTGAGACAACCAACCCGTGAGACAACCAAACCCGGTCTCCCCTATAAAGGAAATTCGAAAGGCAAAAGTAAGATCAAGAAACATTGGAGGTTTGTTGGAAATTATAAATACTGCTTGGGAGGAAATAACTGAAGAATATTGTTCCACATTATATAGATCTATGACCAGTAGATTAAGAAAAGTTATAGAGCATAATGACGAGATTACTAAAAATTAATTGTTGTTTTCTA
Organism: Galeruca laticollis; assembly: GCA_963921935.1. Classification (NCBI taxonomy): domain Eukaryota; kingdom Metazoa; phylum Arthropoda; class Insecta; order Coleoptera; family Chrysomelidae; genus Galeruca; species Galeruca laticollis. The sequence continues at coordinate 202,363,941 of OY998175.1, read as the reverse complement.
TCGAAAATAAAATTTTTTTTGTACATTCCGAATTAAGCTTTCAACGAGTAAACACATATAGTCTCGTTTTCTGCATTTTTTTGGTACATATCATTAAAAAAGCGTTAGTTTTATGTGTATTGTTTTTACAAGTGGTAAGTCGCTTTACATCTACCGTATAGTAACGACTAAATAATAGGCCAGTTCATCTGGCCAATTTTCACTTAATATTTTGGTATCCAAAATATTAAAACAAAAGATGTCAACCACAATCAGCTGGACCTATCTTCGCAGCAGTTACAAAAAATTCAGTAATGAAACCACAAGCACCTACATCATTCCCAAGTAGAAATCAAGCTATTGTTATGAACGCTCTCCCAGACGTCGTCCTTTTTGACTACATTAAGGCAATCGGCGAAATTGTAACACCGAAAGGGATTACCTTTGCATCACGCATTTCCAATAACCGTACATGTATATATCTATCTTCTGTATCAGTTACAGATAATCTTATAAAAAGTCATCGTTCTGTTACCATCAAACAACAAATCATATCAATTCGTAGACTTATCACTCGGGCTAAAAGATTACTACTCTCCAATGTTTGTCCCTCTATACATAACTCTCTTATCGAACAGGAACTTAAAAATGAACTTGGGCTGCAGCTCGCCTCTCCAATTTCATTCATTTTCAGTTTCCGACGATCTATTTATCTTATACCTGAAAATGAACCTTTTGAAATACAAACGTCAATTGTAATCCTACATGAAAATATCAACGATAGAATCTTCATTACTTCAGATAAACTTGAATGCTTCCTCTGTAAGCAGTCTGGACACACCGCAGATTTCTGCCCAAATCCGCAACATATATCCTGCAACCCCCCTACACCTTCTACCTTCAGACACGAAAGTCAAGACATATCCTCTGGCATATCACCTCCTTAACATCCCTCATCCGAAGAGCATCCTGCCGATAATACCTCTTCCATTTCAAAAAAACTGCAGAACAACCCCAAATTTCAGATGGTTTAACACCCAACTTTGGCATTAAGAGGACACACTCCACTGACACCAGCCTCGAATCACCTCCTATACAAATTACTACCATTCCTCCAATTCTCGACCTTTAAAATACTCCATCCCCCTCAACTGCTGCTTTTATAACACCAATTTCAGCTCTTAAGAAGAAATCCAAAACTGAAAACAAAGACGTTTGGAAGATAAGTCCCTCTAATCAAGCCAAAATAGAAAAATTAATTGGTACTGATCCTAAAAAATTCTCTCTATCGTCCATACAGTTAATAGCTTTCCTGGAAAATTCTTTTGGCGGCAGTAATCGTTTAAAAGAAGCCTATAGCTTTACCACTAGGATTAAATTACTCATTGAAGACCTTTTACAAATATACCAAATTCTATCTGATAGATCTCTTAAAAATCGAATTACTAGATTGCAAAAAAAATTAAAACGCGCAATAAACCCCAATGATGCTGTCGAACTTGCAAGCCTATCATCCATCAACTCAAACGACTCCAATCAGGAAGATTCCGATTTATGTTAATATATCTTATATCCAACACATTTTCAATATTTTTTTGATATTCTAAATTTTAAAATTCAGTATTTTACAATGGAACTGCGACGGATATTATCCGCGCCTAGAACAAATTCAGCATCTAACCTCAATTTACCGCCCAGATTTCCTCTGTCTACAGAAGACCAATTTTAAAACAACTAATATCCCACGAAGTAAATCTTTTGAAGGGTACCATTCTATTAGAAATAACTGCAAAAGAGCCAGCGGGGGTTCATCAATATTCGCCTCAAACGAAATGTATTCAGAACTACTTCATCTGACAATAAACCTGGAGGCAGTCGCCATTACGACATACTGCCCCAACAAGCTAACCATATGCTCCATCTATATTCGTCCAGATTATCCTCTAAAAGAAGATGAGCTTCTTGAACTAATATATCTACTCCCCCAGCTGTTTATCCTCACAGGAGACTTTAATGCTCACAACAGCATGTGAGGTTCACAAAAGACATTTGGACGCGGAAAGGTAGTCGAAAATATATTGAACTGTACAAATTCTTGCCTACTCAATACAGGGTGTAATACACACTTTAATATTTCCTCCGGTACCTTTTCCGCCATAGACCTGAGCATAAGTGATCCTAAATCAGCCCCTTTCATATCTTGGGAAACAGCTGATGGACTTTATAATAGTAATCATTACCCAATAAGTATATCAGACAATCACAATGAAGCAGTTTCCGAAAAAAGTTATTGGTGCCTCAAAAAAGCTAACTGGTCTGAGTATTCCACGACAGTTGACACCCTTTTACTTACACATGATGCTTACGCTTTCAACAATGTTTATGACTTGATAAATTCAATATCAGATTCAGTTCTCTCGGCTGCGGAGACCCACATTGGAAAAATTTCTTTTTTGCCCAATCATAGGGCAGTTCCTTGGTGGAACTCCTCCTATGATGACGCAATACGCCAATCCAAAAGAGCTCTGATCCAATATTTGCAAAACAAAAGTGCAGACAATCTTATTAGCTACAAAAGACTCAAGGCTAAAGCTAAATACGTAGTAAAACAAAGTAAGAAAGCATCTTGGAAGAATTATGTATCAACCATAAACGAAAATTCCAACCCCTGTCAACTATGGAAGAAAATCCGACAAATTCAAGGTCACAAAACAAATAACAAAATTACCCATCTCATTTCAAACGGCTCGGGTTTTGGATCACATGAACATATTTCAAATATTCTTGCAAGTCATTTCGAAGCGAAATCCAGGAATCACACAAATGTTAATACTTCACCTTCTCAAGAAACTCCTTCTAGTAACATTCTACTATCCGAAGATGCCAAGCACATTAATTCTCCTTTCACCATAAGCGAACTAACAACTGCCTTAGCCAAATGCAAAAACTCTGCTGCAGGTCCTGCTGATATTCCCTATAGTTTCCTAAAATACTTATCCATGTATAGCCTCACTAAGCTTCTCAATGTATACAATTTCATATGGATGTCACAAAAGTTCCCTTCGCAATGGCGCAAGTCGATAGTTATTCCGGTACTTGAACCAAATCAGTCACCCATCTTTTCTCAATCTTACAGCCCAGCCCGATGTGCAAATTAATGGAACAGATGATCAATAGACGTCTGTTATGGTTTTTTGAAAAACATAGTATCATCCCAAAGGAACAATCTGGCTTCCAACGTCAGCACTCAACCAGAGATAATCTTGTACTACTACAAGCCCACACTTCTAGTGCAAATAATAACAGGCAAGATGTAATAGCCACTATCTTCGACATTGATGAAGCATTTGATAAGATCTCTAGAAATGCAATTCTCGAAAAACTCACACAATACAATCTCACTGGTAATATACATATATGCATTCATAGAAAGTTTTTTAAAATCTAGAACATTTAGGGTTTCTGTTAATAACTCCATCTCCTCTTCATATACCCATCATGATGGAGTTCCCCAAGGCTCAGTTTTAAGTACATCCTTGTTCATCCTCGCCATTAACAAGTTATGCGACAATCTTCCTTCCCCTGTTAAAAATACTCTCTATACGCAGAAGACCTAATAATGTACTGCCATGGCAAATCCAATGCCTCTACTTCCAAAATACTTCAGCTAGCAGTAAATGCCCTACAAACCAAAATTGCCACTCTAGGACCCTTCCTCTCACATACCAAATCGGAAGGTATTAAATTCAGTAGGAGAGCGCAAACTTGTATCCCTAGTATCACAGTAAAAAACTTTCAATTACCTGTTGTAGATGAGTGTAAACCCTGGGAATGTTATTCGACTCTAAATTATCCTGGAGACAACATATACAGGAATTTAAAGGAATATGTCTTAACCGACTAATTATTATTAAAACACTCTCACATTATCAGTAGGGCGCAGATGAATCTACCTTGCTTTAAGTGTATAGAACCCTCATTCGTTCCAAAACAGATTATGGAAGTTTCATTTACATAACCGCAACAAAAACTATTTCACGTTCCCTCAACACAGTAGATAATACCGCCATCCTCTTATGCCTGGGAGCGTTTCGGTCAAGCCCAGCTGAAAGTCTCTATTGTGAAGCAAATGAACCCCCTCTCTAGATCAGACGACAACACCTCCTTCTCAACTATATTGCCGCGATTTCCTCCAATCCATCCAATCCAGTATATCCTATATTAACATCATACTAACTTCATGACAACCCTCCATATACCTTTATTATACGTTCTATTCCTCAACTTATACAACCTCTAATTCAAGACGTAAGCCTTCAACATACTCGAACCCGCCCACTCTCCAACACTCCTCCATGGACCAAATTTCTCCCACAATACGATCTCTCCCTCTGCAAATTCAACAAAGATTAAACCAATAGAGATGTTATTCGATCTGCTTTCCTCGAGTTGCTAAATTTTAAAGAATATAACATGGTCATATATACGTACGCATCCATGACAGAAGTAGGAGTTGGGTGTTCCATAACCACAGTACATGGATCGATCGGAACCTACAAAGTACCCTCTATTTATAGCGTCCACACGGGTGAGGTATACGCTATCCTACAAGCTTTCAAACATGTCCAACTTTCAAATACACACATAGCCATATGCACAGACTCATTATCTTCCATCCATTCCATTAAGAATACATTTACTAACCACCCCCTTGTCCAAGATATACACGACATATATCAACAACTAAAAAGACAAAATACAACAGTTAGAATAACATGGGTGCCTTCCTATGTTGGGATTATTGGGAAAGAAAATGCCGATTGCGTTGCCAAAGAAGCTGCCTCAACTGCTACTGCCACGGTGAATCTTCAGCTTCGTAATGACTTAAAAGCTAGCCTGAAAAAAATCATTCGTTACAACTGGCAAATTCACTGGAGTCAAATTATGTGTTCACTGCGTGAAATTCAGCCAATATTGAATCAGTTTACCTGTCCCGATCTATCTAGGAAAAATATGGCTGTTATTCGAAGATTACGTATAGGTCATACTAGACTTACGCATGGTTACCTAATGACATCGTCACCTCAGCCGAACTGTAATTGTTACCACGTAAAGCTCTGCATCAAGCATATCCTCGTTGAATGTCCATACTTCGCCACAAGACGCCTGCAACTAGGAAAACATACAATCTACACGGAGATCCTAAATAGTGATAATCAAGTGCGAAAAGTTATCAAGTTCTTAGGGGAAGAACAACTTATTAACAGGATTTAATCAAAAAAATTCCATTTAAATAACATATGTAATCCCATATTCATGTTAGTTTTAAGCTATTAGTTTTGATTTACAGTATGTAGTATAACTTTGTCTGTATTGTCCCTCGTGCTAATGGCCATAGTTGTCTTATGCACGTTAATTTAAATAAAAAAAATGATTTAGTAGCCTTCGATATTTAATAATGAAAAACTATATTATTTACACTTTATTGTTGTTATCATTTAAATACACGACAAAACTATCCTATTTTACCCGGAAACGGAAAAGTTACATTCACACTAGGCAACAATTACTGTCCCATTTTTTTTGGCCGCAATTGTACATAAAACGTAAATATTATTAAGGCCCAACTCTTTCAAACAAAAGATTCGTGAATATAAATGGCAATTAATATGTTTCTTTTTACCTAGATTCTTCTATATCATTGGTATATGTTTTATCGTAACTGCGACCAGAAAATTGTTAGAATCAATATCCGTACCTATAAAAACGCTTTCTATTCGATTCATTCGATGGGTCAGATATAAACCAAAACAATTTACCATACTAACAATAAATTAATGGTATCGAAAGAAAATCATTGTCCAACGCACGCATTTCTCGGCGCAAAGTTACACTTTCTCGTACGGACCTTAAAATTAATATTTATTCACCTTGTACAATGATAAATTATTATACTATTTCCAAGGAACATTAATTACACTTGTCAACTTTGACAGATGATGTCAGATTTTTCCTTAGTTTCTGTCAACAAGAATCTACAAACACCATTTTACTACTCACCAAATAATTAAAAGGTTTAAAATCTGTTGAAATAAGCAGTTCTGGCGACGATCTACCAGATTCCATTGTAGAGGCGGCAAACTTTGAAAAGTTTAAATTTCTCTAAATCGGAAGAAAAATATGAGACACAATATAAACTTTTCGAATACTGGTGCCACAATAAAGGGACAAATAGTATCATGGACTAGGTGTTTCTAGCTTATTTTGCAAATTTATGGAAAAAATTAAAACCAAATACATTAAGCAGTAAATACTCTATGTTTAAAAGGGGTTCAGTGAACTATACGAGACACCAATTTTTGACTGATTTTGCGAAAAATCGATAGTACTCACATATTTTGAAGATTATCCGTCGAAAAATTTGCGAGTTATACAAAATTTACAGTGAAAAATCCAAAAAAAAAATATTTTCGCTACTTAAACCATTACTTTTGGACTAAATATTTTATACAAAAAACAGTTTAAATGTATCGCACTGTACAGGAAAGTGATCAACAATATGTATTCTCACAAATTATAATAATTTCAGTTAGTTTGCTGATAATATTATTCGAATTACCACTTTTATAAATATATAATTGAGAGGCTGTAAATTTGCATAAAAACAATTAATTCAAATGACAAATGACAGAGAAGCTCTAGCGTTAGCAGTAATATGTACACCAAATTTGTAGTAAATAGATGTTTTGCGTAGTGGAATTTACCTGGTTGTTTTAATCTGTATGCTTGTAGGTGTTCACTGTATCGAATTTCAAAATTTCTGAGAGTGTACCCCAAATAGACAGCATTACATTCTGGACATTTAGGTTTATATATACCAAACTTCTTTAATGGGAATATTTTTGTTTTTACATTTAACAACTTTGTACTCGCAGTACATTCTATTTTTAAAGAACTTGTTGTATTTGTTGCTTTGAAATTTTATTAGAAATATTACGTGCACATGTAATGGATAACCGTTGGATGTTGCTATTTGTTAAATTGTATCAATTTCTCTATCAAAATTACATTTGTTCATGGGAACTGAAAATGCTCTATGTATCATTGAATTATATGCCGCCAATTTATGTGATATGGGATGATTGGAACTATATGAGATAGTCACATCAGTGTCTGTTAGTTACCTGTAAATTGAATAATCAAATACATTATCAACACTTTGAATTTTTAAATCAAGAAAGTTGATTTATTTATTTTCTTCAACTTCTAATGTAAATTTAATTTTTGGGTGTAAATTATTAATTTGTTCGAAAAATATATCTAATTGTCATCCACTACCTATAAATCAAGCTAATATGTCATCTACATATCTATACCAAAATAAGATATTTTTGAAATATTACTTTCGAAGATTTTTCTTTCTAAACTGTCCATAAAAACGTTTAACAAAATTGGTGATATTGGGCTTCCCATTGGTAAACCCTCATTTTGAATATATATCTCATTGTCAAAAGTGAAATAATTCTGATTAATACATATAACAAATATATTCAATTTATCTGATATTATTCCTGGATTAATATTTGTATCTTCTAGTAATTTTCATACAAGTGTTAGACATCCTTTAGGAGGAATTTTAGTGAACATATAGGTAACATCAAATGAAGTGAGTTTAGAGTCATCTTGTAAGTTGAAGGTTCTCAATTTTTTGATTAGTTCTATTGAATTTTTAATTGAGTATTTAAATATATAATCGTAATTATTAAATATATTTATTCATTGGTTGATTGGCAGTATGAAAATTTTCAATTTATATATAATTAATGGTTCTTCGCTAACTTCTTTTATAAGAAATAAAACTTCAAGTTTTTTTTCCTTTTTCCAACGTTTCGAATCCTTTATTTAGGTTCATCATCAGGGCTATTCATATAATACACATAATGATGTTCTATTACATAATTCGTTATATGACAATCTGCAACAATACCTTACAATAATAAAAACTTTTCTTATTTTTATTTAAAGATGATATTTACATTATTTAATCAAGGTTGAAAATATAAAATTGGGAGTTTACAACCAACATTAGTTAAATATCCCTATTTTTTCTTATATTACAAAGCTTAAAACTGAAAAACTCACCAGCTACTTTAACATATCCATTTTGGTTTTTGTTCAAATTATATTAAAATTAAATTATTAACGAAGTATCTCTTTTCACAATCACTTAAAAGATAATTGAAATTATTAACAATTTCTCTTACATTATAAGAAAACTTTTTTGTTGGGTCTACTCTTAGAATTTGTACGTCGCTAGATTCTATAAAATTATATATTTTTGAATTATAATCTTCCGTCTTTAATATGACAGTGGCGTTTCCCTTGTCAGATTCTGTGATTGTTACGTTATTATTTTTTATTTTTTTTGATTTAATTTGAAACTGTAATGTCAATTTTTGTTTGACGTTTAACCTTTGACGGTTGAATTTTTTTAATTAAAATGACAATTTTCAATTTCTCATAAAGATAATAATTTGTATTAGAGTTTAAAGCTATTTATGATTCAGTAGCTAAAATTTGTTTAATATTATTCGTAAATTTTGTTGGTATGCTGTACTTTGAACCTTAATTTGAAAATGATATTTCACTATTTGTAAAATCAGAGTCTAAAGGGTTTTCAAATCGTGGTGCAAAGTGGGTTGGTATGTAAGTACTTACAGTTTCATGATGTTTAGAGTATTGAATTCTATGTTGTCTGTTTTCAAGTTTTCGTTCTTGTCTCTTAAAATTCTTGTGCTTAATCGTGCTGACACTTTACCTGATTTTGTCACTAAACAGTCAAATTCTACTGAATGTAATTGGAACGTGAGTTCTGAATGTATAACTTTTAGGAAGTTGTCTAATGAAGTTAAAAGACATAGCAGACGGAGACTGTATTAAAGTCGATAATCCCTCTAATGAAGGTGTTATCAACTGAAAACGTAGCATCTAAAGCCTCACATAGCAAATAACATTCAACGGTTATCCTCTAAATAAAATAAATAAATAACTCAATAAAAAAATGAAAAGGTGGCATCACAACTGATAGTTCCTAAACAAACTAAAGAAATAAAAGGTTATAAAACCATCACATATTCATGTAATATTTCTAATAATATTTCAAAGATAATATATTTAGCAAGAAATGCAACAATTTCTTTTAAAACAGAAAGTAATTTGAATACAAAATTGTTATATATAAAAACAAAAATATCCACATTAAAGAAGTCTGGTATGTATAAACTTAAATGTCCACAATGTAATGCTGTCTATTTAGGTGGAACCCTTAGAAATTTTGAAATTCGATACAGTGTACACTTACGAGCATATAGATTAAAACAACCAGATAAATCACACTACGCAAAACGTCTACTTGACACCAATCATTCATTGACACGTATCACAGAACTAGAAGTACTAGATATTTGTGATAGGAAACAAGAACTAAAGTTCCTTGAAGAATTGGAAATAAGAAGAAACTTAAGAAACCCATGATATGAAGTCGTCAATGAATAGATAAATATAGGGAGTTTTCCACTTTTAAACGGTCTTCTTAAATGATAATTGTAAATATCAACAGATATAGTTTTACTGGTTTTCTATATCATTGCACAGTTATACTGATCTTGAATGGGAAAAAAGGTATCCCATAGGACTAATAATATCTAAGCTTTGATATTTCTAATATCATATATTTTTCTTTTTTCTATTAATATATATTAAGTTAATCACAAGGTAGGTCACTTCTTGGTCTAGCCAAAAATTAAATATAACTTCTGTCATTCCGACGATGATATTTAGTATCGGAACAATTGTCAAATTTCTTAGAATTTTTTACATTTTATCAATATATTGTGGAATCATCTAGAAACATTCAGTTTCATTTAAAACAGTAATTATGAATCTTGAACTAGTTGGTATTAAATAGATACAACTAGAGACTGGACGAGAATAAATTCATCTACGTTAGTGTCAGTAATTAGTTTTAATAATATTCACTTATTTACATGGTATGTGCAAGATAAAAATTAAATTTATATGGTCATTATTCAGAAAATGATTCCTATATTTCAGGTAAAACTTTCAATATAAACGATACAAATGTGTGACATGCGTTCAGAATAAAAATGAACGCTCATTAGAAAGACACTTCTTGAATACAAAATACATTTAAAAGTTGAAAACTACTGTTAAATAACGACAGTTATTTAAAAGTAGCTCAGAGCTTGATTCATACTAAGTGCACACACATAAATGTATGCAAATGCACATTTTGTATTCAATGTGAAATCTGATACCTCCCATAACCTGAAGTCTTTTAAATTATATTTTAACCTTTTTCGCCCATAATATTATCACATACGTTGCATAATTTTTTGGTATAATAATAATTGTTCTCTACTTTTATATTCAATATTAAAATAATTTGCTAGTTGGCTCTTTATTTATAATTCTTTTCATTTCGTTTCCTCGCATTCACAATCGTAAGTCACAGTCAAGACGGTCTATATACTAACACGAAACCTCGATTATGTTGAGCCAATAAAAACGTTCAACTGCCCTGTGGAAAGTTTGATAAATACCCGTATGTCTGGATGTGGGAGGATCATGGGCTTCCGAGATAATACGCGGCCTGCTAGATTTGGGAACTACTAGATTCCCAGACTCATCAAGTGACAGTGGTTGTATGTACTTATTTGCAACATGTATACAAAGTGTCCAGAAACTCTCTTGTCAAACGGAAACTACAGTTACTAGAGGTGATTTTAAGTCGATTTATCTCAAACTACCTTAATCCGAAAACGCTTCCTAACAAATTACTCAAAAATACCGTTACATAAAATATTCGAACTTGGTATAATCAATAAACAGTTACAAACCAGTTGTTTGCTGTAAATAAATTTTTTCCAGATCCATCACAAACGTGTCAGTTGGGGGGACCAACAGGTATTTTTATTAAAAAAAAATTATTTTCAAGTTTTTTATGTATCCGACATCGAATTTGGGAAATTCAAGATAATTTTCGTAAAAAATGTACTCTTCTTTCAAATCGATATCATGAACCGTTTTCGAGAAAAATAAATTTAAGCTTTTTGTGTTTCTTACATAAAATCGTGTTGGATTATAATCTGTAATATCAAGTTGGCATTGAGAAAATCAACAAATTGTACAGATACTGGTAACAAAAGTCGTTAGTATTAAGTTGCTTACATTGTTTTGGAAATTTCAAATTAATTCTATTTCGTGAGGGTATAAAAACAACAATCAACATTAAAAAAAACAAAGTTAGAGATAATTACCAACAGAAATAAGAGAATTAATTTTACAACATATGCTCTACATGACGACCATTTGTCTCCATACACAAATTTATTCTTTTATCTAAAGATCGTCTAATTTTCGCAAAAATACCTGCATTATTACTAATTTCATTACAAGCGTTTTGAATTCTTTGCCCCGGCTGATTACGGGTTTCTATTGGAACAGCATAGACTGATGATTTTAAATAACCCCAAATACAAAAATCAAAGGGGTTTAAATCTGAAGATCTTCGGGACCAATTAACTGGACAGCCTCTTCCAATCCATTTATCGTAATAGTTATTGTCGAGATATTGACAAACTCTGTACTAAAATGAGCTGGGCAGCCGTAATGCATGAACCATAAATTATTTCGAATCAGCAGGGGAACATCATCTATTGAATCAGGTAAACCATTTTGCAGGAAATTAAGATATTCTTGTCCTGTTAAACGGCTAGGAAGCTCTACGGGTCCCAGAAGCTGATTACCGATTACTCCTACCCAAACATTTATACTAAATATTTGCTGGTGCTTTTTCTCTACTGTTGCATGAGGATTATCACCAATGTAGGCATAATGATGTGCATTATGTAAATTGAAAATTACGTCTCTGGTAAACGTAGATTCATCGCAAAATAAAATATTGGAAAATAAATCAAGATCCTGATTTTTTTTGTTCTGAAACCAGTTTGAAAAATCTATGCGGGTAGGGAAATCACCATCTACCATGGCATGAACTTTTTCAAAATGGAAAGGATGAAGGTTTTCTTTATGAATAATATTCCATATTGAAGACTAGGAAATGTCAGGATACATAGCAGCGAGTCTCAGAATTATTTTGGATTTCAATCAAAATATCGTCTTTGTATTCCATTGTCACATTAGGTCGTCTACCAGTTTCAGTATTTTTAGGTAATACTGAGCCACTTTCTCTTAATCTTTGGTGTACGTCTACAAATGTTGCGCTAGCAGGATGCCTCCTATTTGGAAATTTTTCCGCATATCTTCGCTCTGCTGCACGAGCGTTACATTGTACTTCCCCATAAACTAAATGCATATCAGCATATTCTTCATTCGGAAAATAAACCATTTTGATCAAATTAACTATTATTTTTTACTCTTCACACACAATAACAATAATAACTGTTAAGAATCAAAATAATTTGACACATTGTCAGATTTTGTTGATTTTTCAAAGCCAACTTGATATTACAGATTATAATCCAACATGATGTTATGTAATAAACACAAAAAGTTTAAATTTATTTTTCTCGAAAACGGTTCATGATATCGATTTGAAAGAAGAGAACATTTTTTATGGAAATTATCCGTTTGGCAGGAGAGTAGAAGACCCTTCACACTCCAAGCTGAAAATTTGAGGAGTTTATAATTGACATTATTGACCGTCAGAGGACAAGAAACGGGACTCAAACGTTCAAATTACAACAGGCTTTGTCATCTACATCTTTTGTCCACAATTTGGCTGTAATGCATGACGGTCTACGAGAGTTGGCAGATCTATCTCTTCTAGGGTTATTTCAGAATGAAATAAGACTATTGTAGAGAGTGAATTTATATATACACTGTGTTCATTTTAAAACTTACCAACTCAAAAACCGCAATACACTACAATATTTGCTGGGACAGGTCAATTTTTGTTTTTCGGGGAAACTTTTTTGACGGTCAAGTGGTTTTAATATTTCCATCCCTGTAACCCCTAGCAACCCCAACTTTAAAATCTCAAATACAAATACCCCACTTGTTATACATAGTTTAAAATCCCTTTTCATTGTCAATACAGCGATGCATTCGTTTTAAAAATTGGGCGAGATTTGATAAAATTATCGGTAAAAAAACCACTCAGTTGGAAAAAATACGTGAAAGCTCAACAATAAAAAAATGGAAAGAGAATTATGTAACACTACTATAATTCTAAATCGTCGAAGACATAGTACTGATTGCCGAATCCGAAGACAGGTTACAACATTATCCAGATAGATACCAAAAAGAAAATTAAATGAAAATCAACATCGGAAAAAGTAAAACCAACCTTCTGTCTTAGAACAAAAAAATACACAAGATAAAGATTGAAGAACAAGGATCAGAACAAGTAGCAAGGTACAATTGTTGAAAGATTAATGCAGGATAGTCTTTTGAATGGTAATTTGAAAAAGTGTCGCAAAATGCATATGAACGTTAGGACCACTGCTTTTGAAAATATCTATTTCATTATACCAAATAGAAATAGCATCAAAAACTTCCACGATAATATTAATTTCTATTTACCCTGATAAAACAAATAATGTTTATCTAATCAACTTTTCAAGTAAACCAACAGAAACTTTTAATTTATAATTAATTTCTCCAACTCTTGCAAACGGCGAATTTTTCCAAATCCTTATCTCAAAGTAAATTTTAATAACTTTCATTTAATCTGAGTATTTCTCAGCTTCATAAACTTCCTCTTGTTGACGTAATCATTGATTTGGGTGGAAAGTTTTGGTACAAGTTCTGCCATATCTCTGATATCGGATTCAGCGGTGGTATATTAAAGGAGTCTAGAGAATCTCAGGAATACAAATGTAGAGACGTCTTATATGAAGTATCGCACATATCGGGTTTTATTGTCGATAAATTTGATGCGGAGCTGCTACAAAAGAAAACACCTTTCATCAGATTCAAAGTTTACACAAGTGGTTAACTGCTTTTCTAGGTAAACTCATATAATTTAAGTTTGTTTAAGAGAGGAAGAGTTTTATTATACTTTATAGTGATAAAGCTGTATTTAGAGATAAAATAGGAATTTGGTTCGAGTATTGGATACCAATGGCGGCTCGTGGAGACAATCACCGACGCTGGAAAATATTTCTAAATAATACATTTATAGAATCTCAAGTATTTTACCACTCTATTCATTTTTAGTACTGTTATCAATAAATATTTTAAACCATTAGTTCTCTGTGCGTATGCCAATCTAATTTCATTATCTTGCTGTACTGAAATAACTCTGTATTCAAGTATTCAGAAAAGGTAAACGTATCAAAGACACTCAACCATTTGTGAGATTGAAATGGATTTCAAAGACCCTCTATCTTCATGCACCAGAAATATGTCTGTTTTGAATATTGATACGGAACTGCAGACTGTAGAAGTCCCTGAAGCTGACTGTGTTCTAGTTGTGTTCAATGGAAGAAAATCGGCGAGCTACCTGGCAAGAAGTTTCAAGATTTTCGCCGACACTAAATGCATATTAGGCTCAGTGGGACTTCCTTGTCCTGGAAGAAGGGCAGTTGAAAAAAGTGGTTGAAAACGATGATGGTTCCGAGATGAGAAGACAGCTAGTTATCTCGAGAACGAGAGTAGCTGAAGTACTGAGGAAGTTACACGACAGTCCATAGCGAGATTATCAGGAAGTGAAAAAACCCCTTCAGCGTGTCCGTGAAAGGTTTTAATGGACGAACAGCTCCGACCATGTGAAGGAGCGGTGTAAGAAGTGGACTTGTGCTACGAGTAATGGACGCAAGAGGAAGGCGCCCATGAAACAGTACAATGTCGGAAGCCCTTTCAAAAGGATTGCTTTAGATACCGCTGGACCACTTCTGACAACAGAAAATGGTAGCAATTATATTCTGGTTGTGATGGATTATTGCTCATAGTTGGTGGAAATTTACGCGATCACGAATCAAGAGGCCGCGGATGAATTGGTGAAAGAATGTATCGTCCGATATGGAGTGTCCTTGGAAATCCACAGCGATCAAAGAAGGCATTTCGAGAGCTAGGTATTCCAGGAAATTTGTGACAAGCTGGGAATGATGAATACCAGGACAACAACATTGCAACCACAGTCAGACGGAATGGTCGAGAGAATGAACAGGACCATTGATAAATCCCTGTCCAAAGTAGTTTCCTGCCACCAGTAAGACTGGGAACAGCATCTCTCTATATTTGTATTGACTCGTCCATTCGCCATCAATGTGTACACGGGTGAAACACCTGCGAAATTTCTGTTTGGTCGTGAAATGAGGCTTCCTGACCGGGAATGTAGCTGTCGGTCTGACAAAGAACCGATTGAGAAGAGGGATGGACGATGTACACGAATTGGTTCGAACGGATCTTTAAGTTGCCAGCGACAAAATGAAAAAACTGTACGACACGCAGATCACAGAAGGTTGTTACAAAGATAGGACAAAGTATGGTTACACAACACAAGGAGAAAAGGATTTTCTCCAGAATTACAGAAATCATGGGAAGGTCCGTACTTAATCAAGAAGAAGATCAACGACACCACCTATCGCATATGCAAGATCCCCAATTGAAAACCGAGAGTAGTCCAACAAAACCGACTAGCGTCATTCGATGTAAACCATGACAAAGAGGAAGGAGTGAACCATAAACAACAAGAGTCTGACCCAACCTTCGAAGAATTTATGAACGCATACAGAGTTAAACACGCGATCACTACAGAAACATGACAAGATTTACTCACGCTGATGGAAGACTATTCACTGACACACAACATCTTCGCCAGTAACAAATACGCACGAGGGTTGGCAACCGTCTTTCGAAGAAGGTATAGGTAATTAGGAAAATTTGAAGATCAGATTCCAGCCCTTGGCAAGATACTGACACTCAAACACAATTCGCGGTATGTCCTCTACCTGTTAATAAGAAACTAATTTCAAGATCGATCCACCTACCGGAATTTTTGTAAAGTGCTACGAAGCCTTCGAGATCATGTGCTGGAATCCCACGTGGAGGAACTAGCAATGCCCAGGATAGAGAGCAACCAGTTGGATTGGCGAGTCATTAGGAATATGAAATAGGTTATCTTCCAAGATACCGGTGTCTACATACAGCTATACCCCTCGTTGGGGTATAAGGGCCGACGATACAGATGGTATATAAATACCAGCCCAAATGTCAAGCTCACCTGCGCGCGGTACACCCTGCTATATAACTAACGACGCTTTGACGTCCGAGTATCTGCTGGAATAAGCAGATCCCTCAGAATTGCCAACAGTGTCTTCATAGGAGGGTGGATGAGCAAACTAGAGGTAGGGCACTCTCATGTCCTTGGAGTGAGAAATCGCTCCAAAGGTCGGATGAACTGGAAGCAGTCAACGGCGTGAGAATGAAGAAGGCAACGGGAAACCACTTCATTAAAGGTTCCTGTGGACATCCCTAGTATAACAAGAATGACATCAAACGAACAAGTAGAATGTACTGATCATGATGTATGGAACACAAGATCCGGCAGGGGAGAGAACTCCCAGGTCGTCAGTCTGCGAAACCCCTGTCAAGCCAATGAAAACATAACATCAAAAGAAGCTCAAAATATAGTAAAATCTCAGACCCATACGAGAGTAGAAAACAATAAAATCAGATATCCCAGAATCGGCACCTGGAATGTAACAGGTTTGTTTATGGCAGGAAAACTAGATAATGCCGCCAGAGAAGTGCACAGACTGAATGTCAATATCCTGGGTTTGAGCGAAATCCGATGGCCTGGAAGTGGAAAATGCCAAAAGAACAAAACAACATTGTACTACTCGGGCAGTGACGAAAGAAACCATCCTAATGGATCGGTATCTCATTAGACAATAAAACAAGTCAAGCTGTAATTAGCTTTATTCCACTCTCATATAGAGTCATGTTCATTAGACTAAATGCCCGACCTACGAACATAAATATGATCCAGTACTATGCTCCAACCGCAGAAAAACCTCATCGAAAGATGGAAACATTTTATAAAGAAATAAAGGAACTGCTAGGATATACCATAAACAACGAAACTGCTATACTAATGGGCGACTTCAACGCCAAGGTTGGCAACATTGAAGTAGTTAAAATCGGCGGTAAGTACGACCTAGGTGCACGCAATAGTAGGGGAGACAGGCTAGTAGAATTTTGTCAAGAACAGGAATTTGTGATTGTATACTTGGCAATCTCCACAGCACCGCCCAGATAACATCGTTCGCAACCAGATCGACTATGTTCTAATCAAAACTATATTCAAGAACGGAATAAAAGGCAAAAAAGCATACCCTGGGGCGGATATAGGTTCAGACCATAATCCTGTGGTAGGTAATCTGACTGTGAAATTTAAAGAACCAGGAAAGAGTAACACAAAAAGTATAGACATGAAAAACTTAGAGACAAAAATACACAGACAAAGGCAAAAGAACGAATAAATGAAGAATTTGCAACAATAAAGTCAACCACAATATCAGATACGAATACAGAAAATGCCTGGGATCGAATTAAACATGCAATTGTAAAAGTAGAACAAGAAGAAGTAGGGTATGTCAGCCCAAAGACCAAGAAAGAATGGATGACAGAAGAAATTCTACTGATGATGGACAATCGGAGAGTACACAAACACAAAATCATCGAGACATAAGACAAAACAGAGCAAAAAATCTTCATGGCAAAACTACGTATCA
Source organism: Galeruca laticollis (assembly GCA_963921935.1). Taxonomy (NCBI): domain Eukaryota; kingdom Metazoa; phylum Arthropoda; class Insecta; order Coleoptera; family Chrysomelidae; genus Galeruca; species Galeruca laticollis. Next base: position 202,346,179 of record OY998175.1, on the reverse strand, counting down.
TGTTTGACCAAAGATACAAATCCAAGTCATGTATGGAAACAAATTCGACAAATATAAGGATATGAAACGAATCCCAATGTTCCTAGTCTAGTAAACAATGGCTCAGTAATTACTGACAACTTACAATTTGCTAAACTGTTCAGCTCAAAGCTTTGAAGAAGAAATATTAAAAGCAAGAATAATTCTCTATCAACTTTATCTGCAAATACTCTCCAACCACTCCCCTACCAACAAGTATAACACAAGATGTCAATTATTTGAATACTTCTTTCACCTATTTCGAACTATCATCTGCTCTCAATTCCTGCAAAATTACCGCTCCGGCTCCCGACGACCTCCCCTACATTGTTCTCAAAAAACTTACAACACCATGCCTCTATGAACTGCTTGAAATTTATAACGTGATCTGGACATCACATACTTTTCCTAAACAATGGCTCAACTCTATTATTCTGCACATCAATAAATCCGACCATCCTTCATCATTACCTCAATCTAATAGACCCATCTCATTGATTTGCACCATGTGCAAACTTATGGGAGAATGATAAATAAAAGACTCTTGTGGTTCCTAAACAAACATAAAATTATCTCTGAAGCCCAATCAGGCTTCAGACCTCACCGCTTTGCCAACGATAACCTGGTGCTTCTTCTAACACATATAGCTGATGCAATGAATGATAAACACAACATGATCGCAGCCATTTTTGATATAGAGGGAGCTTTTGACACCATATCCAGAACAGCGATAATCAATACATTAAAACAATACAGCGTTGAAGGCAACATCCTATCATTCATTCAAAACTTTTATCCACCAGAAAGTTCCAGGTATCCGTTAATAGTATCCTCACTTCTCCCCTCATTAAATGAGACGGTGGGCCTGAAGGCACCGTTCTAAGTCCTACTTTATTTATTCTTTCACTGAATAACCTTAGCTCAGACTTCCCAAGTCCTGTCAAACACACCCTATATGCTGACCATCTAGTATTATATTGCCATGGAAAATTTACACCCACTATATGCTCATTGCTGCAAAAAGCAGTAAATCTACTACACAGCAGAACGTAGCTCCTATGTTTAACTCTATGTCCTCAAAAATCTAAAATTATCAAATTCAGCAGATTAACTTCATCTCAAACTCCTTGCATCTTAATTAATGACTCCCCTCTTCCTGTTGTTGAACAATGTAAAATACTAGGATTAATGTTTGACTCGCGTTTTACTTGCAAACTGCACATTATGGATATTAAGGGTAAGTGCCTTCAAAGATTAAATATAATTAAAACTCTTGCGCATCATAACTGGGGTGCTGATGAAAATACCCTCCTTAATGTATACAAAGCTCTGATACGCTTCAAAATTGACTATGCTAGTTTCATTTACATGTCGGCTAGCAAAACATATTTAAATCTACTAAACTCTGTGCATAACACCGCCATACGTTTGTGTCTAGAAGCCTTTCGTTCCAGCCCAGCAGAAAGTCTCTATATTGAAGCTAATGAACCACCTCTCTGGCTGAGACGTCAACAGCTTCTCCTTACACATGCAGAATTAGCAGCATCGAACCCCTCAAATCCTACCCATGCTCTCCTTACTAACATCCCAAACAATCAACCCAATCAATAAAAATTAAAATCTATCCCACATCTTCTCTCGCCAATAATAAGCAACATCCACCTATAGCATACACTTCCGTTTCCAACTCCATCTTTCCCCCCCCCCTGGCATAAACATATTCCTCGCTTAAATACCTTCCTGAGTGATTATGACAAATATGACACCTCAAAGGACCTAATAATCCAAAATTTCATGGAGATCATTCAAACAAACAATTATTATCCGGTACTATACACGGACGCTTCAAAAAACTAAACTGGTGTAGGATGTTCTGTTACAACTAGCTATAACCCCGTAAACTCATCTCGTATCCCCTCCCATTGCAGTGTCCACACCGGCGAACTATTCAGCGAACTTTCAGCATTCAATAGCCTCACTCCAACAAATAAGAATATTGCCATTTGTACAGACTCTTTAGCAGCAATCCACTCCATACGCAACATATTCACTGACCATCCCCTCGTACAAAAGATACATGATACATATCAAAATCTTTCCTTCCAGGGTGTAACAGTCACTATCATCTGGATACCTTCACACATCGGCATAACAGGCAATGAGCTCGCTGATAGTTATGCAAAAAAATCTGTCACATCCACTACTGGTTCTTGCAACATCCTGATCTATAAGGATTTGAAATCGGAAATAATGATATTAAAGAACAGCACTATAACACACATTAAACTATGAAAGGACATTCAACTTTATAACAAAATATGATCCAAAAAGTTATTTTGATATATTTCTGACAAACAATTGTTATAATTTACTCTTTCTTTTATCTTTAATCGCATAATCCATGGCAATTTATAAATCCATTGTAATATTATAATCCATTATAATTGTAAATCCATTGTAATTTTATAATACATAGAAGTTGTATAATTCATCGTAAATGTGTAAATGGCCATAATTGTCGAGCACGTTAAACTGAATAAAGAAAATCCTTAATCAACTATTTAATTAAATAAAAATGAGTCAAGAATGATATGCGTAGTAAAAGAGTAATAATAACTGCTATATATTTTCTGCATCTTATCTTTATGCCTGTTCTTAACTAACAAGAATAAGCTCTTTAATGACACTTTTGACGTTTTCTGATCTACAAGATATACTGTTATTTTTCAAGCCGAAGTCTGATGAATCATTGAAAATGGAGAAAAATTTATTTGGGTTTAACTAGGCCTAATACTGTAAAATCAATTGTTTTATCAGTGGATAGAAGTGGAGGAAGACGTCAAGAGAACATTACAAGTGGGAAAAGGCACAAACAGGTTCATGCGGAGAATAAATGAAAAAATAGAGTAACGATATGGTAGAGCTTGGTCTACACATAAAAAGGGTTTGAAAAACAAATTATTTGAGATCGTATCAATAATTACTAAATCATTAGAACCCTAAGTTCTACTTAAATACAATGTAAATATTATTAATTAAATTGTTAACTATGAAATTCCATTAGTATTATCTCCTGATATTGAAAATTAGAATCAAATTCAAGTCACGTTTCTTTATTAAAATTGGCAATGAGTAATTATCATGCGAAAGAAATAATAGATTATAGGAAACGATTAGACTATTCAAAATTCTATTTAACATTGATAATTTATTCAAAGATTAATAATTTCGTAGGTACCTACATATTGTAACGAATTAATAATATTCATTTAATTAATATTGCAACAGGTTTATCTAATATCCGGTCAAAAGTGTAATTGCTATTTCAAAATATTTAATCTGCTAACAACCGTTTAACGAGTACAACCTGGGTCAATACCTCATCGCACAAAATTTACCGATTAACTTTTATTTTCCGTAACGTCATACCAAATACTTTCAATAGTAAGTTTTTCTGTGACTATTTAACAATATTTGTATTATACATTGGTACGGGTTAATTATATTTTTTCTCTCCGATTTATAAGCAAGCGAATTTTTTAAAAATTAGAAAAAACAACTTACTTTTTTCACAAAATATACTTTTTCTCCAAATGACATTAAAAGCGACCTTTTAATGACACTTGGCAGGCTTAGAAGTTGTACTTTTAATGCCTAGGCAGAAAAAGTTCGTTGCTAGGCAACCTTCCAAGTAATAATTTAAATCAAACTGGTTATATAAATTGACAATGACATTAAGAAAACTCATGATGATGCTAATGATAATAAATTGGTTTTATTGCATTAAAACTACAACACGAAATTTTTATTTATTAGATATATTTATGGTGAATTGTGAACAATTATTTAATACAATTGAACTCTGTCCACTTCCCTCCTTTCCAGTAACATTAACAACTTTAGTATCCACACTTGATACTCTGGAAACGCCAGAAAATATTTTATTGCCGATGTTCGACTTATTGGCTAGCGAGTCCTCAATATAGCCCTCCGCGACAGCGAAAGACTTCCATCCTCCATGTTTCTCCAACATTGTTATGTCTTCACCAGAATGCACCAGCAACGTGGCCGAAGTTCTGAGAAAGCAATGCCCGGTATACTCTTTCGCATGGGATAGTCCCAGAAAAGTAGCAATTTCTTCTGGCATATTACCGAATTTGTGAATGCCAATGAATTGATGATGTGCTTTACCCTTCGCATACTTATACAAGACACGCCGATTATCTAAATTCGAGGGTCTGTATGCTGCATATTTTCTGTAAACGCTTAAATATTCCGTTACTACAAGAGATCTTGATCTTTTGGTCCTAGTATTTGGTAGCATAATTAGCCAATTTGTCGCCCATATCATGTATATCATCTGTTTTCATTTGCAAAATCTCATCACATCTACAAGTCCCAGCGACTGCAACAATAAGTACAACTTAAAATATAAATTGAAAATTAGTTCTTTTATCCATAATAGATCATTTTCAATATATTCAAATACAGTTCATCTGGGGCATCTGATAAAAATGTCTCGATTTCTTCTCTTTGAAAAACTCGGGATTTTTTTGCATGGAAACCCTCTGACTGGCGTTTCAAAAAAGCCCGTAACTTCAAGTATTTTGCCAAATCAATGTTATTTTTTATAATAGTGTTTTAAATGAAACTCACGGTTTCCAGTTAATTCCACAATATATTGTGGAATTAACTAGAAACCGTGAGTTTCATTTAAAACACTATTATGAGCAGATTTCACGAAGTAAGGGTCGAGACAGTTAATTTCGTTATTTTTTATGTTCAGGGTAGTTTTCAACATCGAATAGGTAGACCATAACGTTGAAGGCTTCATTTTCTTTAAAAGATCGGAAAAATAGACAATCAGCACATTTTCAGAGAAAGATCCTATATTTTTCTTCTGTCTATATTCCATGAATCTGCTGTATGTGAGTTCATATACAGTTCTTGATTTTTCCGGTAAAAGGTTAAATTCCACATCTCGCGCCTGGTCTCTTATCGCAGGTGGTGTTAATTGCATCAATTCATCCTCACTTTGCAGTAAATCCATTTCTAGCATGACAACTTTTCAAAATTGAAAATGACAAAGTAAACAGTGAACAAACATATTCAACAAACGTTATCAGCGGTAAACATAGTAACGCAGGGCCCAGTTACCTTTGATAAAATAATTTAGTTATTTGGATATTGATAATGAAATGCAATTTAAATATGAAAAAGTCGATTTTGCGTGAAATTGGTACAAATTTGAAGAAAAAATTATATGTTTCACACGGCAGAAAAGCAGATTTATTGCCTTGGCTGGTTTTGTAGCCTCGCTACGCTCGGCTATGAAACACCAGCCGCGGCATTAAATCTTGTGCTTTTATGCCTAGTAAAACCAATAACTATTTTATGCGACTATCTTATGAACTATCATTTCTCGGCTCGATTGAAGGACGAAAACGTCATCGTTTTATCAATCAATCACTTACGAGGAGATTGCTGGGTAACGGGTTTTTCGTATTTGTCCGAAAAATATTTTAGTCTAGTCGACAAGTTGAAAATGGTACAAAATAGAGATACTGCTCTCAAAATTATGTGCGATAGCTCATTGGATTCGGAATGACGCCTAGAAAAATGTGCTAAAAGCGTGTATTAGCACATAAAAAATTACGAAAGTTATAAATAATTAAAGATGAAAAAAATGGCATTTCGTTTTTTGCCAATATTTCATAAACTATTGTAATGTTTTTCTAATTTATTTAAACAATAAACGGGTGGGATAAATTTTAAACACACGGTATGGCTACTTACTAATTTATTTAAACACTAACTCACTAACACTTAATTTATATATACTTAACTAATCACTTAAATCTAATTTATATGCACACAAACTTGATTATATTAGCACTTTACTGTTCGGTGTATTGTTTATTTCTCGAGATCACTTTATCAACTAACTCCTCCGCTGATCGGTCCTTATTTATATTGATGCCTTTCTTACTAGATAATTCTGGGCTGCGGCTTACACAAAACAAAAACAATTGGTTCTGGCCTTTTCTAGATAACTTTGGTCACAAAAATAATGTTTACATAAGATAGTCGTAAAGTCGTAAACAGTTATAAAAAACAGTGCGTATCCGCCATAATTTTAACTTTTATACCTGGCTTAGACAGAGTCGGTTTTAGGGACTATACCAGTGTGCTGTTTCGTAACACTATTAATATTCAAGAAATTTCAAAAAAAGATTCTGAAAGAGGAGGAAATTTTCAATAAAAAATTCCTAACTCCCGGAACTCTAACTCCATTATTTATAATTTTAATTTAACGCTGAAAATAGGTCTGCGCGCGACACTTTTAGATTGCGTCAAAAGCGAGTACGGCACATTAATTAATTTATTTAAGGTATTGAATATTTTTTTTTAATTTGAAAAAATTATGGTGTATTCTGAACAATATAAATAATTTATTCCCGTTGGAAATTTTATTTAAAGTTAATTTTTCAACAAGTTGAACAATTGTTAACTAACAAAATTTTCTTGAACTTCAGTCTTAATTGTAAGTGAAAAACAATGTTTAACCTTCCGTGACTGGCGCGCGGACTCACATTCCGCAACCAAATATTTCCGTACTTCATTTTAATTTCCTCTGCGCCACCATCCCGCCGCACTCTGTATTCCTTGAGCTTACTGTGGTGGTCATACTGGTCATCAGTGTATCGTAAGCGGCACAGAAGAGCAGTCGTTTAGATTTGGTACCTGAATGCGGACTAAGAATCCGCCGCCAGTAAAAACTACTTAAATATTCGACAGATTGAAATTTGCAAATTTTGCAGTTTTTTCTTCGTATTCCATGAAAGGTAAGAAATATTATTCTGAAAATTGTTACTTTTACTGAATAATTTTACTTTACTAGATGGCGTCATATGAAAAAGAGCAAGAACGATTACAGCGACTAATGTTAGAGTGTCTCAATGAAGATATAGTTACTGAAGACGACCCAAACGACTCCGACGAAGGAAGGAAGAGATTGAGGATGGTGACGTTGAAACAATGCCCTCAGGAGTACCGTACTTCATCGGAAAAGATGGGGAAACTAAGTGGGCAAAACACGCTCCTCCCACATCACGGACCAGGGCTGTAAATCTGATCACTCGTATGCCAGGTGCTAAAGCAGCTGTACAAAATTTGAAGACACCTCTAGATATTTGGAAATATTTTTACAATAACGAAATGCTAAGTACAATAGTAGAGTATACCAATATGCATATTCGAAGTAAAAAGGATAATTATACCCCTGAAAGAAATACATGACATGCAGGCTCTAATTGGACTACTCTAATTGGCGGGACTAATCAAATCTAGCCGCCTGAATGCTGATGAATTGTGGAACAACAGCGGGACAGGTGTTGAGCAATTCCGTCTGACAATGTCAAAGACCCGTTTTAAGTTTTTACTTCAACATATTAGATTTGATGATCTCAATTCTCGATCAGAAAGAAGGAAAATTGATAAATTATGCCTGATTCGAGAAATTTTGGACGCATTTGTTGCCAACTGTAAATCTGCGTACACATCAATATCAAAATGTTACATTTGACGAAAAGTTAGAAGCGTTGCGGGGCAAATGCGGCTTCCACCAATATATTCCGAGCAAACCTAATAAATACGAGCTAAAAATATATGCTCTAGTTGATTCAAAGACAGTTTATACTACCAATTTAGAAGTGTATACTGGTAACAACCCACTGGTCCATACACTTTGGATAATTCAAGTTTAGCACTTGTCCAAAGAATGGTTGAGCCTATTATGAATACCAAACGAAACGTAACATGCGATACTTGGTTTTCGAGCATTCCATTGTTACGTACCCTATTGAGAGATTTTAATCTTACGTACTTAGGAACCATTCGTGAAAATAAACCTGAATTACCGATTGAACTATCTAATCGACAAAGTCGACCTATAGAATCGAGCCTACGATAAAGATATAACATTGGTGCCATATATTCCCAAACGGAAGAAAAATGTAATTCTGGTTTCAAGCCTTCATCATGATGGTGAGATCGATACAATTACAGGGAAACCTGAGATGATTGTTGATTACAACAACACTAAAGGGGAGTTGACACTTTGGACAAAATGTGTGCTGCTTATGACTGCGCCCGAAACACATCAATATGGCATATGGTTATTTTTTACTCTATGCTAAATATGGCTGGAGTGAATTCTTTGGTGTTGTTTTATCTGCAGAACTCTGATAAAATACCTAGGATGTTATTTTGGCATAAACTATCAGCCGCGTTAACAGAAAACCATATTCGTTTCTGTGCTACGCAGAAGAATATTCCAAAAACGATAACACTACGAATCAAAGAAATGTTTGAGATACAAGATCCTACTCGCACTCCCCAGCCTGAGAATTCCAGAGGTCGATGCAGTTACTGCGACCGAACAAAAATCGACCAACACGGTTTTCCTGTAAAAAATGTACCAAGTTTATGTGCCTTGAACATTTAACTTGTGTTTGTACAGAATGTTATTCTGATAATATGACTTAAATACTTTTGTGTGTTTGTTAGGATATGATAATTATATTTTTGTCGATGTCGATGCTTTGTAATAATGGAATGAATGAAAGAATGAATGTAAAATGAAATATAATCATTTAAAATGTTTTTTCATGGAAAAAAAGAGTACTATATTTCACCATTTCGGGGACTCTCAGTCCGCCGCCACTATCTATGCTCAGAAACAAAGCGCCAGTCACGGAAGGTTAAATAATAGTTGTAAAAAGTTTTTACTTCGTAGAGCCTTTCTTACCCACATACTCAACAAGATAGTGCCATAAAAGTTGAAAAAATATTTATACTTTGTTTATAATAATTAACAACAATAACAACATTACGTGGATTTTTCAGTTTTTGTTCAAATAAATTTTTTTTTAACTTTTATGGCACGATCTTGTTAAGTATGGGTATTTTTCACAACTATTATTTAAAAAAAAATTCACTTACAATTAAGACTGAAGTTCAAGAAAATTTTGTTAGTTAACAATTGTTTAACTTGTTGAAAAATTAACTTTAAGTAAAATTTCCAACGGGAATGAATTATTTATAGTGTTCAGAATACACCATAATTTTTTCAAATTATAAAAAATATTCAATACCTCAAATAAATTAATTAATTTGCCGTACTCGCTTTTGACGCCGCGCTCGCAAACGAAAAATGTCGCGCGCAGATCTATTTTCAGAGTTAAATTAAAATTATAAATAATGGAGATAGAGTTCCGGGAGTTAGGAGTTTTTTATTGGAAATTTCCTCCACTTTCAGAATCTTTTTTTGAAATTTCTTAAATATTACAAGTTTATGAAATATTGGTAAAAAACGAAATGACATTTTTTTCAGCTTTATATTGTTTATAACTTTTGCAATTTTTTATGTGCTAATACACGCTTTTAGCACATTTTTCTAGGCGTCATTCCGAATTCAATGAGCTATCGCACATAATTTTAAGAGCAGTATCTCTATTTTGTACCATTATCAACTTGTCGACTAGACTATTTCTCGGACACTTATTCAAAACAAGATTTTCTAGTTTCAAATAAATTGCAGTTTCCTCAATCTACACGATTATTTTGATAACTACCAAAAACTGATATTACGACTAAGCCACACGAACGTGTTCATCGATATATCGATTGAATTTTTTCAGAACAAATTAAATTACATTAGGAAAAATAACGTATACATACTAGTTGACATCGGCGCAAGTTAACTGCAGACGGGGTTTATGACATGGATTAAAAGATGGTCAATTGCAGACGAATGAAAAGGGTCAAGTATGTTTACCTGTTAAATGAGTTAACTGCATACCGCGGTCTCTACCTATTATATATAACATTTTGTTCATAAATAAAATAAAAAACGAAAGTATTTTAAATATATATTATATAAACTAAATATTCGTCTACATGTACCTACATTTAACTACATAAAATAATTTTATACTGCATATTTATACGAAACACAATTAACAAAGTCAATCCTTGCAATTTTATTGTTCCTGTGATCAATAATTTTATGTGAAATAAATGTTTGTCTTTCCAATACATCATTTCGAATGTAACGTTGCTGATTTAATCGTGAAGAATTAATTTTTAAGTACGTATCAGTCTGAATATCTATTAACACATCCAAAAACTGAATTATATTCGGATGCGGAGATGAATTCAAATTATTACATTTTGAGTGGAATGATTCCCAACAATTTGTAGTTCGTATGAGTGACGCTGCATTTTCTGCCCAGATATGTGGAGGAAATAAAGAATTTTCTTCAATATAGGTGTCCACAAAATAATCCACGAAATCATTCTGCCTGTTATCACTTGGTTGTACCGATATAAAGTCGAAGACAAATGAATCGCACACTTCTGAAGGATCCAAAAAGGTCAGGCCATATAAGTAACGCAGCTATCTTCCTGTCTCGGATTGTGGATTTGTTATATTCTGTAGCTAACCCAAGATTCTAAATTTTCCTTCACCTAAACACAAATATATTTTCCTTTATTATTTCACACACAAATTATTTTACACATTACACATTATTTTACATCACCAAATATGAGTAAATTCTTACCATGATTGTGCAAGATGAAATCTGTAGCCGATTATTGAAACGTCGGGAAATGTTTCTTTCACACTGGAATGGATAGAAACTTCAAAATCCACGGTGATGAAATTTGGGTTAAAATTAAGTCCTTTACTGATGCACTTGGATTTCAACATATCAAACAATGTCGAATACGTTTCTTTTTTTTGTTAGTTAATAAACAAAAAGCCACTGGTGTATAAATGTTGTTTACAAGAGCATGCATACTAAATATTTGTAAGAAGTGTTTGACACAGTAATCAAATGTTCCATCCATATATATATATATATATATATATATATATATATATATATATACAGGGTGTCCCGGGACTAATGGGAAAAAAGTCAGGAGAGTATAATATGAGCCAAAATAATTTTAGTACTTCATATAAACTTTTACTATGCAGGCCCTCGTTTTCGAGTTATAGGCCTCCAAAGTTTTAATTTTGAATTTGGTTTTTATTCTTATTTTTTGTACTAGTTATTTGATCTTCATAAAATTTACGGCAAAGCTATAATGTGAGTGTATGTTTATTTTGGTAAGGTAAACAGATTTACAGTAGTGCATTGAAGCCAGGGACGGACTACTCGCAATGGTTAGTGATCCAAAAATTTTGCAGGGATGGCACACCCTGTATGAAATTATCGAAATTTACTTCCCCACACATTAAGCTAACGAAAAGGTACTTGTGTTGGAATTCGATAAAATAAGCCGTTTGGCTAATATTTACAGTTTTATTAATGCACTACGTACAAATCTACCTAACTAACTTATTAATACGATGTCCAGAATTTACTTGCTTTTAATCAAAATTACGAACATAACATTATTAAACCATTAAGAAAACCTCAAAAAACACAAGTTATAAAACATTAGACTAAAACTAATTCCTAAACAACAACAAAAACTAACGTTATTCTAATAAATGTTCAATATGAGCTCCTCCCACTTCCACGCACATTCTAAGTCTACGAAGGTTGTTTCTTTGCACTTGAAAGAGCAATTTCACCCTATTTCTAATAATATTGCAGTGTAACACAATTCTGTCTATTAAATCTTGCCTTGTTTGCACAGGTGTTGCGTATACTTTACTTTTGAGATAACCCTAGAGAAAGAAATCCATAGGATTAACGTCTCCTGATCGCGGTGGCCATTGAAAAGGGCCTCCACGACCAATCCATCTATTAGGAAGCCTTGTGTGTGAATGCTGTCGTACATCTAAACTGAAATGAGGAGGGGCCCCATCATGCATGAACCATAAATTCCTACGAGTTTGTAGTAGCACATCATCAAACCGGTTCCATAACTCATTTTGCAAAAAACTCCAAATATCTCTGACCGGTCAAAGTACCGTCAATAAAATATGGCTGTATCAAATTATTGCCAACTATTCCTGCCAAACATTAACCATGAATCTATGCTGGATCCTAGTTTGGATAATGCCATGTGGATTCACATCATCCCATAAATGCATATTATGAGAATTTATGATTCCATCTCTGGTGAAACCCGGATCGTTCGTAGAGAGAACGTTACTAATAAATGTGTTGTCTGCTTGTTGTTGTCGCAGAAACCACTGGCTATACTCAAGTCGAGCAGGATAATCAGCCACTGTCATACTGTGTACTTTTTTCATGTGAAAAGGATATAATAGCTGTTCTTTTAGGACGCGATGAACAACTGATTTCGAGACGTTATGTTCTCTTGATAATTTTCTAAAACTCGATGGCTCATTATCAACTGCATTTAACAAGTCTTGTTCAACTGCCACAGTACGTATGCTTCGTACTGGACCTTCTCCAGCTTTTTCTGGCGAAAATCTTCCTAAAATTTAAAATTTTGTTTTGTATACATGGAAAATTACATTTACTTATTCATACCTGTTTCTCGTAACCTGAGATCAAGACGCCGAAACATTCGTCTGTCTGGCAATGCTCTGTTTGCGAAATGTTCTTCATAAAGCCTTTTGGCCTCTAAACAGTTTCGAGAAGCCAGTCCATACATTAGATGTTTATCTGCGTACTCAATAAAAGCGAATTCTGCTATTGTAACTGTTAAATTAAGGACTTATGAATTATTGACAAGTACTGACTACGAACTATTCTACACAACGTTTGACAACTAATCCTATGGTAACTTGATAAACGGTTTTTACCAACTTTCCAATTAATAAGTCGTTAATGTTTTTCATCTTCTGCTATCGTTAAATTATTTTTTTGTAGTACTCTAGGTAAATTTTGGACATCTATTAAAAGTTAGTTTTACCTCGTTGTGTACTTATAAAAATGGTGAATGCGTAAACTGGTACGTAGTGCATTAATAAAACTGTAAATATTAGCCAAACGGCTTATTTTATCGAATTCCAACAAGAGTACCTTTTCGTTAGCTCAACGTGTGGGGAAGTGAATTTCGATAATTCCATACAGGGTGTGCCATACCTGCAAAATTTTTGGATCACTAACCATAGCGAGTAGTCCGTCCCTGGCTTCAATGCACTACTGTAAATCTGTTTAGCTTACCAAAATAAACATACACATACATTATAGCTTTGCCGTAAATTTTATAAAGATCAAATAACTAGTACAAAAAATACAAATAAAAACCAAATTCAAAATTAAAACTTTGGAGGCCTATAACTCGAAAACGAGGGCCTGCATGGTAAAAGTTTATATGAAGTACTAACATTATTTTAGCTCAGATTATACGCTCCTGACTTTTTTCCCATTAGTCCCGGGACACCCTGTATATATATATATATATATATATATATATATATATATATATATATATATATATATATATTGTTGAACTAGAACACATTACACTTAGATTTTCAGTGCACGAAAATACTATATTATTTTTAATCCTGTAGTTTATTATCAAAAATTCTTCTTCTTTAACGGTCATAACTTGAACAGATTCCAAAAAATCGTGCACATCGGAAACGTTTTAAGGCAATATTGGAAATGATTTATTTCTGTGTCTGTAAATATTGCGTTTAATATATTGTATATCTTTTTCTGCCAAAGTTGACAAAGCATTAGAATTTAATTTAAGTTCACTACGAATTATTTTACATGGCCTTTCAGCGATCATATCTTTTTAATTTGATACTTAATGTTTGTCTGTTGATTGCACTGTCACTTTCCTGTTCATGATTATGAGTATTTAATATTTTAGACATCACTTTTTTAACGCCCATTGTATATATTTTAGCTTTACATGTCCTTTTCACACAACACCAACAAGTTTCACCATTTTTTAATTCACGATGTTTATAAAATTTGAAATTTCCAATAACAATTAGACTATTTCCACGTTCACTTATCATATCTTTTACTTCCATATTCAGTTTTTTGTATATCGTACTTAACAAATATGTCGTCACTGTTGAAATAAATTTCAAACTGATAACCATAATGAAATTGACTCTCTCGACCCTTACTTCGTGGAATATGCTCATATTAGTGTTTTTAAATGAAACTCACGGTCTCTAGTTAATTCCACAATATAATACAAGTTATTGAAAATTCTAAAAAATTGACAATTGTTTCGATAAATCAATATCATCGTCAGAATGACAGAAGTTACATTTCATTTTATGCCTACCTGATTTTTAGTAGTTATTTTTGGCTAGACCAAGAAGTAACCTAACGTGTGATTGGCTTAATATATGTTTATAGAAAAAAGGAGAAGATGTGATATTACAAATATTGAAGCTTAGATATTATTAGCCCTATGGTGATATCCTGGATATCATTTTTCCAATCAAGATCAGTATAACTGTGCAATGATATAGAAAACCAGGAAAACTATATCATAATAATTGTGAAGATCAGCAGATATAGTTTTCCTGGTTTTCTTTATCATTGCACAGTTATACTGATCTTAATTGGAGAAATGATATCCAGGATATCACCATAGGGCTAATAATATCTAAGCTTCAATATTTGTAATATCACATCTTCTCCTTTTTTCTATAAACATATATTAAGCCAATCACAAGTTAGGTTACTTCTTGGTCTAGCCAAAAATAACTACTAAACATCAGGTAGGCATAAAATGAAATGTAACTTCTGTCATTCTGACGATGATATTGATTTATCGAAACAATTGTCAATTTTTTAGAATTTTCAATAACTTGTATTATATTGTGGAATTAACTAGAGACCGTGAGTTTCATTTAAAAACACTAATGATAACCATAATCATATTTTTGCGTATATATTGTTATTCTAATAGGTGGAAATCACAATTGACCAATAGAATTACCTGAATGCAGCGATCACGTACCTTCTCTTCATGATCCGCAGCACCGAGCCCTGACCGCAGTCTGCAGTTCACCCACAGGATTAGATACCCTCATTAAACCCTTTTTAGATCACAAACCTCGTCTGCAACTAGCATGCGCCCGTTGATATAAGTTCCACCCAATAAACACATTTATTTTATAAAATAAACAGTTGAAATATGAAAGAAAACAAATACTGTGCTTACGATTATCAATATGGTAGGCCGCCATTTTGACGGGAACTGATTTACAACTAAATGAAACTTTTAAGAGATTTTGCCTGATCGGTGAATATTTAAGTCATGCCCGATGATTGCTTTCCGTTTTTAGCTCATAAAGTTTATCAGAAACAGCGTAAAAATTGAATGCACGGTCGTGTAGTACCGACCGGAAAGGGATAAGCACCCTATTGATTTTCATCTCATCAGAGCCAGTACAACTGGTTCTATAAATCCAGAAATACTACATTTTTGGAAAAAGTTCGCTTTATCAGCACGATTCACTCTCCGATGTGTTTACAAGTGACCAATTTTATGATTTATTATTGATTTAGGGCATCTCACAGATGCGGAAAAGTTAGTTTTAATCTTTAAAACCATTTATTTCTTCATAGTTATGCAGCCAGAAACTACGTGCATGGTTCCAGCCCTAATGCTAATTTTTTTTCTGTCAAATATATAGTGTAGTGAGATTTATCCAACTATTTTAAAACATTACGATAGTTTTTATTTAGTGTATGACATGACTCTCAATAACTTGACATGTATCTTGTGTGAGAAACTCTGTGCTGGCCACAACGCATTTTTTTTCTTACGTAATTGTTTATAACTTTTGCAATTTTTGCCGGCCCCTAATAATTGTCCAGTTGACCGTTTAGATGCCATTTCAAATCGAATGAGATCAAAATAATGATCTTGGGTGGTCCAAACTAGGTTCATCACGAATTGGCACTTTTGAACCAGACTAATAGTAGGATATTCTGAGACTCCATCTACAGTAATTATGAGTTTCATTTTAATATTTTATTCGATTCAGGTGTTTAGATTATTTACAAATAAGGACCTTGTAGTACACCCTCAATTTTGAAGACATTACTAGGGGTACAGTGAAAGTGATGTAAATAGATTTAAATGGTTCAAGTATCGAAATACATTAAATCCAGACTCTCTTGTGTATGTACACAACAGAAATTACAAAATTACCTTCTCTGTGGGAATGAAAATCCAACAGCAATTGCTTTCATCAATATTGAGTAGATTCTGAATGATGTAATTGATTAATATCAGCTATCAAATTATTACATTATCAATTAATTGTTACAGGCATTTCAATTACGTAATTTTGTCTGTTATGGTGGAATCGTGGAATTGGCATCATTTGAATTATCTAATCGGGCATATTGTAATTTATGTTGTAGTTCAAACGTATTATTGCCTTATCGAAAAATACCTTTTTGAACCAAATTTTGACAAACATATGCCTTTGTTTGATAACTGGTGTACACTCAAAGAAAAACTTCTATGAGACAACGTGAAACATGTATCGTTCTCTTAAGTCACTTATATCAAGGGGTTTAGTTTTGTACACAATCTTATCCACATATCCCCATATGAATAAATTTAATAAGTTAAGATCAGGTGAGCGCGGTGGCCATTACATCGATCGTCGCTTCCCTAACAACCGATTTGAAAATATGGCGTCGACGTACTGCCGGACAGTGTGTTGGCAATTTGGTGATGATCTATCTCTCTGAAACCATGTCGTATTAGCCAGAATTTGAGTGTTTCCCATATCTGGTGGCGTATTGCGGAATTGCTATAATATCGTTGATTTAATTTTCGAAAAATGACAATAACTGTCTATATGGACAGTTTAAGCAACTGTTTGTTGTAGCTGTGATAACGCTTCAACAGCTTTACAAATCTGTATTAAACGTGACTTTCTAAATATGTATAATGAGCTAACAATTTCTTCTTCTGTTTCTGTTTCTACCACTGAAATAAATAAAGACTTTTAAAAACCTACCTTCGATCTACGATTGCTGAAGATAGACTAAATGGCTTAGCACTTTTGGAGATATCGATAATGCGGAAGAAGAGTGAAATTTTTAGTTTTTGCTATTTGTATAGCAATCTTCTCTAAGGATCACCCAATTTCATGGGAAAAAACTTTACATCTCTATTGCATATCACCCAAAAGATGGCGATTTAAGCGGATTTGATCGAATCTGTATGTACAATTTAGTTTAACGTCTACTTTGTACGTGGGAGTATTGTCGCGTCTTAGGAAGACCATTTTTACACACTTTTGAGCTTCGCTAGTTCCAAATATCATTCCCCGACATAATTCAATAAAAACCCTTCTTCCGAATACTTTCTAGCGAAAAAGCCCGCTCCAAAATCTCTTTTCTATACACCTTTAAAACTCCTTCCTCGTCACTTTTCCGAAAATTTCTAGACACTTTTTTAACATTACCAATTTCAACCAACCAACTTCTATACCCAGCTCAATATACGAACGCGCACATAAACCCCCCAACCCACCTACAACTCAGCCCTGAAGAGGAAACCTATCCTACACCAGGGCACACACTCGTAAACCAACAACCAACCAGAACACAAATCTATTTCAATGCAAAATTCATAACGAAATTCTCTCGCTTTTTTTGTCTTAGAAAGACAGTTACAATTGGATTTGAAACGTTTTGTGCAATAGTGTTTCTCACAAAAAGCTGTTATAACCTGATAAACAATTCTTTTACATTAAGGAAGGTTGGATATTTGGTTGATTTTATATTAAATAGAGTGGTATTCATGAATGTTACTTT
This sequence comes from Galeruca laticollis, assembly GCA_963921935.1. Taxonomy (NCBI): domain Eukaryota; kingdom Metazoa; phylum Arthropoda; class Insecta; order Coleoptera; family Chrysomelidae; genus Galeruca; species Galeruca laticollis. The sequence continues at coordinate 202,328,402 of OY998175.1, read as the reverse complement.
TTTTGTTATAATCAAGATGGTAGCTTGAATCCGGTCCTGGCAACTGTAGCTGAACTGTGAAAGTGTCAGTTCTTGTGCAAACATATTTTTTTCGATAGCCCATCGTAGTTCAAAAATTTTATAAAACATTTCATATTAACTTTAGAAGTGTTCTCACATCATAGAGAAAGTACTGTAAGTAAAATTTCATAGCTTCATATCAAAATAGTGATTTTTATTGGTCATATTGCTATCAATTTTACACCGGTGTCATAAGCGGTGTTTATTAGTCACCAGTGTAATAACCGGGCGTGATTATGGTTTGAATTTGTTTGCAATGATTGCTTTCATCAGTGCCGTAGAGCACGAGAGAGCAGGATTCTCACCCCCCCCTCCTCCGCCTTCCTTTGTGAACCTTGAGAGAGGAGAGCTTCCTGGCTCGAGCGGAAGGGTATCGTAGGCCCTCTTGGGCTTGAACGATATGCTAAGCCTGAGCTCTGAGGTTCGCCGTGTTGTCGGGACCCGTACGTCCACGGGTCTAGTCCACCTGTGCCTAGGGAGATATGTCGGGAGTAAGGAAAACAGATTAGGTAGATAACAAATAAATATGCCTATATTACAACCAGGTAAATAACAAAAAAACAACTAACAAAGAAACGAAATTAATAACTTGAGATACACTTTCGACACCTATGGTATACAATGATGGCGCAATAAAATAAATTCGTATTGGTAAATGGAAATCGTTAGAATGCCTCTATGTATTTATTCTCTATTTTAACCAATCGTCTGAGTTTTCCCTTAACTCCAGTTTCTTTATGTATTTTGATTCATCTCTCAGTTAGTATCTGGTAAGGACAAGAGTTCACTACGTCAGCGAAAAGCGACCGGGATTCTATTTTTCAAAAAATGGCCTCCTTACTAGAGTATAAACATGACCTAGCTAATGGTTACTTTATTGACTCCATTGCTATGGAGTTACCTACTGTCCGTTCGTCTACACTGCAGAAAAATGAGTTCGTAACCGAACGTTTTCTGCTGACATGGGTGACCTTCGATATCCGATAAATTTTTAATAAAAATCTAGTTTCGAAGCGAACACAATTAAATCGATAAATAAGTAAGTAAATTTATATGCCAGTGCACTATTTCTTGAAAGGAACATACATAAACAAAATCGAAAGTAATATAAATAGGTATCTCAAGTTTTAAGTGGCGTATCCCTTATAGATATCCCTGGATACAATTGTATAATAAATAAAACAAAATTTTTTCACAGTGTGTGTAGCCCTCGTAAATATCCCTGAATAAAATTGTATGATAAAACGAAAAATTTTACAATGTATAATACTTTCTAATCAAAGTAATATACGGCTCAAGTTTCAGTAAAGCACTTATATGGCTGGACGGATAATTAGACACAAAAAAATAATATCGTTTTCCCCAAAACAAATAAAAAAGGTTTTCAGATTCAAAAACTTCCGGTTTGGAAAATATGGATCTAACGTCTCACCACGCAAAATCGGCGTCTGGATTTTTACGATCGGTCGACGGGAGATAAGCTCTGATCGGCTATTTCTGATTCCAACACTCCGCGATAATCACTGAACGCGCTGTGATGATCCCGAAAAGACAGTAGTGTAAAAAAGGCATTAGCATAGAAACAAGATTGAATTATGTTAATAATCATTTCAATATATAGCGAGCATTGATCTATGGAAATCAATGTTAGATATACGGACAGCACGTTCTAATTAAAATGTAAATATCACGCTCAACTGATAGGCGGATGGTCAGGCATGCAGGCCACTGTCCGAACGCTTCTTATAAATGTAAAGTGTCGACAAACTGATGATTCATTCAATATTATTATTTTGAATAAGTTAAAATGTATAAGGTATTGTAATATGTGTTAAGTCTAAATATAATTAAATGGAGTGAATGAAAACGACGAATACTCAGTGTGTATTTGTTTATTAATTTCCAGCTAAGCGCTTTCGGCTATTAAGCCATTATCAAAGCTGTCCTATGAAAATTTACAAAGTTTGTGAAATTTTGAAAAAACAATTCAAAAAAGGTTGAACTTACGTCATTTAAAAAGTAGGTGTCAAAACCATCAAGTTGATTAAGAACAATGTTCAAAGTTGAATCATTGTTAAGATTAAGTCATTGGAATAAAAACATTAAAATAACCCTATTAGAAGGGTGTAAAATTATAATTTACATGATGTAAATTCATTCAAAATTGAACATTCAATGAAAACAGATGACAAGTTTGACGTTAAAATTACGGTGGCTAATAAGCCAGCGTGCCGTAAAAACAAGTGTATGACAATACAACATATTTACACGACGAACATTGAATAAAAAGCAAGTGTCGTGTAAATATGTTGTATTGTCATACACTTGTTTTTACGGCACGCTGGCTTATTAGCCACCGTAATTTTAACGTCAAACTTGTCATCTGTTTTCATTCAGTTTTTTTAATTTTGAATGAATTTACATCATGTAAATTATGATTTAACACCCTTCCAATAGGGTTATTTTAATGTTTTTATTCCAATGAGTCAATCATAACAATGATTCAACTTTGAACATTGTTCTTAATCAACTTGATGGTTTTGACACCTACTTTTTAAATGACATAAGTTCAACCTTTTTTAAATTGTTTTTTCAAAATTTCACAAACTTTGTAATTTTTCATAGGACAGCTTTGATAATGGCTTAATAGCCGAAAGCGCTTAGCTGGAAATTAATAAACAAATACACACTGAGTATTCGTCGTTTTCATTCACTCAATTTACATCTAGTGCGTACACCATATCCACAGACATTTCTAAATATAATTATCCCAGTGAGTTTTTAAAAGATGTTGTTTATTCAACCCCCGAAGATCGGTTACTAGGTAAGTGCTTTCCCAAAGATATAATACTTTTAGGGTGGACGTAGTTTATACGAGGGGCACTTACTGAGTAACCACTACAGCGCACTGTCAAAACGCGTACTGTCGTATATCAACAACCGCTGGAAGACCCGTACTGCTGCTCTGCCTCGTGTTTTTGTTGTATTTATCACGGGGTCTCTGGGACGGGTTGTTTTGCCTTCTCGGCACACGTTGCTGTTTTGTGTTTTTGATTGTTGAATGTTATCTTTAATTGCTATTCTAATTTCTCTATAATAATTGCATAATTCATCTGTATTTTATGGTGTTCAGAAACATCGGTGTTTTGGTATTCGACATATATGCGTGACAAAATTGATTCTTCTTGTTGATTGCTTTCATAATTAAATGTTCCATTTTAGCTGCCTACAATAATAGAAAACTGGGTCGCTTTAAACATTTGTATCGCTTTTTTTTGTTTAACTTGTCTTTGATTATAATTTTTATTTATAGGGTGTCTCTAAATTTCTTGCCATATTTGTGCTGTAATGAGCACAAAATATGGCAAGTAAATTTAGGAAAACCCTATATAGATATAATTTTCTTTAAATCAAATATAAGTTGAATTCAATTATTATAAAATAAAACGACCTAGAGCTAGAAAAATTAAACAAACAAACCGCAAGATCGACGAAAACAATTTGAATCAAAAACACACCGATGTTTTGATTATAAAAAAAACAGACAAATTTTGCAACTTAGCATAGAGAAATTTATTAAAACTAACCGCCAATGATGAAAACAAAAAATGAAAAAAGCAAGGGCAAAATTGGATGTTAAGAATAACAAACCTCGTCCCAAATCATTAGAAATAAATAGAAGAAAATTTGGACGAGAGAAAGAGCAGAAAAAATCTGAGAGTTGACAGGCACCGTGTGGCCTGGGACTCCCCTTTTACGACGGCCCGTGTGTGTACAGTGATTTATTTTTTTGCGATTGTGATATTTCAAACCGTAAGTTTTTGAACCTGACATTTTCTTCCTTCAAATAAAAAAGCCCATTGATATTGATTTAATTTGTTGGTGTCCGACGATCCATCCTGGTCATATACGTGCACTTCTTAGACTTGAGCCCCATACTACCATAATTTGTAAAGAGTACGATTTGTAATTTGTTTATTTTTCTTGTGAACATAAGATTTTATTCAAGGGAATGTTCTTTGTTGTTCTCTAAGGCATTATACAGAAATATTCATTTACGACAACCGTCTATTTACGCCATAATCAGGGAAAGATATTTTCAGACCCTGAAATAGGTTTCATTCTTGATTTGTTGTTCTTTAATGTATTATACAGAGATATTTATTTACGAAAACCGTGTATTTATGTTATAATCAGGAATAGATATTTTCAGTTATATTATATTTAAAATAATATTCAGGTAGGATTTCATTTGTTGATTTTCAACCTTATCGGGCAACGGAATTTTTTCACTCATACAGCAGAAAGGCTGGTATGGTAAAATCAGCTAATTGTGAATATTACGAAATTCCAAAGTAACCGTTAGATAGGTCCAGGTATTAATAATATTTTTTTTAATTGCTAGTAAAAAATCCTGACCACTTTCTCTGACGAATGAACTCCGTTGTTCTTACCGCACAATTATCACTTTTGTTATGTGGTACCATATACCATAGGCATCAGGGTTAAGTTATTGTTTTGTTTATTTAGTTTGATTGTTATATATATGTACATATTATCCGCCCAGATTGTTTCCTTTACCAACAAACCCCTCCACTCGGGCTAGTTGGATTGAACTGGTCGGCGCGACCTGCCTTAGAACTCAGGCTTGGCACATCGTATAAGCCCAAGAGGCCCCACGAATACCCTTCCGCTCTCGCCAGGAAACCACCTCACCCGAGGTTACCCATAGGGAATTCCTGGCTCTATTATTACACCGGTTTGAAGAAAGAACTTACAAAAACCTGCTTTTATCGTACTGATATGAGCCGGCATGTGCCAAGACTTTCAAACAATGGCGATCTTAAATTTATGATTAATTATGTCTAGTACAAATGTTGGGACATCGGACTACAGAAGCTCTCAGAATGCAAACAGCACCAAAACATACTCATCTGCGCTTACACAGCCACAATTTCCTACAAAAGAACAAGCAATTGTTTTCCCAGCCAATGATAATATACAAATTAAAGAGTATCTAATATCACTTGAAGAGCTACTTAATCCAAAAAATATTCTATTTATATCAAGGCTGTCAGACAACAGATTCTGCATGTACCTTTCAAATAAAAATATTGTGGATCACTTCATGACCCATTATGGAGGGGTAATAAATATCAATAGTAGCTTAATTCAAGCACGTAAACTCGTAACACCATCCGAAATATTAGTTCTCTCAAACGTATGTCCCACTATTCCACATTTACTATTATTTGAAGAGCTTAATAGGAAACGATCTCAATCCAGTCTGACCGATGTCCTTCCTAAAAATAAGCTGTGCCCTTCCCGAAGACAATCATATCTACAACTTTATCAAATCTTTATTTCACCACCTAATGTGCAATTACCTGAATGTCTCCTGATTACACATGAGAACACTACTTATAGAATCTTCCTATCTCAAGACTATGTTTTTCTTGCAAGGAGCCAGGTCACACTACAGCAAACTGTAAAGCCTCCTAACCTCAATTAAATTAACAATCTCAAAATTCTACCCAACCTTTCTACCAACCGACGAACACCCAAATCAATACTTTCAAAGCACACGCTGAGGTCCCATCAGAGTCCCCTATAACATCTCATTTGCAGAATATGTCTTCCATAGACATGGAAGAAACTCAACAAAACAGCATCAATTATAGTTATGAAGAAATAATTACACCCCCTCCTCAAACTAATGAAAACGAACTGGCGAATTCAAATAAATCTCCTTTTGCCAAACAAAACAGACCGAACAAAAGGCCAAAAAACAAGTAAGATGTCCCTACAGAAAATCTCATGGAACCAATTAGAATAGCTATTTGTATAACAAGGGAGGAAATTGCTACTTTTCCTCCCGATGATGAAGTTTACTGTCCGACGCGTAGCGGAGGGCAGTAATCATTCGAGGGAGGAAAAGGCACTTCACACCCACATTTTCAACAATTTATTTATGAAACTAACAAACAAAATTAATAAATACTACTTAGGATGGACGAAACTTGGCTGGGCATCGAGGAGGGACTTTTATGAAACTTGGCTGGGCATCGAGGACGGACTTCTAAAATGCTTGGCTAGGCATCGGCGGTGTACGATTTTATTTGTACTTCAAATCCCTTGGGATTTTAACTGTCCCTTTACATCTTTGGGTCTAACATAGTTTCTAACATGTGAGACTAAAGTGACCACTTTAGTCTCGGAATTGCAAAAATCATTTCATTGATAACGTACTTTGACATCACTTTTACTTTTCCTCCTTAGGGACGAAAAGTACGACTTTTCTCCCTACAATGAGGCCAGGAAATGTATACTTTGGATAGAGGTAGGCGGAAATAGTTATTTACATTACAAGCTGCGAAAGCTTACTTTGCAGCGTGTGATGTATTAAACTTTTCATTCTTCCCCCGATTTTATTATTAAAACACACAATTTAAAGATGCAAAAAATTCTCTGTAGACTGCAATAAAATGGGTAGAAGGTGTGGGTTACCGTTACTTTGGTAACATTCGTGTCAACAAAAACTAATATTTTGACAGTTGTCAAATAATTATTTTTCCATAAAATCTACATCTTTTAAGTTTAATATTTGGCTAGAATCTAGTTAAAAATGAATTCCATTGAAGAAGCAGCAATTATTGCGTGCAGAAGTTTCTTACCAGAAAAATCTAAAGACCGTTACAATCAAGCCTATGAAAATTTCATCAAATGATGTACAACGAAAGATGTGTCCACAATAACTGAAGACGTATTATTGGTATTCTTCATAGAAAAATCGAAGACATTGTCCCCTGCTACATTATGGTGAGAATACTCAATGTTGAAATTGACTATTTCATTAAATAAGAACCAAGATATTTCGAAATTTGGCCGCTTGAAGGCATTCATAAAAAGCAAAAAGGATGGATATCAACCTCGAAAATCTCAGGTATTTACAAAAGGTGATATATCAAAGTTTTTGTTAGAAGCTCTTGATGAAATATATTTAATGAAAGAAGTGGTAGCCATTTTTGGAGTAGCTGGGGCATGCCGAACTGACAAGTTATATAATTTAAAAGTGAAGGACGTTGAGTATAAAAATTGTGTTATTTTAGTGTAGATTATTACTACAAAAAATAATGTGAAAAGATGATATGTAGTACCAGAAGATTGGGTAACGTTTGTTAATCATTATATGCAACTCCGACCAAAAAAGGCGCAAGATAAACGCTTTTTTATCGTTATGATCGGGGCAGATGTGTAAATCAGGTGGTTGGAAAGCATACAATTTCAAAAATTCCGTACGACATAGCTAAATTTCTTAAAAGTACAAACCCAAATCAGTACACCGGCCACTAGTTTCGAAGAACGTTCTCTACATTATAGCAAATTCCCCAGGTGTGGACATTTTAGGGGAGGGAATTGATAAAACCAAGGTGAGAAAAGCAGTAGAGTGTATAGGTAGGAAGGGAGGGATCATGTGGAAGTTTGTAGTAGGAGCAGAGGAAAGAAGGATAGAAAAGGGAAAAATAGAGATGGAGTAGATTCTTATAAAAACTGGGGATGAAACTTATGCCGAAGTTTTAAATAAGATGAAATCCCGAGTCAAGGTGGAAGAAATGGGGATCAAGGTGGAAAAAGTGAAGAAGACCAAGGGCGGGGATATTATAGTGAAGTTGAAAGGAAGGGGGGCGGCGGAGAAGCTTAGAGGGGAGTTAAGAGATAAGATGAGGGAGAGAATAGTTGCAGTCAGAAAGAGGAACGAGGTCAATTCCGACATTCTGGATTTGGACCCATCCGTAAATGAGCAGGAGCTCATAACGGCGATATGCACATAGACAGGGATAGACAAGGGGGAACTTATGCTGAGGAGCCTGAGGGCGAATAGGGGGGTGGGCAGACGGCTAAGGTTAGTGTAGGAAAGGAAAGGGCGGAGGCAATGCGGGGACATAGACGGATCAAAGTCCACTGGCAATTTTGCAGGGTAAGGGAGAGGTTCACCCCTCTCCGATGTTACAAGTGCATGGAGTATGGTCACAATACCTTCTCCTGCAAAAACAAGGAGAGGGGAAAGGCGTGTTTCAACTGCCTCGAAGAAGGGCATTGCGCACGAGAGTGCAAAGGGGAGGCGGCGTGTCTATCATGCAAGGAGTCGGGACATAGGATGGATTCTATGGAGTGCCCAAAATACAGGGAGCTTGCCTTTGGCAGGAAACAAAGCAAGGATCGCACATAAGGCACAGAAAGGTAGATAAGGTGTAGGAGGGGCTACTTGTAGATAGGTGGAAGAAGTTTTCTTCTTATTTGGGAACGTGCACTGACGTCATGGCTTTTTCAAGCCCTTCCGGTGAACACTAGTTTTCCCGAGGTGTATAGAGGAGGGTGGTTTAGTGCGGTGAAAGTCCCACACGAACTCGCAGCATTCCACTGCCCGCTGTGAGGAAGGCATTAGCTTCCACCCCACCTCTTCAGGGCAAAAAAAAGTGTGGACATTGTAGATATAAAAAGGCACGGGGGGTGGAGGTCGTCAATGGTAGCAGAAGGATATATAGCAGATTCAGTGACTCATAAAATAGAAGTTGCTAATAAAATCATGCCCACAAAATCTATATCTATTCAGGAAAGCAAACATTGAGGAGAATTTAATGATCATGTTGCGCCAATCGACAGGCAAGGAATCATGCCCACAAAATCGATATCTATTCAGGAAAGCCGAAATTCAGAAATAGAATTTACTAATTATGTTGCTCAAATCGACAAGCAAGTCAAAATTTCCAGTGACGTTGCTTTCAAACAAGATTTCAATCAACATTTGCCATTAAATCTTTCAGGAACATACAACAATTGTAATTTCATATTTAATTTCCAATCTATATAAATATTTGACAAGTAATTTGACATTTTATTTGTTCGTTGTCAAGGACACGAAAGTTTTTCATACTTAGCTACCGATAACCTCGCATGTTTTACTTTCGCTTGCCTATTTAAAATAAGAAATATATTTTCGTAGGGGGAAGAATGAAAAAGTTATTTCTAAACAAAATCCTCCGTTCGTCTCAGACTACAATCAGATATCTGATCTGTTCGAAAACGTATACGGTTCACCTGACCCAATCAGCATAATATAAAATTACACAAGTAATTTTGCGGCATTAATAGACATGTTAAAAAAGAATTACCCATTTTACGAACACAGGTCAATCAAAAGTAGATTCACTAAACTTGAAAAGAAACTTTTATCCCAACTGCAAAAGAGCATACCAGAAACAGACGTTTCAGAAACAGAAAGTGAATTATCACTAACATCAACCTACTAATCCAAAAATCTACTTTCTCTTTCTAATTTTTTATCTCCAGGGCTCTTAAATCAATTTTGTAATGGAACATCAACGGCTTTTATAACAATTTACCATTGCTGCAAGTTATCCTATCCAAACATACCTGTGACGTTGTTTGTCTTCAAGAAACCAATTTCAAAAACAATAATAACGATCCCCTTAGACAATTTAAGAATTTTTGTAAAAAATTCTCTACATGCTGAAGATATCACAATCCGCGCCAAATTAGAAGACGTAGCTATTAAAATCCACACTGACCCAAAAATAAATTTTTGCAACGTATATATTCCTCCAGCAACCCAAATAGATGCTGAAGAGCTGACTGAGTTATTACAACAAATTCCCCAACCTAGGATAATACTTGACGACTTCAGCGCCCACAACTTTATGTGGGAATCAACATCAATAAACTACAGAGGTCGTTTACAAGAAGATATTATCGAAAATGCCTATCTATCTATTCTAAATGACGGAAGATCAACCCGGTTTAACAGATAGGCCAAGGCTCTTGTATCGACCTCAATATTTGTGATCCTACCCTGACTTCGACAGTTTCTTGGGATAGGTTTGATTACACATACAACAGTGACCACTATCCAATTATTATTCAAAATAACAAACACGACCTCTGTCCAAAATGGAACTTAAAAAAGGCAAACTGGACTCTTTTCGAAACCATAATTGTGAATAATATGACAGTTTACACAACAACAGCAGACATAGACAACGCTTTAGAAAATGTTGTCACCATTATTCGGCGAGCAGCGGACCTACCGGTCGGAAGAACCTCGTGTCTGAAACGACGCAATCCAGTGCAATGGTGGAATGGCGACTATGAATCATCCACCAAGAGTAACAAAACTGCGTTTAACAGATATAAAAGACACAGTACTGCAAAAAACAAAATTGAATTCTCGAAAACGCGAGCCAAAGCTAGACTTACCATAAAAAACGCTAAACGCAAGTCCTGGGCACAACACGGCAAAAAAGAAACCTCACCTTTGTAATACGAGGATATATTGAAAAATTCTTAGCCTACTATAGAACCAAACAAAATTTCAATGTCAAAATATTTAATTACTAAACATATTCTCCTCTTAATTGGATACATTTATTATATCGAACCTGCAACGTCTCTAGACCTTTTCGAAAAAATGTTTCATCTTGCTCTGCAAACCAGACCTTCACAGCTTTTATTACCTCCTCGTTGGAAAAAAATTTACGACCTTTTAAACTTTTTGTCAAATGAGGAAGGAGATGATAGTCGGACGGAGCCAAATCTGGTGAATAAGGGGGGTGTTCTAGTAATTCAAACCCTAAATCACGAATTTATTGCATGGCAACATGAGATTTGTGTGCAGGGGCGTTGTCTTACAAAAATAAAACACCTTTGGATAGCTTTCCGCGTCTTTTCTCTTTAATTTTTTTCCGTAAGGTGGTCAGTAATGTAGAATAGTAATCTCCAGTTATTGTTCTATCCTTATCCAAAAAATCAATCATGATTACTCCATGGCAATCCCAAAAAACTGAAACAAGAACTTCTCCAGCAGATTTTTGGACTTGAAACTTCTTATGTCTTGGAGAACTAGTGTGTCGCCATTTCATCGATTGTTGCTTTGTTTCTGGATCGTAGAAATGTACCCCAGTCTTATCCATAGTAACAATTCGATTTAAGAAGTCTACATCGTTTTCAAATCGAGCACAGATCGAACGCGATGCTTCTACCCTTGCACGCTTTTCGTTAACATTCCAACATTTGGGGATCCATTTTGCAGCAATTTTTCTCATGTCCAAATTGACGTGAACTATATGATGAACGCGTTCGTGTGAAATATTCAGTGCTTCAGATATCCGTTTTAACCCAATTCAACGGTCTGATAAAATCATGTCATGAACTGCATCGATATTTTCGGGGACTGACACAGAAACTGGCTTTCCCGATCGGTCATCATCTTCAGTGGAAAATTTACCTCTTTTGAAGCTTGCAGTCCAATTTTTCACGGTCGCATACGAAGGACATTGATCACCAAGGATATTAAGCATATCTTCGTAAATCTGCTTACCTCTTTAAATACAGGTACCTGATGATGGCTCGATACTCCAATTTTTAGATTTTCATAATTTCGGTGACATCTTTCTTCTTTTAATTTATTGCGTAACTCTGGTTTACTTTTTTGACGTCAAACTTTACACTGACACTTCTAATACGTTATTGTTCGTTGCTATGGTAACGCAATATTTTGTTTATGCATGGAACTGGTCTAGGCTAACTAAATATCAATACATCCTCGTATAATTTAATATTTAGTAAGTATTTTATATTTTTTAAAAATTCAAGTGTTTAGATTAAATTTGTTTGTACGTATTGTTTTGTTTAATGCACCCCAAAAAAATTCTGCAACATCTGGCCAGCTTTTTGTAGGCGTTGTTGAACCTGGATCTAAGTTTGCAACTACATTTCCTTAAATTATAGGTACTTCACACTTAAATTCTCTCTTTCACTCTACACCATTAGTATCGTAGAAAACTATTCTCCATAGCAAATGTACGATAAAAAAATAACGTCGAAAGAGGTTTGGAAACCTAGTTCGTAAAGTTTTTCAATCCATTTTATTGAGGAAGTTATCTAAGTCAAAGAAATAATTTTCAATTGTTTCAAAGATTTATGATAACAGTTTTCATGAGTTGGCAACACTTCCAGTGCTGGGAGTCTTAAAAGTTAGCCGCCGATCGATGAGAAAGAAGTCGTGGAAAATTTGTGGAATACGTCGGTGAGTTAGGAGAAACTACACTCGAAATATAAAACTTCATACTGGTCAGGATTATTTGAATTTTTTGATACACAATATTTTTTAAAGAAGGGAATTTTTTATATTTACAATATTATCTTGAATGTTCTTCAAAACTTTATATTGAAAAAATCGAATAACTTGAATTTTACTTTTATTGGTATCACTTCTATAAGTAAGTCTCAATATCTGTTGGTAAAGGAAAAGTTTCTTATGAGTGGTCAACATGAAGTTTCTTCCTAGCAACTTTTTTATATTTTATGTCAAACGCTTTAGGACTCTTCTTAAATATAGTTATTGATATTCTCCAGGTCCCATTGTTCCCAACAACTGGAAGTAATAGTTTGTCTGAAAACGACATTCCTTCAAGGGCGGTCATATAGTTTGTATCAATCAATCGACGAATCAATGGTAAAATTCAAGGGTAGATCCGCTATGAAACAATAATTATCGCTAAAACCAATCAAGGGAGGGGTCAAGATTTGGCAGAGATGTGACGGACTAACAGGGTACGTTTATGACCTAAATATATACGCAGGAAAAGAGACAGAACAGTTGGGCGGGACTTTAAAAGAAAGAATGTTGACCAAACTATGCCAAAGTATTCAGAACCCGATTGTTTCGTTACCTCTTCTGAATCTAATTAATAATATTCAGTATGCTGCAGTGGGTACATGCATTACCAATAGAAAATACTTACCAACCTTTAAAAAACTTTATTCTCGAGGTGACATGGAAAACATTGTAGTAACATGGGTTTATAAGCGGAAATGGGAGGATACCAAGAAAATTGTTGTAGTAAGCAATTGACATAAACCAGAAATTGGAATGGTAGAAAGAAAAAATAGAGATGGATCTAAAACTAATGTTACATGCCCAGAATCAGTCTTGTTTTACAACAATAGTTATTTGTATGCCAAGGACTGGAAGCGCTACTTTGTCTGACAATTGCGAGACGAGCGAAGCGAGGCGAACAACAGACGAGTCCAACAAAGTAGTATTTCAACCGCGGCGTACACAACATTTTTTAGACGACACATAACATCCAAAACAGGTGGCGTGCATTCGAATAACTCTTGATTGCTGATGTTTTCTTTTTCATCATCATTCATTGTTATTAATTAATTTAGACAAAACTTCGGATGAAACAAATAATTTCAGAAAATTAAAAATTTAAGGTTATGCAAAATCATCGAAGTGAAACTGTCAACTGTCAATATTGAAGTGGCTAGAGTCACATTTAAGGAAGTTGAAGTTGTTTACTTCAGAGCGTCTCGAAAGTGTTTTGCAGTACGGATCTCTCACTTTTACTACATGGAACACTCAAAACGCAACTTTCGGTATGTAAATGAATACAGAACGAGCAACTTTCAGATGGCGTCGTCTAAAAATATATGGGAGCGGTTGATCTTGCAGATAAGTTAGCAGGTCTCTATGATATTGATAGGAAATCCAATAAATGGTGGAAAAAGGTATTATACAAGCTTTTACTCACTTCTATAGTTAACTAAGTAAAAAAGTCCCGCAGCTACAGTTCCACTGGCAAAACAACTTATCTATGATAGTAAACATGCTAACATAAAACCGCGTAGATTGTATGGCAGACCATCCAAGTCAGTAATGTTTTTGCGAAATATTGGTGATAACTTGCCGGTGGAAGGATCAAGTCATCGAAGATACCATGGATGTCACAAAATGAAGAAAGAAAAAAAGATACTTGTAGTCAATGCAACCTTGCTTTGTGTTTATATTGATTTTCAGTGTATGATACATAGATTTGCGTATTGTAATCCTTTGTGTCTTTTATGTCATTATAAGCCCCATGTCATTTTTTTAAATTTTACATTCCAGAAAAAATTAAAATGAATTTATTTGCATATTTGTGTTGGTAATTTATTACTTAACTCAACTTGAAAGGGTTTAAATAAGCCCCATATTACAATTGAATGATCTAATAATGAAACTATAAATTCTGAACACCCTGCAAAGAGATATTTAGTACTCAATCGTGGAGTACATTCAACGAACGCCCAAATATTTGGACGTAAGAGTGAATTTGTTAGATTATTCAGAATAAATCTGCAAAAAATAAGCTAAAATAAAACACAGAAAATTTTGTTACAATAAAGAAAAATATAATATTCAGATATGAGTTCTGACAAACCTTGTATACCACAGTTTTGACGAACCCTGTATACTACATAAATCAAGATTTGAAATGAAAAATAGAAACAGGAACACAAACTTCAAAATAAAAAAAACTGTCAAAATATTGACTATTGTATTGCGCATGAAAATGAACATATATGATAACTTTGTGTTTTTGAAATAAAGAAATTAGGAATACTTTATGTAAAATAATGTTTGTAGGAGAAGTATTAATTAATTTTGAAAGAATTACATATACCGTAAATCGAAAAAATATTGTAGAATTGTTTATTTTCTATATTGAATGTGCACCACATTAACGAGTATTTTCTTAACCTAGGACTGTAGAAGGACATGTAAATATTAAAATATTATCAATAATTAATTTTCAAAGGAAAAGGTGAATGTAACATAGTGATGATATGATGAATAGACATTACATTTATATAAAATGTGAATATTGATGTTGGACACGAAAAATTAAGTGATACGATAAAAAGCCTAACAACATAAAACAAAAAAATTTGTTGATTGGGGAGAAAAAGCAGTAAGCGAGCTGGCTTTATTGAGAGAGGATCTATTGAAAATGTTTCATTGACACCTAACACAAAACTAGAAGTGCTGCATATTTGTGAAGAGAAACAAGAACTGGATTTCCTTGAAGAATTGGAAATTAGAAGACATTTAAGAAACCCACATTATGAAGTTGTCAATGAACAGTTAAATCTGGGAGTTCTCCACTAATAAACTGTCTCCTTAAGTGATAATTGTAATGATCAGCAGATATAGTATTCCTGGTTTTCTATATGATTGCACAGTTATACTATAATAATATCTAAGCTTCAATATTTGTAATATCACATCTTCTTCTTTTTTCTATTAACATATATTAAGTCAATCACAAGTTAGGTCACTTCTTGGTCTAGCCAAAAATAACTACTAATCATCAGGTAGGCACCAAATGAAATATAACTTCTGTCATTCTGACGATGATATTGATTTATCGAAACAATTGTCAATTTATTAGAATTTTCAACAATTTTTATTATATTGTGGAATCAACTAGAAACCGTGAGTTTAATTTAAAACACTAATATGAGTAGATTCCACCAATTAAGGGTCGAGACAGTTAATTTCGTTTGAAAGAAAAGTGATTATAAATCTAGCAAAACTCTTTAAAACATATAAAGAAGTTATTAATTTAAGAAAACAAAGAATTATATATATATATATATATATATATATATATATATATATATATATATATATATATATATATATAAGTAAAAATTATAAACTGAATTTGAATCATGCGATATAAATCGGGGCATCTTTATACGAGTTTGGTATTGGTTTTTGGGGAAGCTGGTAATTTCAAGAGGCCTGAACATCATCAGTGCATCGAATATAAAGTCAGTCAATTAATATTTCGGATTCTACAACGATTATTCTAGTTTGAATTATAATAAGATGTACATCTGAGAACAATAATCTTTTACGTACGTTAAAAGTAATTAAAAATTACCTTGGATAATTTTTATAGTTACTTAAATTGTCCAGTCTTGATTTCATCAATAATCATAAGTAAACTCAATTTTTGTTATAACATATATATAATTTTTTCCACTAATAATATTACAATATTAACTTATTCAGGTATAAACGTTTTTCTTTATTTCATTCATGAGCATACAAACATGAAGAATTCGTAGGAACATGTGCTTAAAAATTATATCGTAGACAGCGATTGAACACAGGATAAGTTAGAAATACGTTTCATACCATAGGCGTATCATATGTAGGTTTAACAATAAGATATATTTTCATTATAGGTGATGAAATTTTATAGTGTCTTATTTAAAAATTTTGAAGAACAAAAAAACAGATAATGCTTTGGTTTAATAAAAAATAAACATAGGCGCCAGAACCCAAAGAGAGGAGAGTATATTAAGTCCCGACAATAAAAATTAACTAAGAATAAAAATAATTAAAATTTTAAATTGAAAAATGAATTAATAATTAAGAAAATATTCAAATAATAATAATAAATGTATAACCATATATATCTATAAATAGAATAGAGAAGAAAATATATTACAAATATTAAAACTTAGATATTATTAGCCCTATGGAGATATCCTGGAGCTCTTTTTTCCATTCAAGATCAGTATAATTGTGCAATGATATAGAAAACCAGGAAAACTATACCTGCTTATCTTTACAATTATTACTTAAGAAGACTGTTCAAAAGTGGAGAACTCCTTAAGTTTATCTGTTAATTGACGGCTTGATATTGTGGGTTTCTTAAGTGTCTTCTAATTTCTAACTGCTCAAGGAAATTCAGTACTTGTTTCATATCAAAAACACGTAGTACTTCTAATTCTGCTTTAGGTGTTAATCAATGTTTGGTGTCAAGGAACAAATATAAGTTTTATAAAGAAATTAATACAATTAAACAAATAGCCACATCCAACGTTCATCCATTACATATAATAAATAAATTACTTAATCAAAAAGAGGAAAAACTGGTATCACAACTAATATTTCTTAAACAAAATAAAGAAAGAAAAAATTACAAAATCATCACATATGCTGGTAAAATTTCTAATAATATTCCAAAGATGATATCTTTAGCAACAAATATAACAATATCTTCCAAATCAGAAAAAAAATTCTGTACAAAATTGTTAAATGTAAAAACATAAATATCTCCATTAAAGAAATCTGATATATATATATATATATATATATATATATATATATATATATATATATATATATATATATATATATATATATATAAAACCGTGTTTTCAAAAACTAACTTTATTTCTAAGACAAACTAATACAATAATTTCAAATACAAGACTGACTTTTTTATTATAAACATGAATTTAAATAACCTCGTAACACAAACTAAGCAATTCTATAATAATATGAATACTTAATCAGCACAATATACTGTCCACCTAAGGGCAATGGCGTAGGTGACACCTCCCCTTTTAGAAGGAAGCTTCTCCTGGAAGCTGGATCCCATCTTCCGTTGACTGCTGATGACTCTCACTTGTCCTTCCAGAATGTTTCCTCTTAAACATGATCCACAGGAAGGCCACTATTAATGCTATATAAAGAAGAAGAATAGTCCAAATACTGGGAATGTGAAAATTATGGTTTTCCGTAAATATTGGCGTTACCATTTGATTTGGAATATCCTTTAGTTTTAAACTTTTTGAATCAATCTTCATTGGAGAAACGTGTAATTGATTTAATTTCAAATTTAGTTCATTTATTACAAAAGGTTGTCCAAAAGTTTTTTGTTGAAATATTAACTCTTGATTTCTAAATATAATTTTACATGCTGAATTTTCAATTAAATAAATCCCTTTAGGAGTTTTCACTTCAGTTTCTTGCTTACATTTTATGATTAATTTTTCTTCTACTGGAAATATTGCCAAAAATTGATTTATCTCCGAAATAATTTCAATGTGATTCTTAATTATTTCAATTTTTGTATATTGACAAAATGTAGAATTTCCTGCTAGCAGTATGTTTTCTTCGCCATAATTATTATTGTCTCGCAAATGGTTAGGACATTGAAAAATATTGCCGCGAGTGCAAATGTCATTTAGAGGTTTAATGACATTATTTGATTTTAGTAATAATTTTGAATTAGGTATTAATGTTACGTATTCTGATTCAATTTCTGTAGGTATAGGTAACATATAAAAAAGATTAAATAAATTATCATAATTAATAGGTATCGATGAAAAATATTGTATTTGATTATTTTCTACTTTACAAACTACGTCTATGACGGCTTCAAATTCTGAAATGTTTTTATGTTTTAATTCGAAAGGTAATCCCGCTTGATAGTAATAATGCACTTTTTGCAACTCTGCAAATAAGTCGTCAGATTTTATAATACTTGGATGTAATGTTTTAAGTTTACAGAAGGTTAATGAATTTTCTACTGTTTCTAAAACGTCTAAAATTACATTGAATGTGATAAGAAGTTCGTTGAATAGCTGTTTCAAATAAATAATATTTTCTGCATTTGCTTGAAAATCTAAAATATCTCTCATCTCAAATATTTTCGTTTTTAATATTTTTTTATTATACTGGATGTCCTGAATTGTCTTATTAAAATTATCAATTATTTGGTGACTAACAGAATATTGCATTTTCATTTGAGTTTGCAAGTTTTTTTGATTTTGTTTTAAATGTTCCATAATTGAATTAATTCTTTCTCCATCTTCAGAGTCCAAATTTCCCGTAATTGTTTTTACTATTGATCCAAGACCGTTAATTAACCCTCTCTTTGGTCTATCTAAGGTTGAATGAATATTAATGTTATCAAATTTATCATCTATACTATTCTTAGTGTACTCTATTATATTTACAATATTTTCTGTTTCAGTTAGAGAAAATGTATTATTAGACATATTATATCTAACGTGATTATATTGTATACTTACCTTATCATATTCTACTAATAAAGGACTTAAATAATAAAAATGAACGAAAGTATGACAGGATTTCTGCAGCTTGGCATATCCAGGATTTATGGGAAGTATTTCCAAGTTATGGGTAACATCTTTTATTTTGACTGTTGCGTCTCCGACGGTGACGTACCTGAAATGAATTTATATGGAGTCTTTTTAGGACGTTTTATGTTTGAAAGATGAATATTTTCTGAAGTATTTTTGTGTCTAGCAGCGATTTTTGCTGTTTTTAGTCGGATATTTTTGCTTTTAATTTCTTCACTTTTGTATTTATTTTTGGTTTTACCTTGTGCCTGTTTATTACGTACATACACCTTAGTGGGTTATTCTATCTGGTAATTCTTCTCGGCTTTTATTGGCTTTAGAGATTACTTTTGATTTGTTTTCCTGTAATTTCTGATTTAAATTCGAGTATAAAATTTTCATTTTATCTTTATGATTTTGTATATAATTAGTGTTTTTAAATGAAACTCAAGGTCTCTAGTTTCATTTAAAAACACTAATATGAGCATATTCCACGAAGTAAGGGTCGAGACAGTCAATTTCATTGTATATAATTATTAACTACTTGTCGATCTAATTCTATATTGATGGGTGTATTAGTATCTATGTGTCCGGTAATTATTTCGTTATGTTTCAATTTTGTTGCAGAATGAACGCTATTATTATAGGCTAATAATGCATAGAGTATTTTATTTTCAATAGTCTCATTTTTAAAATCTTTTTGATTATTCTAAAGTCTGATGTGTTCAATAATCGTAGAGTGGAATCTTTCGGCAATTCCATTCGATTCTGGATGTTGAGAACTTATAAAATGAATTTTTATTTCATGCGTTTCTAATAATTCCTTTACAACAGAATTTTTCAACTCAGTTCCATTATCCGAAATTATTTGTTCTGGTATACAATGGTGTGTAAAATATTTAATTAGACTATGAGCTACTTCTATTCCTTGTCTAGATTTTAATTCATACATTTGACCATATTTGGAAAATGAATCTATTATCGTAAGAGATTTACTATTTTCTAAGGTTATCGTGTCTAAATGCAAAATTTGGAAAGGTTTAATAGCTGTTGGAGTAACATTTAAAAATGGTTTTATTGGTTTTCTATCATATTTGCTTAACTGGCAAACTTCGTATTCATTTATATAAGTTTGTATAGCTGCTCTTTGATTAGGCCAATAATACAAAGCTATTAATTGATTTTCAGTTTCATCTAGACCTCTATGATTAGTCTTACCCTCGTGGTAATTTTGAATAACTTCTCTAACTTCATTTAAAGGAACGTCTATTAATTTTTTATTACATTTAACAAAGTCAATTTGAGAATCTTGAAAGTAATTTTGTAGAATGATCTGAATTTTTCATAAATTGGGTCTTCGAAAGAAATAAAATATTTAGTTTTTGGTACTATGTATTCTATCACGAAATTAATCACATCTTGCTCAAAATTATTTTTAGATAATTGTACAATAATTCTTTGTTTATTTTCATAGAGTTTTATAATAGTGGGTATGGCTGGTTCGAAATTTACTTCTGAAAATATTAATTGATTTTTACCAATATTTATGGCTGAATCTGAAATTGGTATGCGGATTACAGGATTTTCCTCATTTGTATGAACTGTAATGTCTTCGTCATCCTCATTATTGTTACTTTCATTATCTGTTTCAACTATTAGAGATACATTATCATCGGGAGATGATGAGAGTTTTTTATTAAATTTGTCCATATAAACTAATAAATTTTTAGAACATTGTGGTTCTTGTAATTCAGTTTCATTAATATTTATTTGAATTCGGTACAAACAATCGCTATTGGTATTTAAAGCACCTTTTTTGTATAGGATATCATAATCATATTCTTCAAGTTTCAAGCGCCATCTAGCAAGCTTTGAACTTGGATCTTTAAGTGAGAATAACCATTGAAGTGGTTTATGGTCGGTAACTATTGTAAATTTTCTGCCAAAAAGATACGGATATTTCGCTGCCCAAACTATGGCAAGAAGTTCTTTCTAGATTACAGAATAGTTGCATTCTGAATCATTTAAGGTTCTGCTCGCGTAAGCCACAGGTAAATCAGAGCATATTTTGCCTTGACTTAAAACAGCACCTAAAGCATAATTGCTGGCGTCTGTTGTAAGGTTAAAGGGTTTTGTAAAATCAGGATATTGAAGTATTGGTTCATTTATCAACAAATTTTTACACATTTCAAAACATTCGACATAATCTGAATCATTTACATTGATAATTGCACCTTTTGCAATCTGATAGTTAAGGAGTCCAAGGAATCCTTTTAATTGTTTTGAAATTTTTGGTATCGGAAATTTTTGAATTGCTAAAATTTTATCTGGGTTCGGTTTTACACCTTCTGGCGTGACAATATGTCCCAGATGTGCAAATTCTTTTCGCAAGAATTCGCATTTATCAATTTGTAATTTCAAATTAGAATCTCTTAATCTATTGTATACTTCTTTTAAATTTGTGATGTGTTCTTGTAAGCTGGTACTGAACACAATTATATCATCAAGGTACACCAAACATTTCTTGTTCTGTATACCTCTTAGGATATTGTCCATGACCCTTTGGAAGGTTGCAGGAGCCCCTTTAAGACCCATGGGCATGCGCACATATTCATAGTGCCCATTTTCAATATTAAAGGCTGTTTTCGGTATATCCTTCTAAGCCTTCTCGATCTGATGGAAACCAGAAGCGAGATCTAACGTTGTAAAATATTGACAACGTCCAAGCTTATCTGGTGACGATGTAATATCTGACAATGAATATCGATCTCCAATTGTGATCTCATTCAGTTTTCGATAATCAACAACGAGTCGATACTTTGGCTTTTGAGAGGCATCTAGCTTCTTTGGAACTATCCAGATATTGCTCGACCACGGAGAGCTGGACGGCCTAATAATATTATCATTTAACATTTTTCGAATTTGTTTTTAAATTTCCGTTCGGTGAATCTCAGGATATCTGTATGATTTTGAATAAACAGGTATTTCATTAGAAGTTTTAATATGATGTTTCATTTTACTTGTGAAGATAAGCTGATTTCCTTCAACATGAAAAATATCACTATACTCTTGAACTAATTTTAATACAGATTGTTTCTCTTCGGAATTCATATGTTCAGTTCTAACTTTCGAAACATCAAATTTAACATTTTTAGAATAAATATTATTAAAATTCGGGTTGAGGGTTTGTGCGTATTCATCGAATGTCTCAACACTAATAGAAGGGCTTAAGTCTACTCGAAAGTTGGATTCTAAATGATTTAAAATTGTACATAAAGCTATATTATTTTCAACTTTTGCTAAACATTCCGGGATTTCTAATTTCCCAATTCGTGTATATGGTATAATTACATTACCATTTTTTACATTTTCAATATTTAATTTAATTACTTGTTCACAACGTGGATGCACTACTATACAATTCGTGGATCTAGTTTTAATGTCAAAGTAATTCATTTTAATTTGACTATAAGGAGTCATAAGCAAATTATTATTTAAGTCAATAATTGCATTAAGTATTTTCAAATTATCTAATCCTAACAAACAATCAAAATGATCGTGAAATTTGAAAACGCAATATTCTAAATTAAGCGGTTTCCTATAATTAAACATTTTTGGGACTGGAATAAAAGTGCAGAAATTTTGCTGACTGCTACCAAAGGCATATTTTACATGGAATGGTTTTTTGACGTAAGATTTTTTGAAATATTTTTCAGCTACAGCTGGTGTCACAAAGGATCTTGTGCTACCAGTATCAATTAAAACTTTTAGATTTTGTTCTGGGAAAATTATATAGGGTAACACACTTTCTGAATTATTTAAGTTTAATAATTCGATAATGTTTGATTAGGTTCCGAGGCTGGTGTCTCTAAAAAATTATCGGATTCATCATTAATAAAATCGGAATCGTCTATATTATGGAGTTCTTCCGAGATAAAATTTCCAGGTTGATTAGGATTGTGTTGGAACCTATTTTCATAATTTTGGGGTTGGGGTCTAGGTGTGTTTCTGGTAGACATACTCATTGGAGTTGGATTTGAAAATCTTTGATTCGGATTAGGTTTAAAAACGTTATGACCATTATTAGAAAAACTTGTATTATTCCTATTAGAAGGAATATAAGAAGTTGATGGACGATTTTGGGGGTTTGATGCGGGATTTCGATTAATGTGTTGATAATTCTGCATAGAATTTGGCTTAGGAGGTGGCTGCCTATGTGCCACATTATTTTGGAAATGGGTTTTATTTTTATGCGAATAATTTTGCGTATTTAAATTTGAAAAAATATTTTTTGGATGATTATTCTGGGTCATATAAAATTGAAAATCATTTGTAAGAACATTTAAAGCAATATTTAAATTTTCTGGATTTTTCGTACGCATTAATGTACCTAAAGGTTCTTTTAAACCGCGTAGCAATACTCTGAGTGCATAACTTTTAAAGTAATTTCCTAAAATTAAATGTTCATTCACATTAGAATGTGTGATGAGATAAGAAACTTGAAGATTTAATAAATGTTGAATTCTATTATAAAATTCGAAAGGCGTTTCATTACCTTGTTTCATTTTTGAAAGTTCTATATTTAATGTGTAAATATCTCTTTTATCAGCATAAGTATTGAGAAGTGCATCTTTTAGATTTTCCCAAGTTCTTATCGTACAAGAAGAAATGTTTATAGATGCTTCAACTTTTATTTTTGCTAAGATGCTGGACATCAAATATTCATTTTGAAAATCCCCTACATCTACAGTATTGTAAAACTTACTAACTAATTTCTCTGAAATTTCAATAAACCTAGGAAGTAATGCATTGTTTCCGTCAAATTTTGGTATCATATCCAGATATTCTTTTTTTAAAATAGGTAATTGTTGAGTAGTCATTTTATTAAAATTATTTATGGGAAAAAGTTTTGGTGATGCTAAAGTTTTATTTTAGTGTTAAAAGAGTTTGAGCCTGAATTTGAATTATTCGAATCAGAATTTGAGTCAGAATCGTCAGATGTGTCAGAAAAATAATCAATATTCCCTCTATATGACATAAAAACACTTACAGTAATAGAACGAAGATCCTTTCCATTGGCTCGGACTGCACAGGAACAACCAATCTCCTCTTGATTCTTCCGGTTTCTCGCCCAACACAGATCTTCTAGTTGAGCTACTCAGTTCGCCTAACTGAGAGTTCTAATAATTAAAATTCACTTGCTCGAAAAGTCAATAAATCGTAGAAACGAACCGAATGTTATATGCTTTAACTTTCGATTGACTATCCTACTGACTGCGCCACTTAACTTTTAATTAACTGAAACCGTGTTTTTAAAAACTAACTTCATTTCTAAGACAAACTAATACAATAATTTCAAATACAAGACTGACTTTTTTGTTATAAACCTGAATTTAAATAACCTCGTAACAAACACAAACTAAGCAATTCTACAATAATACTTAATCAGCACAATATACTGTCCACTTTAGGGCAATGGCGTAGATAACATATATAGATATATATATATATATATATATATATATATATATATATATATATATATATATATATATAGAAAATTCGAGTTTTTTTCTTGGACCTTAAAGTTTATATTTTTTTCATTTATATTTCTTGGGCATTTTTGGTCCTGGATTAATTAAAACATTAGATGATTTTTAAATTTATATTGTAATACGACCGAAACGTTAATGTATTACAATATAAATTTAAAAATCATCTAATGTTTTAATTAATCCAGGACCAAAAATGCCCAAGAAATATAAATGAAAAAAATATATATATATATATATATATATATATATATATATATTAATACACATCCTCTATTTGAAATTTAAAGAATAAGTAAAACATAAGGAAATTTATTTAATTTTAGTTGTCATACTCTCGATACACACTGTACTCTACGTAAATTCCTAAATTTTGAAAGATTCAGTAGAAATATTGAACATGACATTTCATAATTTCGATGACGTTTGAGTAGAATACATCTAATGATAGATAAAACATAATAGGATTTGGAGAAAATATTTGAAATTGTAAAATATAGAGGGTTTGACCCAAATAGACAGCATTACATTCTGGATGTTTGGATCTTCAAATTTATATATATATATATATATATATATATATATATATATATATATATAAATTTGAAGATCCAAACATCCAGAATGTAATGCTGTCTATTTGGGTCAAACCCTTAGAAATTTTTAAATCAAATACAGTGAATACTTACGTGCATACAGATTAAAACAGCCAGAAAAATCACACTACGGCAAAATATCTACGTGACACCAAGTATTCATTCACAACTAAAATTGAACTAAAAGTACTATATATTTGTGATAAGAAACAAGACCTGGACTTCCTTGAAGAGTTAGGAAGTAGAAGACACTCAACAGACTCACAATATTATGAAGTCGTCCATGAACAGATAAATCTAGAGAGTTCTCCTCTTTAAAACTGTCTTCTTAATTAATAATTGTAAAGATCAGCAGATATAGTTTTTCTGCTTTTCTATACCAATGCACAGTTATACTGATCTTAATTGGAAAAATGATATCCAGGATATCCCCATACGGCTAATAATATCTAAGTTTCAATATTTGTAATATCATATCTTCTTCTTTGTTTCTATTAATATACAGGGTGATTCATAACTATTGGGACATAGGCTAAGGGTAGATTGTTTGAACCAAAATATGGCGATAGGACCAAATATACCTTAATAAAATAATGCTGTGGAAAAAGTTGAATTTTTTTTTCGTTTTTTGTTAATAATTTCCCTGCATATTTATCGATTGTTATCAAAATCGGCACAGAGGCATAATTTTATACAGGCAATATTATTTTATGCATTATTTGACATTGTGTTACAGGGGGAGCCTCGTGAAGTATTTCTGATGATCAAATTGACTCGTAACTTTTTTGGACGAAACCTTTTAGTGATTCTTATTAGAAAATATGACATAAACATCATTTCTACATAATATTGGTACTCTTGTTCAAACACGATATTCTCATTCGTTTTCGAGAAAAATGCAATTGAACAGTTCAGAATATCGGAAGGGGATATTAAATATTATTTCATGTAGGAAAAGTGTCTTTGGACTGTCAGATATGTGTTGCTGGTAAAGGACATTTCTTGTCAGTGAATATCTTTTGCTGCGAGTTTATAGTCAATTGTAGCATTTTTAAAGTTATCATATACTTTTTGGATTGAAATGCCTCGTCACAATCATTTTACGAATGAAGAAATGCGGCATATGATTTGTGTATACGCACAAGAACATTTTTGCCGGCGCTCTACAGCCAGAAGATATGAATTGTTATATCCAGGCAGAAGGCAACCAAATCACAAAACTTTTTCAAATCTATTTCATCGTTTGGGTGAAACAGGGTCATTTCACAATAAAAATCCAGGTGGCCGTCCGAAACAAATTTCGCCTAATCATGAAGATGAAATTTTGGTTCGAACAGATGAAAATCCTACAGTGAGTTCACGTCATTTCTAATCAGCCACAGGAGTAAGTCGTCTATTATTAGAATTCTAAGAAAAGAAAAG
This sequence comes from Galeruca laticollis, assembly GCA_963921935.1. NCBI lineage: Eukaryota > Metazoa > Arthropoda > Insecta > Coleoptera > Chrysomelidae > Galeruca > Galeruca laticollis. The sequence goes on along the minus strand of OY998175.1, from coordinate 202,301,977 downwards.
TTCAACTCTTATCACTTCGCTCCTGTTCAAAATTTGCTTCCAAGAGATCTCCCACGACGGTTACAGTTCTGCCAGCTTATTCTCAACAAGCATAATGATGACCGAAATTTTATTAAGAATATTATGTTCACCGATGAAGCGACTTTTACCAGACGAGGTGTATTCAGTTGGCAAAACAGCCATTATTGGGAAGAAAAAAATCCGCATGCTCTGAAAGAAAGACATTTCCAGCATGAGTTTGAATTCAATATTTGGTGTGGTATTATAAGCGACCAACTACTAGGGCCATATGTTCTACCTCCAAATTTAGATGGAGATTCTTATTTTTTTTGCAAAATACTTTTAGTGATATTTTGGATAATCGGTCACTAGCTGTGAGAAATAAAATGTGGTTTATGCAGGATGGAGCTCCACCTCATTTCCCTTTAGTTGTTAGAAATCCTCTAAATGACATATTTCCTCAACGATGGATTAGCAAAGGAAGTGATTTTGAATGGGCACCAATAAGTCCTGAGTAAACCCGCTTGATTTTTATATTTGAGGACATATGAAGTCCATAGTTTATGCCAATGAAATTAACTCGAGGGACGAACTCTGGAGGAAAATACAAAATGTTCTTTGAAGTTCGAAAGTCCTTTATTGAAAGAATTAGAAAATGCATAGAGGTCGGGGAGGCTATGTAGAAAATTTAATTTGAGTTTGCTCTTTTTATGTTACATTGTTTTTAATGATGCTTTATCGTCGAAATAGAAGCCATAAGATACAGGCTTTTTTTATTGTCCGTTACTTGAAATCCCCTTCCGATACTCTGAACTGTTCAATTACGGTTTTCTCGAAAACGAATGAGAATATCGTGTTTGAACAAGAGTATCAATATTACGTAGAAATGATGTTTCTGTCATATTTTCTGATAAAAGTCACTAAAAAGTTTCGTCAAAAAAAGTTACCAGTTAATTTCATCATCAGAATCCTTTCACGAGGCTCCCTCTGTAACAAAATGTGAAATAATACATAAAATAATATTGCCTGTATAAAATTATGCCTCTGTCCTATCGATATATTTTGGTCCAAGTCAAACTTAAATTCTAAATCTAGCCAAAAATAATTAGTTAACATCAGGTAGGCATCACATGATATGTAACTTCTGTCATTCTAACCATGATAGTAATATCGAAACAACTGTCAATTTTTTTAGAATTTCCACCATTTTTGCAATATATTGTGGAATTATTTAGAAACAGTTAGTTTCGTTTTAAAAAAATTATTTTTTTTTTAGGTTTTGTTGCATATAAACTTATGACTAAAAACATTAAATTCTTTCTTATTAGGTAAATATGAGTTTCGATGAACATTATAGCAAACAATTAGAACATGAAACATGTCTTTGATCAATGCTGTATACATGATATTAACACCAGTAATTCCCTTCATTGTTGATGGAAAAACTACAGGAATTAAATAAAAATTTCGCTATAAATTATTTGCCGTTATTTTCAGTACTGTAATAAATCTTTACTCGTATTGAAAAAGTTTATCTTGCAAGTAATGGCGAAATTAATTTCTCGGCATTACTGAAAAATCTTCAGAACTAATGTGTTCCGGTCAACTGATCATCCCTATTTGTAAGAAATATCCAGAAACTTCCGAAGTTGCTGTAAACACATGGTATGCGCTATATGTTCTTGCGTTTCACACACAAAACAGTTAATAAATTTATGAAATTCTACAAAACTTCTTAAGTGCCTTGCCGAGTCAAGTGTTGAAGGTAAAGTTTTACGAACTTATTATTGCGGTTCTGCAGCAATAAAAAGCTCTATTTGAGCTTTTATTTGTGTTGAATTTAAAAAAATGTAATAATGTGTGTAAAACTTTTAATAAGATACTTAACCGCAAGACAAATTTATGGTAGTTTGAAGATGAATTATTTTATGCATTAAAAGTCGCCTTTCTTTCATTATTATACACTTAGCAGCAAAAGTATGACATAATTCTATATAATCAAATAATTTTATGATATTACACTGTATTATGAGAAACAGAACAAATAAAGAGAGCGATTTCGGTATTATTTCTTCAGTATAGTAAAATATAGGCTACCTGCTTTTCAACAATAAATTAGTTTATCTAGTGTCAGTTTATCAGTTGGCTTATTGGCGAGGTAAGTACCATTTTTTACTGTTCTGGGGAGTTTGGCATTAAAATTTTTACTAAAATCGGCTACTGATGTGTGATTTCCGTTATCATCTTCATCATACAAATTGTCTTTATTAGTATTGTTAGAGTATGCCACACTGTTAGTATGAATGACTTCCATTTGGTCGTTTACCTTTTTATTTGAGGTGTCCAACTCCATTTGGGGTAAACCATCATCTGGCTGGTGGTTATCTATATTTTTTAGTACACTGAGTCCCAAATCCTATTGGAGGCATAATGTATGAAATTGTCAACGCATGTATTATCAGAAGGCACACATTCTGAAGAAGAGAATGAAGATGTTAAATACCCACTCATTTCGTAATATCTTCCAAAACGGCACAAAGTGAGTCGAAAAATTGATAAAAAATAAGAGAAGGCAGAACGTAAAATCTTATTACATTCAACCTCAATTACAAGACACAATGAAATTTCATCACTTATTAATTTTTTATTTCACAATAACCTTTTCATTCCTTTCAAAAAGTATAAATTAAATTCTTTAATCATTCAACAATTAAAATTTCCCTCTCAAACGTCTCCTTAGAAATGAAAAATTTCGAATATTCCAAACGAACCAATCGGGCTTTCACCCCTGAATTATCTCATTACAAAAAAAGAACCGACGTTCCAGATTTTCATGTCTCGCTGTCAGACAAGTGCAAAATAATTTTTCAGATTTTATTTCCAGCGAGAGACCCGCGAATAATCTCCTTTAGAAATTTCTATAATTCGATAAAATCCCTTCATAGCACTGTCGACAATAATTCTCTCTCAGCGTTTCTCAAATTAAAGCCAGATTCATACTGAATAACAAAGGAAAGAATTCAAACAGTCCTATTGAGAGCACGTCGACAAAAATACTAAAAAATTGTCCATTTATATTCTCGTTCAACATTCGGCCGTTTAGTCATGAACGTGTGTCCAAATACGTGTCCCTTCAAACTAAATTTATATTTTATCAACGTCTAATGGAATATTTGGGACTGTAGATAATTTACTGAATTTCCGAAAGGAGTGAAAAAAAATTTATTTGTAAGAAATGTAACAATTTCCAAAAAATCGGATTTTATTTGCCTTGTTCGCAAAAATAAAATAGGGTTCGGATATAACACAAAATTACTTATCTTCCAGTTTTATTACTATACCAAATTTGTAAATAAAATAACACTAAGAATCTAATGAATACTTCGTTCATATCAAAATAAAACTTACTTGTATTGTGAGTAAGATCTTCAGGACATTTTTGCTTACCTGTAACAAAGGAAAACAAAATTAAAATTACATATATACGTTGGAAGTTATTCATTCAAAAACCCCCCGCAAAAGGTTGTCATTAAGTTGGTACAACTGTCTCTATAGTCACGTAGAGTTCAAGCGGCATCTGTCATTAAATATTCAAGTATATTGGTCGCACGCATGCGTTTGCATTTGGTCTGGCGAGCGTGAGCGACCTATTCGCGCGAGCTTGGTGTGTCACACAAATCGCACGCGTGCAAAAACGATGAAGATAGATACACAGAAGGACCAGTAAATATGGTTTCTTCATCGGACGATAAGCAGTCAGCGTTAGACAGTAGCCTTTTTAAGCGTCCGCCTGCTCACGCAGCCAGTTCAATGGAACACGCGTGCGACAAATGTATTTGAACCCTTAGTTTACTCAGAGTGCTGCATTATGGTAGTTAAATTCGTGTTCGAATCAAAAGAAAATTTTCACCGTAGGATATAAGCGTTACAACGCATTCGATAACTGTCGAGATCTGGTCGAAGATTTTAGCCTATTCTGACCAACCAGTAAATATTAAGGTAAAATAATTAGTAATGTAATATTCCTGGCGTTCGTTACTCATCTAATTTTGTCTCTGAGTCTTTGGTGAATCTCGACGGTGTCATTTCAATTGGTAGCATAAATCTTGCTTTTTATATATTCTCATAACAAAAAAATGTTATGAGGTGATATAGGATGATCTTGCTGCCACTCAAGTGGACCTCTTCTTCTACTCTTGCACTTCGTTTTTAGTTGTAGGCTACTCTGAATACGACTCTAAACGATTCGAGTTTATCTATAGACAACTCTGTATACGACTTTATTTTCCTAGTTTCCTAGTAGTAGTTTCCTACGGGGAGGCTCAGTTGTACTGGACGTTTTTCTGCTGGGAGATGTTTTCTGTTTTACCACATTCTTGGCAAAGTGACAGTTTTATCGGTTTATGCTTTTGGATGGAAGGGGCAGGGCTTTCTTTCAGAATAAATACACTATTTTTTTATTTTTTGTTATCATTATATTGCAATAGAGTTTAAGACGGAAATTAAAGAATCTCGAAAAGCTGGTAAACCTGCTTGACCAAGGCTACATGAGCTTATATATTATACATTATTTAGCATATTAATTTAATTTTTGATTATTTTGCGCTAGCTGTGTGCTTTTATTTTTGTCTATATATATGTATATATATATATATATATATATATATATATATATATATATATATATATATATATATATATATTAACATAGAGTGAAACCTGCAACACCCTGTATACAGAATTATTAATAATAGACTATATATTTCAAGCAATTAAAATTTTTGGAATTTGAATTTTTTTTAAAAAATGATCTAAAAAGGAGACAATCTGTACTATTTACTATTCAATAGAGAAAGCATATAAAGGATCTAACTGTATGATTATAGAGAAGAATTAAAATAAGCTTTATAAGAATATAGGTGACATAAAAACAACTTCCATATTTAAAAGAGAGAATTTTAAAACGTTTGTTGCATATGAATGAAATAATAATAACCCATTATTCTTATTGTCAAAGTAAATTAATATTGTGATTTGTTTTAAAGAAGTGAATATTAGGGTTTGAAGGAAGTTTTCAATAAGATTGTATAAGTATTTAAAATATGTGAATGTAAGAAGTAAAATGAAAAACATTAACTCTATGGAATATGACGTTTGTTGAACGATTTGACATTTTGAATAAATAATTTAGAAAACAAGAACTGTCATTTAGTAAATTTATTGAAATACAAATTAAGGGACAAATATATGAGTTATAATCGTTTAAGAGGCTCAAAACAAAATGTTTTAAAATGATGGATGGACAATACACCCTTTGAAATGAAATCTTTCAAATGAGAATTTTGATAACCAATTTTGATTGGTGGAATGCTTTTAAGATATATTTATCAGCGACAAGTAGGTTGCTAATAATAATAAAAAAATTGAATGGGAACAGTTTGTTGATTATACAGTCTATTGACTAAGTACTTTCCTTTTTGGGTAGAAATTTTGAAGAAGCAACATCATTGGAGAAAAATTTTGAAACTTTAAAAAAAAACAATAATTTGGCATTCTAAATCAAAGAAAGAAATACATTATACTTAAAAGCTAGAGTAATATATTTAAGCAAGCAGAAGTACACATTATAGGAGTTTGGTAATTATATTTGAATACTAACCATAAAATTTATAGATGTAATTAAGTAAAATATTGTATGGTGGAACGGTGTCTCCACCATACCTTTTAGAAAGCTTTGGATTATATGATTTGATTAAAATGTATTGATGTGGACGAAGTATAGCACTGTTTCTGGATATTATGCAAGCTGGACAAATGGTATGGTATTTTCCAAGAGGTAACCTAAAACAAAATAAGAAACATTTATTGATGTGCAACAATTGAACTATACAGTGAAAAAAGGTATTTAAAACTATTTAATTATATAAAAAGAAGTTAGAGTAAACTTACCCATTTAGTGCAAAGAATTGAACTTTGATGTTGAACAGACGCTTATGAGTTTTATCTTCCGCCATTTTCCTATCATAGACGTTTATATAACGGATTTCGTATTATGAGATTTGTATTAAAAGTTGCCTATTTTGAATTAGATATAGAAATTGTACTTCATTGAGTGGATGACTTTATTTGAATGAATGATCATAATAGAAAATAGGTTTTCATTAATTTATGTCCTTGTAAAAGAATAATGTATTTGTTCCTATAGCATTAAAATAACGTTTTTCTATTTGAAGAACATTGTGAAATTGTTTTCTTGAGATTTTTCATTTATCTATGGTGATTGCTCCATCTAGTTTAAACATTTGGTAGCTTTAAACTGACATCTATGAACCGTGGAGAGGTTCAGCATTAAACACAGGACCGTCTTTAGAATTTCTTTGGAAACAATAATAAAACAAGTATATTTTGATCAACAAAATTTTTATTGAAAGATAGGAATATTATTTGAATTTCGGCGCTCATATTAGAAATTGAAATTTTTTTTGTTTTTCTCCATCTGAACCCTACTCTGAGATAAGAGAGTTTCTCATGCAAAGAAATAATCATTTTACAAATAAATCTTAAATTTTACGATATACCGGGCAAATAAAAATCAAACATCAACAAAACTAAACTAAAAATAATAATTCATAGTATTTAAACTTTTTAAACATTCTCTCTCTCCCCATTCTATCCACAATAACATGTCGGCCCAACGTAGGGCAAATTAGGGAAAGTATATTTGTCTTGAAACATTAAAATTACACACCTAAGATATCAGTATAATATATATATATATATATATATATATATATATATATATATATATATATATATATATATTGAACTAATCCTCTAGTTTAGTAAAAATAATGAAATAAACAAACATAATAAACAAGTCTTATTGTAACGTAAGAAGTGTCAGTAGACACAACCATTAGAATAAACTCAATAAAAAGTCAAAGATTAAAATATAAAAAGATTGAAATATGTATAGATTGGATAATATATTGATGTGAAGTTTTGAAAAGGATGAAGAATAGAAATTACAACACTATATTAGCTAATTAAAGAGTAAATATTACCTGTACCAGTAATTCTGATTGGTTGTCAAAGTCATGGAATTCGGAATTGCACTGAACACAGCCATAACAATTTCGGCAGGATGAAATGTCACACAATAGCTTGAAACCTAAAATAAGAGAAAAGAATAATTAGTCTAACGATAATTTAACATTATTTACATATTATTTTTGTAGTAGCATAAATTTAGAATACCATGTATTCATTCATTCATTGAAAAGGGTTGAAACTAGATGGGAAAGATAGTGGGAACACAGCCCCAAACATATTGAGGAAATGAATATTTATAGGAAGTAAAGTCATGCTAGGGAATTTTTCAATACCAACCTAAATCATTGTTTATAGATTATAGATATAAAATTTAATTACAAAAACAAAAATAATAAGGAGTATATGTATAATAAGTATCAAACAAGACGCAAAATTAAATTAGAATCAATTACATATAGGTTAATTAATAATATAGGTTGTAATATTTGTAAAAATAAACATTTTGTAAATTAGCTAAACAAGGTAAATATAAGAAAATGGACTATTGTAAGAGAAAAGAAGGACTTAATTAAAATTCCTTAATACGATAGAGATTTAAATGAATCAGTGTCAATACCCTCCAGGACGATAAATTTATGTTTTTTCAAAATAGTCACTAAAAGACTGGAGAATAACAATTTCTGTGATAAAAAAACAAATAAGAGTGCTATGGACTAGTGAAGCCGGGATAGTTGTTGATTTTGAAAAACAAAGGAGTGGATTTAGAATGGTGATGAGGGATGCGTCTCTGTAAGATTGCTCTCTACAAAAATTTTCTTTAAAAAACAGTTAAAAGTTAAAATTATATAAACATTTTATGACAAACTAATCATAAGTGTATCAGATCCTGTGTAAGTACTAAAGAGTGCCGTAGGAGCATATCTCTAAGGAGATATCGGCAAGTTTGGAAGATGTAAGTGCAGCCGGCAGTAATAGCAAGAAAGATAAGGTCTGTGTATTTTGATTAAATCTATTTGGAATTCCAATAAACATTTTAAAGTGTACACTCAAAATTCAATAGAACATTCAATTGATATATATCATATAAAAAGGCCAAAGAACAGTAACATATAATGCATTATAAAATGCATCTATAGAGAATTATAATTTTAAGATAATATTGAAACTCACCTGTTGTAAATTTATCCTCGTAAAATATCACGTACATCATGCGTGCTCAATTCTATTTCATTACTTATTTTCAGCTTTTGCATGCATAACTTTCATCTATCACTTTCTTGTTTTTTAAATACACGTACACATATAGTTTATAAAGTATTACTTATATGTAATTGATTATAAAAACATTTAATAATTATAACCAACAATTTTCATCACAGACACGCTAACAGTGTGTTGAATATAAACGTTGTGTATGGAAGGAAACTTCTTTCTTACATGTATACTGTAACAGCGCATGCGTTTGGAGATATAGCGCCGACGCAGAAATTAAATCATTTTGTTTCCAAGAATGTATGTATGATATAGGGTGGCACAATTCCTTAAGAATAAATGTGCAAAATAAATTAACAGTTACAAAATATTTTATTATGTTCTAATCTGATTAAAAATTGAAATTCATTTATTAAACATATTTACATTAATGTGTTGGTTTTCTTTTATTCTTACATCTATGGTTAAAGTATCAATATCACTATTATCATATTTCAATCGTTTCATTCAATAGATATTATTTCTTTCAGAGGTTGTAATTAAAAGGTAAGATTATGTATATGTATTTCTTCAATCTTTGATTATCATATCCAGAACCCAACGAGAGAAGTTTCTCATGTTCTCCGATAAAATATAAAACTATAATAAAATAAACAAATAATATAATCTGAGCTAGCCATAAAATTATCATAAATTATAATTATCATCATTCAATTATAAATTGTCGGCCCAACGTGAGGCTATTAAAATAACCAATTTATAAATTTTCAATTATAAATTGGCGTCCCAAAACGTGGGGCTATTAAACAAATAATTATAAAATTGTCAGTCCAACGTTGAGAAAATTTAAAGAATTAAATTGCTTTAATTAATAATAAATAAATAAATCATGGAAAGCAAGAAAATGGTATTAAGAGACGGGAAACAGGTCGGAAATGATAGCGGATCAGAAGAGGAAAGAGAAGAGAGGAGCCATGGAATGGGAGATATTCAGGTCCAATATTTGATCCAAGGTCAGCAAGCTGAAGGACATGCTTCTGAAGAAAGTGCGACAGGAGATGAAGAAGCGGAAGAAGAAAGAGAAGATAGAAGACAAGAGAGCAGGGAAACACAAGGAGGAACTAATGCCAACGAACAATGGATGCAGCAAATATTGATGAGTATAAATGAAAACATAAAGACAATGAAAGGAGATATCAACACAGTAAGTGGAAACATGCAAAATTTGAGGGGAGATATGAACAAAATGGAGGAGAATAGGAAAACAGATATGAATAAAATGGAGGAAAATATGAACATAATGAAAGAAGAAATTAGAGGAGACATCAATAATATCCATGGAAACATGAAAAGATTAGAAAAGAAAATTGATGATATGAAACCAGAAACTATCCAAACGAGAGTTTCAAAACAAGTTAATAATTTAACAAATATTGTAGGTGAGGTAAAAATAGAAAGTTTAATGGAAAATAAGAATATGGAGGAGAATAATCAAGTATTAAGAAATATTACAGAGGGAACAGAAGAAATGAAGGAGAAAAAAGTAGGATACCTTAAATTACAAGAACTAGCTATTGAAGAGATCAAGCAGCATTTACAAGAAAAGGGGAATAAGGAAATTACAGATTTGGATGGGAGAATAAAAAATTCAAAAGTCAAAGGTGCTAGAAGAAGTGGAATAATGGATAGATATTATAACAAAGAAGTCGAAGAAATGAACCGAAGATTAATTAATACAGTGGAAGAAATAGAAGATAATATAAGAAATCATGAAATAGGTATAGGGTGCTCCGGAAAATTTTATAATGTAGTAACAGGAATAAAATGGGATAACAAAATGAATATAATCCACACAAATGTTTTGATGAAAATAATAAGGAATGAAATGAATGATATGGAGGAATTTGAAGCACAAATGTTTTTAGATTTATGGAAAGAAATTAATGAGATATGGGACTACAAAATTAAAAAGGATATAATGGAGAACGGAAAGAAGCTACAGAAAAACATTGAGACTCAAACAACGAGAGTAGAACATAAGAAAAAAGTGAGAAAAAGAATAGCATATTAAATAGTATCACATGAGAATTGAAATGAACTTTGGAAACAAGAAAATAATGGAATGGACAGGAAAAGGATACCAAAATGAACTTAAATAGGGAATTTATTAAGAATAAATAATACAATTATAGATAATTTTTTATTATAGGTAGATGTAATGATTCCAATGTTCTGCATAAGTAGCACTTCCATGTAACATAAAATATTAGATACTAGGTAGATATAAGGCTTTCAATTTTTTCATATGTAGGATACATCTAGATTGTTTCCATTATCGCAGTTAAGAATCTATAAAATAAAAAAAAATAAAAAATATATTATTAAAAACTTATAAATGATTTTAAGTAAAAGTAAAGTAACTTCACATTTAACTTATAAGGAAAGTTAGAGTAGCTATATAGATTAAAAAAACCAAACAAATAGAGACACATTTTGTTTTAAAGAAATATATAATATCAAAGACAGACAGAAATAAAAGCGATAATATAATATTAAGAAATTTTGTAAGAATTTATTAGGTAGAGGGGATAAGAAACAGAATTCACACTTATTAATAAGAACAGGTAGGATTTAGGAAGAACAGGCTCGTTATCATTTGAATAACACAGTAAAAGAGGTGGAAAGGAAAGAAAGTTTTTTTTAAATCAAGATATAGAATTTGAGATATTCATGTCAAATAAAATTTTATAGGAATTATGGAGATAAGTAACAATGAAATATGGAAGCAAAGATTTATATAGTAAATGATATGATTAATTATTATGAGATAGGGAGAAATGAAATATATATAAAGTATAATGTAATTAATATATTGAAGAAATGAAGTTGATGAGTTATAATTAAGAATTATGCAAATAAATATAAATAGGGATAGTAAGCAAAGAAAAAGGTTAGACTATAGGAGTAATTATATTGACATGAATAAGGGTTGACAATAAGATATGAAAATATATGAAATATTGGAAATAATAATTTTTTTTTGAATTCGAAGATAAGATAAGGATAGGAGAGCATTAAAAGAATTGTTAAGTGAAGGAAAAAGGTATAAGTAAAAATATAAGCAAGAAATAGTTCAAAGAATAAAGATTCTACGGTGTGAATAAATGAATAATAATTGGTATAGGAATTGAAATAAAACAATAATATAGAATAATATACTAAGAGTAAGCAAAGATGTCTAAGATATTTCAAACCAGAATGATTGGTCTCATATTTGTAAAAATAATTAGAATAGGATAGGATAGAATTAGATAATGGAAACTAAGTCTAAGATAGAAATAGTAATAAACTTAAATATAGGATTCTTCAAATTCAATTTCTGTATATAAAGAAAAGAGTAATGAATTAAGTAGAATATAATTATTAGCCGGAACGTTGAAATTGAAATTTTAAAAAGGCTACTTAAAAGCTTCCTTTTTGAAAATTTAAATTTGAGGGGAGTTGAACTAATCCTCTAGTTTAGTAAAAATAATGAAATAAACAAACATAATAAACAAGTCTTATTGTAACGTAAGAAGTGTCAGTAGACACAACCATTAGAATAAACTCAATAAAAAGTCAAAGATTAAAATATAAAAAGATTGAAATATGTATAGATTGGATAATATATTGATGTGAAGTTTTGAAAAGGATGAAGAATAGAAATTACAACACTATATTAGCTAATTAAAGAGTAAATATTACCTGTACCAGTAATTCTGATTGGTTGTCAAAGTCATGGAATTCGGAATTGCACTGAACACAGCCATAACAATTTCGGCAGGATGAAATGTCACACAATAGCTTGAAACCTAAAATAAGAGAAAAGAATAATTAGTCTAACGATAATTTAACATTATTTACATATTATTTTTGTAGTAGCATAAATTTAGAATACCATGTATTCATTCATTCATTGAAAAGGGTTGAAACTAGATGGGAAAGATAGTGGGAACACAGCCCCAAACATATTGAGGAAATGAATATTTATAGGAAGTAAAGTCATGCTAGGGAATTTTTCAATACCAACCTAAATCATTGTTTATAGATTATAGATATAAAATTTAATTACAAAAACAAAAATAATAAGAAGTATATGTATAATAAGTATCAAACAAGACGCAAAATTAAATTAGAATCAATTACATATAGGTTAATTAATAATATAGGTTGTAATATTTGTAAAAATAAACATTTTGTAAATTAGCTAAACAAGGTAAATATAAGAAAATGGACTATTGTAAGAGGAAAGAAGGACTTAATTAAAATTCCTTAATACGATAGAGATTTAAATGAATCAGTGTCAATACCCTCCAGGACGATAAATTTATGTTTTTTCAAAATAGTCACTAAGAGACTGGAGAATAACAATTTCTGTGATAAAAAAACAAATAAGAGTGCTATGGACTAGTGAAGCCGGGATAGTTGTTGATTTTGAAAAACAAAGGAGTGGATTTAGAATGGTGATGAGGGATGCGTCTCTGTAAGATTGCTCTCTACAAAAATTTTCTTTAAAAAACAGTTAAAAGTTAAAATTATATAAACATTTTATGACAAACTAATCATAAGTGTATCAGATCCTGTGTAAGTACTAAAGAGTGCCGTAGGAGCATATCTCTAAGGAGATATCGGCAAGTTTGGAAGATGTAAGTGCAGCCGGCAGTAATAGCAAGAAAGATAAGGTCTGTGTATTTTGATTAAATCTATTTGGAATTCCAATAAACATTTTAAAGTGTACACTCAAAATTCAATAGAACATTCAATTGATATATATCATATAAAAAGGCCAAAGAACAGTAACATATAATGCATTATAAAATTCATCTATAGAGAATTATAATTTTAAGATAATATTGAAACTCACCTGTTGTAAATTTATCCTCGTAAAATATCACGTACATCATGCGTGCTCAATTCTATTTCATTACTTATTTTCAGCTTTTGCATGCATAACTTTCATCTATCACTTTCTTGTTTTTTAAATACACGTACACATATAGTTTATAAAGTATTACTTATATGTAATTGATTATAAAAACATTTAATAATTATAACCAACAATTTTCATCACAGACACGCTAACAGTGTGTTGAATATAAACGTTGTGTATGGAAGGAAACTTCTTTCTTACATGTATACTGTAACAGCGCATGCGTTTGGAGATATAGCGCCGACGCAGAAATTAAATCATTTTGTTTCCAAGAATGTATGTATGATATAGGGTGGCACAATTCCTTAAGAATAAATGTGCAAAATAAATTAACAGTTACAAAATATTTTATTATGTTCTAATCTGATTAAAAATTGAAATTCATTTATTAAACATATTTACATTAATGTGTTGGTTTTCTTTTATTCTTACATCTATGGTTAAAGTATCAATATCACTATTATCATATTTCAATCGTTTTATTTAATAGATATTATTTCTTTCAGAGGTTGTAATTAAAAGGTAAGATTATGTATATGTATTTCTTCAATCTTTGATTATCATATCCAGAACCCAACGAGAGAAGTTTCTCATGTTCTCCGATAAAATATAAAACTATAATAAAATAAACAAATAATATAATCTGAGCTAGCCATAAAATTATCATAAATTATAATTATCATCATTCAATTATAATATATATATATATATATATATATATATATATATATATATATATATATATATATGTATATATATATATATATATATATATATATATATATGTATGTATATATATATATATATATATATATATTATACTTTATGTAAATAATTATTTTTTTTATTATAAGTATAATAACTTGACACCGCAACGTGGGGCGTGATATAAAAAATTTGCATCTGATTATAAATAATATTGAAATATTTTTTTTGATTGTAATAAATAAAAATAAGTAGATACGATGGAGAGAAAAATGACATTAAGGGACGGAAAACAAGTAGGTAGAGAAGGAAGTTCAGATGAAGAAAGAGGACATGGTATGGGTGATTTCCATGTGCAGTATATGGAACAGGGAAGAGAACATTCAGAAGAAGAGATATTGCAGAAGAAGAACAGGAAGATGGGAGACAGGAAACGCAAGGAAGAAAAAGTAGAGATGATCAGATGATGGACATGATGAAACAATTAGTTGCCAACATAAATAGAATTGAGGGGAGCTTAAATGGAAATATTGAACAGAAATTTGAAGAAAATAGGGCAGATATGAATAGTATGAGGGGAGAAATGAATGAGAATATGAATGATATAAAGGGGAACATGAATAACTTAGAAAAGAAAATTGATGAGGTGAAAATGGAAAGTTTGAATGAGATTAAGAAAGTTAGGGAGGAGAACGAGCAATTTAGAAAGCAGATTGATAAGGGAACAGAAGATATGAAGGGTCAGAATGAAAATTTGCGCATGGAAATTCAAGAAAATAGCATTCAAATCAGAGAAGACATAAACAAGCATATAGTAGAAGAAGTACAAGAATTGGGAAAACGTCTTGAGGAAAATATACCAAATGTGATTCAAATAGAAGTCACAAAACAAAATGAAAAATTAACCAAAGAAGTGGGTTCTATTAATTTAAAGGGACAAGTAAGTGAGGAAGTGATGCAGAATTTTAAAGGAAATGTTGGCAGGGAAATTAAGGACTTACAAGTTAGAGTAGAAAAACAAACAGGGATGTGTGCTAAAAAGAATGAGATATGGGACAACAATTTTAAAAAGGAGATGGACGAAGTGAATAGGAAGCTGAGAGATACAAATGAAGAAATGAGGAGAATAGGGGGAAGTTTAGAACAGAATTCAAGGGTAGTTGTAGTACCTTCAGCAGATTTTGTGGATGGAGCAATTAGGTATGATGGAAATATTAATCATATTCATCCCAAAGTATTTATTACAATTGTGAGAAGTAGGGTTAAAAATATTAGGGATCTGGCGGAAATGAAATTAGTAATCAGGGGTATGTTAAGTGGGATGCCATTACTATGGTTCTGTAACGAGGAAAATAAAATAGAAAATTTAAGGGATTTTGAAAACAGATTTTTAAACTACTTTTGGGGAGAAATTCAACAGGCAAGTTTCCGGGAAAGATTATATTTCGGAAAGTTCGACTATGGTCGTAACAGAAACATGAATATGAACGCTATGACATTGTACAACACAGCACAATATTTAGAACCGGAAATTAGAGAGGAAGAAATAGTCTTATACATATCTAGGCATTTCAATCAAGAAATGGCAGTGACCATAGCTCTGCATAACATCAAAAGGATGGAACATTTGTCAAGTTATCTGCAAAGATTAGAGAGCAGTGTAGCAAATCAGAGTGGATACAATCGGACAAAACAATATCAAGGAAATCATTATAATGATAATGATAGACAGGGTAATAGAAATTTTAGGGAGAACAATGGAGATGCTAGGAACTTTAGTAGGTATAGTGGTAATCGGGGAAATTACTATGGAAATGGAGGTAGAAATAATAGATATAGACAGTATAAAGATCAAGGAAACCAAGGAGGATACGAACGAAGGAACTATGATGGTAACAGGAATGGAAGCTGGCAACAGAATAGAGGGGAAGGAAGAAACAATTATAATGAAAGAAGAAATGGTTATGATTGAAGGAATAATAATTAACAAAATCAAGAGAGAAATTATAAAAGACAAAATACAGGTTGTAGCCAGGATGAAACAAATGGTAGGGATAATCAAAATAGGGAAGATGATAGACCTAGGGAAACTGTCACAGGACAGGACCATAGGGATTTTGCCTAAATCGCTTCCATGTCCATAATATCATTTATTCTTCTAAATATGAGCATCCAAGGGAATTTATTGATGAAAATGGGGATAGTGTTGACAATGAAAATCTAAATTTAATCTTTGTTAAAGGAAAAATACAAAATAGTTCATGTAAAATTATTCTGGATACAGGTTCTGAGGTTACATTGATAAATAAAAATATTATTGAAAATTTAGAAGGGAACGATATTATGATGATAAAAACGAATATAATAGCGGATATTTTAAGCAGAGGCACAAGTAGGATGTGAAAGTACAAAATTTAAAATCGGAATTAAAAGATTAAAACAAGAAGAAGGATTATACTCAATAAAAAAATAAGAGAAAATCAAACAAATTAAGATCAAAATATGAAAAATAAAGAAATAGAAATTGATGGAATTTGGTACAAAAAGTTGGAAGATAGGGAAGTTTTTCTAATTACTAATGATTTAGCAAGAGAAATTTTGCAAGACTTACATGAAGAGTATGGGCATATCGGAACACGAAAATGATGAATATAGAGAAAATTATTTTACAAAAAAGGATGTTGTTATAGCAAAGGAGATTTGTAAACGGTGTAAACTATGTCAATTAATGAAGGAAAAGAACTATCATAATCAGAATATAGCGAAACCTATATTGTCAAATAAACCTTTAGAAACAGTAGCGATAGATTTTATTAGCAATTTAGTTGAAAGCATTCACAGAAGTAAACACATATTGATCATGATTGATATTTATTCTAAATATGTGAAAGTATACCCATGCAAGCAAACCAATACGAAAATAGCAATAGAATGTGTACAAAATTTTATAACCACACTAGGTAAACCAGAAAATATCATATTAGACCATACTACCTACTTTGAAAGCCAAATATTTAACAGAATGGTATTAATCTAAACTTCATTAGTATTAGGAAGCCTTCCTCTAATCCAGCAGAAAGATATGTTAAAGGAGTGATAACATATTTAAGAATATTATGTACTAGACATCAAGAACAATGGAAGAATTATTTACCACAAGTAGAGAAATATTTAAATCAAATACCTCACGGAGTAACAGAAGAATGTCCAGAGTATATCATTACAGGAAAAGTACCAGAACGAAATTGGGATGTAGATAGACACATGGAAATGAATGAAGTACTAGAAAAGGTAAATAGGAATTTGAAGAAAAATGCAGAAAGATACATTAAGAGAACAAATAAAAATAAGAAGGATAGGGTGACTTTTGAGAAAGGAGAGATGGTGATAGTTAAAGCGTTAAGAGTACCAAACAGAAAAGAGAATGTATGTGCCAAGCTACTCCCATATTTTGAAGGTCCATATGTAGTGGATAATGGAAATGCCCAGAACAGCTATAGATTAGTAGATCCACATACAGGAAAATTGAGAGGAATATTTAATATTGATTATGTTTTCAAGTACTATGAATAATATGAATAAGAAGGGGGAATAAGTGATATCATGAGACTGAAGTGTGTAAATAATATAGGATAATTTTATGTTGTTTAATATTTGTTTTTAATATTTATAAGGAAAGGAGACTGGAAAAATATATTCTCACGTCCTTCAATTATACAATGAATTAGATAATGAATAGAAAGAATTGTAAGAAGTGAAACGTTTGATCAAATAAACAGAAATTAGGATGTGTAAATATATAATTAGAATAGATAGATATTCGGCTAATAACTACAACAATTTAATTGATAATAATGATTAACAAATTTAAAAAATGAATCTAGTTTTAATAAATGATAACATTTTTTATTTAAAGTAATATAATTAGGTGCAGAAATAATAGAAAAATAAAGAGGCAATTGAAAAATATATGGCAATATTAGATATCTTACTAATGGTAATTATCAACATAGATAGATTGTAATTATTGTAACAGATGTACTGAAGAGATATAAAGATAAATCAATAATGAATATTGAGAGAAATTGAGATTTAATGGATGATAAATAGATTTTGAAAATCAAGATATGGTGGAAGAAAAGGTTAATGTTAAATATAATGAAAATAAGATTGAAAATAAATAGAATAATGATTATTAAGAGGATTTGAGTGGAATTATAGATTGTAAGGATAAATAGTATATAATTATAAATAATTTAATGAATAGGAATGAGAAAATAGTGTCGATGTAATTGATAGTGGCGAAATGATTTGCATGGACTGAAAGTAAGAAGAATTGAATATTTTGAATCAAAGATGTATCCATTAAGATATTAAAGAAAATATAATGTTAGAAGTATGAAAATGATAAGAAGGAATTATAAAAATAACATGTACACTGTATATAAATCCATTAGTGTTAACAAAGATATAGATATTAGATAATAAGTATGCCAGAATAATAAACTATACTATACCTCTATATAAAACACGAACAGGACGAGCTAAAAAATTAATAGATACGACCAATAATTCAAAATCATTTATTAAAAAGAAAAACAATAACATTTAAAGGATGGTATTCATAAGTAATAATATATGATTATAAATAAAACATTAGAATTAAATTCTGAAATAGAAAATAAATAATAATTTTATAAGCAATTCTAGAGATGAATAAATTAATTATGGGAAATGTAGAATGTTGTATATAGGATAATAAATACTACTCTTACATGAAAAATAAAAATCATGAGGAATAAATAATATTGCAAGTACTTAAACTAGTACATAATAGTTATTTGTAAATAGTAGGTTAAGTAGATTTAGAAAAAGACAGGTCAAGTCAAAATTAATACATTACAAAGACTGAACAGAAAGTTTATTATAAAAGAAAGCAGTGAATACAAAATATTTGATGTGAAATTGAAATTTAAGCAACTATTAACACGGCTAATATCTGTTAAATTTGAATTTGAAGGGATTTGAACTCATCACAACATCTATAAGGGTTTGAAGGTGTTGGTGTGTGAGGTTTTCAAGCGTGAATTTGGTTGAAAATCACCAAAACGTCAGAAGTTGTTTGTTTTTCATGATATGAATGAAATTAAAATGAGTTATATATTGAATTTGTACCTATGATATCGTTTGTTTAATGTAAATATTGAGATGCTAAAATAATATTCAAAACATTTAACATTGTCATTGCTTCCTAAAATAATTCACCCATAACTTGTATATCAGACCATAAAAATCATCTTTAAACAATATAATAATTTGTAAATTTGGCATATACGTCATAAAAAGTTTCTAAAACCCTGAAGGAATGAATAAATGTATTTAGATTATTATAATACATCATGTACAATAAGAATTAGTAGCAGAATTATTATTTTGATGTTTATTATTTCAATGACACAGAGAACTGTCAACAAGATTGGAATGTCAAAATACTTTCAAAGCATGAAACATCAGCGACAGAGTTCGATGTGCGCGACAGGAATTCGTTGTCATAGAACTATGTAATTCTGATTGATATCTGAAGGGACAATGAAATATAACACATAAATAATTTTTGTAAATATAATTTTAGGCCAAGTTTATGAGAAATCATAATCGTGACCAAATTTTAATAGGAATTGAAAATAATTATATATATTTTGAAAATAATTAGATTGTAGATTTGTCTAATTTAGAATTGAAAAGTATTACACAATGAGAGGTTTTTTTATAAATAGGGATATTTTTGGAGAAGTAGAGTTTTAAGTAGATAAATTAAATTATTTTGGAAATAAACAAAGCATTAAATATCATCAAATAGTTAACAAAAATATGGAATTAAATGAAAACCTCTGATTTGTGAATTATAGTTGAAAAAATCTAGTGAGATGATGAGTTCTGTCCATAGCAACGGACAGAAAAACGGATGGTTGTTGATTTTGAAAAATAGGAGTATGATATATGATATTTCGGAGAGAGGACGTAGTTAAATAAAATTTTAAAATTATAATGAAATAGAAGTAAAGTCCTCATATAACTCAAGAAAAGTAACAGAAAAAAGTTAAATAAAGTTGAAGAAGTAAGTTGAGAAGATTTAGAAGCTAATTGAAGGTACAAAGGATAAATTATTAAAATAGATAGAAATCAAAGACATTAGAATAATAAAATAAACTGAAAGTATCATCGAAAAATATTTATAAACCAATGAAACCAGAATTTGAATCAAAAAGGAAAAATAGGATATTTTAAAAGATAACAAGAAATATAATTTCAAAGCTTACTTGGAGGAGTTGTCTCAAGTATCCAGAGGGAGTAGATGCAGTAGATACATTATTAGAAGAGTTGTGTTGTTGGAGACTGTTAATTGTTGGTTCCAGAAGAAGACATCGGTAGTGCCAGGTTAGTGTTGAGTACTTTATTTAGATTTAAATTTTGTTTCTTTTGATATATATACTTCTTTTCATATTTTCATTTCATAGTTCAGAAAAAATATATAATTAGAGTGTATGTCATTGTCGTTTCATTCTGATATAAAAAAATAAAATAAAGAAAAATAGGTCTATAACAACCTATTTAAAATCCAGAACTCAAAGGAAGTAAAGAGTCTCATGCCCGACTATATATATTCAAGCTAGCCGAACAACATTTATTGAAACTAAAATAAAAGTATTAATCATAATAAAAAAAATTATTTACATAATATATAATATATATATATATATATATAATCTCCATTTTTCAATTTTTCTTGAGCATCAGGTAAATTCTAAGTTCTTTATCAATTTATATTTTTTTATTTGACGTTTCGCTCTCTAATTTGGAGCATTTTCAAAGATTTCAAACATTATACATAAATTGAAAACGAAATCATACCATAAAAAAGGAATTATGGTGGTTGAGGATACGTCTATTACTTTATTAATTCAAACTCGAGAAATAATTTAAATTGTAATATAATTACTAAATAAAATAATAAACACTCAGATTATTATGTTCCAATAATTTTACAAACAATTAAATATCGAATACAACCCTGTATTTTCTGGTTATCTTATAGAAATAGAGAGGACAACACTATATAAATCAACTAGTGTCGATAAGAAAGATCTCTTTCTCTATAGTTATTTGGTTTTATGTGTCATAAATATTAACCTATTTACAAATGTATTATTATTTAGTTGTAAATAATAATTTCTTAATTGACTAATACAATTATTGTTATGTTTTGGAACACAATTGAAACTATTAAAGAAATTCAAATATTCAACATTATTATAATGATGGCACAAATTATAAATATTTTTGACATTCGAGAGGTAAAATGTTTTGATATTATTGTGGTGAATATTTGTTATTAGTTTGCTATTATAAGAGTTTTACAAATACCCTTTGTATAATTTTTCTAATAGTGATCAAATAACAAGTTATTGTTTTTACTTGAAATCTAACGATCAATAGTTTTTTAAGTTATACTAACATCGTTTAAACAGTTTATGTACGTAAAAAACTTTACCTTGCAGTTCGTAACCACAATTGACTCTTCAGTAAGTATTCTTATTTCTTCTCTCTTTTAGTTATTAATTGGATGGCCTAGTAATTCAAATTTGTACTTCTTGTAACGTCATTATCTTCCCATATATTTCCAGTCACTTTATTTCATTGTCAGTTATTGATCCATATCAATTTGTCTTCCCGTACAATAGGACAAGTACTCCTCTCAATCTGTCTATCAATATAATTCACTGTCATACATCATTTAAATTTAAATCCTCCTTCTTATAAATTTCAATACTTTTTCTTGTTAAATAATTATAAAGTATTCTTCTCAGATTCAGCTTTTGTTTCATATAACTTAACTTCCTTTTATTTTATTTTATTAGATTTCTCTCTTAGGATAATTATTTTTTTCCGCTACTAGCTGTAAAGTTGACAATTATTGTGTCATCTAGCCAACTGAGAAGTTGAATTTCTCTATTAGTGGTTAATAAATTTTTCCATTGTTAACCTAGGTCAATAATGGACAAATTCAAATGTTTTGAGAATTCAGGGATAATAGCCTAACAAAAACTAGTGCAACATAATTTTGTATACCCAGGAGATTGTGTTTAACATATTTACTGCTTGAAATTACCTAACAAGATGAAATTATTTCCATAAAACTGTCATTAGTTTAAAATTCGCGCTCAACCAAGAATTTCTGATGACATAAGGAATTCGTTCATAATATATGGGTGAGGTGAGGAGCGAAATCAGTGTCAGTCAGACAACGAAGTAAACGCCTAGGGAGAAATCAGTTTGAACGATTTGTAGATCGACACTATCAAAATTTGACATTGGAATATGTTGTTTATTTTCCGTTAATTTTAGAAAAACGAGAATCGAGGAATGTTTTTACTTTCAACATTATCACCAGTGGAATTCGAAAATCTTCTGTTGATAGAAACTGGTAGCTAACCTTGAACTACATAGACAAATAATATATTACTTTCTCTATGGTGAAGCATATGTTGAATGTTTTATGAACGCTCACTTTGTACCCCAAGTGTTGTGAACGCACTACCGCTGTAATTGTTCAAAGTTCAAAGTAAAACATAAACCACGTTTTGTGAAATTTTTGGATGTGATCGTATAATTGGTTTCGTTAATTCGTTGCACTTAATATTGGTGATTATGAACTATAGGAATAATGGTATTCTATTGCTGTGTGATTAAATTATACCTACATGATTTTTATGACATTTTTTTTATTTTTGATTTTTGTCTTAAATTTGGCTAGTAGTGGAAAAAAATGTATATACACCACGGTGGTGAAGACATTTATAAACCTCGCACATTATTCCGCTCGGGGCAAAGCCCCTCGCGAAACAATTTTGGTGCTCGGTTGATAATAATAGTCTTCACCACCTTGGTGTATAATATACTATTACCTCTCTGCTTCAAAAATTCAATCTGTCATCAATGTTTATTGTTCTTAGCAACCATTCATGAGTTAATATTCCTACTAGATTATTGTTTTATTTCATTTAGAGATCAAGTAAGGACTTCGCGCACTACTCTTGAACACCTTCAAATTTTCTTATCTAATGATTCTTTTTACAAATTAACATTTACACTATTAATTATTGGATTAATAATAATCATATCAGTAAAATTTATTTTCTCATAACCACCTTTATAATTCATTTTAGTAGAGTTTTCAATGAATTTATCCTTTCAAACCTACCCATTCTTATTTTAGTCCAAATATATATATATATATATATATATATATATATATATATATATATATATATATATTATAATGTAATGTATTGTAGAGAGTATTTTATTTGCCTACGTTGTTGGAATATTATGGGAAATAATTTAATTTTGAATTTATTAGGTTACGCCACTCGAAATGTATCTACGTAAGAACGTATTACTGGTTGTCTAATTAAAACAGAGCAGAATGACTCCTAAATTTAATACAAAAAGAATTAATAACATTCCATCTCATTCGTAGGTGATAAGTCAAATAAAGAAAGTTATATTATGATGTGAATACGATTCTTATACTAAATTATTACTTAATGATTTGATACAGTTAACCTTATATTAATGTGATTTATGAAAATATTTTTAAGAATAAGAATGCTCAGTGAAATAGTTTTATTAGATGTTTTATTCTATGAAGAAAGATTGGTGTGATTCGTAAAGTATTTTGAAGGTGATAAAACATTTATTAAGTTATCAATCATATGGTTTCAAATCATCAAGACTTTTCAAAGATATCTTTGGTTTGAATATCTACTACCTATACAGGTGAGCTCATTACTATTTATGATGCTATGAATGAATTAAATAAGTTTTTATTATTACGTTTGTAAACGTTCAGACACACGCAAGTTTGTGAATTTAAATATTTTATATGGTTGTTTTAGAAATTAAGTATAACGAAAAGTACGTATCGTAGAGATGAAAAATTAAAAAAAATATTTAAAAAAATAAAACTAAATTGTTATCAGAATTAACATTTGACAGCTGGACTAGGGTGGAGCGATTTTCTCAATTTTATAATCTGATGATGCCTGGTATCGGAATAAATGTCTTTTAGGGTGAGTATAGACCAAAAAAAATCTCACTCTTATCGGACTTAATCTTCAGGTTCCTAGGAGGAGGGGGGGGGGGGGAATTTCTCATTATCAGTAATTTTTTTAACTTCGAATTTTGATTCTATAACATATTTTTCTTATAGTCTGTCAATCTCTAGTGTTATAATTTATCTTATTCTCTTCTGAAAACTCATAAAAAGACCTGTGCCACTTCTGACTTATTTTCAGATTCCTATCAGCCATTTAAATTCAATAATTTTTAGCGTTTTTCTACTCTCTTACTAGTATAATAATTACTTATCTGGAAAACTACTACATTAAGTTTATATACAGTGCTATCCAAAAGTCCCCTCCCCCCCCTCGTATCTTTTGAACGGCTACACTTACATTAATAAAATTTGGAGGGTGAAAATAAAGTGTTGTAAACTTCTCTACGAATGGTAACAGGTGACGTAATAGTTATAGATGACGTCACAGTGCCACTTTGGCCAATAATTTTAAAAAGGACCTTATGGCAAGTGATATCTCGTTTGAAAGGCATTGATATTGGCTACATAGCCATATCAATTTTGTTTGGGTTTAAATTAATTTTGACGGATAAATTAAATAAATATCAAAATTATTGAAATTCTTTTTTTTACTTTAATTAATCAAATATGAAGAATGGACTCTTATAGAAAGTGTTCCGTCTACTTCCTGACAGTAATACATCCTATTAGTAAACCCTTGTCGTACTCGTTCGAATGTGTCAGCTGAAATAGCATTGCATTCTTCAGTAATTCTTTCTTTCAAAACGCCAATGCTATCTGGTGCCGTAGTAGAAACCTTGGATTTCAAATACCCCATAGAAAAAAATCGAATGGTGTCAGATCTGGTGACCGAGGTGGCCATTCTATAGGACCTCGCCGGCCGATGGATTAGTGTCAGGATGTAGACGGAGCACTTGCTATAAGAATCCATTATTGATATTTGATTAATTAAATTTAAAAAAATAATTTCAATAATCTTGGTATTTATTTAATTTATCCGTCAAAATTAATTTAAACACAAACAAAATTAATATAGCTATGTAGCCGACGAGATATCACTAGCCATAAGGTCCTATTTAAAATTATTGGCCAGAGTGGCACTGTGACGTCATCTATTACTATTACGTCACCTGTTACCATTTGTAGAGAAGTTTACAAGACTTTATTTTCACCCTCCAAATTTTATTAATGTAAGTGTAGCCGTTCAAAAGATACGAGGGGGGAGGGGACTTTTGAATAGCATTGTATAACTAAATATACAGTAATTACGTTAAGTTTGTTATACCTATAGGCTCTGAGTAAGCGCTAACAAGTCTTAACAGGCAGACACATTCCAGCTGTGAACCAAACAGTAAACCAAATAGTGTGGTGGGGATATTATCTTTTGTTTGGGTTAGTGTTGCTAATAGAATCAGTTTAGTTCTGAATTAGGCGCGCTCGAGTGTGTTTCGCAGCAATAGTATTCTGTATAGTTAAGAAAAGTGAAGAACCTAAGTTTTTATGATGCCGAAAACTCGGGTGACGGTCCTTTACTTAGAACTTCTAGTGAACTTAATCCCAACGTGCTTCCCACCTACTCGGACGCTATGAGAGGCTTTTTGTGGCGGAGAGAGTGTTTAAAATTTGAAAGTGACAAAGACCCAAGTGTTTTGGATATTTCAAAGAAACTTTCAATTGATATTAAAAAGATATGGCAAAGAGCTTCTCTCCCTACAATATCTGATCAACAAATAATACAAAAAATAAAAGACTATAATGAAAAATGCAAGTCCCTGAAGAAAAACCAAAAATCGGCCTATAATAAGAAGTGCCTAGAAAAAATTGAGGTTTTTAAGAAGAACAGCTCAAATCTTTTTGACATATCACCCTGCAAATGTGATGATTTTTCCAAATGCCACTGTAAAGTTAAAGTGCCACTTTGCGAAAGAATTTTTTTATTAGATCAAAGAACAGCAAGAAAAATGATGATAGGAGGTACAGATGTAAAAACTACGAAGCAAAATTTAAAAACAATAAAAAGGAAAGTATAAGAAGAAGAAAGATTAGAGAAGAAAAAATCTAAGAACGAGAGTATACTTGATAGTGTTTTGTCCATAAGAAGCTCTAAAGGTACATGAGAAAACATTGATGAGGGCATGACTAAAAATCAAGGTAGGACTACAACACAAGGATCGGACCATCCGTCATCATCAAAAGGCTTAAAGGTACCATACAACACAGGATTAAAACTTACGAATCTTGCAGAAGCATGTGACAGGGTCGGCGTATCTGACAGATCAGCATCTCTTATTCAAACGCTGTTTTAAAAGATTTGGGATTAATAACTAAAGAGGACACTACTAAAATTATAGACAGATCTAAAATTAGAAGGGAACGCAAGAAATGTAGGACGGGTCTTATTAAAAAAGAGACAGATGACGAGCTTCCTTCAACTTTTGGAATTTACTTTGACGGGAGAAATAAGAGAACCTTAGTTTTTGAAAAGACAGAGTCAAGTCAACATACTAAATCGGTTACTGAAGAACACATCGTCATATTGGCTGAACCAGGCTCTAAATACATGGGACACGTATCTCCAGAGAACGGTAGTGCGAAGACCATTAAAGAAAGCATCACAAAGTTCCTAAAAGACTCATTGGGTGATGATTTGAGTACGATAGAGGTTATCGGTTGTGACGGGACCGTTGTCAATACTGGTTTCAAGAACGGTGTTATTAGACAAATAGAACTTTCACTTGGGAAGCCAGTTCAATGGTTCATATGTTTGTTACACGCTAACGAACTACCGCTTCGCCATTTAATGCAACAGTTAGACGGAAAAACGAAGGATCCTCGTGGCTTTACAGGTACTATCGGAAAACTTCTTGATCGATGTGAGCAAATGGCAGTTGTTGACTTTGAGAAAATAGATGCTGAATTTCCTGTTGTGAATATAGATGAACGAAGTACGGATCAAAAGTACTTTTATGAAATGTGCTTAGGAATCAAAACCGGCATGATTTCGTCGCAGCTTGCAGAAAGGCAACCTGGAAAGATACCTCATTGCAGGTGGCTAATAACGGCTAATAGGATACTGCGTTTGTATATTTCTACTAAAGACCCGTCAAGTCAATTGAAAATTTTGGCGGAGTATGTTGTCAATGTGTATGCGACTACTTGGTTCCAAATTAAGTTCCAATCGTCCTGCAAATACGGAGCAAAACATCTATTTCATATTATAAAATCGTCTCGGTACTTACCAAGTGAAATAAAAAAGATAGTGGACCCAGTTATTCAACGAAACGGCTATTTTGCTCACCCTGAGAATGTACTAGTCGCCATGTTAGCTGATGATCGAAAACACATCCGGTAGTTATTTTTACGTCGCATATTAAAGTGCTGATCACAGAATAGAGACGAAAGTGTTCGCGAATTTAAAGTACCACCTATTAATTTTGATGCCCAAGAGTATTTTAATTTGGTAGACTGGCAGTCAGTTGAAATAACAGAGCCTCCTTTAATCAAAAACGTAAGTGATGATTAACTTTCGGAAATGATTTTACACGTTCCTGATGATATTGATATGCTTAAATTTCTCTGCCATACGCAAGCGGTTGAACGGCATATATAGTTGGTTACCCAAGCTTCTTCGTTAGTTTGTGATGGATTGAGAAGAGGTAGAATATCATCGATACAAATTTTGCCAAAAGTTGAAAACAAAAAACATTTCTATCTATATATATATATATATATATATATATATATATATATATATATAAATATATATATAGGAGATAGTCTTTGCCGACTAATTAGGTATAAAACCACGAATATTGGGGTAACGGCAAGTTAATTAAAGAAAACTCTTGTTACTGTTTTTCTTCCAAGCTTTCGGAAACTTTTATTTCCATTATCAAGGATAAGTAAATTGAGAATGTTATAAATTGGTAAATATAATTATATTTGAATTTTTTAAAAAAAATTTCTTCAATCATAAATAATTTTGACATTTTGACAGATTCATGAATGTAAACATTTTCTTTATGTGCTAAAATGTTTTTTGAAAACAAAAGAAGAAAATTGGTTATATTTGTAATATAGGTTAATAGTTATTCAAATATTCTTCTTTTATTATATAAAATTCAACCTCAAATTATTATAGATGTCATCATGTCATCTTAATAATTTAAAAGTATTGAAAAATTTTTTTCTAAAATCATTTACCTAAAATAAAATTATTTCTAAAAATCATCAAATTTTATTTATATAGCTTTAATTATGTATTAGAATTTGAAATTTAGTTATTTTTATTATCAATTGTTAGTAGATAATAATAAATATCACTCAGATTATTATGTTCACTTTTTTGTTGATAGTATTAGGTTCTTGAAATATATGAGCCATTTAAAGAAAAGTTTTTTTTGTGGTATTTGGTTGTATGTCCAAAATGTAGGGGATGTAACTTACAATCGCTCTTATGGAGACTTATACGGTTCTTTAATTTCTGACCAATGTGACCAACATATTTTTTATCACAATTTTTGCATGGAATAGAATATATTACGTTTGAAAGATTAAGAATTGAAGTTTTGTCTTTCAAATTAGTGAAAATAGATTTTATGGTTAAGCATGTTTTATTGGCAATTCTAATGTTGTTCATTGGTTTAAAAATCCTACTCAACTGTGGTGTTATTTCTTTAATATATGGTAAAGATACATAATAATTTATATTATGTGATTGGTCGTTTCTATTATTGATGTCTGCAATGTCTATAGTTGGAGAATAATTAAATAGTATGTTTTTAACTAATTTATTTGGATAACCATTATCCAAAAATAGATGATATAAAGTTTTTAAGTTCTTTTCATGAAAAATAGGATCTGATATTTTGGTTATTCTATTTCTCATTTGTTTAATTAAGTTAATTTTCATTGAATATTTATGGTATGACCAATAGTTCATGATTCTTCCTGAGTTAATTGGTTTTCTGTACCAATCAATAGACAATGTGTTATCATTATTTCTTATAAATTTTGTGTCTAGAAATGGTATACTTTCATTACTGTCTTCTTTTTCCATTGTAAATTTTATATATGGATCATAGTTATTGAATATTGAAAGAACTTCATCTAAATTAGTTTTTGGTAATGCTAAAATAATATCATCAACGTATTTTTTTAAGAAAATTATTTTAAATGGTAACAATGGTATAATTGTATCCAATAAATTATCCATTGCATAATAAGATATAATGGGAGAAATTGTAGCTCCCATTGGAGTACCGAAAGTTTGTTTATATATTTCATCGTTAAATGTAAAATAGGTATTTTCAAACAGGAATGTAATAATTTCTTGGAAATACTTTTTAGATATTTTACAATATTCACTGATTTCATTCCATTTTTTATCAATTGCTCTTAAAGCAAATTCTAAATATACATTACTGAATAAGGAAACAACATCTAAACTGCAAATTACATGATTATCAGGTAATTGAAATTTGTTAAATTGATTAAAAACTTCAAATGAATCTTTTATGTAATATTCTGTATTTAAATTATATGCCTTTGTTAAATTATCGGTGATATATGAACCTAATAGATTGGTTGGTGTACCTATAGAAGCTACAATGGGTCTAATTGATAATATTGGTTTATGAATTTTGGGAAGGCCATAGAATTTAGCAGGAATTCCATTATAACTAGTAAGTTTATCTTTCGTAATTTTATCTATTTGTTTTGCATTAAACAATTTTTTAATTATAGTGTTACATTTATTCTGAATTGTTAGTGTAGGATCTTAGTTTAATACGATATAAGAAGAATTACTATCTAGAATTTCTGTAGATAGCTCAATATAGTTTTCTTTAAACATAATAACAGTGCAGTTACCTTTATCACTGTTAGTTACAATTATATTTGAGTTCATCTTCAAAAATTCTCTTGTTTTATAGCATAAATTACGAAAGAATAAATTATTTGGTTTTTGGTTTATTTGATTTGTAATTATATTTGTTGATTTTGCTATTGTTTTTTTCAAATGGTCGTCTGAACTTTGTGGTGTAATATATTCAACATCTGCTAGTAAATGTTTTATTTGAATATCTTTTCCTAGAAATGGCTCTATACTAAATTTAGGACCTAATGATAAAAAACATAAAATGTCATTTGGAATATCAATGTTAGTAAGGTTTTTCATCCATTTAGGGCTTGTATTTAGTTTTATTTCAAATTCTTTCTCTCTAAGTTTATTTGATTTGTTAATGTTCTTATTTTTTATTGAGTAAAAAATTTTATTATAGGTTTTTGTTTGACGAAATGATAAATTATTAAAAATATACTCTGAAGTTGATTGTATGATTTCAGATTTTAAAAAATTCAAATTATGTTCAAGATTTACAGTAGTTTCTTGATTATTGGATATTTCAATATTAATGATTTTATGTCCTAACCTTAATAAAAAACTGGTATTCTTCTACACATGGATATTTTGTCGATGTACATATGCAGTTCAATCATTAAAGAATTGGTAAAAAACTAAAATGAAACTAGCGAAAGAATATAATAGAAGATGTTTCTTACTTAAATGTAGAAGAGAAGGTATCACACCAAATCACATTCATGATGCCACTGTTCCATTTACTGACCTTTTACATCGACAAAATATCAATGTGAAGAAGAATACCAGTTTTTTACTAAGGTTGGGACATTAATATTGAAATATCCAATAATCAAAAATCTATTGTAAATCTTGAACATAATTTGAATTTTTTAAAAACTGAAATCATACAATCAACTTCAGAGTATATTTTCAATAATTTTCCATTTCGTCAAACAAAAACCTATAACAAAATTTTTTACTCAATAAAAAATAAGAACATTAACAAATTAAATAAACCTAGAGAGAAAAAATTTGGAATAAAACTAAATAAAAGCCCTAAATGGATAAAAAACCTTACTAACATTGATATTCCAAATGACATTTTATGATTTTTATCATTAGGTCCTAAATTTAGTAAAGAGCCAATTCTAGGAAAATATATTCAAATAAAACATTTACTAGAAGATGTTGAATATATTACATCACAAACTTCAGACGACCATTTGAAAAAAAACATTAATAGCAAAATCAACAAATATAATCAAATAAACCAAAAACCAAATAATTTATTCTTTCGTAATTTCTACTATAAAACAAGAGAATTTTTGAAGACGAACTCAAATATAATTGTAACTCACAGTGACAAAGTTAACTGCACTGTTATTATGTTTAAAGAAAACTATATTGAGCTATCTACAGAAATTCTAGATAGTAATTCTTCTTATATCGTATTGAACAAAGATCCTACACTAACAATTCAGAATAAATGTAACACTATAATTGAAAAATTGTTTAATGCAAAACAAATAGATAAAATTACGAAAGATAGACTTACTTGTTATAATGGAATTCCTGCTAAATTCTATGGCCTTCCCAAAATTCATAAAACAATATTATCAATTAGACTCATTGTAGCTTCTATAGGTACACCAACCAATTTATTAGGTTCATATATCACCGATATTTTAACAAAGGCATATAATTTAAATACAGAATATTACATTAAAAATTCATTTGAAGTTTTTAATCAATTTAACAAACTTCAATTAGTGTTTTTAAATGAAACTCAAGGTCTCTAGTTAATTCCACAATATAATACAAGTTATTGAAAATTCTAAAAAATTGACAATTGTTTCGATAAATCAATATCATCGTCAGAATATGTTGGTCACACTGGTCAGAAATTGAAGAACCGTATAAGTCTCCATAAGAGCGATTGTAAGTTACATCCTGAAAGA
The DNA here is from genome assembly GCA_963921935.1 of Galeruca laticollis. Lineage (NCBI taxonomy): Eukaryota > Metazoa > Arthropoda > Insecta > Coleoptera > Chrysomelidae > Galeruca > Galeruca laticollis. Next base: position 202,270,061 of record OY998175.1, on the reverse strand, counting down.
TGTGCTTTATCTGAACATGTAATTGATAATGATCACTTTATGGATTTCTAATCTGTTAATATTTTGCACATACAACCAAATACCAAAAAAAGACTTTTCTTAGAAATGGCTCATATATTTCAAGAACCTAATACTATCAACAAAAAAAGTGACCATAATAATCTGAGTGATATTTATTATTATCTACTAACAATTGATAATAAAAATAACTAAATTCCTAATTCTTATACATGATTAAAGCTATATAAATAAAATTTGATGATTTTTAGAAATAATTTTTTTCAATACTTTTGAATTATTAAGATGACATGATAATATCTATAATAATTTGAGGTTGAATTTTATATAATAAAAGAAGAATTATTTGAATAACTATTAACCTATATTACAAATATAACCAATTTTCTTCTTCTGTTTTAAAAAAACATTGTAGCATATAAAGAGAATGTTTACATTCATGAATCTGTCAAAATGTCAAAATGATTTATGATTGAAAAAATTTTTTTTTAAAATTTCAAATATAATTATATTTACCAATTTATAACAATCTCAATTTACTTATCCTTGATAATGGAATTAAAAGTTTCCGAAAGCTTGGAAGAAAAACAGTAACAAGAGTTTTCTTTAATTAACTTGCCGTTACCCCAATATTCGTGGTTTTATATATATATTATACAATTTATAATGATAAATTACTTATTTACTTATTTTTGTAGATGATTATTATTTAGTATTTTTATTTAGTTTGGCTAGCTCAGTTGGTTATTGTTATTTTGTTTAGTAATTTATTTTAATTTGATTATTCGGGAGCATGAAATCCTTTTTCTCTTTGAGTCCTGGCATTTTATATTATCGTAATTGTTTAAATAAAAAGAAAACACATTATTTTGAAATCAATTTAATTTTAAATTTAATATTTTATATATTTGATAAAAATAATATGAGACGCCACTGGTTGTATTGTATCTACTTATTTATTTTAATCATTTTATCAATGCGCATGCGTGAAAAAACTAGTCATGCGCTTTAGCATAAAAAGAACAATTCTTACACTAAAGAAGCATCTATTCATATTATACCAAGTTTGTTGAAGATGCAGACAAATGAATGGTTCAAACACATAAAAGAATTTATATATAAATCATACATATATATATGATACAAATTGCCGTAGGAAGAACATAGTTATATACATAGATAGAAATATATGAATTATATACAGATGGGCATAGTTATTACATTATGAAATTTCAATCACCAGATTTATGCAATTACAAAATGGCGTAAGTACATTTTTCAATTTATTTAAAATTCGGCCTTTTATTAATTTTAACGATTTATGCGATTAATTCACTATATAAAGTCTGTTTCTTTCTTTTTTAGATCGATCATATGTGCAAAAGTTTATCAATTTATGAAATTAAATACTTAATTGAGTATTTGAGTTTTTACTCTGATTATTGGCCAATAATGATTTAAAAACACTGACCTGTTGCTCTTGAATTGGGATGAAAGTCTCTGGATCTCAGGAACACTCCGCTGAAGCTCCAAAAAACCAAAATTAATGAAAATTTCGTAGATTCTTGCCGAAAAACTTGATACAATTGACTGTGAGTATTACTAAGATTGTATTTAATAGTACTTTATAGGTTTAAAAGTCTTAAACTGGAAATTTTTTGAAATTTCAGGAACACAATCACACACACTCCTCGCTTCTTGACACCAGCTTCCCTTATTATTAAGCGTCCCCTCGATTCTCTACTTTTTTCAACAAACAGTCTTTTGTTCTTTTTCAGGTCACTATTTCAAAGTTTATTTGTTGATTCACAATTTGTTCTGTCATATTTTATAACCAATAAAATATTGTCTTTTTCAATCAGATTAATTGAAACTTCTAGCACTTATTAAAAAATTTCATACATACACTCTTTTACATTATTAGTTCATTTATAGAGTTCCTATGAGTTTTTTCATCATACAAATAAATTAAAATTGGTTATACATAGATACATTTACATGGTACAACATTCAATATTGTTATTGATAGTATATCCTTGTTACACTCATATTAATTATAAATATAAATTCTCTTATGTTATTTGTCTAAACTCTTTGCATTATATTATTTTTAACAAACTTTAACAAATTACTATTTATTGATTCAATGTTTATTTTATTTACCATATATCATTTGTCTATATGTCATTATTTGTTTATCTATGAAAATCTATTGAATTCTATTCTATTCATTATTTGTATTTGTTTTTATTCTTAAATTAATGATTATAATGAATTATCTATAATAATATTTGTATTCTAATGTAACTACTTATATCTAAAATTCTCTTGACTTGACTATATAATTATATCTTTTTAGGTGAACAGCTGGTTATGGTATGGAAATTATTCTTCGTCTTAGGCAACTTTATTTACATCATTACATTGGTTAGGCAATCTCTATATATTGTATTATTATTGAGGTAATTCTTTATTTATTGTATTGTTATAGGCTATTATTTAATATATCTTCATTTGATATGTTGTTTAAATTAAGAAAAATGTTTCCTTTTTACTTGTTTTCTTAAATTATATTATTTTCATATATTTTAATACTAGCAACATATTTTTATAATACTAATTCTCTTATTATCTATGATATCTGGTTCAATATATATATATATATATATATATATATATATATATATATATATATATATATATTTAGGATTTCAGGGAAAAGTGTACGTAAGGCTTAGGCTCGGGAGAAAACAGATGGCAACCTAAGTAAAGGTTACAAAGTTAATTTATAGTAAGGTTGCCCCCAGATAGCTGAAAAAATACAAGTTTCTTGTCCTCCTAGTATTTTCTTGTGATTTTTAGAGTTTTGAGATAGGTCCGTATATTTTATCCATAATGTGGTGAGGTCTTGTTGAAACCACATCTGTTGACAAATAAATTAGGTATAAAATCCTTAGAGTGGGAACTACTACATGTTGGAGTACAGTTAGGTTGTGATATATGTAAAGGATCGTCATGAAATAACATCATCTGGTTTGGTTTACTGTAAGGAGTAGGTTATTACGAAACCTCTACTAAATCTACTAAACTAAATAAGGTAACTACATGTTACTTTGTTGTTAAATATAGATCTCTATCATGATTATATCAATCAAATATTTATTGAACCATATCGATACAGTTTTAGTATAAAAAAAATGCTATTCTTTGATAAGTACATTCGCGAGTGACCCTGAACATATTTGAGTTTCTATTTTTATATAGAACTTCAAACAATATGTTGAATCAGATGAACAATCAATTTAGTAATTGATTAGTGTTTTTAAATGAAACTCAAGGTCTCTAGTTAATTCCACAATATAATACAAATTATTGAAAATTCTAAAAAATTGACAATTGTTTCGATAAATCAATATCATCGTCAGAAAATTACAAAATAATCAAAATATAACACAAACTATTACTCGAAGATAAAAAAGCCCACTGTGCTATCCCCAATAATTCCACACGTTTGTTTTTTAATACCTTCAATTATGAAATTCAGTCATGTTATTTTCCTCTTATGTGAAACTGTACTAAAGCGGAACGAGTGTAAAGCAAAAGAATAGAATAGAAACCAACTGTTCTACCCGCTTTCTTCTGTCTCGTCAAAGAACGGCCATTTAGTCTTCATGTAATGAGCAATTTGTCATGCAAATCGTATTTATAAAGGACAGTGTATTCTGAGTGCATGTAATTATTCCGAATACCATCTGGAAATGCTGGAAATGTTGAAAAAGGAGATGTTGAAATTTTTTACCGTGTCTAAATCACATTTATTAAACAGGGCGCACAAGAACTTCACCAACATTAATAACTCATAAGTAATTTCGATAAGCTGTGTGCACAGTTTTGAGGTTAGAAGATGTAACAAGAAAATATTTGTATAAAATGTGCAAAGTTTAATAATTTTTCGCAGAGCACTTTCGACTATAAGTCATCATCAGTACGTCTCCACAGAAGTATATAATTATTTATTTGACGTAATTTTTTTACAACTGTGCTACTTCTCCTTATTCAACTACCGATTTCGTCTATAGTTTCTTCTTTCTAGTCCCTGACTTGCATCGCCTTTGTTATATCCTCTCTCTAACGAATATGTGGTCTCCTCCTTTCTCTTCGTTCCTGTGGAATCCACTCAAGTCAGCAGACTCCTTTCAATTTCTCCAGTTATTGAACGGTTCAGATCTATTTCTATATGGATCGTTTCGTTTCTAATTTTATTTGTTGCTATTATTTTTTATATTGTTCTTGATACATGCACCATATTTTTTATTATGTTTTCTCATATTTTTCGTTGTTGTTGTTCCACAGGTAGAAACTTTAGTGTGCGTGTGGTTCGTCCTTAATTGATTCTTCCTTGAATTCCATATTCACTATTTCTGTTTTTGTTATGAATGACGCTGAAGCACAGAAAATTAACTGTGCATGTCAGCTATAGTTGCGAGTATTTTGTTTGAAAATTAGTTTTTTTGGAAGAACATGCAGTAGAAAGTTTGAAGTTTGCAGCAAATTACAAAGAATGGATAGATGAACAAAGAGTGTTTTTCCGTTTTGTCTCTAGACGCTCGCAACAAGTGGAATGGATGGTTTAACTTCTTAAGCCATAAAACCCATACAATTTGCATTAATGCCCGGTTTTTCCACCTCCTAATAAAGTCCTACTAATTATTATATACCGAATAACCAAAAATTCGGTTTCTTCACCTCCTAATAAATAAAACCTTCTAATAATTCTAGTTATTTGCGAAATAAGCTATTAGGTAGTCACAACTGCCAATGAAATGGTTTAGTAGCAACATAACCTGAAAATAGTATTTGTCGTTAATGTAATATATACGATATATGTATAGAATAAATTCAATTTTAGCGTTATTATGTTCTATGTGAAAAAAACCTGAAACACATCGATTTTTTTTCTTAAATTGACAATTTACAGAATGAAAATATTATCCTCCTCCAGCACCCCTCCTGAATTCGAAGCACCACCTCGAAAATTTTAAATAAGAAAAGGGGGCGTATGGCACCTTGTTGGAAAGGAATTTTAGTCCTCTGTTCAGCAATACAAAGTTTTTTCAAATTTGGTGCAATCATAACTGAGAAAATTAATTTTTAAGATGTAAAATTTGGTTTCTATCACAAAACTTTACGTAGAATGAGGATAATGATGTCGCATAATATTTAGAATGTATTTTTCAATGAACTTTACAATCAAATTAAATGTTCAAAATCACCACCATTCACTTCTTGACAATAACCGAGGCGATTTTGGAATTCCCGTACAACATTTTGTATGACCTCAGCGGTTATTTTGTTAATTTCTTCCGTTATCCTAACTTTTAAATCAGCAATATTGTCTGGTCTATTAAAATATACTTTAGATTTTAAATAACCCCATAAGAAGTAATCGAGAAGAGTCAAATCGGGGGATCTAGCCGGCCATTCGATCGTTCTACGTCTTCCAATCCAACTATTGGGAAAAACCTCGTTCAAATAATTTCTAACTGTACGTGCTAAATTCGGTGGAGCTCCGTCTTGTTGGTAGTAAATAGCTTGACTTATCCAATTTGGATGATTAACATCAGGAAAAAGTCTTTGTAATGTAGGCACTAAATCTTATTAAAAAAATCTAGATAAACCTCACCATTAACTGTGCCCTCAAAAAATAAGGGCCAATAATTTCATTGTTATTGATACCATTCCAAACGTTCACTTTTCCAGTGAGGATTTCCTCTGCCCCAATATCTACAGTTCTGTTTGTTTACCGTTCCGTTTAAATGAAACGCCGCTTCGACAGAAAAATCTATTTTGTTTATGATCTGCAAATCTGCGTTCATTCTGTTCATCATCAATTCACAGAATTCTTGCCTTCCATCAGGATCATCTTCATTTAACTCTTGAACCAACTGAACTTTGTAAGGGTGTTATTTTTCTTTATGCATTGTCGGCGGCAAGTTCTCGAGTTGTCTTATGCGGATTTTCCTAAATCTAGCTTTTTTTCATCAGTAAATTGAACATTTCTACCTGGTTTTTCAATATTTTTTAGATGTCCAGTTTCACGGAACTTTTTTTCAATATTGCTAACTGTAGACTGCGAAACGTGTTGACCAGGGTATTCATTATTAAACATTTCACAAACCTTCCTTTGAGTTCTTGTTTTATCACCATAACCAAGCATAATTAAAATGTCTATTCATTATCGTGTTGAGCTTCATCGAGTAAACGTCGTTAAAGCCATCAACAAATTTTTTGCTAATTAGACTACGAGTTTTATCACCAATATGTGACAAGTAAACGAGTTCCGCTCTGGAAGAGAGTGTGTACTACCTTTCTTTTCTCTTCTGTGTAGTGTTCTTGGTAACCAAGATCACACACACAAAAAATGAGTACCCATTCAACAAACAACAACCCTATCACCAAATCAAAATCATATTTCGCTGCCGCACTCACCAAACCACGTCCTCCTACTTTTCCCAAAAGAGACCAAGCTATTGTTATGCACTCAATACCGAACGCTATATATGTGAATATATTAAATCCATTGGTGAAATAGTTACTCCAAAAAATATCACATTTGCTTCTCGTATTTCCAATAACAGAATTTGCATTTTCCTCTCTTCCACTCAAATTGTTGATCAACTTCTGAACAGTACATCATATATCACGGTTTACTCCACTGTCGTTCCCATTCGGAGACTAATCTCACCTTCTAAGAGAATTCTGATCTTAAACGTATGCCCTTCCATTCCACATACTCTAATTGAGAAATCTCTAAATGATCTTGGTTTGCAACTTGCATCTCCTATCACTTTTGTGAAATGTGGAACAATAGACGATCAATATGCTCATATCATGAGTTTTCGCAGGGTAACCTTCGTCATCCCCGATAAGGATGACTTTGAGTTACAAACCTCCTCACTAATTAATCACGAAAATACATCCTTTAGAATATTTTTATCCACCGACGGACTTGAATGTTTTCTATGTAAACTCACCGGACATACCGCAGACTCCTGCCCTAAAGTCCCTACTGGTCCTGATACCAATTTACTCTCAACCAATCCTCCCCCCTCTGCATCCTCCCCTGTTACCTCTTTAACTACACTGATTAGCCCTACACCGATAGAACCTGAGCCCTCTCTAGATGATTTCTCTCTACCTCTTATAAAGAATCCTGAAACTCCAACTACCTCTTCTGCTACCTTCTCTCCAATAGCCACAGGCCAAAAAAGAGGCCACTTTTCTACCGACAGCCCTCTTGATACTCCTCCAATACTGTCTCCGTCCATTACTTTATCAGCCTCAACCTCCACATTACCTCCTTCTTTCACTGTACCACCCAAACCAATAAAGAAAAAGTCCAAAACCAATGCTAATAATCCCTCAGATCATTCATTAGGACTTAACTGTGTTTCTGTTATCCAAAATCTCTACAAAAACCACCCATATAACTTCACTCTTACCTCAACCCAACTAATCGCTTTTCTCGAAAATTCTTTTGGATATCCTTACCCGCTACAGGAAGCACAAAAATTCTCCACTGATATAGATGTTATACGAAAGCTTTACGCTGCTACAAAGGAAAGAGCACTAAAAAATCGTCTCACAAGACTTTTAAACAAATTAAAGCACCAGCATAACCCAATTGATTTCCCCGACAACCTAAGCATCTCTTAGGATAACCTTACAGATACAGAATCTAACCACAGCTCACACAACGAATACTAACCCTCCTATTTTCAAATTATTACAATGGAACTGTGATGGATCCTTTCCACGATTAGAGAGAATCCAACATTTAATATCAGAATCTACACCAGACATTGTATGCCTTCAGGAAACCAATGCGAAAAACTCCAAACTTCCCTTTTTGAAAATTTTTGAGGGATATCATAATATCAGAACCAATTGCCTAAGAGCTAGTGGTGGTACCTCTATATTTGTCTCCTCTGACTCTTTTTCTGTCCACCTCCCGCTTTCCTCTGAATTAGAAGCCATAGCCATAACCTGTTGGTGTCTCGATAAACTCACTATTTGTAGTCTGTATGTTTCACCAGATCACCCTCTCAAAGAGGAAGAGCTTGTTAATCTCATATTCAAACTTCCGCAACCCTACATTCTCGTTGGAGATTCCAATGCTCACAATACAATATGGGGTTCCAGTCATACATTTGGTAAAGGAAAGATTGTTGAAAACGTTATAAATTGCACAGGTATTTGTATCTTGAACACTGGTTCCAACACCCACTTCAACATTTCATCTGGCTCATTTTCTTAAATCGATCTTAGTTTTTGTGACCCCAAACTAGCTCCCTCATCAACATGGTTTACTGAAGATGACCTTCACGACAGTAATCATTTTCCCATCTTTATAACTAACACCGATAATTCAAACGACCGAGCTGTAACAAAAAGTTACTGGCGTCTAAAATATGCTAATTGGCCTGAATATATCACTAAAACTGAACAATCCATACCCAATATCTCTTTTAGTAACAATATTGATGAGTCTAATACCTTGTTCGCAAATACTATTCGACTTGCTGCGGAGGCTCACATTGGGAAATCAGTCATCTCTCCTTCCCAAAAAACTGTTCAACGGTGGAACTCATCATGCAAACATGTAGTTCCACAGCAAAAAACTGCACTAAAATTATTCCGCAGTAACAAAACTCAAGAAAACCTCATCAATCTCAAAAGAGCAAAAGCCAGATACACTATGAAACTAAGTAAAAAATCTTCCTGGAGAAATTTCGTCTCTTCCGTAAATGAAAACACTAACCCCAATCAAGTGTGGAAAAAAATCGAGCAAATCCAGGGTAAGAAAAGTAACATAAAAATCACCAGTCTATTTCACAACGAATCCAATGTCACTGATAATCAAGATATTGCCAAGGTCCTAGCTAGAAGCTATGCAGCGAAGTTTTGCAGTAAACCTAGTCCTATTTTATCGAAGTCGCCTCCCCAACCACCTTTGCCTTGCTCATCCTCTTCCATTAAAGATATTGATACGCTCAACTCTCCACTCACTGCTTCTGGCCCAGATGATCTCCCCTATATATTTTTCAAAAAACTATCTTTTCCAAGTTTTCAAAAACTCCTAGAAATGTATAATACTATCTGGCGATCCCAAAAATTCCCAAACTAATGGCGGTCTTCCTTAATAATACTATTAAAGAAACCTGATCAACCTGCTACTTCTCCTAATTCTTACAGACCTATATCGCTCACATGTACCTTGTGTAAAATACTAGAGAAAATAATTAACAAATGCCTTGTTTGGTTCCTTGACAAATACAACATTATACCAAAAGAACAATCATGCTTTTGACGTCATAGATCTACCCTTGATAATCTTGTTCTGCTACAAAATGACATTGCCAACTCAATAAATAACAAATATGAAGTTATCGCCGCCATCTTTGATATCGAAGGAGCTTTTGACAGAATTAGTCGTCAAGCCATAATCTCTTAACTAAATCAATACCATATCAACGGAAATATATTTTATTTTATACAAAACTTTCTAACTCAAAGGTCCTTTAGGGTTTCTGTAAACGGCCATTTTTCATCTTTGTACACCCAGACCGACGGTGCTCCTCAAAGATCAGTCTTAAGCCCAACTCTATTCAACTTAGCAATAAGTGATCCGTGCCATAACTTACATTCTCCCACCAAATATGTAGCTTACGCTGACGATTTAATACTATACTGTCATGGTCGTTCAGCAACCACTTGCTCGAAAATTCTACAAACCGCGGTAAATCTCTTACTTGCACGAATACGTTTTATAGGATTAACCTTATTTTCAAGAAAATCAAAAATCTTTAAATTTGGCAGGCGACCTCAATCTCCCACATATTTATTAATGATTCCCCCCTCCCAGTGCAAAATACTAGGTATGACATTTGATTCTTGCCTCTCTTGGAAACAGCATATTCTTGATACAAAATGTATCTGTTAAAAACGATTAAATATAATTAAAACCCTATCTCATTATCACTGGGGTGCGGACGAGAGATCCCTTCTGAAAATGTATAAAGCACTCATTCGCTCCAAATTAGATTATGGCTGCATCGTTTACATGTCAGCTTCTAAGACAGATCTGGGATTCCTAAATTCTATTCATTATACGGGCCTGCAACTTTGCTTAAGCGCTTTCCGTAGCAGCCCATCTGAAAGTCTCTACTGCGAAGCTGCTGAACCCCCACTATGGATTAAACGACAATATCTGCTTCTATCCTACGCAGCCTCAGTCTTATCTATCCCTCTCAATCCTGTCTATTCTCTGTTCACATCAACTGCCAGCCCTCGTAACAACCCTTCACCAATGATTAAACCCATCGCTCTTATATTATCCTCATTAACAAATAACATTAACCTCTCACTCACTAACCCCATTCCTTTTTCTCCAAACCCTTCCTGGACTATGCACCCTCCTCGGGTCAATACTTATTTATCCAAATTTAATAAACAAGAAACACCTAAAAAGCTCATGAATAAATATTTTCATGAAATCATTCATAACAATCACTACGACTTTGTATTATACTCCGATGCTTCCAAAAGTGATACTGGCGTTGGTTGCTCAGTTACCACAGCAAACAATCTCATCAGCACTTCCCTAATCCCCCCTTTATGCAGTGTGCAAACTGGAGAATTGTATAGTAGTATACAAGCTTTTAAGTACCGTTCCAATAAAAAAGTTGCCATTTGTACAGACTCTCTAGCGTCTATCCTATCTATCCAATAATTATTTACTGAACATCCCATTGTCCAAGAAATCCATCACTCTATCACCACATTTATTCCCTAAACACCACAGTCACCTTTATATGGATACTATCACACACTGGTATACCTGGAAATGAACTGGCTGATCAGTATGCCAAAACAGCGTCAACTACAGCCACAATAACTTCTCATATCCAAATTTGCAAGGATGTTAAGGCGGAAGCAAAAAGAATCGTCAGATATCTATAGCAAACTCACTGGAACTCCACCAAGACTTCCATACTATCTATCCAGCCTTTATCAACACACCTCTGTATACTGACCCCACTGGACTCTCTAGACAATAATTATCAATACTACGTAGACTTCGAATAGGTCACACCAAACTTACACACAGCTACTTAATGACCTCAAACATCAGACCTTCCTGTCAAAGCTGCCAGTGCCCACTTACTGTTAAACACATTCTGGTTGATTGTCACCAATTTAGCACAAGAAGACGACAACATAATCTTAAATCCCAGCTGCAAGACATCCTAGGGGACCCAAACCAAATCGAGTGTACACTGAAATTCTTAAAAGATATATCACTCTATCATAAACTTTAAACTACGTTTTTTAACTATCTGTAATAACTACTGTTTTCTGTAATCGCACCTGTGCAAGTGGCCATAGTTGCCGAGCACGTTAATTAAATAAAAAAAAATGTCTATTCATTGAGTCTCGAACAAATAAGCCATAATTAAATTTAATACGCGCCCAAATATTATACTGACGTCCTATAGTAACTTTAAATACCTAAATGACAGTAGCCTACTAGATTCATATCAATTGTTTATTTGGCTTTTTGACTAATTTTTTAGTATCCTCAAAGATTTTTTCCTGATGTTTAGCAGTACAGATACGAAAATGCTTGATTATTTCAAAAGTATATTTTAATTGACCATACAATATTGCTGATTTAAAACTTAGGGTAACGAAAGAAATTAACAAAATAACCCCTGAGGTCATACAAAATGTTGTACGAGAGTTCCAGAATCGCCTAGGTTATTGTCAAGAAGTGAATAGTGGCCATTTTGAACATTTAGTTGAATTGTAAAGTACATTGAAAAATACATTCTAATTATTATGCGACATTATTATCTTCATTGTACGTAAAGTTTTGTGATAGAGACATTATCAAAATTTTACATCATAAAAATTAATTTTCTCAGTTATGATTGCACCAAATTTGAAAAAAACTTTATATTGCTGAACAGAGGACTAAAATTCCTTTCCAACAAGGTGCCACACGACTCCCTTTCTTATTTAAAATTTTCGAGGTGGTGCTTCTAATTAAGGAGGGGTGCTGGAGGGATGATATTTTCATACTGTAAATGGTCAATTTAAGAATAAAAATCGACGAGCTTCAGGTTTTTCTCACATAGTAATAACGCTAAAATTGAATTTATTCCATACATGTGGACCGCATTGTATATGAATATGTAATTGATAATTTAGTATGGATGTTTTCGAAGATTTGTTTAATGAGGAATTAATTCAAGAAATGCAGCAATTGCCAGGAAGACGAGCTAATTCGATTCGATATAAAATTAATCATTACAATTTTTGGTCCGACAATGAATTATAAACGGTTCCGCTAACGAAAACCTACAGTCGAGCGTATTTCTCAAGAAATAGAATATAGTTTGCAAAACACAACAAATCAATATGTTCTTGTTCTAATAATTCTTCCTGTACAAGTATATATTTTGTAGTAATTAACTCCTCTATTCTAATTAATTTTAGAAATATATCGAAAGCTGTTACGAATAGCTCAAAAAAATATATAAATTGCAACAACAAATGAACTGTAATTATTTATTGCCTTAAACTTTGCCCACTAACCTGTAATAAGGTGCGATTCTTCTTGATAACCAGTACTGGGAACACATAGGAACACATGCGGTCTAAGCCAACTCGGAGTTGTATCGGAACTAACTTACTTTCCACGAATAATTGACTCCGGCGATATACAGTGGCGCGTAAAAGCAACAAGCAATAGGCAATAATAACAAGAAGAATTAAAATAAAATAAATAAATTGTTGACAGATTCGTAACATTCTCCCCCCTTAAATGCATAGTCATGCATTTGAAAAATAAATAAACATAAACACAAAGCGATAATTACCAAGTATTTAATAAAAATGAAACATAAAATGTATGTTGCGAACTAATAACTGACACCTAAAATAACAGCGATAATTTTCAGGACAGGATAACACAAATTTACCCCAAATACACTAAAAACTAGATAATAAATCCTATGAAATTGACGCTTAATCATCAGCAAGAGGGAGTGGACATAACTTAACCAGAGGTCTTTTTAAGGAACCACGGCTAGTACGGATTACCGCGACGCGGGCAACTTTATCACGTCCATAAACTAATTCCTTTATGCGTCCTAATGTCCAGTGACAAGGAGGAACGTTGTCATATTTTATTAATACAAGCATACCTTCTTGTGGAGCGATTCCATGTGAGTCTAGCCATTTGGAACGCTGTTGAAGCGAATGCAAGTACTCTCGCTTCCAACGAGCCCAAAAATCTTGCTGCATTCTCTGCAACAATTGCCAACGCGAAAGTCGATTCAGGGGAATTGATTCAAGACTTGGAACAGGTATAGTCTGCAACGGTTCGAGAGTAAGAAAGTGGCCGGGGGTTAAAGCATTAATGTCTTCTATATCGGTACTTAATTAAGTGATAGGACGCGACTTCAAAATAGACTCAATTAATGTCAATACGGTATAAAATTCTTCATACGTCAAAACTTGTTCCCCAACGACGCGAGTAAGGTGGTTTTTGACAGATTTCATTCCTGCTTTCCAGAGTCCACCGAAATGGGCTCCAGCGGGAGGATTAAAATGGAAACGGATGTTTTCAGACCGTGCGGCTTCTTGTGAATATTTCAATAGTTCCTTATTGGCAGAAACAAAAATTGTGCCGTTGTCGCAATATGAACCAGACACACGACCTCGACGGGCAATAAATCTTTGTAAGGCCGCGAGAAATGATTCTGTTGATAAACTATTTGCCAATTCCAAGTGTAATGCTTTTGTGGCAAAGCATATAAACAGGCACAGGTAAGCTTTATGTGAGCGAACACCACGATATCGAATAGAGGTTATGAGAAAAGGACCTCCATAATCAACTCCAACATGGGAAAAGGGTTTAAGGGTAGATAATCGAATTTTTGGCAGATTTTCCATAACAGGTTGAAACGGGACGGGAGACGTTTTCCAGCAAACGACACATTTACAAAGGACAGCATTAATAGCTCGTTTTGGAGACAGTATCCAAAAGTGTTGTGATATTAAAAATTGCATGGTACGAAAACCAGCGTGTAAATATCTCTTGTGAAAAAAATCAATTACTAATGAGGTGAAGCGACTGCGACATGGTAATAAATAAGGATGCTTCTGATCATAAGACAAAGATGAATATTTTAATCTTCCACCTACACGGATCGTACCTTTCTCATCCAGGAAAGCATGTAGTTTTCGGATTGGTTTCGAAAACCTTTTCCGAGAAAGTTCGTCCTCGAAAGCGATCATCTGTGTCCTCTTAACAAGAATAGATATAACATTCGAGCGCTCTGAAGAGCTTAACATTCGAAAGCGTTTATCACCAGGATGGGAGATGTGTGTAAATCTTAAAATATACCTTTAGATCTGTTGGATTTTACTTAATAACGAACATGACTCAAGCAAAGTATCTAAAAAGTTGTGTTCCGTATGTACCGCAAAAACGGTAATGTGACGCTCTTCCTCGAGCGGAAGTGTATAATTATCAGGTGTAGGTGCGGGATAAGAAGAGTTCAACTCATAAAGAAAGGAAGGGCCCTGAAACCAAGAATTTAATTTGACTAGCTCTGAAGGAAGGGCGCCCCGCGAGGCAATATTAGCTGGATTATCTTTCGTACTAACATAATGCCAGGAATTTGCAGAAAGTTTGTGTTGAATATAAGCGATCCGATTAGCGACAAAAGTTTTAAATTTATGCGGCGAACTCTGAACCCAGTGTAAAGTTACTTGGGAATCGGACCAAGCGTTAATGTTATGTAATGCAATTTGAGGAAGTGTCCTTATCACATAAGCAATTAATTTTGACAGCAAAACTGCAGCGCATAGTTCCAAACGAGGAATTGTAATTTTTTTAGTAGGGGCAACCCGTGATTTGGTACACAACAAACTGACGGTAATTTTATTATTACTACTAACACTACGAAGATAAATTACAGCAGCGAAGCCCCTTTCACTGAAATCACAGAATCCATGTAATTCATATTGAACGGCATCTGCCGCAAGAACTTTCCGAGGGATGTGTAGGTGTTCAAGTAGAGGTAGATCCTCTCGATATTGCGACCAAACATGGGCAATTTCAGAAGGGACATTTTCATCACAATTTAAACCCAACATCCAATGTTTTTGAATTAAATATTTGGTAAGACAAGTGAGAGGCGTTAAAAATCCTAGAGGATCGTATACTCGAGCTAGCTCAGATAGTAACGAATGTTTAGTGCAGACGTCATTTCTTTGGGGCTGAACAGAAAATGTGAATGAGTCGATAACTGGATTCCACTGCAAACCTAGGATTTTCAGAGGTGAAGAACAATCATCGGAGGAAAAAGAGAGAGAATTTGGATTAATAAAACTAGCTGGAAATGGGTCCAAAAGAGAGGGGTGATTAGAGCACCACTTACGCAGTTCGAACCCTGCCAGTTTTAATAGAGATATTAAATCATCCCGAAGAGTTTCAGCTTCTTGAAGGGATGGAGCTCTCAAAACAAAGTAATCGATATATGAAAACCGCTGAAGAACTTTGGCAGCACGAGCAAAGCAATGGCCTTCGTCTTCAGTCAACTGCTGTAGACTACGAAGAGCTAGAAACGGGCTACAGCTTACTCCATACGTTACCGTATTGAGGCGATACTCTTGAAGTTCATCATTGACAGAAAACCTCCAAAAGATTCTTCGAAAATATCGTTGATCCTCGGAAATAGAAATCATTCGATACATTTGATTTATATCGGCGCACATAACGTATTCATGAAGGCGAAAATTAAGTAAAATAGACACAACGTCTTGTTGTAATTTTGGACCGTCATATAAACAATCATTTAATGATTTTTCATTCGATAATTTAGCTGAGGCGTTGAAAACGACACGTAAGCGAGTAGAAACATTTCCAGGTTTTAAGACGCAATGGTGGGGAATATAATATCTACCTTCACCGGGGAGATCAGGATTAACAAGGGACATATGACCTAGATCAAGATAATCCTGCATAAAGTCACAATATTGGGAATAAACAGAAGGTTGCTTAAGTAGGCGGCGTTCTAGTGAGAGAAAACGATTTAAGGTGAGTTTCCTAATTCCCAAAAACACGGGGGATTCAATACGGAAAGGCATTGACACTATATAACTGCCTTTAGGAGTCTGAGTGACAGTTTCTTTATAGTAGTTTTCGCAGGAGATATCATCGGGATTTGAACAGCATACTTCAGGAACATTTTCAAGTTCCCAAAATTTACGCAAAGAAACGCTAAGAGACTCGGAACTGCAAAAAAATGCGGAGATTTTTGGCGAAGCGAAATTTAATTGTCCCATTAACACATATCCAAAAATCGTATTTAAAGCGTCAGGTTCACCGGCGTTGTTTAAAATACGCTCGGGTAATATGATTTTGGTGAAAACATCGGCTCCTAATAAAATATCAATAGGTCCAGGATCATTAAAACGTTCAACCGCAAGCGGTAAGTGTCGAATATGAATCCAAGATTGAACATCAATCGGTACAGTAGGTAATTTGTTAGAGATTGAGTCAATTATTATCGCGTCAAGATATAATATAGGCGATAGTTCATTCCGGGGTTTTATAGACAAAGCAACTTCACCACTGCTTACACATGAGCGGATGGAATTAATTCCCGTAACTTCGATTGAATAGTCGGTTTTATTTAAGCCTAGGGTACGAAAGGCTTTGCGAGTAATGAAAGAAGACTGACTTCCCGAGTCAAGTAGACATCTGAGAGGTGAAAAAAACCTTTCACATTTAAAACATCAATAATCGCGGTTGATTATAGCACAGATTGTTGAGGGTTGGTAGTTACCGAATGACATGCGGTGGAATTATTGTTGACCGGAGCATTAGATGAACTAGGTTGCGGATTAGGAATGGAGTCATCTGAAATAGGCGGTGTAACATGAGCGGTAGGATTAGCAGTAACAGCAGTGACGCCCGGCGTACTGCCTTTAAAACACAATAAGGTGTGGTTTTTACGTGAAAAGCATTTTTTACATTCAGAAGTAGATCGACATGTATTGAGATTATGAGCCGAGCTCAGACAATTAAAACATTGATGCATATTTTTACACAAATTGTAACGTTCACTAGGCGTTTTACTTGTAAAAGATGCACACGAGTATAACGAATGATTTGCTTTGCAAAGTGTACAAGTCATCGAGGGAGAATATTTAGAAGTAAAGAATGAGGAAGTGCGAGATATTTGTGAAGAGGAAGGTTTAGCGGGACTAGATTTGGCATTCAAAGTCAAAGAGGTACCAGATTTAACGGTTTTTGAGACAGAATTAAAATCAGGCGTATTAGCATTGCTGAGAGCGATACACTGATGTTCCAAGAAAGTATACAGTTTTTTATACGAAGGGATTTCGTTTGATTTATGTTCTACCTGCTCAAATAAGGTAATGGTATCCTGGTTAAGGCGTTGCATTAAAAGCACTACTAATATAAAATCCCATTGTTCTACAGGCAAATTCATAGCCTCTAAACAAGCTAGATTCTCTGTAAATATATCTAACAATTTTCTAAGCGAACTTTTGAATCGGTAATTTTTAGCGTATTCATTATTGCATCCCAATGAGCCTTTGCCATGAGGCGTTTGTTTGAGTATCTCTTTACAATTGTATCGTACGTGGTCATGTAATTATCATTGGTCATTTTAACATGTCAAATAAGCGAGAGGGCGGCACCGTCTAGAGAAGTTTTGAGATAATTAAACATTGGTAATAGTGGAATTGTTATGTACTAAAGCATCATACAAATCAATAAAAGCGGAAAATTCTTTATAATCCCCAGAAAATTTGGAAATATTAATTTTGGGTAAGCGAGGGTTGGGGGTAATACACACACCGAGAGGTACAGGCACCTCACCGAACGATTGACGCGTTGTGTTATGATCATTACACAATTCTTCGACAGTGGATTTGATATGATAATATTCATCAAGAAAACCTTTTCTAATGACTTCTTCGTCGCCTACATTTTCCACCGGTTGACTTAGTAATACACTCATGATGTTGTTATGCTGTTTGATAAATTCTGTTTTATGTTCATCTAGTTTGCGAGCTCTACATTTCAGCAAATTTCGTAAAGATCTATCAACTGTGGCGCGATTAGCTAATTTCCATAATATGTGCACGTCATTGATGCAACTATTGCGGTAATATTTGTATTTAGTGAGTTTATCCATTTTTTTTCCAAATAATGCGATTAAAGTGACTGTGTTAATTTTATATCCAAAAAACTGATTTCAAATTAACTGCGGCCTGTTCAAATATTTTATAGCGAAAGAGGCAAAAAAAAGCTATATGATTAATAGTATATCGACATACTTAAACAAAAAGACAACTGCGATCTGATTAATAGGAAATCGAATCTAAAATTAAAAATTTTGCGTTACTGTTAATTTGCTTGCGAAATAATTAATAAATTTGAATTTGTGTATCTACAACGTGAAATAAACGTGTTTATAGCTAAAAACCCATAATGTTCCACAAAAACCAAGCGATAAGATATGTCCACTTCTTTAGTTTGTTTGGATTAATTTTAAAAGTAAAATTTATTTGCAATATCTATGTTAAAAGGATTATTATCATGCGAAATGAAGATATAACAAAGCTTAAAGTTGGTATTAGATAGAAGGACCTTCAAGAGAAAAGAACAAATGAACTGTAATTATTTATTGCCTTAAACTTTGCCCACTAACCTGTAATAAGGTGCGATTCTTCTTGATAACCAGTACTGGGAACACATCGGAACACATGCGGTCTAAGCCGACTTGGAGTTGTATCGGAACTAACTCACTTTCCACGAATAATTGACTCCGGCGATATACAGTGGCGCGTAAAAGCAACAAGCAATAGGCAATAACAAGAAGGATTAAAATAAAATAAATAAATTGTTGACAGACTCGTAACAAAAGATGTCCCACCAATGAATAAATTATTACTTACATTACGCACAGATCGTAAGTTACCGTCAAGATAAGAACGTTTTTTTCCTTATTATTTTTTCTTGTCCAATCCATAGCCGTTTGTTGCATATGCTTCCTTAGGGTTACCAAGGGTAGACAATTTGTTTAGTATATAATAAAGTGGCAAACACTTATTTATTAGTTCGGTTTCAAACCAACCAGGGTGAAGTAACGGTAAACATTTATTCGTCGATTAAAAGTTGCCACTGAAGTTATGTCGCTAACAATTATTTGGTACTTTATTTGAACATGAAAAGACCGAGCCTAAAACTAACTTTTCCGCATCTGTGAGACGCCCTGACCAATATGCTATCATAAAATTGTCAGCTATAATATTCCAAGAACAATGATAATTTGCAATAATTTTGTCATAGATTTTCGAAAGCGTGTTGCTTGGTAACAACCCGACGCCGAAGGCGGAGGGTTGTTACCGCAAAGCAACATGCTTGAGGAAAGTTATCGCAAAATTATTAAAATTTATCAAGGTTCGAGGTATATTCGGTGAGATAATTTTTTAAGAAAATAAATTTTAGAAATATTCAAAATATAATCATTTATTAATTACACAATTAAAAAATGAACGATTATTAAAAGTGAATGTAGAAGCAGATGTTGTGTTTGCTTCGAGAACTGAAGTAGAGTTTCCACGCATACTATTTATAAATTGATTTTAGTGCTCTTGGTAAATGTTCAAATACGGTTTTATGGAATTTACGTTATTGTTACCTGTTATTTTCAATAGTTGTTGCTCTTGAATACCACTTTTAGCCAATTGACTGACCGCTGAGAATCTGTTAGAGTGATTGGTGATTTTTTTGTATTCAAACCAATGGCTTCAGCAGAGGATTTTGTTAAACCATTTACTATATTTTTACCAAGTGGCATGTTGTCATACCATGTCAGTCTCCGTTTTCCAATGACGGTTTGGCCTTGGAAAAAACTTGTTAAATTCAACATTAGATACTCTTTTAGAAATTAATTATTCAAATAATTTAGCTGGACATATGTTGACACAATTGGTATTTTCTATTAGCCATTTACTCTCACTGCAACTTTTTGAACCTCCTTGACAAGTTTTGCTAATGATTGTTATATTTTACCCGGTTGCTTGATGAATCGTCATTATTATGGTTTTTTTCTAAATTAAAAAAATACTACCGAACAAGTAATGGCCTCTACTCCACTCCAAGCTAATTCAACGGCGGCAATGTGGTAAAATTTGCGCTGAAGGCTTTCTGGATTATTTTCATCCCTTATTTCAAATGAACTTAATGGCAAAGAACTGTTTTTGCGTTTTGTGGGGTCCGCTTGCAATATTTTTCTTGTCGCGTCACGAGCATTCCGCGCTCGTTTGAATATTACGCTATTGAATGGATCCATTATTGTTTTTATCCTGCACTACTCGAAAACCCAATTTTCGTGGCCCCATCGGGACGGGAAAGTAGGTATTTTGCACGGCTAGGCGAGAAAAATGGCAAATAATGGCTAGGCAGTGAAAACAGCTTCACAAAAATAACACTAGATGGCACCCTATTATAAATGACAACGCGAATGTCACTTTTAAATTTCAAATTGTGTTTTAAAGCTTCATTCACACTGCCATTACAGTTAGTGCTTAGGAAAATTAAACCCAGAATTCGGAACGTCATTGAAATCTTGCATTCACAAAGAAAAAATTAATGTAATAAGTAGCTGATTTTTGGTTACACCCTCTTTGTATTATTATCTAGAACAATTGACAGTGTTGACGCTCCACAATAATTTTTTTAATGTAGAAGTTTCAAAGCCATCAAATCAGACAAAGTAGTAGAGAAAATTAATAATAAATATAACTTCTTAGCTCACAAAATGAGATAACTGTTGCGCATCCTATGTTCAATTATTAATGCTGAACTGCAATGACAGCTTA
The DNA here is from genome assembly GCA_963921935.1 of Galeruca laticollis. Taxonomy (NCBI): domain Eukaryota; kingdom Metazoa; phylum Arthropoda; class Insecta; order Coleoptera; family Chrysomelidae; genus Galeruca; species Galeruca laticollis. Next base: position 202,249,046 of record OY998175.1, on the reverse strand, counting down.
TAGTTCTATGTTCATTGTCAATGTACCTTTAGGATTTTGTTGACAATAAAACTAAAGGTACGTCCACACTGGAGCAACATGTGGCAAATTGTAACAATTTTATGTTGCAACAAGTTGCTAAATGTTTAAATTCATTAAATATTGACATAAAACAAACTGTCCTCACTAGCGCAACAATGTTAATGAATGTTTGCACTTGTCGAATCTCAAATTCAGCTGGGTACAACATTATGTCCACACTGCTGTAGTTTTGTGACATGATGGAGGAAGTCTTATTAACTGCTACCGCGTGCTTTCTAATTTTGTGTGGTAATTCACAAAAACGGAAGCGTAAATGTTGGGTCCGTCCAAGTTTGAAGAAAAGGGAAGAATATGGATTGAAGGAAAGATGACGTTTTATTAGAACTTCGACGATGGGTACTTCAAACATCTTTTCCGCATGAGTAGTTAAGATATGGAATTTTTGCTGCAAAAATTTGTACCAGTGATTAGAAAAGCAGATACAAACTGTAGAAAGGCTAAAACCTCCACAAGAACGATTAGCTGTAGCATTGCGCTTTCTGGCAACTGGAGATTGCTACAGTTGCTTGATGTATTTATTTAAGATTTCGAAACAAGCTATCTCAAAGATAGTACCAGAAGTATGTGCTGCGCTAGTAAACGCAATTAAAGACCAAGGTAAGGTGAGTAAACTTTATTGCACTTTTTTATTGATAAATTTAGAATTTTTACATGTTACTTAATTGAAATGCCTCTGCGATAATGTTTGATGAACCAAAAGCAGTAGAGGAGTCTGAAGAGTTTTGTATGTTCTCGAAGGTTGGTGTGTGTGTGATACTGTGATAAAGTAAACGATAAATGAGGTAAATACCGTAGTATTAGCATAAAAATTTATATTGGTCTGCACAGAAATTTAAGCCCAATTCTTCAAGTTTATACAATCTAAGTAAAAAACCATGCTAGAAAAATTATGAAAACATTCCATGAATAAAGCTTTGAAGATAAAAATAATAATAAAATAGTTACTTTCTTCGCATATGTACATATATCGAACTCGTAGTCCAGTGAACAGGTGGAAAATATAAATATGAACCAACTAACTAATCAAGATTTGCTAGTAAAATTGGAAGAACTAATAAAGAACAATTCCGCTGAAATAAGGAAAGATATACAACATCTGAACAATAATATAAATAAACAAATAGAAGATATTGAAGAGCGCTGTCAAAAAATTGAAAATAGAATTACATATATTGAAAGATCAAATAAACGAAATAATATTGTAATTTTCGGAATAAATGCTAACAAAAACAATTTGATTGCAGTAACGATTGAGAAATTGAATCAAATTTTCGGATGCGACTTGGAAGAAAGAGATATAAATAACTTATTTACTATTGGGCAAAAAGGTACTGTAATCCTTGAGTTTGTATCTTATCTGACCAAACAGAGAATTCTCCAAAATTTGAAAAAGCTTAAAGGTAGTGGAATATCTGTTTCAAGTGACCTGCGACCAGAAGATCAAGTATCTAATAGAATACTAGTTGAACATCTTAAAAAGGCCAGGAGTAAACAACATACGGCATACATAAAAAATTTCAAACTGTACGTAGATGGAGTACCTTACACCGCTGAAGAGTTAGAAAGTACACATAACGAAGAACCAATAGCTGAGCTTGAATACGACCTTCCACAAAAATATAATTCTGCCCCACCTACACCAACAACCAAACCTGACGGAATAGATGAAGAGCAACACGGAAACGAAACTAAAGCTGAAATAAAAACAAGTGTTCTATCTCAAACTGCAGCCGCTCAAATCAAAAAATTCAAAGGATCAGCTATAACCCAAGGTAAAAGCATAAAAAATATCAACATTTCTGCAACACTCACTGAAAACACCCCCCCTACTGGCAGAAAAAATATACAACAAGCTGAAACCCGTGTAACCCGGAAAAACTCTACGAAGTAGACCAAGAAAATTAAGTATTAAACTTTTTTAAGCCTCACTGCCTGGACTACTAATATTATTAAAAGTTGTCCATCTACTTTTAGTTATTTTTTAAATACTAATTTGATCACCAGTGTTTTTACATTGTCTTTTAACTGTTTTGTCAATTAGGATATAAGAAAAACCCTTTACATTTGATTCAGAATAGAAATTGTTTATTTTAATCGCAAATATATAGGATGGATCAATATATTAGAGATTTCTCTATTAAAACAATTGAAAATTTTCATCTTAACACTGAAGAAGCCAAAAGTGTTCTAGAAGTTAACTATTCATCTAAAACCTTCAACATAATTCATAAGAACATAAGTAGCATTAATCGCAATTTTAACGAATTCACATTGCTACTGGAAGACATAGAAATCACTTTTGATTGTATAGTTTTCACAGAGACCTGGCGTGTCCCTGATGTCACCATCTTTAACATTCCAGGATATAAGACAATTTATAACCACGGAGATCTAAATCAAAATGACGGTGTTGTTGTATTTGTAAAATCCAATATTTATGACTCTCATGAAACAATTCGTTTTAATAACAGTTTTCTTTTACAAGTGAAAATACATTTACACGATAAAGTTTTTATCATAAATGCTTTATATAGGTCGCCATCTAATTTAGTGGATGAGTTTGTTGATGAATTACATTCTTTCCTAAGTCAAAAAAACAAACCGGGTGACTACAGTATAATTATAGGGGATATTAACTTAGATCAATTATCAAATACTAAAGAATCACAAAACTATCTCGATATTATGAGTGAACATGGATATATTTCTTCAATCAATTCGCCAACTAGAGTAAAAAATCGGTCCGCAACATGTATTGATCACATTTGCATCAAAAATAAAAACCTAAACTATGACACCATACTACCACTGACTTTGGAAACCGATATAACAGACCATTATCCAATATTAGTTCAACTTGTACTTCCTTCCACAAATAAAAAACAAAATATTACAAATAACAATTCTATAAAAATAATAGACGAAAATAAATTAAAAAATGAAATTCATCAAGTTAATTGGGATTTAGTCTTTAACTCCGATGTTAACATCGAAACTGAAATAAATCATTTTATTGATATAATTCAAAAATGTATAGATGTTTCTACAAAATATAAAAGAGTTACTAACAAGAAAAAAAACGGAAACCTTGGATAACCAATGAACTTATCAACATAATCAATAAAAAAAATAATATGTTCCAAAAACTTAAAAAATCTCAAGATAATGAAATTTTAAGACGAACTTATAATGAAAATAAAATAAAAATAAATAAATTAATAAAGCAAATAAAAAGTGAATATTACAGAAACCGCATTGAACACGATAATAAATCAACAAATCCATGGAAAACTATTAATGAGTTCCTGACGGTCCCAGAAACCGATACAATAAATTCGATTAAAAATGATAAAAATAAATCAATTACTGAACCTTCAGAAATAGCAGATATCTTTAACAATTACTTCATATCAGTAGGTAAAAAATTGGCTGGTAATATTAACAAAAATATAAATTACACTGAAAAAAATAAAACTTGCAACCATTCCATTTTTATGTATCCATCGGAAGAAGTCGAAATTAAAGACGTTATAACACAACTAAAAAATAAAAAAGCACCTGGTTATGACAACATAAAGGCAGAAACACTAAAAATCATGAAAGATGATATTGCTAAACCTCTTACATATTTAATAAATAAAGCTCTACAAACGGGACACTTCCCCTCTGCTTTTAAACTTTCAATCGTAACCCCAATCTTTAAGAATGGAACAAAACAAGAAACAGCCAATTACAGACCAATTTCCTTAATTAGTAGTCTGGCTAAAATATTTGAAAAAATAATACAAAAAAGGTTAAATAAATTTTTGGAACAACACAAGTTGCTGTCTTCAGCGCGGTACGAGTTTAGGCAAAATAAATGCACACAAGATGCCATTAGATATCTAACAGAAAATATCTATAATGCACTAGATAAATCCAGGCCTTCAATTGGAGTCTTCTTGGATTTATCGAAGGCGTTTGACACGGTCGACTATGGGATGTTGCTAAGCACTTTAGAAGACTTGGGTATTAGGGGTATTCCACATGACCTATTCAGAACTTATTTAACCAATCGAATACAAAAAGTGAAAATAAAAGATACTTATAGTAGTGGAAAAGTCATTTCATGTGGCGTACCTCAGGGGACGGTGTTAGGACCTATTCTCTTCAATGTATATCTGAATAATCTGTTTATGTTGGAAACACATAGCAAAATAGTAAGTTTTGCAGACGACACAGTATTGTTTTGCGATGACGGCAACTGGTTTGACCTCAAACATAATTTAGAGAAAGATCTACAACAAGTTAAGATGTGGTCTGACAGTAGACTTCTATCATTAAATATTAATAAAACTGTATACTTACCATTCAGTTCCTACGTTGATGCTCTGCCAAATTATGACTTAACTATTGAAAATCTTACAATTTCACCAGTTAACAAAGTAAAGTATCTTGGTATCATTATAGATCATAATTTGAGATGGGATCAGCATATACAATATCTACTAAAGAAGCTACGTTGCATTCTATTTAAATTTAAGGAAATATGTAAAATACTTAACATAAAATAAAGAAAAATAGTTTATAGAAGTCTAGTGGAACCACACATCAATTATGGAATGATGGGATGGGGCGGAGTTTCTAAGACGTACCTACTACCATTAGAAATCCTTCAAAAACGTTTTCTTAGGACAATTCCTCACCGAGGTTATGATTGTCCAAGTAACACATTATATAAGGAAAGCGAAATATTTGGTCCTAGGCAAATATTTTTTATAAATGTATGTATTATTCAACATACACATAAGACGGAACTGAGAACTCCAGGCCACCAATACGAAACGCGAAATAAAACAATATTTATTACACCACATACGCAAGAAACGGTTGGTCAAAAATACTTTACCTATTTAGGCCCTAAATTATATAATTCACTTCCAAGTGAAGTTAGGGAAGTCACCATACTATCATGATACAAAAGAAAATTAAGAGATTTTGTCAGCAGTAGGCCGAGAGATTTTATAAACAACTTGATTGATTGAAGTGAAGAAAAGGCTATATATAGAAAAGAGAAATAGTTATAATGTAAATAGCATCCATCCTATATCTTCAGTGTTTTTATTTTTATATCTTTTACAATGTTAAAGTTCTTGTAAATTCCATATTGTTTATAATTTTCAGTTCTGGTTAGATTTAAGTCATATTACATTGTATTATATACAGTTTAATTGTTTAATGTGTTTTTGTCACATACAAGTAAACTTAGTTTACTTCGTGGTTAACAGTTCATTTGTACTTTTTTTATTTAAAATTTTCTATCTGTAGATGTATAGTACAAATAAACATTATTATTATGTCTCCGCTGGTGTGCTGCAATACGATGAATGTGATTGTGGTCTTGTGAAAGGTTGCAAACAAAATATTACTTATAAGATGTTCTACAATATTTTGTGCGCAGGTGGTATTCAAATCCCTAATTTTACACGCCAAATGTTCTCCAAATACATCGAATTTGTCTCGCTGTCGTTTATTTTGTATGTCTTGAATTATTTCATATGCCTCTTCTTTTCGAGCGTTATCATCGATTTTTCTTTTAAGTGTTTGTGTGACACGTCTAGTTTTATTAGGGTGTTTGAATTCATCAAGATTCGTGCAGTTCGGATTTTCCACGGTTTGCTTACGAGGCTCTTGAGAGGCTTTGTTAGATCCCGAAGGCTCCTGACAAGCAGCGTTAGATGTTGATGGCTATTGAGAACCATCGTTAGACAAGTCTTCCATGCCCTGGTTGCCATTTGCTACATCTTGAAATTCTTTCCACATTCATCACAATATGTTACTTGTGAATAATCTAAGTCAGTTTCGGAAGAAGAGTCATTAAGGTCATCCTGAAGAGAAAAATACATTGTATAAAATGTAATTACAGTGATCTACATTTTTAGCATAAGTAATGGATATCTTTATATTTCAGATGCCTAAAACTGCTCAAGAATGGGAAACAATTACTAATGGTTTCAGTGTTCTTTGGAATTTTCCAAAATGTGTAGGCGTCATGGATAGCAAGCATATTGCAATACAAGCACCAAAAAACAGTGGAAGTGATTTCTTCAATTACAAATCGTTTTTTAGCATCGTTCTGTTCGGCGTAATGGACGCTAATTACCAATTTTTGTATTTTCATGTAGGCTCCTAAGAGAGAATATCTAATGGAGGAGTTTTCGAAAATACATTATTCAAAAAACTATTAACTCGCTGCAAACTCAACCTTCCAAAATATAGCGTTTTACCAGGACGTGAGAAATTAGTCCCTCACGTATTATTAGGTGATGATGCCTTCCCATTATCACCAAATTTATTGAAACCCTACCCTGGTGCTCAGTACAAAAGGTCTCCCAAAAGGATATTTAATTACCATCTCAGTAGAGCGAGAAGAATATCAGAAAATGTTTTTGGAATGTTATCTTCGATTTTTAGAATATTTACAAAACCATTACTTTTAGAACCAGAAACTGCAGAAGTTGTTGTTATGGCCTGCATTTACTTGCATAATTTTTTACGGAATAGTTCAGGATCTAAACATTCTAACAATCCCCCAGGTACATATGACGGTGAAGATAAAGATACAGGACGTGTTTTAGAAGGATCGTGGAGAAGAGAAACTCAGAGTATTACGTTTACTCCATACAAAAAAGTTGCACGAAATGCAGCAACTGAAGCAAAGATATTAGGCAAGAGTTTGCTGATTTTTTCGTTACACCTTTGGGGATAGTGCCGTGCCAAAATAATGTTTGAATTATAATTCATGTATAACTTGAAATTGTCTATTTATTTGTTTGAATAATTAATAATAGAAAAGTTAATATCTAAAAACATTGTGTGTTTACTTACCCTGTTCTCGGCTTCACTTTCTTTGCATGGCCGGAATTTGTTTTTGTCTCAGAGAAATATTAATATAATGCATCGTAGGCAAATCACTTGGAATGAAAGTGAGCGCTTGCTCGAGATTTTTTCATGCTGCGATATTTTTTTCGCTATCTATAAAACTGAGCCACGAAGTTACGGATTTTTCTTTTTGCCTCTTCCTGAGATAAGCACCCTACAGCTGAACAAACTGCATTCCATGCATCATTTTTTGGTTCTCTGCATTTATATTGAACATTTTTAGGATTCCAAATACATGGATGTTGTCTATAATTGTCAATTAAATTTAAACAATTCTCCGAAGTCCACTTAAACGCCATCACGAAAACCTAAAATTCACGCACAGGCACTTTTTATATTAAAATACTAAACAGAACACCGAGACGCGGCGGTCTGTCTACTGTCTAGTCACTCAATTTGCAACAGGTCTCAACTCGTAACAATCCGTCCACATCGAAGCAATGTTGACAAATGTTTCACTTTGTTTCATATTATAATTTGTTCTTTACGGCTAAAAACGGATTTATGCAACATACTACAACTTATGTTGAATCGCAACACCAACTGTATGCAACGCAACACAACATATTCCAACAAATATAAACATTTTATGTTGTTACCAGTTTTTGTTGTATTATGTTGGAAAATGTTACTCCAGTGTGGACGCGCCTTAAGATTGAAAATAGTATGTTACATAATATGGACGAATGCGGCAGTTAATCTACACGTGAAGGGGTTATGCAAAAGGCAAGATAGACTACTTGAAAAGTCAAAAGAAAAATATAACCAAAAGTATAAACATTTTATGGATTGGTGTTTATTGCATTGCAAGGTACAGCGAAAATGTTATTTTCAACAATCATTTGCCATTTATTATGACTCTTTCATCTCATAACATTAAACGGTACAGTCAAAATATTTTCCACTTCTCTTTTTGTCATTTCAGAATCTAATCATTTTATGTGTAGGATAAAAACTATTGTGTGTTCTACGTCCCGAAAGTGGTTTTACAGGCCTCCAGAAGTGGCCATGCTTGGCTACACCTCGCCTGGCCATTTCTTCTGTCAGCCCGGAAAACTAGCACTTTCGTGCCTAGGTACACAAATAGCAATTTATATTAGTTGTAGAACTTTTCATGTACCAATTTGCTCGTAACAACCCATACCGTTTTAACAGTAGATTTTTTAAATTCAGATCAATCCTTTCTTCTAATATTTACTGCCCAATCTTTTAATATAGATGTTCCTCAGTTCGTTTTTAATTTAATTCATAATTTCTAAATTCCCAAAAATCCAAAAAGAGTTTCTAAATATATTTTTTGCACTTTGAGGAGAATTCTCTATTAATTGGTCGATTATATTATTATTTTAGTTTCCAAATCTTGAAACAGACATTCTTTATCATTATCAAATTGACAAGTTTACTTATTCACAGAAAATATTTTTAAATTACCTTGGAAACGCTGAGACACAAATGATAATTACCCATGGTATTGTCGCCACACGTATTGTCTGTTGTGTTTAGTGTTATTTGGTTCGCTTTCCATCACTTTATTTTCTATAATTCCCAATGAATCACATCCTAAACGAGACATTTTAAAAAATATTTTTTGACTTTACTTGTCAAACTGATTTTATTTTTAATTATCATGGATTCACAATGGGATTACCGTGGCTACGTAAACAATGCAATTATCGCAGTGCTCTTTCGGTTTCTACAGTACAGTTACCGCTATAATCAAACGATAATTGCACTCCTCTTATGAGATTTTTTACACATGAGGGATATATTCAGTGTAATTGATTTGTAGTTGGCTATTCTTGAACACTTGACTAAAAATACACAGTTTTAATAGGTTTAAATGTCAAAAAAATAACAAACTGAAATTTCTCCAAAAATGACCAAAATGTGGTACTCTAAGTACCATAGCATCCGATGTACTGACTCTAGTGAGCTTATCATTATTGAGGTTCATCTACAAGACGTCCTGAACAATATCCAATAACAAAATTGGTCATTTATATACATTTCGGAGGTTGTATTGTACTAACAAACTGAAATTTCTCCAAAAATTACAAAAATTTCGTACTTCAAGTACCATAGCACCCGTTGTAGTGGCTCTAGTAAGCTTAAAATCAATAAGGTTCCTCTGTGAGATCTCGTGAACAATATTCAATCATAAAATTGGTGAGTTGTTGCACGCCGTAGTCTGTATCGTGCTAAAATAACATGTTACGAAAAGTGGCCGATGACGAGGCAGAATTTTGCTTTTCCGCCATTCCTCTAAACAACTGTGCATAGTTTTAACTTTTCCACCCAATCCTATCTCATATGCGAGAAAAGTATTGGCTTACCCCAAATAAAGTTGGAATTTTGAATTTTTTTAGTTATTTTTTTGTTTTTCAGCAAGAACAACACGAAATTCCGGGTTTTAAAAGAAATCCTGTGTGTATGTCGTCAGTCACTTTTTGTAACATGACTTGTTAGCACAATACAGCCTCCGGAGTGCTACAATTTTATGATTGAATATTATTCAGGATGTCTCAAAGATGAACACTATTGATTTGCAGCTCACCAGAACCACTACACCGGGTGTTATGGTACTTGAAGTACGACATTTTCATCATTTTTGAAAAAATTTCAGTTTGTTAGCACGATACAGCCTCCGGAGTGTATACAAGAATACAAGTGACCAATTTAATAATTGGTTATTGTTCAGTGCGTATCACAGATGAACCCTATTTATTTTCAGCTTACCTAAGCCAGTACAACGGGTGCTATGGTACTTGAAGTACTACATTTTTGGTAATTTTCGTGGTTTTTCCGGGTTGATACAGCCTCCGGAATGTATAGTAGTGACCAATTTTGTAATTGGATGTTTTCAGGGCGTCTTACATATGAGCTCTATTGATTTTCAGCTCACCAGAGTTAGTAGAAAGGGTCCTATAAATCCAGATATTCTACATTTTTTGAGAAATTTCGGATTAATTAGCACGATACACCCTCGGAAGTGTATACAAGTGACAATTTTATGATAGGATATTGTTCAGGACTTCTCACAGAAATTTTTTTCTGAAAACCGTTTTCTCGTGTTGTTCTTGCTGAAAAACGAAAAAATAACTCAAAAAAATTCAACTTTTCAAAATTCCAATTTTTTTGGGATAAACCAATACTTTTCTCGCATATTAGATAGGATTGGGCGGGAAAGTAACAAGCATGAATGCCTTGGTCATATCCACAAAGCAATTGTATACAGGTTAGTTAAATTCTAGTGAATTTTCAGTTATTTGTTTGACCATGAATAGTGTGTCAATTGTGGATCCGTTCTTTCGGAATCGTTGTTGCTCTTCTCGTATGTTAATGGTCTTAGTTATTCCTCCCAGTACGTTTTTGTGAGCGCCATATAGTGTTATTCCTCGATAGTTTTCGGGATGCGTTTTTTGTCCTTTTTAAAAATGGGTATTGTTGTACTATTCTTACATTCGATCGGTATTAGCTTTTCGCTCAATCTATCTCATATGCGAGAAAAGTATTGGTTTATCTCAAAAAAAGTTGGAATTTTGGATTTTTTTCCAGTCATTTTTTCGGTTCTTAGCAAGAACCACACGAAAAAACGGTTTTAAAAAAAATCGGCTATTTTCCGTAACATGTCTTGTGAGTACGATACAGCCTCCGGAGTTTAATAAGTCACCAATTTTATGATTGAAAATTGTTCATGAGATTTCACAGAAGTAGTCTATTGATTTTCAGCTCACCATGCTATGATATTTGAAGTACGACATTTTTTGTGATTTTTGGAGAAATTTCAGATTTAGCACGATACAGCCTCCGGAGTGTATGCAAATGACCAATTTTATGATTGGATATTGTTCAGTGCGTCTAATAGATGAATAGTATTGATATTCAGTTCTCCAAAGCCAGTACCTAAGCCTATGGTCCTTGAAGTACCACAGTTTTGGTAATTTTTGCAGAAATTTCGGGTTTTTAGCACGATACAGCCTCCGGATTGTACAGAAGTGACCAATTTTATAATTGTATATTATTCAGGGTATCACACATATGAACTTTAGTGATTTTCAGCTTACCATATCATGTACAACGTGTCCAATAGGTCCAGGTATACTAGATTTTTGGTAATTTTTGGAGAAATTTCGGTTTGTTAGCCCGATACATCCTCGAATGTATACAAGCTACCAATTTTATGATTGTATATTGTTCAAGGCATCTCATAGATGAACCCTATTTTCAGTTCACTAGAGCCAGTAGAATGGGTGCCATGGTACTGAAAGAACCATATTTTGGTCATTCTTGGAGAAATTTCGGATTGTTAGCACGATACAGCCTCCGAAGTGTATACAAGTGACCAATTTTATGATTGGATATTGTTCAGGATATTTAACAGATGAACTCTATTGATTTTTATTTCACCAAAGCCAGTAGAACGTGTCCTATAAATATAGATTTTTGATAATTTTTGGAGAAATATCGGTTGGTTAGCACGATACAGTCTCTGGAGTGGATACAAGTGGCCAATTTTATGATTGGATATTATTCAGGGCATCTAATATATTGACCAAATTGATTTTTAGTTGGCCAGAACCAGTACAACGGGTGCTGTGATACTTCAAATACCACAATTTTATCATTTTTGGAAAAAATTCGGTTTCTTAGCACGACACAGCTTCCGGAGTGTACACAAGTGACCAATTTTATGACAGGATATTATTCAGGACGTGTTACATATGCGGAAATGGTAGTTTTAATCTTCAAATCGTTTATTTTTAGTTGTTCTAGCAGACAATTCGTGACATTGTCATCGTATATGGAACATATGAGTTTATTGAAAAATCTGGTAACTACAAATGTCTGGGACAATCTTATTCTGGACATTAAGGTCGACATTTTGATTAAACCAGTTCTTGTTGTTGGTACTGATGAATACATCCAAGATATTCATGGGCCATATTTTGAGAATGCTCGAAAAAATGACGCTGCAATTATGAGAAATACATTTGAGAAATACTTAAACAGTATTAATAACTGGCTTGATGAAAGTGACATATTCATCATTGACTGTGGATATAGAGACTTTATACCATTTTTAATTGATAATGGATTTGTATGTGAAACTCCCACAATTCTTGAACGTAGGTCACGCTAGCTTTTAACTCAAATGGCAAATAAAGATTGATTAGTTAGCATACAAAGATGGATCGGTAAAGAACGCAATGGACATATAAAGTATATTTTTAAGATTCGCAATGGAATTATTCCAAGCGTTCATGTTTTTCGTCTCCGGGGATACTATCTTGTTGCTGGTGCATTATGGAATCGGTATCCTGACCTTATTTGGAAGCAATATTGATGAGGTGAATGTTATACAGGCGAGGGCTGAAGCAGAAAATATAATTTGAAGAATTTGTGGATGTTGCTAAGAGAACGTGATATTCCAACATTTCCTAGGTTTGATATCCATTATTTAAAGCAACTAACTGTGGTGTATACGAATTAAACTTGGCCCGATATTATATTTAAGATAAATTAGATCAATGCAATAGCGACGTATTTTGATCTAGGTGAGAATAGAGAGAAACCAAGTTTTCTTATAATAAGGATAAATTCCAGATTCCATAATACCGTGAATTATGAATTGTGGATATTTTTTCTGGATAACTTTTGTGAATAATATTAACGAAAATGAAATGCAAAAAAATAACGAACACCTATCTGGTTACTACTGCACACGTAAACCAGCTACGAGAACCATAGGATGTTGTGCTCACGTAGCTAGTGTTTTATAATTTCTTGATTATGCCAGGCACCAGCAAAGAATTGAATATCCCAATCGAGCGATGTTAATCTACTGTAATGTTTTTGTTATTTATTTAAACAATAACCGGGTGGGATAAATTTTAAACACACGATATGGCTACTTACTAATTTATTTAAACACTAACTCACTAACACTTAATTTATATGTACTTAACTAACCACTTAAATTCAATTTAGATGCACACAAACTTAATTATCAATTTATATCAACACTTTTATATTCACTTATTTACTGTTTATTTGTCAAGATCACTTTATCAACTGCCCTGGTCCGCTGATTGGTCCTTTTTATATACTAGTTCCTTTTTTACTAGAGAATTCTGGACTGCGGCTTACACAAAACAAATGCCTTTCGCGATATGTCTCGATTGCCGGCTCAATCCTTAAAAGACCTTCCGAGAACATGTCTATAAAAACTGTCATAATAAACCCCAATAGACCTTCTCAGAATTCGGCGCGCTCGCCATTTTTTTTTAACTCCGTTGACATAAGGTTACAGGACCGTACTTAGTATCTGCTTCGGTGTGCGAGTTCGTAACATTACCCCTCCTTAAAGGAAAATTCATCCTGGAACTTTTGTGTAGCCGAGACTGGATGTTTGAATCGGCAACTGACTCCATTTCTCCACTTTCCAATATTATGGAAATAACAGGGCACCGTCTTCATCAGATACTGATAACGGGGGTTGTAGCCGCAAATTAATATCTGGACACCGGTATCTTGGAAGATAACCTCTACCATGTTCCTGATGACTCGCCAATCCAACTGGTTACGCGCTTTCTTAGGCATAGCCAGTTTCTTCACGCTGGATTCTAACACATGGTCTCGTAGGTTTCGAAGTGCTTTCCATAGATCGCGGTAGGTAGATCTATCTTGAAATTCATTTTTAGTTACCACGTAGAATACGTACCGCGAATTATGTTTCAGTTTCAGTGTCTTGCCAGGGGCTGGAATCTGGTCTTCAAGTTTCTCTAATTGACCGAACTTCTTTCGAAACACGGATGCCAACCCTCGTGCGTTCTTGAGACGGGCGGGCATGTTGTGTGCCAGTGAATAATCTTCCGGGAGAGTGAACAAATGTTGTCGTTGTTCTGAAGTGACTCCATATCTAGCTTTCCCGGTACCTCCATACGCGCCCATAAATTCATCGAATGTAAGGTCAGACACATCTTGAATAAGGTTTACTTCTTCCTCTAGGTCATGATCTCCTTCGAATGGGGCTAGTCGGTTTTGGTGAACTACTTTTGGTTTTCCGTTGGGGATCTTGCTTATGCGATATATAACATCATTGATCCTTCTCTTGATTAAGTATGGACCTTCCCAGGATTTTTGTAATTTTGGAGAAAATCTTTTTCTCCTCGTCGGGTTGTGTAACCATACTTTGTCCCCTTCTTTAAAACCACTTTCTGTGGCCTGCGTGTCGTACCGACTTTTCATTCTGTCGCTGGCAACGATTTGTTCGAACTAATTCATGAATATCGTCCAGCCTTATGCTCAATTGGATCACGTAGTCTTCACCTGCTACATCTTCTCCAGGCCGACAGCCAAATTCCAGGTCACAAGGAAGTCTCATTTCACGTCCAAACAGGATTTTCGCCGGTGTTTCACCCGTGGACTCATTGACGGCATATCGATAAGCCAATGCGAATAGGGAAATATACTGGTCCCAGTCTCTCTGATAGCTGGATACTACTTTGGACAGGTATTTTCCAATAGTCGTGTTCATTCTCTCTCCTGGAATAGATGACTTTCAAAATTTCTTCCCTGGTCGCCGTGGACTTCCAATGGCACTCCATATCAGCTGATAAATTCTTTCACCAAAACATCTGCTACAGTTGTGGCCTCTTTGTGAAATAATCCATTACAACCAGTATGTATTTGCTACCGTTTTCTGTCGTCGGAAATGGTCCAGCGATATCTAAAGCAATCCTTTCGAAAGGGCTTCCAACATTGTACTGTTTCATGGGTGCCTTTCTCTTGCGATGTGGTCCATTACTCGTAGCACAAGTCGTACGTTTCCCACACCAGTCCTTCACATCGTCGGAGCTGTTCATCCAATAAAACCTTCCACGGACTCGCTGAAGGGTTTTCTTCACTCCCAGATGACCTTTCGATGGACTGTCGTGTAAGTTCTTTAGTACCTCAGCTACTCTTGTTCTCGAAATAACTAGGTGTCTCCTCATCTCAGAACCATCATCGTTTTCAAGGACTCTTTTCAACAGCCCTTCTTCCAGGACAAGAGAGTCCCACTGAGCCCAATATGCTTTGAGCGTCGGTGAAAATCTTGACACTTCTTGCCATGTAGGTCGCCGATTTTCTTTCTTCCATTGCCGAATCATCTTCAGGTGAGGATCATTCTCCTGATCTTCTCTGATCATGGTAGGTGACCATTCCTCGTGGACTACAGTTGTTCTTTAAACTGCAGCTTCCCTAGATTCCGCCTTGTTGCAGTGGGAGCAGTCTGTTGGGTACGGTCGTCTGGACAGGGAGTCGGCGTTTCGGTGACTCACACCATCTCGATGTTCACCCCTGTCTGACTTCCCCTGTGACTGGAGTTCTTGGATTACAGGAGTCTTGGGGCGCTTAGACGGACTGCGTACGTGATCTAGCTCACCACACTCCCGGCATTTGATCTTCTTTGGTATCTTGTCTGCCATACCTTTCAACAAGTTGACGATCTGGTCAAGTTTGTCATCGTCATATTCTTCCTGCGTGGTCCTACCTTTGTTGTACCGCGAGCTTTTCTTGGCTACTTTGCATTTAAGAGGTTCTTGGTTTGCAGGAGTCGTAGGACAAATGTTCTAGATGTTAGTGACCGTACCGCATGTCCAACCTCTTCTTCAGCTGCTCGAAATCGTCCGTTTCTTCCAGAGGTATCGTCTTAAGTACATCTAAGGCATCTTCCCGAAGCGCGACGGTTAAGTTTACTGCCTTCTCCCTATCGGACCAATTATTCACTCTAGCGGCTGCTTCAAATTGTTTCACATAATTGGTCCACGATGTCTTTCCGTCGAACGTTGGAGCCTTGACTCGGGCAAAATTGCTAATATCTTCTGTCTTGGGTTGTGTTGCTGGCTTGCATACCTCGATCTTCTTTTGCTCTGCTGGCGTGTCTTGTGTTCTCAAATCAGTTATCTTACTCTCTAACTCCTAAATTTTTTCGTCCATAGTTGTCATTTTATTCTCCATTTTCTCGTCCATCGTTGTGATTTTATCCTCAATATCCAATTTGAGTGACGAAATTTTATTTTCCACGTCAGCGGCAATGTCATTTTTCATTAATAAGATATCAGCAGAAAGTTTGTCCATGATAGCAGAAATATCGTTCTTCATACCAGAAATCTTCTCGTCCATATTAGTAGAAATTGACGAGATTACTGTGGAAGCCTCGTCATTGAATAAAAATAATTCTGGATCAAAGCCGTCATTTTCCAGAGCCATTTTAAGTCTTTCTACTAATTCACTTTTCTTACCGGACGTTTCCAACTCACGATCTTCCAATTCTGCTCTTAATTCCGTCACTTTGAGATCACTCAGTCTCTTGGCCATTTTTACCTGACACCAATGTAATGTTTTTGTTATTTATTTGAACAATAACCGGGTGGGATAAATTTTAAACACATGATATGGCTACTTACTAATTTATTTAAACACTAACTCACTAACACTTAATTTATATGTTCTTAACTAATCACTTAAATTTAATTTATATGCACACAAACTTAATTATTAATTTATATCAACACTTTTATATCCAATTATTTACTGTTTATTTGTCAAGATCACTTTATCAACTGCCCTGGTCCGCTAATCGGTCCTTTTTATATACTAGTGCCTTTTTTACTAGAGAATTCTGGACTGCGGCTTACACAAAACAAATGCCTTTTGCGATATTTCTCGATTGCCGCCTCAATCCTTAAAAGAACATGTCTATAGAAACTGTCACAGTAAATCTCAATAGACCTTCTCAGAATTCGGCGCGCTCGCGATTTTTTAAACTCCGTAACATGAGGTTACAGGACCGTACTTAGAATCTGCTTCGGTGTGCGAGTTCGTAACACTACATTCTAGATTCAGCTCAAAGAAACGATCAGATGACCAGGAGATCTAATTATTATTGTACGAGAACTAAATTATACCTAAAGTTTGATATATGAAAATATTTGATTTGTCATATATTATTGGATCACCCTGTATAATCGGAAATATATTAAAAAGGCGTATTATCTTCTTATTAACAACATTTGTGATTAAATACTTTATGTCATCGCTTTGCTTATTTTTTATACCCTTCTTTCTTTGACGGACCCTCAGGTGCGTGACAATATCCTTTATACTTTAAGAGGTCAAAATGACCTAATTCGCGATTTTCGGTAGTTCTACCGATAAGAACGTTTGTTCGCCATGTCAGGAGGTACATGATACCAACATTTATTTTATTTTGACCGGGACCGGATTTGCATTTAAAAAGTGCGGGGCCTTTCCAATACTCTGCAGTGAGATGAATGTTGTGAATCCTGCTCCTTTTCAATATTCAGCTGTAAACGTCAAACGCCATTTTCTATTGATATATATTCTGTTTCTTTTTATTTCATTCAAAATCTCTTTGTAGTCAATTTTATTGATCAATTTTTGTATTACATTTGATCAATTCAATTTTATACTTGATATGATGAAACATCCTTTTTCTATTTCGAACGTAAAGCTTGCAAATCCAAAGAAGGAGTGCAAGGAAACGGGACTAAATTTCTATTGAATATCGTCTCGATAAGAAAGAAGTCCAGATCCGCTTGGCGGAGCATTTTATTGTCTTCTAACGCAGGACCACATTTTTCTGAAAGGGCTCAAGACGGAATAAGCTCCTTTGAACTTGATAGAATGAATAACCAAAAAAATGCGACCGGTAAGTCAATACTTTTAGTTATGTTTGAAGTAAGAAATTTTTTGCTAACAAAGGATATAAATGTTAGAGATTTCACTACAGTTATACTGATATAAAAATAATTAAATGCAAACATGTTAAACCCAATTATTGTACTGTTTTTAATGTAACTATTTTTAATATATATTTTCAAGAAAACGGAAAGTATGTACTAGTTATAAATCCTACGACTAACTTTATATGTTTTAAAATAACTTTTTCAAAAATATTCGGTAACTGAAGAGGAATTTTATTTATCAAAACGCGCGTCAGATAGTGTTAGTAAGAATAATTGTGTATTAGTAGTAAAAAGTGGGTTCATTATTTATATATTTTTTCAAAACTCCTTCAATGTCCGGTTCTGGCGTAAGAATATTTTTCCCATTTTTCAACGATGAATTGAATTTTATGTCTAGAAAAGCATACTACATTTAAACAAGCCATTGGATCGAGTTTAAAGCATATAGAGGAAAATATGTAAATATAATACAAGATATTTCTATAAACAAAATGATATAGGTTCAGATGTGTACATTATATTTGGGATAGCATCTAATTTAATAAACTGCCAGAAGAAATGAATTCAGTAGCTCCTTTATGAAGCATTAAAGATAAATTTAACCCCCCTTCGGGCGATAACTGCATTCCCTAAATCATCAAATTGGAAGTAGGGGCTTGTGATTTTTCATTAGAAAGGTCTTTTCATTCTTAGACCCGGAGCGATAATTTTGAAAATGGTAGAAAGTGAAAAAAATTAATAGTGGGATGAAACCCATTGGAAAATGAAGAGAATATAATAAAAATGAGAGGAAAAATAATTTACGGGCGATCTGATGTTGGGAACAGGAAGTGGGAAGTTTTTAAAGGTAAGAAACGGTGTATCTCGATTTTCGGCAAAACTACTAGTCCTATGAAAAAAGTTAAATGGCAAAGTTGTAGGTAATGAAAAGATCTACAACTTTTGTATTCACACTTTTTTCACAGAACCTTCAAATTTATGTGAAAAATGCAAATAGCTAAGTTTTTGGTTTTTTATTTTTATCGTTATTATTATTCACGAAATTTGATGAAAACTTACCTATTTATGTCCCAAACACACAGTAATTTTTTTATATAAAATATTCATTTTTTCACCTCAGTTTGACCTAGTATCGAAAAAGCACCCTAATTTTCAATCGAAAATTTTCACTTCAAAATATCTGCTTTTTTAAAAAAGTCGGTGGGACTTTTGTTCGTTGAAATCTCTACTTTCTGATGGTATAAGAAATATACATTACTATGGTAAATGTTCTCAGAAAATGCAAATAAAAGAAAAAAACACTCGAATCCGAAAATTTATTTTTATCATTATGTATAATTTTCAGCTATTTATTAAAATTTACACTTTAATTACCCGAAAAACGTAAGATTTCATGTGACATTGATAAACAAAAAAATTGCAAATCGAAATATACTACAATAATTAACAACCAAATAAGTTAATAAATTTAATATTTAATAAGACATTGACAATATTTTGAGAATGTTGTAGAATCTCCTTTAAATTATATGCGTAGATGCCTATTCATTACTATTTTAAGATAACTTATATACCCCGAAATTGAAAAATCAGTTACTGTGACAACAGTACCAGCAGCTAATTCAACTAAAAGAGGAGAACGTAGTCGTAGAAAAACCTCAGACAATATTCCAGAGTTCAATTATCAAAACCACACAAAAATGCCATTTTTGCAAGCAAACTTTTTATCAGTGATTTTAATGAAACTTAATGTTTCTAGTTATTTGCACAATATAGTGAAAAAATGTTAAACATTCTAAAAAATTGACAATTGTTCCGATATTACCTAAATATCATCGTCATAATGACAGAAGTTACATTTCATTTGATGCCTACCTGATGTTTAATTATTTTTGGCCAGTCCAAGAAGTGGCTTACCTTGTGATTGACTTAATATATGTTAATAGGAAATAGAAGATATGATATTACAAATATTAAAGCTTAGATATTATTAGCCCTATGGCGATATCATGGATATCATTTTTCCCAATTAAGATCAGTATAACTGTGCAATTATATAGAAAACCAGGAAAACTATATCTACTGATCTTTACAATTATCACTTAAGAAGACAGTTTAAAAGTGGAGAACTCCCTAGATTTATCTGTTCATTGACGACTTCATATTGTGGGTTTCTTAAGTGTCTTCTAATTTCCAATTCTTCAAGGAAATCCAGTTCTTGTTTCTTATCACAAATATGTAGTACTTCTCGTTCTATGTTAGGTATCAATGAATGATTGGTATCAAGTAGATGTCTGGCATAGTGGGATTTATCTGGTTGTTTTAATCTGTATGCTCGTAAATGTTCACTGTATCGGATTTCAAAATATCTAAGGGCCTAACCCAAATAGACAGCATTACATTCTGGACATTTAAGTTTGTATATACCAGATTTCTTTAATAGTGATATTTTTGTTATTACATTTAACAATTTTGTACTTATGTTACTTTCTGTTTTGAAAGAAATCGTTGTATTTGTTGCTTAAGATATATTCTTTGAAATATTATTAGAAATAATTTCAGCATATGTAATGGTTTTATTTCTTTAGTTTGTTTAGAAAATATTAGTTGTAATGCCACTTTTTCCTCTTTTTTATTAATTAGTTTATTTATAATATGTAATGGGTAACCGTTGGATGTTGAAATTTGTTTAATTGTGTTAATCTCTCTATCAAAATTACATTTGTTCATAGGAACTGAAAATGCTCTATGTATCATTGAATTATATGCCGCTAGTTTATGTGAAATGTGATGATTGGAACTGTATGGAATAGTCACAACAGTGTGTGTTGGTTTACGGTGAACCGAATAATCAAGTACATTATTAACTCTTTGAATTTTTGAATCAAGAAAATTGATAGAACTATTTTCTTCAACTACTAATGTAAATTTAATTTTTGGGTGTAAACTATTAATGTGGTTGAAAAATATATCTAATTGTCGGTCACTACCCATGAAACAAGCTAATATGTCATCTACATATCTATACCAAAATAAAACATTTTTTGAAATATTACTTTCAAAGATTTTTCTTTCTAAACTGTCCATAAAAATGTTAGCCAAAATTGACGATATAGGGCTTCCCATTGGTAAACCTTCATTTTGAATATATATCTTATTGTCAAAAGTGAAATAATTCTGATTAATGCATACATCAAATAAATTAAGTATATCTGATATTATTCCTGGATTAATATTTTTTTCTTCTGGTAACTTTCTTACAAGTATTAGACATTCTTTAGGAGGAAATTTAGTAAACATATTGGTAACATCAAATGAAATAAGCTTAGAGTTATCTTGCAAGTTGAATGCTTTTAATTTTTTGATCAGTTCCATTGAATTCCTAATTGAATATTTAGATGTATATCCGTAACTATTAAGTATATTGTTAAGTTTCTTTGCCAATATATTATTAAGAGTATTACCATAAGAAACTACACGTCTATTTATTTTCGTTATTTTATGTAATTTAACGGTTCCATATAATTTTGGAGAATGAGGATTCTTATTTATGATCGACTTCTTTTCGTAATCACTGAAAAAATAATTTGAATTAATAACAATATTTCTAACATTATGAGAGAACTCTTTTTGTTGGGTCTGATCTAAGAACTTTTACATCGCTAGATTCTATAAAGTTATATGTCTTTGAATTATAATCATTAGTTGTCAATATGACAGTGGCGTTCCCCTTGTCAGCTTTTGTAACTGTTAGATTATTATCTTCTATTTTCTTTTTTATTGAATTTAAAACTGTAATGCCATTTTTTGTTGGACGTTTAACTTTTGAAGGTTCAATATTTTTGATTAAATTGGCAATTTTTAGAAAATTATATGAATTAGATTTCAAAGCTATTTCTGACTCTGTAGCCATTATCTATTTAATATTATTCGTAAAAATTCTATTTTACTATCTGTAAAATAAGTGTCTGAAAGGTTTTCAAATCGTGGTGCAAAGTGTGTTGGTATGTAATTACTTACAGTTTCATGATATTTATAGTATTGAATTCTATGTTTTGTGTGTTCAAGTTTCTATAGCTTTTGTTCTTGTTTCTTGAATTTCTTGTGCTTCATCGTGCTGACACTTTCTCTGATTTTGTCATCCAAACAGTCAAATTCTACTGGATGTAGTTGGAACGTGAGTTCAGAATGTACAACTTTTATGTTGTTGTCTAAGGAGTCCCTTATTTTGAACCATTTTTTACATTAAATTCAAATAATTTTCTTTACGAGAAATTGAAAATTGCCAATTTAATCAAAAATATTGAACCTTCAAAAGTTAAACGTCAAACAACAAATGACGTTACAGTTTTAAATTCAATAAAAAAGAAAGTAGAAGATAATAACCTAACAGTTAATTCCATGGATATGAAGTGTATATTGCCCGACTAGTTCGATTTGCTTATCCATCAGCAGCAGAGAACATGATGGAATGTCTGTGCATCCAGGCCTTTATTGATGGCTAATGTAACCCCGATATGCAGAGGACGCTTCGTTTAGTCCATCCGAAACCATAAGTCGACGCATTGACAGCTGCTCTTAAATATGAAGCAGCAACGAAGGCTTCGATATATAACCAAATTAGGCCCATCCAAGAAGAAGGTGACGAAGACAGATTTGACCAGTTTGTCAGTTTAATAAAAAGAATGATGGACAAGAAGCCGAGAAAGATCAGTTGCTGGAATTGTGGTGAGCTAGGGCATGTACGTAGTTCGCGTGAGCGCACCAGGACTCTTGCAACCC
The DNA here is from genome assembly GCA_963921935.1 of Galeruca laticollis. Classification (NCBI taxonomy): domain Eukaryota; kingdom Metazoa; phylum Arthropoda; class Insecta; order Coleoptera; family Chrysomelidae; genus Galeruca; species Galeruca laticollis. The sequence goes on along the minus strand of OY998175.1, from coordinate 202,226,511 downwards.
AAGAACTCCAGACACAGGGGAAATCAGACAGGGGTGAACATCCAGCTGATGTGAATCATCGAAAAGCTAACTCTTTGCCTAGACGGTCATGCCCTGTAGACTATTCTCAAAGCAACAAGTCGAAATCTAAGGAAGTTACAGTTTCAAGAACTACTGTAGTCAACGAAGAATGGTCACCCACCAGGATCTTAGAAGATCAGGAGAATGATCCTCACCTGAAGATGATCCGGAAGATGGAAGAAAGACAATCGGCGACCTACATGGCAAGAAGTATCAAGATTATCACCGACACTTAAGGCGTATTGTGCTCAATGGAACTCCATTGTCCTGGAAGAAGGGCTGTCGAAAAGAGTCCTTGGAAACGATGATGGTTCCGAGATGAGGAGACAGCTAGTTATCCCGAGAACAAGAGTAGCTGAGGTACTAAAGAAATTACACGACCGTCCATCGGGAGGTCATCAGGGAGTGAAGAAAACCCTCCAGCGAATCCGTGAGAGGTTTTATTGGATGAACAGCTCCGATGATGTGAAGGACTGGTGTAAGAAATGTACGACTACGAGCAATGGTACGATACGCAGGCCACCGTAGGTGGTTTTAAAGGAGGGGACAAAGTATTGTTACACAACCCGACGAGGAGAAAAGGATAAAAGGATTTTCTCCAGAATTACAAAAATCTTGGGAAGATCCACAACCTGTTTGGTGCACAATAAGCCAATTGATGGCTGAGCGGCAACCATTAGGGCACCTGAACCCTAACCCCTTCGTGACTAAGATCCCCAACGGAAAATCAAAAGTAGTTCACCAAAATCGACTAGCGCCATTCGAAGGATACCATGACCTAGAGAAAGGAGTAAACCATATTCGAGATGTGTCTGACCCTACCTTCAATGAATTTATGGGCGCGTATGGAGGTACCGGGAAAGCTAGATATGGAGTCACTTCAGAACAACGACAAGATTTGTTCACTCTCCCGGAAGATTATTCACTGGCATACAACAACCCCGCCCGTATCAGGAACTTCGAAAGAAGGTCGGGCAATTAGAAAAACTTAAAGACCAGATTTCAGCCTCTGGCAAGACACTGAGACTGAAACACAATTCGCGGTACGTCTTCTACGTGGTAACTAAAAATGGATTTCAAGATCGATCTACCTACCGCGATGTGTGGGGAGCACTTCGAAACCTCATCAGTCATCAAGGACATGGTAGAGGTGATCTCACAAGATACCGGTGACTAGATATTAATTTGCAGCTGCAACCCCCGTTATCAGTATCCGATGAAGGCGGTGCCCTGCTATTTCCATAAGATTGGAAAATGTAGAAATGGGGCCAGTTGCCGATTCAAACATCCAGTCTCGGCTACACAAAAGTTCCAGGAGTAATTTCCATTTAAGGAGAGGGTAATGTTACAAACTTGCACACCGAAGTAGATACTAAGTACGGTCCTGTAACCTTATGTTCACGGAGTAAAAAAAATGGCGAACGCACCGAATTCTGAGAAGGTTTATTGGTTTTTTGTGTCCGTTCTTATAGACATGTTCTCCGAAGATATTTTAAGGATTGAGCCGTCATTCGAGAAATATCCCGAAAGGCGATTGTTTTTGAGTAAACCGCAAACTAAAGTTATCTAGAAAAAAAGGCTACTTTACGTTTTTCGAGTAATTAAAGCGTAAATTTTAATAAACAGCTCAAAATTGTACATGATTATAAAAAACCGGATTAGAGTATTTTCGTTTATTTGCATTTTCTGAGAATATTTACCATAGTAATGTATATTTTTTATACCATCAGGAAGTTAAGATTTTAACCAACAAAAAGCCCACCGACTTTTTTAAAAAGGCAGATATTTTGACGCTTTTTCAATATTAAGTCAAAATAAGGTGAACAAATAAATATTTTAAATACAAAAAAAATTATAAAATGAAAAAAAATACAATTTTTATTCCCTAAAATACATTTTACAATGTATGGGATACGTCAAATTACAAAAAGTGAATGGTAAATAGTACAAACATAATTAAAAGTACACAAATAATATTAAAATGGTCAAATAGTCACAGAACAAAAGAAATCAGCAATCGAGTAAAAGCATTGTTCCAAAGCATATATTTTTAATCGATTTGTAAAACTTCTTAACGATTGACAATCCTTAATCGATTGACAATCCTTAATATCATTTGGAATTTTATTGATGATTTTCAGACCAATCAAATTGGGAGAGTTATGCGCCATTTTAGAAAAATGGGCTGGCAGTATAAAAGCATGCTTGAATCGAGTATCATTTGTGTGATTATCTTGATTACGCACAAAAATATGTTTGTTCATAAATACATACGTAAACATGTCAAAAATAAACAATGAGGGCAGATTTAAAAGTCTTCTAAATATTTCCTTACAACTACCAAATCTAGAAAGTGCAACTATACTTCTCATGATTCGCTATTGGACAATGAATACATTAGAATAGTTAACAGATATATCTCACAGGCAAATGCCATAGCGAAGGTAGCAGTTTGCTTTTGCATGATACCGGGTGTCGCACTTCAACTGTCAACTTTTTATTACTCAAACAGTTTTAGGAATAGAAACATGCGGTTTTCGCCAGTTTTATTGAAATTTATAAAAGTTTATTTCTCAATGATGAGATATTTTATCGTAATGCCGGTTTGACCGGAAATTATCACGGCGATTTTTAAGGATAGGGCAACTATGTTATTTTAAATAGAACACCATGTATATTTTCAGTCTAACACAAAACTCAATCTTTAAGCTTTCTAATCATATATAGTTTGTGCTGCTTTTTCCGGAAATTATGGCCAAAAATTTAAGTTTAACAACTTGGTGCAAGAATTAAAAGAGATTGACCATGCCGTGCGCGTTAATTTTTGGCGCCAAGGTTTAAGATTATTTACAAGAATTAATTACAGAAATCTTCTTATTATGACTGACGAGGCTACTTTCCACCTAAATGGTCAAGTAAATAGACACAACTGTCGCATTAGGGGTTTCAGAGAACCCTCACAGCAGGATGGTGCAAGTCCACACTATGCAATGATCACTAGAGAACTTTCAAATGAAACATTTGGTGAAAGATGGATTGGAAGAAGAGGTCCAGTGAGGTGGCCCCCACGATCACCTGACTTAAAGGTACCGGATTTTTTCTTTTGGGGTTACATCAAAGATCGATGTTACAACCCACCCCATACAACCTTGGAAGAATTAAAGACAAACATAATAAATGTGATTGAAACTATTCCTAGAGAGATGTTGATAGCTAGTTTTCGAAACTTAATTAAAAGATGGCGAATGTGTGTAAACGTCCGAGGACATCATTTTGAAAACTTGTTGCAATATTTTTTGTTAAATGTCTTTACGTCCAAAATTGTTAATTTTGTTGACATTTTTAAAAAATTGCCTTAGAAAAAGCTTAACGTTGTTTAACTTGAATTGTAGGCCATAATTTCCAGAAAAAGTAGCACAAACCATATATGTTTAGAAAGCATAAAGATTGAGCTTTGTGTTAGACTAAAAATATACAGCGTGCTCTATTTAAAATAACAAAGTTGCCCTACCCCTAAAAATCGCCGTGTTAATTTCCGGTCAAACCGGCATAACGATAAAATATCCCATCATTGAGAGAAACACTTTTATAAATTTCAATAAAACTGGCGAAACCGCATGTTTCTATTCCTAAAACTGTTTGAGTAATAAGCGATCCAAACCGCGAAAAGTTAAGTGGGACACCCTGTATATCATAATTAATTGGTTTATGGTTAGTATATCCTCCAAATTTCTAATTAAATAGTTTGTTGAATGTAATTGAGCTACCACAACATCACACTGTTTTTTTCCAATTAAAGTGTTCTTCGAGATATATGCCCAAAAATTGTATATGGTCTACCTGCTTAAGTTTATCATGTCCGATAGTAGGACACTTTCTGTAGTGATGATGAAATATCCCAAAAAAAGTTTTGTCAGAGTTCAGAAAAAATTGATTGGATGAAAAGTGATTATCCAAATAATTAACTGTATCTATAAATTTTGATTCAATCGTTTTCTCGTCTATATCAGAAACCAATATCAAAGTATCATCTGCATATACTGTGAAATTTAAGTCAACAGGCGATTGATCTCCGTCGATCATATTTACTGAATTTGTATAAAATTCGTGAAATGCAGTCGATGTAGAATGTTTATGCGTAAATCCGTGTTGACTTTTCGACAATATCATACTTTTGTTGAAAAAACTGATGATAATGTGACAGGTCTGTAACTAACTACTACATATTTGTTTTTATGGATAGGTATAACTTTTCCCCTTTTTCAATTAAGTTGAAAATTGACCTTAACAAAAGGATAAATTTACCAAAAATGTCAATGGAGAAATAATAGTACCCAGTACCTTTTTTAAAATAAAAAACGGAATTTTATCATAACCGTATAAATGTTTATTTTTCAGTTTACCTTGAAGTAATATTAAAAGTTCATCCTGAGTGAATGGGCATAATGAAAATGAATTGTTGTAGGAAATGTTAAAAACTTCGATTTTATCAATTATATCAAGAGGTGCTTGTTAAAAATAGGTATTAAATTTAGTTACCACATCAACAGGTTCATCAATAATAATTACATTATTTTCCTCCAGAACAATTCTATGGGAACTCTGTTTTTTACCAGCTAGCATTGAAACAGTTTTCCATGCTTTTTTGTACGATTTTCTGAATTTATGATAATATTCTGATAATAAGCCTTTTTTGTGGATTTTATAATCTCGCATTGAGTTTTTTTAGCTTCTAGATATTTATGTTCTCCATTTCGATTAGCAGATCTATTCTTAAAAATTTCCTTAAATTGTTTACAAGAATCTTCAATTTCCACTGTTATCCAATCTCTGCTGCATTGCGCGCTTTGCATTTAAACATAAGAAATGTTAAATCGAAATAATACAAGAAAATACTGAAAAAGTAACCATACGCCTCATCAATATTATTCACTTGCCATTAGGTTCCATTTACTATTATTGGTTTCAATTGCCTGGTGACGTCACCGATACCTACTACGTCACTTGTTACCACTAACAAAAAAAAATTACAATAGTTCATTTTCACGCACCAAATTTCATCAAGATTCAAAATAAAAGAGAGGGAAGGCGAATTTTGAGAAGCATCAATTCATACGATGGTTGGCAAGAAAGCATGTAAAAAGGGCTGCTGGAAAGGTTGGAGCATGTCTGTAACCGTACGAATCATTTCTGAATTAAAGGAACTAGTACGATTGTCAAACATCAACCAGACATACATATTAGCATTACAATAACTATATGAAGATTCAAGATCTAGAGTAAAAATTGTTAATGGTCCTTGTTGCCAAAGGTGGTGTAACATTCTCGAAAGCTTAGTTCGAGTAGATACGGATTACAACTACAGATGACCTTTTACTTGTGTCTAATGCTCTTTGCAAGAAATGAAAAATGTTAACATGAATTATTTTCTCGAAATATGCCTATAGGGCTATCGCTTTCCAGTGAACACTGGATTGTCAAGTTAAACTTTGATAAAATTTCCGGCAAGCATATTAACCGTGAAATTTAACGTTCGAGCGAGCAGTAAAAGTATAAAAAGACTTTAAATGACACGTATTTAGAGTAAAAACTTTTCAGTGGATATTTCGCTAAATTGGAGGTAATCAATTTAAAAAGCAGCTTTAAGTAAAGCTCGTAGAGTGACAGAATAAGAGTTTAACTTGTCACCCCAAGTTTTTAAAAACGTTCGTCGTAAGAAATGGTATTAAACTATCTGCAAAGTGCATAGACGCATTTAGTTTTAGTGAGCAATATATGAGACACTTTTTTATGACTTCAACAAGGGAAATAAAGTATATCAGAACAACAGTAATGAGAAAATTGAAAAAAAGAGTATGATAATAGTATTCTGCGCAACGAGCATATAATGTAATACTGGAGTATGTTGGATATAACATGTCACTGTATTAATGGCCATTACGTGGAAGTTACATAAACTATTTTTTCTACTACCGCCAATAAGAGACATATTTATTTTGAGAATAATAAATTATCATAGCTAACTGGGAAAATGATATTTACTGTTTTGACCCTTACTCTGTTGATTCGACTCATATTACTGTTGTGAATGAAAGTAACAATTTCTAAATAATTCCACAATATTGTAAAAAAATGGGAAGAATTCTAAAAAATTGAGAATTATTTCGATATTACTATCATCGTCAGAATGACAGAAGGTACATTTCACACCTACCTGATATTTAATAATTATTTTTGGTTAGACCGAGGAGTGACCTAGCTGGTGATTGACTTAATTTATATGAATGGATAGAAGAAGAAGATATGGTATTACAAATATTAAAGCTTAAATATTATTGGCCGTATGGTGATATTCTGGATATTATTTTCCCATTTAAGAACTATATCTGCTGATCTTTATAATTATTACTTAAGAAAGAAACACCGCTATGCCAATCCCAAGCCTGGGGCCTCACCACGGAAGATATGGGGAAGTGTGGAATGATAGAGGAGTAACACCTCGCAAAAAAACCAGGATTCAGCTGGCACCGGCTGATAGTACCCTGTAAGGACCCCTTGTCCAGGGTTACGGATGAAGACAGCAACTACGGGATTCTTCTTCCTCCTTTATTACCATTTCTTCCTCAATCGAAGGTCGGGCTGTTAAATTATTAAGATGTTGGATATCTGAACTAACACTATCTCGTACTGAACGAAAATATATGGATTTATCAGGAAGTGCCATTATGATTTTAGTTAAAATCATTCTTTCTGAAATATCTTCTTCTAACTCTTTGAGTTTTGCTTGTAAATTAGTAACTTTTGATATAAAACTATTCACTGTTTCATTTTGATACTTCAAATTATAAAACTGTTCATTTAATAGATGCATACTAACCTCAGATTTTCGCTCTAAAATGCTTTCTAATTTTTCCCACATTTGTTTTGTGGCTACACACTGCAAAACATATGGAATGATTCCAACTTCCTTGTGAAGACTAATACTTCTTGTGCACGAGCATCTTTTATTTTCCACTTGGTAATTCTGTATTCATCATCAACACGAATAGATTCATTTCCGCATGTAATTTCAAGTAATTACTTCACCAACAACAAAACTTTTTTTTGGATTCTCCAAATATTCCAACCTGATTTATTCAGTTCTTTTTACTATGCCGCGAAAATCGAACCGGTAAAAAACTTCAGACTATTACAACAATTCCAGACTTATGGACCCATAACCTGTGTTGGAAGCTGGTGGTGGTAGTGGTAATAAATAATTGTTTAACGAAAATAAACTATTTTAATTATTTGAAATTATAAACTTAAGATCATCAGATATTATCTACATTTTCGCCATTACAGGAAAACCTCTAAACAACTACATCTTGTCATATGTCACTCCACACTGCCTACACAATAAAATTTAATGTTTCTACGACAGATACTACAATTTCTTTCAAAACATAAAATAATGTAAGAACAAAATTGTTAAATGTACAAACAAAAATATCTCCGTTAAAAAAATCTGGTATATATAGGATTATTTGTCCAGAATGTAATGCTTGGGTCAAACCGTTAGAAATTTTGAAATTAGATAAAGTGAACAATTACGAGCATACAGATTAAAACAACCAGAGAAATCTCGCTAAGCAAAACATCTACTTATCACCAAACATTCAATGATACCCAGCACAAAACTAGAAGTACTACATATTTGTAATAAGAAACAAGTACCGGATTTCCTTGAAGAACTAGAATTTAGGAGACCCACAATATGAAGTCGTCAATGAACAGATAAATATAAGGAGTTCTCCAATTTTAAACTCTTCTCAAATGATAATTGTAAAGATCAGCAGATATAGTTTTCCCGGATGTCTATATAATTGCACAGTTAGACTGATCTTAAATGGGAAAAAGATATCCCCATAGGGCTAATAATATCTAAGCTTTAATATTTGTAATATCATATCTTCTTATTTTTCTAATAATATATATTAAGTCAATCACAAGGTAGGTAACTTCTTGGACTAGCTAAAAATAAATAATTATTAAACATCAGGTAGGCATCAAATGAAATGTATAACTTCGATCATTCTGACGATGATATTTAATATCAAAAGAATTGTCAATTTCTTAGATTTTTTAACAGTTTTTCAAGATATTGGGGAATTATCTAGAAACAGTTCGTTTCATTTAAAACAGTAACTTGGGGAATATGTTTGAAGATGTACCAAATTTTGGTTGTTGCTTTAACCAAAGAGGACAGGATGAGATCGGAATAGGAACTATATAAGATAGGTTTTTATCAGTTACGAGAAAAGATCAGATTTCTGGAAGTGGTTGGCAATTAATAACAAAATTACTAGTGTTGGATTTATTAGACGATATACTGGATTCTCAGAGTGTGCTGACAGTATAACATAAGAAATAGTTGCCATCTCAACCATACGAGACGGTTCGTGGATTCACAGTAGATACTTTCAGCAGGACCGAATCCGAAAGTCACAAGACAAATTCTTATGATGCGAATTAAGAGTTTTCAAATCAGATTCGCTTGCTGACGTGTTGATAAAGCTACCGTAATATAGTTTGGAACGAACAAGGGATTTGTACACCTGCCCTGTTATTTTGGCATCAGGGAACACCAAATCGAAAAACTGCATTGAAATTTTTCCGAAGTCGCGTGATGCTACTCTCTACAATAGCCCTATTTCATTGTTTGAAAACGTTATTGATGCGTTTATGATATATGCCCTATATTTGAGATTTATTATGTGGGTAACTATCCTCTAAATGTGAAAAACTAGTTTCTCAATGCGCCCGTGTTCCTAGTGAAAATAAAGTACATAAAATACCCTTTTAATTAATTCCGAACACGACTAAAGTTTTTCGAAAACTTCGTTTCAGAAAGTCATCAATTTTAAAATGGTAGATACTCGATTGTCGGCACGCTTAAAGCGGCAAACAACTAGAATTCATTTCGACTTCGTTAGCTGAACCCCGTTAAATAAACAATTTATTAGGTACTCCATTCGGGGATGCCCAGAATTATTTATTATACCTCGTTATTGCTTTATTAAACTGTTTGTTTTTAATCGATTTTCAATTTAAATGCTCTAAAATTTATTGTAATTAATATTTTCGAATTTATTAGGTCACAACGTCGTTGTATAGTTACTTTATTAAAACCACTATTGATATATATAATGGGAAGATTTTATACGCATTCAGTTTACCCCAATTTAAAAAAAAAGGTTATAAATTGGATCCTAACAAATACCGTCCCATAAGCCTCTTACATATTGTTTCCAAGTGATGGAATTCATTGTTGCCGACCAAATGGTTGACTTTTTGTTGTGGGAAAATGTAATCCCAAACTTCCAACACGGTTTTATGAATGGCCGATCAATTCTAACCAGTTTACTACACTATACCAACCATTGGTCAGAACAACTAGATGACAGATATCATATAGACACAATTTACCTTCTATACAACCTTTGACAGAGTGCCACAATGTAGACTTCTACTCTAAAAGTCGATCATATTGGCATAAGAGGTACTCTTAACACATAGCTTCCAGCCTGTCTAATGAACCGCTTCTTCAAAGTGAGAGTTAGGTAAGAATTCTCCGAGGAAAGACCAGTTACTAACGCTATTCCACAAGATTTCGTTCTTGGACCCCTACTTTTGATCGCATAATACAATGATCTTCAATACTATCGATCACGCTCAATTATTATTTACGCTGACGACATAAAACTTCACGGAAATCTTAACATCACTTATCTAAGTTTGCAGATGGATATCGACAAACTACAAGAATGGTATTAACTGTCTCGACCCTTACTTCGTGGAATCTGCTCATATTAGTGTTTTAAATGGAACTCACGGTTTCTAGTTAATTCCACAATATAATAAAAGTTGATGAAAATTTTTAAAAATTGACTATTGTTTCGATAAATCAATATCATCGTCAGAATGACAGAAGTTACGTTTCATTTGATGCCTACCTGATGTTTAGTAGTTATTTTTGGCTAGACCAAGAAGTGACCTAACATGTGATTGACTTAATATATGTTAATAGAAAAAAGAAGAAGATGTGATATTACAAATATTGAAGCTTAGATATTATTAGCCCTATGATGATATCCTGGATATCATTTTTCCAATTAAGATCAGTATAACTGTGCAATGATATAACCTAACCTAACCAGGAAAACTATATCTGCTGATCTTTACAATTATCACTTAAGAAGACAGTTTATTAGTGGAGAACTCCCTAGATTTATCTGTTCATTAACAACTTCATATTGTGGGTTTCTTAAATGTCTTCTAATTTCCAGTTCGTCAAGGAAATCCAGTTGTTTTTTCTTTTCACGAATATGCAGCACTTCTAGTTTTGTGTTAGGTGTCAATGAATGATTGGTGTCAAGTAGATGTTTGCGTAGTGGGATTTAACTGGTTGTTTTAATCTGTATGCTCGTAAGTGTTCACTGTATCGGATTTCAAAATTTCTAAGGGTCTGTCCCAAATAGACAGCATTACATTCTGTACATTTGAGTTTATATATACCTGACTTCTTTAATAGTGGTATTTTTGTTTTTACATTTAACAATTTCGTACTAACGTTACTTTCTGTTTTAAAAGAAATTGTTGTATTCGTTGCTGAAGATATTATCTTTGAAATATCATTAGAAATATTTCCTGCATATGTGATGGTTTTATAAGTTTTTATTTCATCAGCTTGTTTAGGAAATATTAGTTGTAATGCCACTTTTTCCTCTTTTTTACTAATTAGCTTATTTATCATATCTAATGGATAACCGTTGGATGTTGCCATTAGTATAATTGTATAAATATCTCTATCAAAATTACATTTGTTCATAGGAACCGAAAAAGCTCTATGAATCATTGAATTATATGCCGCTAGTATGTGTGACATAGGGTGATTGTTTTATGGGAAGTGAACGACAAATAGATGTATTTTTCAACCACATAAATAATTTACACCCAAAAATTAAATTTACATTAGAAATTGAAGAAAATAGTTCAATGAATTTTCTTGATTTAAAAATTCAAAGAGTTAATAATGTACTTGATTATTCAATTTACCGAAAACGAACACAGACTGATGTGACAATTCCATTCAATTCCAATCACCCTATATCACACAGACTAGCGGCATATAATTCAATGATACATAGAGCTTTTTCGGTTCCTATGAACAAATGTAATTTTGATAGAGAGATTAACACAATTATACAAATAGCAACATGCAACGGTTATCCATTAGATATGATAAATAATCTAATTAGTAAAAAAGAGGAAAAAGTGGCATTACAACTAATATTTCCTAAACAAGCTGATGAAATAAAAACTTATAAAACCATCACATATGCAGGAAATATTCCTAATAATATTTCAAAGATAATATCTTCAGAAACGAATACAACAATTTATTTTAAAACAGAAAGTAACGTTAGTACAAAATTGTTAAATGTGAAAACAAAAATACCACTATTAAAGAAGTCAGGTATAATAAACTCAAATGTCCAGAATGTAATGCTGTCTATTTGGTTCAGACCATTAGGAATTTTGAAATCCGATACAGTGAACACGAGCATACAGATTAAAACAACCAGATAAACCTCACTACGCAAAACATCTACTTGACACCAATCATTCATTGACACCTAACACAAAACTAGAAGTGCTGCATATTTGTGAAAAGAAACAAGAACTGGATTTCCTTGAAGAATTGGAAATTAGAAGACATTTAAGAAACCCACAATATGAAGTTGTCAATGAACAGTTAAATCTAGGGAGTTCTCCACTAATAAACTGTCTTCTTAAGTGATAAATGCAAAGATCAGCAGATATAGTTTTCCTGGTTTTCTATATCATTGCAGAGGTATACTGATCTTAATTGGAAAAATTATGTCCAGGATATCACCATAGGGCTAATAATATCTAAGCTTCAATATTTGTAATATCACATCTTCTTCTTTTCTCTATTAACATATATTAAGTCAATCACAAGTTAGGTCACTTCTTGGTCTAGCCAAAAATAACTACTAAACATCAGGTAGGCATCAAATGAAATGTAACTTCTGTAAACCGTGAGTTTCATTTAAAACATTAATACAAGAATGGTGTTTCAAGTGGTTGATGTGAGATTTGGCAATACCGTATACGTTGTGTTTGTCGTGAATCCAGGTTAATATTATGTCATTCTTGTCATGTCAATTTTATCAAGTACCTTTCAACGTAAGAAGCCAAAGTAGTTACAAAATGATATATACATTGTATTTTTATGACTAGTACAAAAGGAAATGCAAAGGATATAAATATGATACAAACTGAAAACAAGGTATTATTCCCTTAGAAAATTATTGTTTATTATTCCGTTGAGCTATAATTAACGGAAAAGTGAATCCCGAACTCGGCACCTTCCCATTTTCTCATTCTGTCCTCGCCATATCCCCTTAGATGAAGTTTGTTCATCGCATTCCATCCAATATAACCATTAGTTATCTTTTGGTTCATGTTGAAATACGGCCTCTGAGCTATGGTATGTTTTCGTTTTACATATAATGTTTACAGATAATATTTTCTTAAAAACCTGAACGATGGATGATTTGCCAAAGTGCTTGATTTGTTATGATGAAGTGGGAGATGGTTATTATAGTTAAGTTAATTACAAAGGAATGCAAGGGTTAATATAAGCAAGTATTGTAAGAAATCACGGGAAGACCGAAGCTTTCGAAAAAAAGCCAAAAGCGGTATTGTTCACAGGGAATGCAGGAAGGAGTACACCAGACCTCAAACAATAAGAAGCATGCTGAAAATAACTTCGATGTCTTCAACATCATCATATGCTGGCCCAAGTCTTAGTTCACAGGAGCAAACATTCAATTATGAAACAGATTGTTTATTTTGTGGGGAAACAATTTCCAAAGATTTCACTAAAAGCAAACGAAAACGATGAACGGGGGCAGAAAGTACATAGACCAGTCTGAGGAGTTAATTATTCACACTTGCAGGTCCAGTTTATCACAAGGATTGTTATCAAAACTTCTTCATTGTACCTGAACCCTTAAAAAGAAATAGAGGACGCCCTGAGGATGAAGATATTACAGGTTCAATACAAGAGACATACGACTACATAGAAGGATTTGACGATTGTCATTTTTCACTTGACGAGTTGCTACAACAAGTAACAGGTACACCGCCTCATCTGAGGACGATCATGGAGAAATGTTGTCACCTTTCGCGGGGAAGGTGAGAAAGTTTTGACTGATGTTATTCCTCGAGGTGCAGAAGTCAGCAATTATAAAGGGAAAGGATAGTTCATACAGCGGCAAAAATCATATTAGAGCATGTGCAGGGTATGATCTATGATATTTCAAAGTATCCTCTCGTTGACCAATTCTGTCGTGAAGCTGACAAAATGGTTACTGAAACACTTCTCGAATTCATGGATATTTTGGCATCCAACAAAAAGGCAAGGCAAAAATTGAGAAAGAAGTTGCTATTATTGCTGCCATTCGGCCTAAATTTCATCTCGCCATGGGCTAGCTCTACTTATTCACAGAAATTATGGTGCAAAAACCTTGGTACAAGTTTTTTCGACTTTTGGATCTGCTGGAACATATCATGGGGCAGAACAACTGCAAATGTATATTGTATACCATCCTAAGGAAGTGGTACCAAAGCAAACTTTAACTCAGATTTTGATATCGCTACCTTAGATGGTAAGAATAGTTTCCATAGCCTGGGAGGCTTAAAGTGTGTCGCTTCTGCATCAGACCTTTCACTACCAAAGGATATCGACAGGATTAAAGGCACCCCTTCTTCTCAAGAAGATACCAGCATCGGAATCTTGGAGTTGCAGACATATGAACAACGCTCATTAAATGTGTTACGACAAATAACTGTGAAATATTTGAATGAGATTCATTCAATTTCAACTGAAATATTTACCCCGACGCCACAAGATATGCTCTGGATGAGTGGCAAATGGTTAAATGCCGTCGACCCCGCATCCGCGTTTATCAAATTTCCAGAATAGAAAAGGTTTATGGAACAATCAGTTAGCATAATTAATGGAGACATAAGTGCAGTCAGGATCGTCCAGTTTATTACCGCGTCTCCAAGTGATTACAACACGGTGAATGCCGCTCTGAGGTATGCTGGCGAACAAGAGAATGGTTCAAAAGTGTCTTTCGTAACATTCGAGAAACCTATGTATATAAAGGCAAGGGACATTCACCCCGTAACATTGCTGTGAGCTTGGGGGGACTCCACACACTTATGTCATATATGGGGTGCATCGGACAGACAATGGCTGGGTCTAGTCTGATAGAAGTGCTATCTCTAGTATATACAACAAATAAAGTAGACAAAATGTTAACAGGACATGCATACCCTCGTGCAGTTCGAGAGCATTTTCTTGTGCAAGCAATTTTAGCCCAAATTATTCTACAGTAAACTAGCATCTCGGAGGAGAAAAAAGAAGGAACCACGAGTCTTTTGGACAAAATGGAAGAATGAATATCACAAAAGGTGGAAGTGGATTTCTCTTTGTCCTCCATTTTGAATAAATTCAAGAATGAGGTCAGTTGTACCGAGAATAATGGACCTACTGCTGCGTTGTGTATCCAGTACCTCAACATAGTCACCTTGATGAAAAATTTCATAGATTCTGAGCGCAGCGGTGATTGGGATGGCCACTTAGCCTGCGTTCAGCAACGATCCCATTATTCCATGCCAGTAGTGATTTTAACTATGCAAAATGTGCCTACCTGTATGTACAGGGTATGGTGGCCCTGCAATCCAGCTATCCAGATGTATTCGAGATTTTTGTAGGGAGGGTGTACTTTACAATCAATCGAAGTGATTCACGTTGAGCACGAGTCTGGTCAGATATGACTATCGAACAAACATTGATGCACTCCATGAAAACTTCAGGTGGCTTGGCAGGAAGAGGATTCACTAATGCAGGCTTTCCAAATGAGTTGGTGCGTCCCGTAGAGCGGCAGCTATCTGTTCACCAGTGGAGTTGTTTACTAGTGCAACAGTCACACAAGAGCACCATGTTAATTTTCACATGTCAAGGCAGATTAAAGACACATAAGACCGGGCGAAGATATATGATTGGTTCCGCAAGCATCCTCCGTTTGAAATTCAAGGATCCATCATGTCTCTGTCAACTAGTATAATTGGAAATTCTGCAGTAAATTATCAAAGAGCCTTGGAAATAGGAAAGAACATCATAAACAGTATGGTAGGCTGTACTTTTGGTGATATAAAACAATCAAAAAAGAATGTGGTCCCGCATAAACAATTCTGTAATAGTGCTTGGTGAAATGATGACAGTCGACCTTCTGACAATTTTCTAACGAACGCCCATATACAAGAAGGATGATGAAGATGTAACCTCTTGACATATGAATTGTCGTCTTTTCCACTCTCGATCTTAACCGAAGAGGGCCTCAGAAAAGTGTAAAAGTCTTCCCTTTATCATGCATTTCCAGTGGATGATCCAACTATGCTTGACATTAGAACAAGGACCAATATTATTGATGGTGGCTTCCTGTTCCATTGCGTGAAATGGCTATGGTAACGCCAATAGCACAAAACGAGAAAAGCAGAAGCGAAGGGGCCTAAAAAATCTCAGTTGATATTCAATTCAGTGAAACCATGTCCAAAATCGTTCAGCAAGAACATTTCCTTGGAAATGAAAGCAACAAGACAATGCTCATCGGAATGATCACTCACAAATTGATGGCAGGGGGAGTGGGAACCGTAACCGCAGATAGAGATGCTGATGCCACGATAGCACGACGTGGACTGGAAAAAGTTTCCCAACACTCGACTGTGACAGTAATAAGAGAGGTCATTGATTTATTGGTTCTGCTCTTGGCTCTGGCTCCACCACACAAAAATATATCTTTCATGAGGCCTGGTAAGGGCAAGATGGTTAACAAAATTAATTCAAACTTCAAACTGAGAAATCTGCCATTCGAGGGCACCATCCTCCTACTCCATGCTCTCAGTGGGTGCGATACCACATCAGCCATTTTCAACAAAGGCAAATCATGGGTATTGAAAACATTTAAGAAGATCACCAGCGAAATAAGAGAAATAAATGACGTGATCTCCAACCCTGATGCAAAGGAAGACATGCTTGCTGAGGCAGGAGATAAGCTGTTTTTATTGGTTTATTATGACAGAAGAAGTTAATCTTAATCGACTTCGACATGTAGCGTTCATCAAGGCTTCAAGCGAGCTGAAGTCTGATTTGGCAGCTCTACCACCAACTATAGGAGCAGCTCGTCAGCACCTACTTAGAGTTTACCTACAGATATTTACACGCTAGTCCTCATCCTAATATTATGAATGTAGAAATTTGGATGTTTTCTGACTGATACGGCTGAACGGATTTGAATGTTTGGCAGACATATACAGAACTAGATAACAACATAGGATAACTATTCTACCGAAAAAAATTGCTGAAGGATAGAAAAAGCTTCTAAATTTTTTATCTATGGCACCCGAGTAACCCCGCAGAGTAAACCTAGTATTAATTAACAACATTTGTGTGATACATTTTTCGATCAACCATAGTGGTCTTTTTCTTATTTACAGATTCAGCAATGGCTCCATCCTGACTTCGTAAAAGAAGATAAATTTTCACCCACTAAATGGGGATGGTCCAAGGGTCGAGATGACTACCTAGTCCCTTTGACTACCACGATATTGAATAATATATTCTGCGGCTGTAAGAAAAGGTGTTTGTGCCTGCAGAAAAGCAGGCATTTCCTGTTCTGTTTGCAGTACTTGTCACGGAGCTTGTATGAATGCTCCTTCAGTACAGGACAAGCAAGACGAAAATGAGGATTTTGACGAAGTGGAAGATATCATTACTGAATAACGTGTAAAATATAATAATAAACTAGCTTGTAAATAACACAATAAATTTCACATTATCCATTAACTGTTTCAAATACATAAACTCTTCAAAAAATGGGCTAGCAAATAGAATTTTATCTTCAAATATTACTCGTAGTGAAAGCATAAGAAGGGTCCTTTTCATAAGATAATAAAATTATCACAATTAAATAACATTTTCCTTTAATTCTATACAATATGGGCCAAAAAAATTATTTTTTGACATTTTCACCTCCCGTGTCTCCGTTAATACTGAATGTAGAAAATTTAATCAGCTTCATTTTGTATAAAAGGTTTTTTTTTCTAAGTCGCATGTTTTTTGACAGAATCATAAGAAACCAAAAAACGGGATATATTTGCTCCCCCCTAGCCAAAGCAAGTACCCCACCGCTGGGGTCTTTTAATATGTTATTATACCAGGGTATAACCTATGCCTTTTGAAATAATAGCCCAGACTACACAATTTATTGCTATTATTTTTCCTTCGTCGACTGGATTAAAGAGAATGACTTCATTTCAATTCATTTTTATTAATTAAAGTTAGTTTATGGAACTTGAAAATGTTTTGTCATAATCCATTACATATAATAGGTTATGTGCTCAGTAGTCTGTGAGTTATTTTGCATGCTATGAAAAGAAAAATTATTCTATAAACACCAACGAACTAAATCGTACTTTTTTGGTGTACTTGATCGCGATAAGTAGAAAATAGCAGGCAAACCGTTCCAGTGTTAACGGCCGAAAATCTCAATAACTGGCAGTTTAGAATTAAGAGCATTTCGTGTTGTATCGAATCAATTGTGTCAGATCCACAAGACCTCATCATCGGAGAAGGAAATAAAGTTTAAGAAGTTACATGCTAAAGCCCAATCAATCATTATATACGGCATTTCAGATAAGTACTTAGATATCAGTAAAGGTTGTGTAACAGCCAAGGGACAGCTTGCAAGCCTAAAGGATGTGTTTTCGCTCAAAACTCAACTTTTAACGAAGCCAAGTGTGGTAAGGAACAGCCAAATTTATTATATGCAGCATTGCGTAATAACAAAAATAATAAACTAATCAACAAGATGTACCTTGTTATCAACTTAGGAGCCAGTGACCATTTGGTAAGCGAAGACAAATTTCAACGACCTCTCTGGATTCATTTCAATCCATATTGTAAGTGGGGAAGTTTTGAAGAGAAATAAAATGGGAACATTGGCAGTTCACTGTCAAAATCAGGCAATTTCTTTTTAAACATTACCAATAGTACCAAAATTTAAACACAAGCTACATAGTGTTACGAAGATGACTGGAAATGGGCATAAAAGAGTGCTGGAAAATGACAAGACTATTATATTAGTGGTGACAATTTTTCACTTTTTGTATGTGATCATATAGGAGGATTTCATATTCCTAAAATTAACTTAAATCAGATTAGTACAATATTTCCGCTGTTGAGTTGTGGCATATGAGGCTAGAACATGCATGTAATAAGAATTTAAGAGAATACAGCTTAGACGTGAACGATAAAATTTGCCCTACATGCATGGCAGCAAAGGCGACAAGATCATTCGTAACCAATGAAAATAAAACAAAATATATATGAGACATTTTTTACATCTAAAATCTCTTTATTTACAATAGACTATCTTTCCCATTTTACAACGTATTCAACAACAAAAGTAATGCCGATGGTCTGGCGATTCTTGAATTGCATCTTCCGTGGGGTATATGTGGCTCTTTGCATTCACTGCATTATCCATAAGTTGTGATTTTGAAATAACTTTGTCCCCGGTATATATTTCTCGCTCCTACGGTATTTCGGCTGGGTTTTCCCTGAAAAGCAGCTGAAAAACAGCGTCTCAACAATTGATCGGGTTCTTATATTTTGAGGAAAGCAACATGGCAGATGTTATTTATGGCTTATTTATAAGTATTGGAAGCTGGGGGATCCTTCAGTTCAGTGTAGAGTGCTGGGCTGAAATAATTCCCCGCATTTGATTGTTGGGTTTGTGAAACAACAATCAAGTTATATTGTTAGCGTACTATGCAGAAGCTTATACCCACTATCATGAGTTGCTTCTGCGCGATTTACAGCTTTGAGTGCCAATCGAAAATTTTCTGGCAGACATTTATCGTAAAATTTTGTAGAAACTGTAGTTACGAAGTCTTTGATAGTGGGTAGTTCAGCTTTATCATGTAACCAGGAGGTTTTTGATAGATGTGGATAGGGTACTTAGTGTTTAATTGCCATTCTCAGAAACTTGTTTTGTACCACTTGCAGGGAGTGAAAACTGTGTTTTGTTCTTGTTCCTGTAAGGTAAACTGGTGCTGAATATGTGAGTATAGGGCGTATTTTTTGTTTGTATTTGGTTATTTTGTTTTTGGTTGTGTTTGATATGTACAATTTGATTACGCACATATCACTCATTGGGTTTGTGGACTGTGTTAAAATAAATAAGTTTCCTGAAAAGCAGCTGAAAAACAGCGTCTCAACAATTGATCGGGTTCTTATATTTTGAGGAAAGCAACATGGCAGATGTTATTTATGGCTTATTTATAAGTATTGGAAGCTGGGGGATCCTTCAGTTCAGTGTAGAGTGCTGGGCTGAAATAATTCCCCGCATTTGATTGTTGGGTTTGTGAAACAACAATCAAGTTATATTGTTAGCGTACTATGCAGAAGCTTATACCCACTATCATGAGTTGCTTCTGCGCGATTTACAGCTTTGAGTGCCAATCGAAAATTTTCTGGCAGACATTTATCGTAAAATTTTGTAGAAACTGTAGTTACGAAGTCTTTGATAGTGGGTAGTTCAGCTTTATCATGTAACCAGGAGGTTTTTGATAGATGTGGATAGGGTACTTCGTGTTTAATTGCCATTCTCAGAAACTTGTTTTGTACCACTTGCAGGGAGTGAAAACTGTGTTTTGTTCTTGTTCCTGTAAGGTAAACTGGTGCTGAATATGTGAGTATAGGGCGTATTTTTTGTTTGTATTTGGTTATTTTGTTTTTGGTTGTGTTTGATATGTACAATTTGATTACGCACATATCACTCATTGGGTTTGTGGACTGTGTTAAAATAAATAAGTTTTCTCCCATGCTACTTGCTATGTACAATTTATTTACATATATTTACACTGGTTTATTTACACTGACATATTACATATTTACACATCAACTGCACTGTTGAAAGGTTTTTTTATTTATGAGTACTTGCCCGATTGTATGCGTATTAAAAACACTTTACTACTTGTGGGAACTAGCCCGATTCTTTTAATAATTGAAATTATGGTACAGCGTAGTTACAACGCGCGTTCGTACGCGAGAGCTCTTGCTTACACCATGTTTTGTGTTATACTACCGCAGGCTATCATTTGCTCTACGCATGATTCAACCTCAGATGCTTGCCGCAGACGACATCTAGGATAAGAGCTTTACACTTATGAATTTTAGTGTATTTCGTGTTGCATAATGTTTGCAACATGCTGGGGTCTCAGGCTTCTTTGAAACCAAATGCTCTCAGCTTTATTAATTATTGTTATTTTAAACAGCAGTTATTCTTGCCTAAAGAATTTTAAAAAGCACCTGGCTTATATTTAAAATGTTGTGGGTACAAGCCCGAATTTTACAAAGCATTTCGCTTGTGATTGAAATGATTGTGGGTACAAGCCCGAAATTTACAAAGCGTTTCGCTTGTAATTCAAATGATTGTGGGTACAAGCCCGTATGATACAAAATAATAATTTTGATGACTTATTTGAAATCTTACTAAATGTTGCAACATTTTTTTTGTTAAATATTATAATTAATAATTTTAGGTGCATTACCTTTTATATATTACCTTATTATTCTAAATTTATATACATATATATACATATTTATTTATAACTATTAGTTATAAAGGGACAAAATTGCCATTTTGGTCACTGATCTCCGATACGTTCCAGAAACTGTTTGGACGTCGCAGACTCTGACCTTGCCATCCTTTCCAGGTATGGCCACTTCAAGGAAGGCACGTTGTTCTCCTTTAATAAAACTAAAGTTTCTTCTTGAATGTTAGGACGGTTTTGTAAGATGGTTAAATAGTCTTTGGACCACCTTCGCCAAAAATGTTGTTGTTTTTGGCATACAATTTTCCACAATTTGAGTTTGTTCTCAGGAGTATTTGTCAGGTTCGCTTCGGGATAAGAGGTTATAGGACATCCTACTAAAAAATGCGCAGGAGTTAAATAATTTAAATCTGTGGGATCATTTGTTAAGGCTGTAATCGGCCTGGAATTTAGAATTCCTTCGATTTGAACAATAAGAGTATTGAACTCTTCGTACGTTAACTGGCTATTGCCCATTTCTCGCTGCATGTAGTGCTTAGGACCTTTCACAGAGCTTTCCCACAAGCCTCCAAATACTGGAGAATAACTTGGTATGAAGTTGAAATTAATTTGTTCTTCCACTGAGAAGTTGACTCTAGAGTCTTTATTATTATTCACAAAGTCTTTATAAAATTCTTTTAATTGATTATTGGCTCCTTTAAACGTTTTTTCATTGTCACAATAAATGTTAGCAGGTTCACATCTTCTTGAAATGAATCTTTTGAAACAAGCTAAAAAAGTGTCTGTCGTGAGATCTGAAACTACTTCCATATGAATAGCCTTGATAGAAAAACACACAACTTTTTGTTATGATGGATTTTTTAATACCTGATTGTATTTTGAGCAAGTTGGAGACTTTGAATGCTAATTGAGCAAGTAATAATGCTCCATTCAACTCTAATCTGGGCACAGTCGATTTTTTGGTGATTGGTGCAATACGTGATTTTGAGCATAATATATTGACAACTGTCTTATCCTTGAAAATTGCTCTAATATATATATACAGCACCATAGGCTATGAGACTGTTGTCTGAAAAACCGATTAATTCAATTTTTTCCGCACCGAAGAATTTTACATCTGTGGGTACCTCAATTGTTTGCATATTTTTAAGTTTGTTTTGAAATTCTTGCCAAGGCCCTTTAATATTTTCTGGCAACAGCTCATCCCAGGAAAACTTGGCCAACCACAATTTTTGTAGGAAGACTTTTCCATGAACCATTATTGGCCCGCTGAGACCTTGAGGATCCCAAAATTTAGAAATATATGACGGTATTTGCCGTTCTGTCAGACAGTCATCATTTTCAGCCTTTGGTGAGAATATTTTGAAACAATCGTTTTTGATGTCATAGGAAACGCCTAAAGTTTTGATGACATTATTGTTTTTGCTAATGTCAATTTCATGTCAAGTTGTCGACTTTGCAACGGAATATCCAGCAAAAATTTGTCATTATTTGACGCCCATTTATGCAAATTGAAAGAACCTAATTTCAATAAATGACACAATTCATTTTTTAAGCGAATGGCTTCTTCAATTGTGTTGGCTCCTGCCAAAATATCGTCAATATAGGTACAATTTTCGAGTGCATAAGAAGCTAAAGGATAAACATTTTGATATTCAATCGCGAGTTCTTTGAGACACCTTGTAGCTAAATATGTGGAACTTTTATAACCGTAAGTTACAGTTTGTAGTTGCAAACACTCAATGGGCTTATTGGGATCATATCTCCAAAGAATGTTCTGCAAAGTTTTATGTTCAGGATTAATTAATATCATTCGAAACATTTTTTCAATATCTGCTAAAATGATGAATTTGAAAGTGCGAAAAATCAGCAAAATATCAAATAGCTCATTTTGAACTATGTCACCATTATAAAGAAAATCATTTATACAGGTTTTACTTTTTGTGAGCGTTGAACCGTCAAACACAACGCGACAACGTGTTGCCTTTTTATCTTCACGAATGACTGCATGATGTCCCATAAAATATACTGGTGTGTCACTAGATTTGTATTCATTTGTATTTACAACCTTTGCATGCCCAAGACTCAAATATTCCCCAATAAACTGATCAAACAATTTTTGGTCTGATTTGTATCTTTTTTCCAGATTTTGAAAACGTTTCAATGCAATATAGTATGAATCCTCTAAATTGATTTCATTGATATCTAATTTAAGTGGCAGGTCTACTTGAAATTTATTGTTTCCTAACAAAGTTGTTTGTTGAAATATTGTTTCACAAGCTTCATGTTCATTATTATACTCCTTGAAAACCTGTGGAACTTTTTCTGTTTCCCAAAATTTTGAAAGCATTATGTTTGTGTCATCAATTCTTAAATGACAAGATATTTTAGCCAAATTGTTATTTCTGGATTGTGAAGAGGATGGAAACGTACCAGAGATCAGATATCCAAAAGTTGTATTTTGTAAAATAAAACCATTGTTTAGGTTTATCCTACCATCTCTTAAAATACTAAAAAATATATCAGCAGAAAGCAAAATGTCAATATTTTTTGGCTTGTAAAATTCATTGTTTGCAAGAATAAGATTTTCAGGTAATTTTAACTGTTCAACGTCAATTTTAAATGTTGGTATATCACTGGTAATTTTGTTTACTACTGCGCATTCACATTTTATTTCATGCTTATTCAAATTTGAATAAATGTTTAAATTTACTGCCTTGTTAACTTTAAATGAGGTGTACTTTACACCTAGAATGTCTAAACCATTTTTATATGTTTTTAATCCTAGTTTTTGAACTAAACTTTCAGTAATAAAACATGACTGGGAGCCACTATCAACAAGTGCAATAGCATTAATGAATGTATTGTTTTTTGCTCTGACATTAACTTCAATTGTTGGCAACAAAACATCTTTATTGTTTGACACATTGGTAGTGTTTACTGAGGCAGAAGTAGATGCAACTACTTATGTTTCAGAGTTTGATTTGTATTCTTGTTGAGATTTTTCATAATGTAGTAATGTGTTATGTGAATTTTTGTTACAAATTCTGCAAGTTACTTTTAAGTTATATTTCTTGCCAATATGTTTGTTTAAACATATTTTGCAGTGGCTATTTTTGTTTATGAAATTATTTCTTTCATTGATATTGACAGACTGGAATTTTTTACAATTATAAATTTTATGATTGAAATTATTGCAAAATGCACATTTGAAATCATTTTTGCCAACTGCTATGTGAACGTGTGATTTTTCTTTGACATTCTTTGTTAAGTTTGGTAATGAAACAGCTTCGAAAGCAGTTGCTCTATTCTTCAAATAAGTTAGAAATCCTTCCAATGTTGGAAGCCTTGAAGGACCCTATCAATCTGATAAGCCCTATT
This sequence comes from Galeruca laticollis, assembly GCA_963921935.1. Lineage (NCBI taxonomy): Eukaryota > Metazoa > Arthropoda > Insecta > Coleoptera > Chrysomelidae > Galeruca > Galeruca laticollis. The sequence goes on along the minus strand of OY998175.1, from coordinate 202,202,313 downwards.
AGTAAATGAATCTAACTTTTTTCATAAAATACAGATTAGTACCATGTCCCAACTGTTAATTGTATCCTTTAACATATTTTTTAAACTACCAATGTTTCGTCGAACCTTGCTAACAAATTTTCTTAAAGCTACAGCAGTCCCTTTGTTTATATTAGGCAAATCAAGAATTGAATAAATGTAGGAATTTATTAACATTGTTTGGTTATTATACCTATTATTTAATAATGTTAATGCTTTACTGTAAGAGTGTCACCTATTATTTTATTGGAAGCGAGTCAATGAGACTTAATGCTTCATCTTTTAAATGAGATTTGAAATAAAATAACTTCTCAACATCTGACAGATTTTTGTTGTTATCAATTAAGGCAACAAAAAGTTCCAAAAAAGGTTTGAATTCACTCAAAACTTTTCCACTGAATGGTTCAATTTGAATAGGTTGAAACTTAGCTGTAGATGTAACTTGAACTGGGACTTTTTGCATTGAATTTGTTACCATAGGTGTTTTTTGATTATTATCATATGAAGAAATAATTGCATTAATTTTTGAAACTGTATCAAAATGACTGTCTTCAAATTCACTGAATTTAATTTCTTCAATAGAATCTGGATCAAGACTTTCCAGCTCAGACAAAGATTCTTTGAACAAGTCATAATCACTATTTAAAACGTTTTTGCGAATAGAAAGCTGTTCGATTAATATGTCAGTGAGTTGGTCGTCTTTATGATCTACTAAATATTTTGCTACTTTAACTGCAGTAGTCTTACACTGCTTGATTTTGCTTTTCAATTTTTTAATTTCAACTTCTGTTTTCCCCTTTTTTGAAAACGATTTCAACAGTTTCACAATGAGAAAACAAAAAAGTAATTTCAGAAAAAAGTTATGTTTTGAAACAGAGTGACTAAAAAGACTGTTATTAATTAAAAATTTTTATCTTGTTCCTGGGCTGTGTTGCTTCGATGTCCAATTGTCCAAATGTATCCATAACCAATAACCATAATATACATAACCAAAGAATACTTGTAATATTTGATATAACTGCTGGCCGGAATCAGGTGATTTTTAATAGTTCAATGGCGACATCTTTTAGCACTGGTGGTTTCTAGTTATGTCAGATTTGACTTTACCGCCCTCTTGTGGATGGGAGACGAATTCAGTCTTTCAAAGTTTGTAGAGTTCTATGGTATCGACGTCACTTGTTTTAGTTTTTCACTTAAGTTTTTAGGGGACGCTAAGACGCCATCATGTAAATCTATAATATCGATTCTTACCAATTTTTGTCACTTGTGTTTCACCAGTTTCACGAAATCACAAATTTGTCTGTTGGATTACACGATATTATCTTGCGAAATCACAATAACGTCTGGCTAGATTGACCATAATGTTTGATATGTACAATTTGATTACGCACATATCACTCATGGGTTTGTGGACTGTGTTAAAATAAATAAGTTTCCTTCGATGTTACTTGCTATGTACAATGCATTTACATATATTTACACTGGTTTATTTACACTAACATATTACATATTTACACATCAACTGCACTGTTGGAAGGTTTTTTTATTTATGGGTACTTGCCCGATTGTATGCGTATTAAAAACACTTTACTGCTTGTGGGAACTAGCCCGATTCTTTTAATAATTGAAATTATGGTACAGCGTAGTTACAACGCGCGTTCGTACGCGAGAGCTCTTGCTTGCACCATGTTTTGTGTTATACTGCCGCAGACTATCTTCTGCTCTGCACATGATTCAACCTCAGATGCTTGCCGCAGACGACATCTAGGATAAGAACTTTACACTTATAAAGTTTAGTGTATTTCGTGTTGCATAATGTTTGCAACAGGTTGAGAGTTTACTTTGTTTGCATATGAGTGGGTATAACTGGCCCATTGCAATCTTAACTGTTCGGACTTTTGTGCTAATATGGGCATTTGAATTGGTGTTCCCTTGGATTGTATAACCTAAATATTTTAATGTTGTGCAGGGGGTAATATTATGTCTGTTTATACAAAGCCGAGATTACAGTCGACTGATTTTGGTAGTTCTCCTCCTGAGTAATAAATACTCTGTTTTAGAGGAATTTATTGTCAGTTTTTAATCGTTAAAATACGGTAATATTTTAGTGTTTAAGTGTGTTTGTATAGTGTATTAAGTGCTTGATCTGGGTTCTTTGTCGATGCTACAAAACAAGTGTCATCGGCATACATTGCTGTTAAAATATTTGGGGTGGTTGGGATGTCTTGGATGAATATTGAATAAAGCAAAGGAGATAGTACTGACCCCTGCGGGACTCCTGCCTGTATGCGGTAGGGCCCTGCCAGGTCTCCTTCTATTTTTGAATAAAATTTCCTGTTTGATAAGTATGATTTTAATATTTTGATTAAGTAATCAGAGATTTTTGTTTTAATTAGCTTGTACAGTAAGCCTTCGTGCCATACGGTATCGAACGCTTTTTGAATATCAATAGCTACCATAACGGCTTTATTCTGAACTCTAAAGCCTTCTCTGATGTAATTGATAAAACGAATCGTTTGTGCTATGGTGCTATGACCGCTTCTAAAACCGTATTGCTCCGAAGGGATAATGTTGTTATTACTAACAAAAGTTTGCAATATTTTTAAAATAATTTTATCTATCACCTTTGCGATATTGTTTAATAGGGATATGGGTCTATAGCTATCAACATAACAAGGTTGTTTGTTATCTTTTGGTATTGGAATAATGTTGGCGATTTTGAGCATATCTGGATAGTGGCCGGATTTGATAATGAAATTTGCAATATATTGTTACGAAACAGCACACTGGTATAGTCCCTAGAACCGACTCTGCCTAAGCCAGGTATAAAAGTTAAAATTATGGCGGATACGCAGTTATAAAAAACTGTTTACGAGTTCACGACTATCTTATGTAAACATTGTTTTTGTGACCAGAGTTATCTAGAAAAGGTCAGAAAAATTATTCGTGACTGTGTAAGCCGCAGCCCAGAATTTACTAGTAAAAACGGCTTTAATATATAAGGGACTGATCAGGAAGAGAGAGTGGAGTTGATAATTTGACATCGTGAGATAAACAAATGAATTAGTGAATTAGTGAACTGTTTATATCAATTAGTTAAAGTGAATATACTGTATATATAAATTAAGTATTAGTGATTAGTTTAGTGTTCAAATAAATTAGTAAGTAGCCATACCGTGTGTTTGAAGTTTATCCCACCCGTTTATTGTTTAAATAAATAACAAAAACATTACATTGGTGTCAGAAGTGGGATAATATAAATAAATTGCTACGTAAAAATGGCCAAGAGATTAAGGGATCTGAAAGTGGCGGAATTAAGAGCAGAATTGGAAGATCGTGAGTTGGAAACGTCCGGTAAGAAAAGTGAATTAGTAGAAAGACTCAAAGTGGCACTAGAAAATGACGGCTTTGATCCAGAAACAGTTTTATTCAATGACGAGGCTTCCACCTTAATCTCATCAATTTCTGCTAACATGGACGAGAAGATTTCTTCCATGGAAGGGAACATTTCTGCTAACATGGACGAGAAAATTTCTGATATGAAGAACGATATTTCTACTATGAAGAATGATATTTCGGCTAGCATGGACGAGAAGATTTCTGCCATGGAAGAGAACATGGACGAAAAGATTTCTGCTATGAAGAAAGACATTTCTGCTAATATTTCTGAGAACATGGACGAGAAAATTTCTACTTTAAAGAACGATATATCTGCCGATATATTATTAATAAAGAACGACATTGCCGCTGACATTGAAAATGAAATTTCGTCACTAAAATCTGAAATCGAGGATAAGATGTCAACGATGGACGAGAAAATCGAGAATAAAATGTTATCGATGGACGAGAAAATCGAGAATAAGATTACAACGATAGACGAGAAAATCAAGGAGTTAGAGGAAAAGATTACCGATTCAAGAACGCGAGGCACGCCAGAGGAAGAAAAGAAGACCGAGCAAACGAAACTTTGCAATCCAGAAACACTACCTAAGTTTGAAGACATTGGCAGTTTCACCCGAGTCAAGGCCCCAACGTTCGATGGAAAAATGTCGTGGACCAATTATGTGAAACAGTTTGAAGCAGCCGCTAGAGTGAATAATTGGTCCGATAAGGAGAAGGCAGTGAACTTAACCATCGCATTTCGAGGAGATGCCTTAGATGTACTCCAGACGATACATTTGGAAGAAACGGATGACTTCGAGCAGCTGAAGAAGAGGTTGGACATGCGATATGGTCATGAACATCTAGAACATTTGTACCAATCTCAGCTGAAGAACCGAAGGCAGAAACGTGATGAATCCCTTCAAGAATATGAAGTGGACATTGCTCGACTAGTTCGATTTGCTTATCCGTCAGCATCAGAGAACATGATGGAATGTCTGGGCATCCAAGCCTTTATTGATGGCTTACGTGACCCCGATATGCAGAAGACGCTTCGTTTAGCCCATCCGAAAACATTAGTCGACGCATTGACAGCTGCCCTTGAATATGAAGCAGGAACGAAGGCTTCAGGATATAACAAAATCAGGACCATCCAAGAAGAAGGTGACGAAGACAGATTTGACCAGTTCGCCAGTTTAATGAAAAATATGATGGACAAGAAGCCGAGAAAGATCAGATGCTGGAATTGTGGCGATCTAGGGGATATACGTAGTTCATGTAAGCGCCCCAAGACTCCTGCAAACCAAGAACCCCAGTCACAGGAAAACTAGAACGGGTCGGCTACGAGGGGGCAGCACCGACCCATGACCGTTCCAAAGACCCTCGCATACTGATAGCTTGTCTCAGATGTCGCAACGACAGTGTATATGTGGATGGCGAAGTAAATGGCAAGAAATATGCTCTGCTAGTTGACACTGGAGCAACTAGAACCATTATACGACCAGAACTAATAAACTCTAAGAATAAGCTTTTACCAACGAGACTGCGACTGCGGACCGTCACAAGTGAGAGTGCCAACGTTTACGGTGAGACACAAATCCAATTGGGAATTGGCGCAGAAAAGTTCACGCATACGGTAATCGTAGCTGACATTGAAGAAGACGTGATTCTTGGAATGGACATAATGAATGTACATGGTTTCCAATTAGATTTCAGAAGCAGAACCATCAAAGTGCTTTCCGAGGAGGTATTCCTGCATCTATATGAAGGCAGCGCGGTGTTGGCAGCTGTACAGGAAAATACCGTTCTACCTGCACGAAGCGAAACCATGATAGTAGGGAGCCACAAGGAATCATGGAGGAAGGTACACCGTTTATGATGGAGCCAAGGAACCACGACGAAGAAGTTGGCAAAGGAGTACTAATTGGAAAATGATTGGTTACATCGGCGAAAGAGATCCCAGTACGTGTGATAAACGTGAATGATTATCCAATTACCATCAAGAAGGAAACTAAGATTGGATCCTGCGTACCAGTGACATCTATAGTTCGTCAAATAACGACCACTGACAATTCCAATGCCAGATTCGAACAAATGTTATCAGTAGCTGGTCAATCGTTGGATCGAGCTGAAAAAAAGAGAATGAGAGAATTTCTCTTGCAGTATCGAGACTTATTCGTACCAAAAAGAGGAAAGACTGGTAGAGCATCAGCCGTCAAACACAAAATCGATACTGGTAATGCTAAACCAATTAGGCAATCATCTCGAAGACCAATAACCAATCTATCATTGTAGTGGCGATTACCATTATATCATTAATTTTCCCATTGCCATTTTACAATTACCATTTCCATTTAGTTTGCAGGATCGCCATGTAGTGGTAACTTAGTAAGTTGTCACTTGTGAAAAGCTCGGGTATTTTTACATTAAGATTATGAATCTTTCCCCTGAGGCTACGCGTAAACTCAGTGGTAAACGGGATGGACCCTATAGAACCTGTAACTAAGGATGGAGGTAGATATTTCCAGGTAACTTTAGATGATTATTCTCGTTTTGCCATCGTTAAGATTTTGAAAAACAAAAGTGAGGCAGAAAATAATTTAAAACAATATGCCATTGAAATGAAGACACAACATGGTGTCAAGGTAAAGAGCTTTGGTTGATCAATGGTGAATTGGTGAATTCTTGCCGAATGTCTTTCAGAATTTTTGTCAACAAAGGTGTATACTTTTGCAGTATACAATGCCATACAGTCCTCAAATGAATGGAAAATCAGAAATATTCAACCGCATATTACTTAAGGATAAGGACAAAACTGTTGGATTTTCAGGTTCCCAAATTTTTATCGGATGAGGAACTGAGACGTGCAGTCTACGAGGACAACCACATCTTTGTTACCCAAAGGACAAACAACATTACAAATTTCAAATGGTCTAAATATTCTAAGCAAACTAAGAATATTTGGACCTCACGCATGATTTACCGTTCTACTTAAAGTTAATAAACTAAATCATAAGGGTTAGAAGAGCAGTGAAAGTTGGTTATTGTGAAAGCGGTTATCGATTAATCTTACCAGATGAAGAAAAAGTGATTCAATCCAGATATTTAAATTTCAATAAGTCTGTAATGGAGTTTAATCAAATTAAACTAGAGGAATCATGTAAAGTGCCCAAAGAAGAATCATTGACGAACTTTCCAAACAATTTAGAGTGGAACATAGAGAAAACTTACTTACTAAATAGGAAAAACTCACCTGTATATGATAGAGAAGATGAATTCCCTAAAAATGAAACAGAATATGACAGATACTTAATCACAAAGTATAAACAGGAAGTAAAATAAGAACAGAGCTTTGTAATAATATGATACTGTTTACTGTAAACATGTAATTCCTCGAATGCATACGGTTACATATTTATGCAGATACTTCGTATGCGAGATTTGCCATTTTAATAAGTGAAAGTACCCAGTGGAATAACCTGATTACCATAACTTCTATTAAGACTTTTATAAGCTTATTCCTAAACCAAATATTATGATATAACTTGTATATTTCATTCGGTACACCGAATAAGATGCTCAACGGTGGAATCCATACACGGGGGAAAACAAACAGTACATCAAATATTAATAAATCTGGATATCTACGCTGTAGAAATATTTGAAAAATCATTTATGGATTCAAAGAAGCATTATTTGAAATCAGTATTCTTAAATTCCTGTTATGTAGTTGGGTTTGTTCTGTTTGAACAGTGTAATAAATAAGTAAATAATATGCACGGCTTTTGTGCCTACGTTATAAACTATATGTTATTACATACTGACACGACTTCTTCTTCTGTTATATCCTGCCATTCCATTATTTTCATTTGGGCTGCCTTCTCGTATTCTTCCTGTATCCATGTTGCTATGACTCGTGGTGTTTTTTGTCTTTTTCCCAGATTAATTTCCAGTATCCTTCTACTTCCGATGCAGGTGGTGTGCATATAATTTCTTTCTTGTTGTTGAGTACATTGTTGTAGAATTTACTTGTGTTTTCTGTGTAAAAGTTTATTCTGTTGGTATTGTGGGCTTCTTTCAGTGTATCTCTTGATTCTACATCCCCTTATTATTATTATTGTTATTACTATTAATTGTATAGTAAGCTTGGTGATTTGCTCACTTTTTCCATGGCTTCACATTAACATTAGTTGGACTATACCACTCTAGTCACAAAATGCGTCGATTGTCAGAAAGCATCACAACAGAAGATGAGAGGCCAATAATTCAAAATCTTGCAATTCATGACTTAGATGAAAATTACAAAACACTTGAAATTACGCCTGTGAGTATACTAATAAAGAAAATTATGATTTTATTATTTTTGTGAATATGGACAGTGATCAAACACGGACATCACAATTGTTTGAAAGTAAAGAGCTTACCGTCCTTGAGCGCTACCCAAATATGAAATAAAAATAATAGTATATTACGTAACGTGTGTTGTAAGAAGCATTTTACGCACGATCGGAAAAGTTGCGCACGAAGCCGCGTAGCGGCGAGTGAGTGATTCCGCGAGTGCGTATCATGCGTTACAATACGAGTTACGTACTATACTTTACCTACGACCTACTTGTAATTGTATTTATAATCTTATTAAGGGATTTAAAGTACAAATAAAAACGTACATCCTCGATGCCCAGCCAAGTTTTATAAAAGTCGCTCCCCGATGTCCAGCCAAGCATCTTAGAAGTTCACCCTCGATGCCCAGCCAAGTTTCGTAAAAGTCCATCCTTAGTAGTATTTATTTTTATTAAAAATGTATGTAGAATTAACGGAGTTACATAATATAGCGTATACACCTCTCGACTAAAGTGACATTAATCCCTTAGGTGGATTACTTCGCGCAGGAATCAAACACCACCCGCAGGATTAAATGGGCCACTTTAGTCGCTTGGTGTATAATATACTATTGTTTACTAATATGAGATACATTCAGACAGCTGAAAGATGCGGATTGAATGAAACGGAACCAATTATAAGATAATTCCAAATAACACTTGGTTTTAAATGCAATCTCATATCTAATAAATGTTATCTACCGTTTATATATAGAATAAAATTCAACGTCTATTATCTAAGTAATAAATTTTGAATAAAATGGCTACGTCTATTGACAGTTGCTAAGTGGTTGCTATGGAAGCCGTGCGATTTACTTTACAGCCGCGCGTTTTGTTTTACCGTGCGTAATAGACGTCTCACATTGATTGCCGACTGTGTGTTTTTGACTACTTACAGGGGTGGTCGTAGGTAAACGGTTTTAAAGATTAAATCTAATTTTTCCGCATCTGTGAGATGCCCTGAACAATATTCTATCATAAAATTGTCACTTGTATACATTTCGGGGAATGTATCGTGCTAACAAACCGAAATTCCTGCCAAAATAACCAAAAATGTAGTATATCTGGATTTATAGGACGCGCTGTACTCGCTCTAGTCAGCTCAAAATCAATAGGGTACATCTGTGAGATACCTTGAAAAATATCCAATTATGAAATTGGTCACGTGTATACACTCCGGAGGCTGTATCATGCTAACAACCTGAAATTTCTCCAAAATAGGACCAAAAATGTGGCATTTGAGGTACCGTAGCACCCGTTGTACTAGCTTTGGCGAGCTAAAAATCAATAAGATTCATGTATAAGATGCTCTGAACAATATTTAACCTTCCGTAGGGCGCGGCCGATCAGATTGATACAACGCAAATTAGTGATGGGAAATTCGAATTCTAAGAATCGGAAAGTATTCGATTCTTAACATTACTCGGTGTATTCGATTCTTGTATCCAAGTATTCGAATACCGGCTGTTCTCGGATCTCGGCATGGCTGATCGCATAAAATAATAGTCAGCACTGTCAGCAGATTCCGATTGAGGACTCGGATTGATTGCTCGGCTCGGTTGAATTGACAACTCATATCGCATGCCCATGCATTTAGTTGTAAGGTAGGTTCTTGGGATTCACAAATTCGTGAACAAATGTTAGGCGAAAATGATTATATTTTTAAATAGTTTCAGTAAATAGGCCTATATTATTATTTTATGCTTATACGAGGATTGTCGAATACGTTTTGATTGTTTTATACTTATACGAGGACTGCACAATAAATTTTAATATTTTTATGATTATACGAGTGCTGTCCAATAAGTTTTGATTATTTTATGCTGATACGAGGACTGCTCAATAAATTTTAATACTGATATGATTAAACGAGGACTGTCCAATACATTTTGATTATTTTATACTTATACGAGGAGTGTCCAATAAATTTCGATTATTTCATACTTATACGAGGACTGCCCAATAAATGTTGATACTTTTATGATTATACGAGGACTGTCCAATAAATTTTGATTTTAAATACTTATACAAGGACTGCCCAATAAGTTTTGATTATTTATGCTGCTACCAGGACTGTCCAATAAATTTTGATACTTGTTTGTTTATACGAGGACTGTCCAATAAGTTTTGATTATTTTATGCTGATACGAGGAGTGTGAAAGTGATACTTCTAATGCTAAAAAAAAAGCTAGAAAGAAAAAGAAATTGTGAACGTCAAAGTGTAAAACTCTATGCAATAGCTTTACTGCGGCAGTCTCCGAGTGCCACACGTCTTTTTTAAAGAATTTACTTTTGTTTATTTATTAGAATCTTTATTATTTTTACATTTATACCATCTGTTTATTATTTTCTATTTTATTTTATTTATTTTCGTTTTTATTTTTTAAAGAATTTATTTTTGTTGTTTTATTAGAATCTTTATTATTTTTACATTTATCGAAACATGTACACTATCCTGTTAAATATTTTATATTTTCTTTGAAAACACTTTAAGAGAAACCCTGAACTTTTATTTCAAATTAAAATACACGACCAAATTTGTTTGTTTTGATTTCTTCAAAATATTTACATCAGATTCAAGTGTTCTTGTCTATAGAAGAAACCAAAATCTTAAGCTGCTACCTTAGAGAAAACAGAGATTAACAAATAACCACGTAAGAACAGTGAAAAGTTCGCACAGGCACCGGTATTCGTTGATGCGTTGGTGTATCGATATTCGTGTTCGTTCGTATTCGTCCTCATCCATATACAATCTTTCTTCTCGAGAACTTAGTACTCGCATAAGTATTCGATTCCTAAAATGATTCGAATACCATTTATCCGATTCTTGAAAGTATTCAATTCTGCCCATCACTAACGCAAATGCTGGTACTTTCGACTCGTAAACAGTCGGCAGTTACCGTCACTAGTAGCTTTCTACCTCCCACCCATCTACGCAATGAGACCGGTTAGTTCTAAATGATCTTTGGTACGAGGAAGGTATCTGCATATTGTTCAGATTGATACACCGCGCCTATATCCGTTACAAAATTAATTTTGTGAATTTGGTACTTGTCAATTATTTTGGTAAGTGTTGTCGATTTATACTACTACTGTTTACATTATATTTTTCACATACATACTCTATAAATATCAAATTGATACACTGCGCCCGATTGAAGATTTTTCTATGTTAACACAATTATATGTATTTTAGGTTGGAAATACGTTGATCATGGAAAGCTGTAGTAGAAAATATGATCTAGATGATCCTAAAGATATTGAAAAGCTACAAAGAATGATGTTTGAAGATGACGAAGCCGACTTACAGAACGATATTGATGATGAAGAGGATACAAATGGTGAATATGCTGTCGAATCTCGTGAAGGCGATTCAGATACGGAGAAGGAGGCTAGTGACGACGATGACTATGATGAGAATGGATCTAACTAAGATGATAATAATTTTTTTTGGAAGAGAAAAAATAAAGGAAAGAAGATTATAGGAAAAACAAAATGGAATAAAAATGTCCCATTACAAAACCGCATAATCTCATTCGCAAGTTACCAGGTGTAATAGGTACTGCAAGAATGGCAAAAACTCCTTTAGAATGTTGCAGCTGCATTATGGACGACGAGATATTGAGAATAATTGTACAACAAACGAATCAATACATTGAAAGTATCAAAATATTATTCAAACGCGATAGAGATGCCAAACCTATTGACATCATTGAGCTGAATGCATTTCTAGGTCTTTTATATTTAGCTGGTGTTCACAGAGGTAACAGACAAAGTTTGGAAGACCTCTGGGGATCCGACGGGGACGGCATTGAAAAATTTCGACTTGTCATGAACATCAAAAGATTTAGATTCATTATGCGTTGTATGCGGTTTGACGATCGGACCACAAGAGATGAAAAAGAAAAACCGACAAAATCGCAGCAATTCGAAAAATCTTTACAATGATGGTACAAAATTCACAGAAGTCCTATAGTCTGGGACAAAATGTAACATTGATGAAAAACTAGAAGGATTCCGGGGAAGATGCGGTTTTGTACAATACATCCCGAATAAGCCCAATAAATATGGAATTAAGATATACGCACTGGTTGATTCGCAAGTTTACTATCTATATAATTTAGAAATATATACAGGATTACAACCTGAAGGCCCATTCCAATTTAGCAATTCACCATCGGATGTGGTTCTACGACTTTGCAAACCTATATATCAGACCGGACGAAATGTAACTGCAGATAACTGGTTTACCAGTATTCCATTGATAGATGAGTTGCGAAGTAAAAATCTCTCTTACGTGGGAACATTATAAAAAATAAGGTCGCAATTCCACCTGAGTTTCTGCCAAATAACAAGAGAGCTGTTAATAGTAGCTTATTTGGTTTCAAGAAAGGGTGCACTTTGGTATCTTATGTTCCTAAAAAAGGAAAATGTGTGATTTTGGCTTCAAGTTTACATGAAGATAACTCCATCGATCTTGATACCGGAGATAAAAAGAAACCATCCATAATTACCTTTTACAATAGTACTAAAGGTGAAGTTGACACGACAGATAAATTGTGTGCCTCATTCAATGTGCTAGAAATACTCGCCGTTGGCCCATGGTAGTATTTTTTGCTATGTTAAATATTAGCGGAATAAATGCTCAGGTACTATATTTTGGCCATGGTCAAGATGTTATTCGAAAAAGAAAATTTTTGAAAGCTTTATCACACGCATTAGTTTCACCTCATATGGCTCGACGAAGTTTACAGACATCAGGGATTCATACCAGCCTGAAAGAACGCCTGAAAAGAATTACGCCAGTAGATCAAGAACAACAAAGAGCAGAAAATGAAAATGTAGGAAATCGTAAAAGATGTCATATTTGCATAGGATCAAGGCGATTAACAAAATATAATTGCAAAAAATGCAAAACCCCATTTGTCTCATGCAAATAGAAAGCTTTTACAATGTTTGCAGTCGAACATTGACAAAAATAACACAAGATACCATAGATGAAGAGATAGTTTTCGTATTTTTTATATTACAGTAAAGTCATATATATATATATATCTTTTTTGGATTGTTCTTGGGTATAGAAACCTATACCCAAGAACAATCCAAAAAAGATAAATATATAATGGTTTAAAAAATACTACAAATATATATATATATATATATATATATATATATAACAACAAAGAGGTTCATGGGTAATTCACGCAAAATAAGGGCTACTGACATGCATGCTTCTGGCTCATTTTGCCTCTTCAGCACGGCATAACCAAATAAGGATGTGAAATTTGGGAGCAAAGATGTTAATCGAAACATGGGAAAACACAAAATAACGGATTTCAGCAGGGAAATCAAACGCTCATTTGTGTCTTCAATTGGAAGATCCCAAGTTTCCAGGTTTCCCTGCTAAAATCCGTTATTTTGTGTTTTCCCATGTTTCGATTAACATCTTTGCTCCCAAATTTCACATCCTTATTTGGTTATGCCGTGCTGAAGAGGCAAAATGAGCCAGAAACATGCATGTCCACGGTTACCACTCTATTTCAGTAGCCCTTATTTTGCGCGAATTACCCATGAATCTCTTTGATGTTGTTGTTAACATATCACGCGATATTCCTACACCTTCTTTATATATATATATATATATATATATATATATATATATATATATATATATATATATAAATATATATATATATATATATATATATATATATTATATATTGACAGTTTAGAGTAATATTTTAATTTTGTTTTAAATTAGAAAAATCTTGTTTTAAATATTTTGTAAAGGTAGAATGTACTTACGAAATATATATACGTATATAGAATAACCAAAATTAAAATGTATTGTAGTTATTAACAGAGTATCAGAGTCTAACAAACGCGTGATCATTTTGATACACCGCGCCCGGTTTTGTTGAGTTTGGTTTGGCGCCTGCCGGAAGGTTAATCATAAAATTGCTCACTTGTATACACTCTGGATGTTGTATCATGCTAACAAACTGAAAATTCTCAAAAAATTACAAAAATGTCGTACTTGAAGTACTATTGCACCTGTTGCACTGGCTTTGGTGAGCTGAAAATCAATAGGCTTCATCTATGAGATATCCTGAATAATGTCAATCATGAAATTGGTCACTTGTATATACTCCGGAGGTTGTATGGTGCCAACAAACTGAAATTTCTCCAAAAATTACAAAAATGTCGTATTTAGAGTTCTATAGCACTTGTTGTTCGAGCTTTGGTGAGCTTAAAATCAATAGGGTTCATCGGCGAGGTGTCCTAAATACGTATATTAAGTTGCGGCAGCTTTTTTATTTATAATTTATTACCCAAAAATCGATTTCATTGCTCAAGCGGTCCACGAGAAACGCGACACCCCCTACCTTAATATTAAGCTACGGCAGGCATATGCCTTATCTCGGCAACGGTGGAAGCTATCGAAACGAGCTTGGTGCGATAATTTATTGCTAATTAATTGCTGAAAGATGGCATGGGTTCCGAATCCCGAAAATCACCCGCCAGACTCGATATTGACAACCCCCTAGCGGTCTTAAGCTACGGCAGCCCGGAAACGCTATCTGGGCGACGAAAATAGTTACCGACGCGCGCTCTTCGGGGTAATTTATTGCTAATTAATTGCTGAAAGATGCCATGAGTCCCGAATCAAACCACCCCCAAGACTCAAACTCGACAACCCCCTAGCGGTCTTAAGCTACGGCAGCCCGGAAACGCTATCTGGGCGACGAAAATAGTTAAGAACGCGTGCTCTTCGGGGTAATGTATTGCTAATTAATTGCTGAAAGATGCCATGGGTCCCGAATCAAACCACCCCCAAGACTCAAACTCGACAACCCCCTAGCGCTCTTAAGCTACGGCAGCCCGGAAACGCTATCTCGGCGACGAAAATAGTTACCCACGCGCGCTCTTCGGGGTAATTTATTGCTAATTAATTGCTGAAAGATGGCATGGGTCCCGAATCCCGAGAACCACCCCCAAGACTCGATCTCGACAACCTCTTGGCGATATTAAAATAGGTTAGTCGTTGAATTAACGCATTAACGGTTGTTTACTCTAAAACTTGACCAACATCATCAAGTAATTGAAATATCTGAATGAAGTCCAAAGCATGGGAAATCATTTTAACAAATGACAACAATTCAAGAAAATGATTTTTTTTATTGTTCATGAAAGTAAGTGTTTGAATGACGATTTTTCATAAGGGCCTTACAGTCACCGAAAATACAATGTGTGCAAATGTATTTTAAATGGAGAACATTTTTACTACTCTGCGCACGATTCTAAAAAAACTACGGAATCGATTTTGACGTGCGAGTAATTATTTTTTGTATTCAATTCCCTATAGTTCCCCTGTCATGAAATTTTGATTTTCATCTTAGCATGATGTTCACAGATACAAACATTTTTTTAACATTTTTTTAAAATTATGGAAAGTCGACTATAAACTGATAATAAGTATCAAATTCAAAAATGTATGTCAGGGGCAGCATAAAGATTTCAATAACGAAAAAAAAATGAGACCTCGCATGTCAAATTGGTTAAGTGGTTTTTTTTGGAATCGTTATGATAGAACTTCACTTACAGGCGAGTTCGTTTAATCATATAATTATCTGATATTTTTTATATGTGGGACTTAAAACCATGCTACACCAGTATAAATGTTTCCAATATTTTTTTCGTGGAAATATTAACGAAAAAAAATGCCGAAATTTTTATGGGGAGCAGCGTAAACAAAACGGTTTGGTGGAGTACAACATTATTAACAGTTAAAAAATCGTTTTCAAAAACTACACAGGGTAGAATAAATATTTATAATAAAAGCTGTATGCGAAGTTTAAGCCAAGGTTACATGTTGAAAGTCATAAGTAAGCGTTTATAACTTTTTACAAAAAAAAAACTGACTTCATAAACTAAAAAGTATAAAAAAATGCATTCTAAGACTGAATCGCCGTATTTCAAAATCGTCGATAGCAGACACGAGTTCTTTATTCAACAACGTGTGATTATTTTCACAAATATTCTTTTGTCGTCAACTTCAAAATACGGGGATTCACTCTTGAATGCATCTTTTTATACTTTTTTTGTTTTTGAAGTCAGTCTTTTTTTTTGTAAAAAATTATTTATTTAATACTTTTTCAATGTCCTTCTGTACGAACATGCAACTATTTATTTTTACAAATAATAGGAATCGTAACCTTTTGATTGAGCTCTCGGAAACTATTGAACTCCATAGCTGCTATAGGTATTTTTGATCACGGCCGTCAGCCCGCAGGCCATCTAGCTAGCACATACCGTTTATCTCGAAATGAAATTTTCTCGATTTTCCGACTTTGCGGGCACAATAGCTCGTGAAAAATAGAAAAACAACAAGAACAACAAGAAATTTGATTGTATTTTTCACAAACATCCTATTTTTTAATGAAAAATTATTATTTACCGCGTATATCAATAAACTAAAAATTGCAATAATTTTTTTGAACTGTTACCATCTTTTGAAAAGATTTTCCCATGCTTCAGAATAACGTTACAATCCATTTAGATGTTTTCATAAATGGATGATTTTTATCAAGCTTCAGAGTGACCGGAACGATAGTACGTTACTTCGACGACGAGACGGCGCATTTCGTGGTTATTGACACAAACAAGGCAATTTTCTGACCTACAACGTAGCCTTACAAAATTGATTAAGTATCAAGCTGCCAGTGTTTAATACCGCCGAGGGGTGAGCTATCCGGTGCTTGGGGGTGATTTTCGGAATCTGGGACCCATGCCACCTTTCAGCAATAAATTGCCCCGAAGAGCGCGCGTCGGTAACTATTTTCGTCGCCGAGATAGCGTTTCCGGGCTGCCGTAGCTTAAGGCCGCTAGGGGGTTGTTGAGTTCGAGTTTTGGGGTGGTTCTCAGGATTCGGAACCCATGCCATCTTTCAGCAATTAATTAGCAATAAATTACCCCGAAGAGCTCGCGTCGGTAACTATTTTCGTCGCCGAGATAGCGTTTCCGGGCTGCCGTAGCTTAAGGCCGCTAGGGGGTTGTTGAGTTCGAGGAGTTCGAGTTTTGGGGGTGGTTCTCAGGATTCGGAACCCATGCCATATTTCAGCAATTAATTACCCCGAAGAGCGCGCGTTCCTAACTATTTTCATCGCCGAGATAGCGTTTCCGGGCTGCTGTAGCTTAAGACCGCTAGGGAGTTGTCGAGATCGAGTCTTAGCAATAAATTATCGCGCCAAGCTCGTTTCGTTAGCTTTCACCATTGCCGAGATAATGCATATGACTGCCGTAGCTTAATATTAAGGTAGGGGGGTGTCGCGTTTCTCGTGAACCGCTGAGCAATAAAATCGATTTTTTGGGTAATAAATTAGCAATTAAATAGTGAAAAATTATGGTACCAGTCCGGACGCTTCACCCTAAAAAAGCTGCCGCAACTTAATATACGTGTCCTAAATAATATTCAATCATAAAATTGGTGACTCGTTGCACTCCGGAGGCTGTATCGTGCTAACAAACTGAAATTTCTTAAAAAATTACAAAAATGTCGTACTTTAAGTACTATATCACCCGTTGTACTGGCTCTGGTGAGTTGAAAATCAATTGGGTTCATCTGTGAGATATCATGCTCAATGTTAAATAACAAAATTGCTTACTTTTTGCACTCCGGAGGCTGTATCGTGCTAACAAGACATGTAACGAAAAGTGGCCGACGACGCCGACGACGACATATACACACAATTTTTTTCTAAAAACCGTTTTTTCGTGTTGTTCATGATAAAAATCGTAAAAATAACTCAAATTTTTTTTTCAAAATTCCAACTTTTTTTGGGGTAAACCAATACTTTTCTCGCATATTAGATAGGTTGGGCGGAAAAGTAAAATGTCATCAGGACCTACAGAGAGATTGTTTTCTTCAACAGGTCTAAATCATTCCACAAGAAGATTCTGTTTGTCTGATAGTACATTTAAAAATTTAGTATTCATGAAAGGAAATTCTTCTTTACTTATAAATAGGCTGGGCCGGATTCGTTATATTCTATTTACATAACCAAACACCTGACTGTATTTCGTAATTTGTATTTTAAATAAAAATAGTTAAAACACTGTATTACGTATTTTATATTTCATGTTTTAAATACATGCGAGATAGTATTTTGTAATTTGTTTCAATTAGAGCATGTATTTTGCCCACCTTTGACTATTATCATTCCTAAGCCTGCAAAAGTGTGAAGGGAAGTTTTTAGTTTCAAAAAATAATTTGAATTTTATTTTGGTTAGTTTTTAACACTCTCATGATCTAATATACACGCCTACTTCTTAAATTATATTCAACTCTCATACATTTATGGTTTGACTATAATAACATTACACAATATTTTGTAAAATTTTCTCGTACTATGAAAACCACAAAGCTCCTGTTATTATTGGAAGTACACCCTCGTATTTTAAGCTGTGATGTAAGAATATACATAACGAATCGATACCTTTTGAAAATTTGCATAATCGTAAGAACTAACAGAACGATGAAAATTTCCGTTGTTCTTCGTTTTAAGAGTTATTTTGAATATGTAAAACAGTAATCTTGGTGTAGCAAAGAAAAGGTGGTTTTCTCCAAGAACGCAACTTCGCAAATCGAATTCTTCAAATTGAACGAATAAGGGGGAACGAACAAATTCAACA
The DNA here is from genome assembly GCA_963921935.1 of Galeruca laticollis. Classification (NCBI taxonomy): domain Eukaryota; kingdom Metazoa; phylum Arthropoda; class Insecta; order Coleoptera; family Chrysomelidae; genus Galeruca; species Galeruca laticollis. The sequence continues at coordinate 202,183,843 of OY998175.1, read as the reverse complement.
ATAATGGATAAATATAAATAAAAAATGAGGAGGGTACGTGGAATTATAAATAAGAACTTATTTGATATAAAAACGTGAGAAAAAAGAACGGATTTTATATGCAATTTTCATATTTGTGAAACGAAAATTCTTAAAAAAATTATAATAATAAAAAATGGAAAATATAGGACTAATTATTTTAAGTCAGTTGAAGAAATTGGTTGGTTTTGTTATTAGACGAATATTTTCAGATTGTTTTGAATTAAGTTTATTTTTATACAACGAAAAATGAATATATACATATTTTGAGATTTTGACATTTTTCAAATAATAGTGGAAATGTGGCTGTGATGGCACACTGGCTTTCTTTCCGATTTAATGGACCTAGGAATAGCACAATAGGTTACCAGCAAATCATTTCGTTAGTTTCCATACTATGTTTAACGGGCTCAAGATATGCCACTATTCGAAGATAAACCAAAAAAACTATTTATTAGTGATTTAAAAAATATTTTGGTGTAGGTATATATCCTATTACTAGTTGAGGCTATGAAAAAAATCAATGTTTCCGTGATTTGGTGGTAACGTTTGTTCAAGCTCAAGTATAGGAGATCATGGCACAATATAGCAACAGATATGATGAGATAGTGTGCCATCATCGACAGAACATTTTTTTTAATTTTTGATATAAAAGCTTCAAGTTATGGATAAACTGATGAACGGGGTGCAAATCCAGTTTGCCTCCTGGATAACGCTAAAGGACTAGATTTAGATGGCAGTCAAAGTCACCACGGGGTATCTCCTGACTACTGATTACACCCTGTACTTTACGATTCAAAATAATCTACAAAACGGCACTTCTCAGTGCCTACCGACCAGATATCTAGGACCATCTGTCCGAATATGCCAGCTAAATATAGAAGGTTTATAACAGAGGTAAAAACCAATGCCTTACCAATATTCTGCTAAGTGTCAACAGCTAAGCAGTTTTTCAAGAAACTGATATCGCAACAGAAGCAGACATGATAACGACAGGAATAATCCACGGCTATACTATTATTGGCACCACCTACCACCATTCACACGACATAACAACTTATACTAGATCAGACATAAAGAACGTTGAGTTAATTTCCACCGAGGTGGTCAATGACATCCACCAAATAATAATCGACATAGGAGGAATTAAGGTCCTAAATATATACAAGCCACCAAACACGCAGTGGCAAAACGATTCTATACCTACCTTGCTCCACCCAGCAGTTTATGCTGGAGACATTAACAGCCATAACACACTTTGGGGATATAAATGGAATGACACCAACGGGGTAATACTTTCAGAATGGGTAGAGGCCGCAAATGCTCACCTAATATTTGATGCCAAGGATAGAGAATCGTTCGATTCTTCTAGATGGGGACGAGAATGTAATTCTGACTTATGCTTCGTTTCTTCCAATGAATCTGATATACCTCTCGACATTTCCGAAAAAGTTTTGGAGGATTTTCCATATAGCCAACATCGCCCGATAATGCTGGAGGTGGGCCATCAAATACCAATCATAAAAGCTTATCCACGTCCTCGATAGAACTTTAGTAAAGCCGATTGTGAATCCTTTGCTAAGGACAGAGGGCTTCCACCTATCCCCGGGAACCATCGCCAGTTCGTTAGAGCGGTGATTGCTGTGGGTAGGAGGAATTTTCGGAAGGAATATATTCCAGCCTGGACGGAGGACAGCGATAGACTGTACAGGGTTATTGGTTATAATTTGACCACCCCTTTATTTCTTTTGAGCGTACAGATACAAAAAAAAGTTTTGAATAAAAGTAGAAGAATAAATGAATTTTAATAAAAAGTACTTTGCACACCAATAGCGTTTTTGAATTACGGGGTATAATATGGAAATATATATTTTTAAATAGAACGCCCTGTATATTATGACATATTCGGATAGTGCCTTTTTTCTGATAACAAAAATATATACTTTCATAGGTCTAGCTTTCATACTTACCAAAGTAATGAACGGTACATTCCTAAGTATTTAAGTTAGTATTTAGCTAAAAAAGTAGTTGGCTATGCATGGCTCACTGCACTTGTTGATATTAACTGTCAAAACTAAGTAACTTCTAAAGTAATAGACAGTGAACGTTTGAAAAATAGGCGACTGGGTGTTACAATTACAAACAACATAAAAAACAATACATTGTTTATTACGAAATACAATACAATAGCAAACAACATAAAAAGCAATACAGTGTTTATTACAAAATCGAAACCGATTTGATATTTTCATAAATTTTACGCAAACTAAAGTAAGTGCTCAAAATGACCGTCGTTAGTTTCAATACAAAGTTCATACCTCCTCCTTAAATCTTCTATACAGTTTAAAATTTTATTAACATTTAGATTGTTAAGAAGTTCAATTTCAGCTTCAATTTTCTCTCTAATTATTGCAATACTGTTACTGGCATCGGAATAAACTTTTTCTTTTAAATAGCCCCATAAAAAGCCATCTAAAGGCGTTAAATCAGGACTATTTGGCGGCCATTGAATCGTGCCATCATTACCTATCCAAGTTGCGAACTCATTATTTAAGTGTTCTCGCAATTCTCTTACATTATGTGGAGGTGCTCCGTCTTGTTGCCATATTATGACATTAAGCGCATCTTCTGGAAATTCCTTAAGTAAATCATCAACTTGTGGTAGAATGTGCTATAGCTAGCAATTGGTTGTATTTGTTACGTTAGTTAGTTTATAATTTTGACAGATAACATCAACAATATTGCAGTAAGACATGCATAGCCAACTACGTTTTTTAGCTAGATACTAACTTAAATGCTTTCGGAATTTACTGCCTATTATTTTGGAAATTATGAAAGCTAGATCTATAAAAGTATATATTTTTGTTATGAGAAAAAAAAGACCTCTCCGAATATGTCATGATATACAGGCCCCTAATGCAAAAACGCCACTGGTGTACAAAGTATATTTTATTTAAATTCATTTATAATAGCACAACTTTTATTTGAAACATTTTTTGTATCTGTATGGATAAGAGAAATAAAGGGGTGGTCAAATCATAACCAATAACCCTGTACAAGGAATTTATCGAATCCGGCGATAAACTTATCGAGAGCCTAAACAATGGAAGATTGCAGAAACGGCGGGGGACCTTGGAGAAAATGGATGTTAAACATTCTAGTCGCAAGGCATGGTCTCTATTAAGGAAACTTGGTAGCACCACCCTCGTTACTAAGCCGAAGGAAAAAATCTCGCCTATTCAAATAGCAGAACACATGGTCCACACATCTAGAGCACCTTCATTTAAGGAACACTCTCGCCGCGTGAAGCGCGAATAACACAAACTTGAGGAAATCTGTCATTATCAACCCGTCTCCTGCTCAGTTCACTTTAGATGAAATAAATGAGACCATCGGAAGTCTGAAGACGGGGAAAGTCGCAGGCTTTGATGCAATACACAATGAGTTCCTTATCAATACCGGCCCAAATGCCAGAAAATGGTTACAAAGATTTATCAATACCATCTTGCAATCAGGAACTCTCCCTTCCCGAGTTCAAACTATCTAAAACTATAGCTCTCCTAAAACCGGGGAAACCAGATCACCTTCCAAGTAGTTACCGTGCTATCATCCTACTCAGTGCAACGTACGAGATGCTGGAACGACTTTTATATAACAGAATAAGTCAAACAATTCTGAGTGACATCCTCGTCGTGCAAGATGGATTCAGCCCAGGTCGCAGCTGTTGTGACCAAGTCCTTGCTCTTACAAATTTTATCGAAAAGGATTCCAAGAGGACCTGGAAACCTCAGTGGTCCTCGTAGACCTTACAGCAGCCTATAATACCATGTGGAGGGAGGGGATGCTTCTGAAATTATTAACTACCAAACGGTGCACTAAAACGACCAGCCTCATTAACACACAGTTCATAGTGAACAAAGACAACCAGTGCAGCACAAAAAGAATACTCAACAACGGGTTACCCGAAGGATCTGTATTGGTAACGTTACTTTTTAACCCGTATATTGCGTATCTGCCTCCTACCAGGAAGTTTGGTTATGCGGATAATCTTGCGATTGCCGTGCAACACAAGAATATCACCGCAACAGAAAATACCTTACCACACTGGGAGTCAATTTTCGAGAATGGAGATTGAAGCCTAGTTTGAACAACTCTTGCTGTTTTCACCTAAATAGAAAAAAAGCTAACACAAAGCTTAGTGCGTACTTCGACGGAGCACTTCTCCACCATAACCCAACTCGAAAATATCTTGGTATCACCCTGGGCCGGAGTTTAAGTTACAAAAAACATCTCACCAGCACGGCCGCAGGAACAACATGGGATGCTGTTGCAGACACCCTGAGAAGCAGTCACACCAAACTACTGGATGTGCAACTAAATGATTCTATGCGCAACAACTCGGGCACCCTAAAATCAATACCACTGTATTGGCCACCTGTTCCATGTTATATGGAGCAATAGTCCAATTAAAAACAACAAAAGTGATCTGATTTTTGCTGAGGCGATGTGATGTATGAATTACTATAGCTTTTTATCTCAGGAATTCAGTTCTTAACAAATTATTGAGATTCGCCCCCGGGAAGGGGTTGAAAATCATTATAAAATCATAAAAATCGCAATATATCGAGAATTAAAGGAATTCTGATGAAAAGTTTTAGATAAAAGTTGTAGAGAAAAAAAATCTGCTTCTGCAACGTTAAATCAATTTTCTTCTATGAACAAGAGAAGTGTCATTAAAATGATTTGAAATTTTTGCGCCTCCTCTATCCTGAAACTGACCTATGGCGTATTTATCTGTATTTCATATTCGCACGTGTTGATCAGATTGCCATGATGCCAGACTTCCTTTCTGTCCTGAGAAATAAACGTCTTTTCATTTTTAATTTCATTTGTGAAGTTATTTTTAATTAATAAATGAAAATTATTGATATAAATCGGATGTAAGTTAAGTTGATGACTTTGTTTTTGTTTGTAAACCAGTGATTGTATGTTAAAAATAATAATTGTGTTTTCATTATTTTGGAAATATTATGCCTTGTTTTATTTTTCAAGAGTTCATAACATAAACCTATGGACAGTTTATTATAAACACAAATGTTCATGATTTACCGTTTCCCGAGAAATATTTATTCAGCGTTACTAAAAATTGTGTGATTTCGTGATTAGTATGTTATGGGACGTTTCTTTTACCAATATAAAAACTTAATGTACATAATAACTCGGTTTTAGCGCTTTCAGCCTGTCTTTGTGTCGAGTGGAAGATGGTAATGCAATGGGAAGAGAGATGCATGTTTGTTTATGTTTGTGGGTTTTCGGGGATAAATAAAAACTATAGATATATACAAACAGTCTGTTATTAGTATCCGTCGGAATAAGTTAATTTCATGAACTATTATTACTTTTATCTAACTATGTGGTGGTTATCGTAAAATTAAGTATAAACATTAAAACTAAAGTATTACATAAATCACCGTAGAAGTTCCCATTTGCATAAATGTACAATAGTTATACGTATACAGTGTGAAAATTAAGAATTAAGGACTATTATCTGGTTAATTTTCTGGTAAGTAACAATAAAATTGATTACGATTTGTAGTGTAGGTGAATTACTTTTTTTTTTGTTCTATTTATACACTATAGTACACTTGTTTTGGACTAAAAAATAGTTTTTTTGCAAATACATATTTATAAATATAAAAAAGTTAGAATGTCGGAATTTTGATTAAAGAACTGTTTTAAGAAAAACAATGTCTGATGAGCGCTTTCATATTGTTATTTTAAAGTATTCTGTTTGGATTCGTTATTTTTTTCTGTTATATAAATTATCTGGAAATATTTTGCTTCCTTCACTTCCTAGACAAATCTTATGTTTCTCTATTCAATTTTTTTTTAAGATTATACCTATAGCATACAGACAGGCAGTCTGTTAGTTTAATTGAATCTCCAATTTTTTCTTAATCTTTTTGTCTACAATTATTAATAGATGGTATACTCGTATTGTTCGCCTTTAAACTGAAATATTTAAATATTTTTAATGCTTATTACACATTGAACATACTTTTTATATTTCAAATACAGTTATAATGGAGACAGCGATAAATCAACCCGATTGGCAGATAGAACGGATGGTTATGGAGGAACAGCAAACCTATTTAAAAACTACATGAAAGGCAAAAAAATAAATTTAAATCTGAATGTCCACGAACATATCTCAGTTTGTGCCGCTCGAATAGAAATATGTAAATCATCAAAAATCTCAATACTATCCTTATACTGCCCGCCAGGTATAAATATAAACAGCAACGATTGGGAAAACATATTTACTACTATACATTCTCCCGCTATTCTTGCAGGCGATTTTAACGCCCACCATGAAGCCTGGGGATCGCACAAAAACGACCAAAGAGGGAGACAGCTAGCTAATATTATAGACAACCAAGAACTAATACTTCTAAATGATGGATCACCGACTAGACTAACACACAACGAACACAAATCTGCAGTAGACCTAACTTTTTCTTCACCTAATATATCCAATAAAATAACCTGGAAAACGCACGCGGACACCTTAGGATCAGACCACTACCCAATCATAATGGAACTCGCTGTCAAAAATAAAACCGAAGATAAGGAATGTACCATATACCCCTCCAGCAGATGGAATATAAAAAAAGTCGATTGGAATTCTTATAAACAGAACATTGACAACTTCTTTGCACAAGACAATCCCATTTTCAGCAACATCAATGAGAAATACTCATACTTTATGGAAGGAATAAATAGTTCAGCAAATAATTTTATCCCAATAAATAAACCATTTAAACCAAGAGGTGGAAAAATAACACCGTGGTGGAATGATGAGTGCGATGAAGCAATTCGGGCAAGGAAAAATCAATGATAACATATAAAAATACCAGCACACTGGAAAACTTCCTGTCTGCAAAAAATGAAGCTGCCAAAACTAAAAGAATTCTAAGAAAAGTGGCAAGACAATCCTGGAATACATCTTGCAATAACCTCAACAAAAATACGCCCATGACTCAAATATGGAATCAAGCAAAAAAAATGAAAGGAAATCTAACTAACCGAACCAAGTCTACAGATGACAACTGGGTAGAACCGTTTTTAGACAAAATTACATCCCCAATGGTACTATTAAATCCCAAGGAAATAACAACAGCAAAGCAAGCAGAAGATACACCAGAAATTTTCCAGAGGAGCCTGGAATTTGGGGAATTAGAAAATGCTCTCAATATTTCAAAAAATACGACACCTGGAGAAGATGACATTAAATATGCAATGCTGCTACATTTACCTAAAAACGCCAAAATGTTTTTATTGGAAATATTGAACGAAATATGGTCAACCGGGAATTGCAACATACAAGATTGGAAAAAGGTGATAATCATTCCAATTCTAAAACCTGGGAAAAATCCCGAAGATGAATCTTACAGAGGAATATCGCTTCTCTCATGTGTTCTAAAGACCTTTGAAAGAATAATCAAAAATCGACTAGAGTTGTGGATAAACCAGAACCAAATATTACCCATAACCCAATATGGATTTAAAAAAGGATTCGGCACAATTGACGCGGCATCACACATTACCACAGATATACAGAACACATTCTCAGAAAATGGATACTTAATTGCAACATTCTTAGACCTTCAAAGTGCCTACGATACAGTCAACATCCCAAAAATAAAAGAATTGAACTTCCCAGAACGAATCTGTAACCTATTATGTCAAATGCTATCAAATAGGAAAGTATATATTAGACACAATAATTCCCTAATCGGACCACGACATACCTCACTGGGACTACCTCAGGGATCAACATTATCTCCTCTATTATTTAATAAAGTGCACAAAAGCAATAAACTTCCTGAAAATGATTACGAGGACGTGGTGGGGAGCTAGTCTAGACATAGCACTTTTGTTCTACAGAGCGTACATCCGATCTATAATGGACTATGGAAGCATACTGTACGGATCAGCAAATGACACAAACCTAAAACAACTAGATCTTATTCAGAATAAAGCCCTTAGAATTTGCATTGGAGCAATGAAGTCTACACCTGTCGAAGCTATTAAAGTGGAAGCAAAAGATCCGCCACTAAAATTGAGAAGAAAATACTTGGCCGAAACAATGATTTTAAAATGCAAATTAAAACAGTCGCCACTAATCCATAAAATATCTGTTTTAAACTGCAACGATTTGACAAAAACATACTGGATAAAAAAAAATTCTCCCCCACTTTGTATAGGTTTTCGTAATAGGGTAAAGCGAGGAGAGATGGAACACGTTTTACAAAATATTTAATATTTTTTATATTTAAAAAAATAAAAAACTTAAAAAAATACAGTAAACTAATAACAACTCTGGCATTTTCTTGGTAGAATTAAAAAAACAAACCACTTATCCTAATGGCATAAAAAATAAAAAACTGAAATGCTAAATTGGTCCGACTGTCCTACGTAGGGTAGGAGAGATGGCTCATTAGGAGTAGGATAGATGGACCTCCAACTTATAACGTTTCTTTTTTGTTGCGGAAACTCCGCATGTTTGACAAATATTGTTATAAGATGTGCAGCCCTCGTGTAGCCATCTTGAACAAAATATGCACTTAATCCGATCATCATTTTTCTTTATTTTTCGGTAATCTTCGTTACACCCAACGCATTCATTTTATAAATCGCTAAGATGTTCCTCATCACTCGACGAATCATTCAAAATCACGTCTTCGGACTCGGAAGAAGAAGAGTCGTTTTTGATTTTTTTTACTCGATTTCCGCTGTATAATGGTTTTTCATTCTTCCTTTTCTTTGGATTTGTAATTGACTCAACCCTTCTCTTCTTTTTCGTTTCAATATCTTTTCTTTTTTCTATATACGTGGACGAAGATAGAACTCCTCCTAGATTGGCTCGAACTTTTCTCATACCTGGAGTAATATTAGGGACAGGCGAAATCTGGTCAAGGGTTTTTCCCGGTGTAATATCCGGCTCGTCCCTTTTGCGTTGGTTATTTGTTTGAGGGGAGTCTGGTTTTTCGATGGTTTTTTCCTGGTGCTGTACTCCTGAACATCCTGGTTGAGGATCAGGGACATGAATATTTTGTTCCACTATTTCGTTACCAGCAGTCTGATGAATGGGATCTCTTGTTTGCTGAAGTAAAAATGCATAGTCCGGTATGATATCTGGGTTGAATGGTGATATCCCTGTTGCTTTAAAAACCGATACTGCATTGTTCACAGTTGCGGATTTTCCCCAAGCATCCCCCAGGAGTTTACCAAATTGCAGCCTATTGAGGTTTTTATTAGGATCGGCTAACACCATTCGCCGGCAGGCCTTATTAAAGTATCCCTTGAGGCTCTTAAAGAATGCTCGATCTAGGGGTTGAAGATAATGGGTGCAATGGGGAGGCAAACAAAATATTATTATGTCATTTCTGTCTGCAAATTCCAAGGCGTCGATATTGGTGGTATGAGAAGTGTGACCATCTAAGATCAGCAAAACTTTTCCTGGTGGTTTGCGCGGGAAAAAGTGTTGTGTCAACCATTCATAAAATATTTTAGAGTTGACATACGCGGACTTTTCGGACATGCATATTTGAGATCCTGGAGGCATCCCTTCAGCCCATTCACTTCTTTTGTTCTTCCCTTTCAAAATACAATAAGGGGGCAAAAACACCCACTCTGCATTGCAACAAGCGATTACACTTATTGTTTCCCCCTTTTCACCAGGGCTTACGGCTGGTACGCTTTTAGAACCCGTTGCTGCAAGCACATGTTCAGCTCTAGTATTGAGTTGGAGTCCAGTTTCGTCGGTGTTAAAAAGGTGCCCAGGTTTGTCGAATAATTCATTTACGGTAAGAACATTCTCAAGTAATTCAAAGTATTTGAGCACAGTTTCCCTCGACATCCCTGTGGCTATGGCTACAGAAGTGTTTTCTGCTTTACGACCGGTGATGTCTGGATTTCTTCGCAAGAATGAGTGTAACCACACTCTGCCAGCTTAGCCTGAAAATAATAGAAATATAGAAACATTAGCCTAATATCAAAACATATTAGAAACTTCTTACCGTCCTTAAATGTATGTTTAATTCCAAGCTTCTCTGCCAGATTAAACGCCAGTCTTCGCACTTCTGGTCTTGTGGGCGCAAAGCCATGTTTCTGCAGTTTCTTAATATGTCTGGACAGCTTTTCTTCAGTAGATTTCCCCAAACAACTATCTGGGCCCAGCCGATCTGTTTTTTCTAAGTTATTCGTTGAAATTCTACGTTCTAATGTCGTTTTTGGAATATGAAACGAATGAGCCGCTTAATTTAAACTCATTTCACCATTTCTGAAACCATAAAACCTGATCCCATCTCTCCTAAAAGCGTAGGATAGATGGACCAGGCAATATTTACAAAACGAAACTCTATAGACTCTTGTTTTGAGGTTATGTATGCACCAGAAAGCGCCTCTTACTACTACTAAGCACTAAATTAGGCCAAAACTTACCTTAGAGTGAGTTAATTAAGGAACAAAATATTCTCAGCAAAATTTTTCGTGTCGCCAAAAACAATGGCCCCATGTAACTAACAAAAACAATGATAAACAACGCAACAAGTTGATTTAAAAAGCGCGACTGTGAACTACGGCTATGCCCACGTGACCAGATCGGACATTGTTGCCACGATCCAAAAAATTTCGCGAGTAGTCCGTCTCTCCTGCTTTGCCATCTCTCCTCGCTTTACCCTACGAGCAACACGACATTGATGCAACATACGAGAGATAAATACTTTTAATTATATCAAAATAAACCGAAAATTATAATACCTAAATACTTTGAAACTGCTTCTTATAATCAAAATTTACTCGAAAGGATTACAGATAATAACGAAAGTAACATGGCAGTATACACTGATGCATCAAAGAATGAGTTAGGTACTGGGTGTGCATTTTATATCCCCGAAGGAAAAATAGAAAAGAAGTTCAAAATCAATTCCCATAGTTCGATTTACACTGCAGAGGCATACGGAATATTGAAAGCCTTAGAGTACTTAGCATCACAAAACCAACATAAAAACATTACGATATTTTCGGACTCACTTTCCGTCCTACAGAGTATAAATAAACCAAACAATCCAAGCTCCCTTGTATCTCATCCCGTATATTTACAAAATTCAAGTCATCCTAGGGCAACTCACTTCAAGGAAATTCGACATACAAATGGCTTGTGTTAAAGCTCACATAGGCATAAAACAAAACGATCACGTAGATATTTCAGCAAAAGAAAGTATCGACACAGGAGAATCATATTTTGAGAATAATTGCCACTCGGATTGCATTAACATATGAAAAAACAATTTGTATAAAAAATGGACCATACATTGGGAGAACTATTGCAATAACAAAAATTCACAGTATACTCTGTTACAAAAATACATACCAAAAAAATGCTGGTACAGGAACACTACTTACAGCCGTAGACAGACGGTCTGCTTAATAAGAATGCGATTTGGACATGCCTCTTACCCCGCTCATCTCAACAAAATCAAAGTAATAACATCTCATCTATGCGAAGAGTGTAATGAAAGGGCTGACTTAGACCACATCTTCTTAAAATGCAAGAAATTCGAAACTCACAACAACATCTTAATAGGAGATCTTAGAGAACTTGGGATTGAATTCCCAATCAACATGCCATTCCTTTTGGGCACCAATAACAAAAAGGTCCTTGACGTAATAATCAAATTCATCAATAAGACTAATATATTTATCTAGAAAGTCCATTGTTAGTTGCTAATACCTATGTTTTGTACCCATATGTATATATACCTTCTTATCCGTGGTCCTCCTGTGTTGTTAGAATAATGCCTTGATTGACCCCTAGGCGAGAAGCGTGTGACCTTGTCTTTCCTCATAGTCAATATAACTCCTAAGCATGTACACAAACCCAAACCCATACAATACTTATTGCGATTTTATCAACAGTGTTCCTGGCTGCATGGATTCACTCCTAATGCCAAAAAAAAATCAATAAAATCAACCCGATTACCTACATTAGAGAGGCCCTCAAGTTCTGGTTCTGCGAGTGGTTGTGTTCTTCTGATTTTAAATCTTTATGCTTTAATTGCGGCAATATTTGTGATTCCCGTCGCAATAGACATCTAATGAGGGTAGTACAGAAGGAATCTTATAAAGATCGCGTAATCAATGTAGGTAATCGTCGAACTGATCACTTGGGAAAAAATGTGTTGCTCAGATTAGGTGAAATTACTTCACTAGTAAAAGAAGGGGCACGATATTACATAAAATGTAGCAATCGCGTCCTTCAAATTGTTCAAGCTGAACGTACCAAATCACCTGCAAGAGCTTTGAACAGTACTGCCTTTCGAAAGGTGTGTGACTATATTAAACAAAGTCAAATATTTGAGTTTTCTTTAGCCAAATTAACCAAGCAAATGGGAGATCAGTGCTTTTCCAATACTCTGATCTATAACAAATTAAGAAATGAATATGGATCGGATATCTACAATCAACAGGAACGTGGGAAGGCAACAATTATTCGCTACAAATATTATGATTTTTGGGGATATGTGTAAGAAATATTATAGGGGGGAGGATCTTCTAGAACCAGAGAAACATAAAGTGTTAAACGTCGCAGTGAAATTGTTGAAAAAAGATATTAAAAACCATGACTATTCGAATGACAGCTACCCACCAGGAATAGACATTCTCGAAGATGTAGAAAATGATATCCCTGAATCAATATCAACTTTTTTGGGAAATTTATTAGAAGGCGAACAAAAAGACCATATAGATAGCTTTAAAATGAGGCGTTCCACCTTCGCTCACGTATAATATCATCTATTTGTAGGCAGACATTTATATCCACGCTTCAGCTAGCAGTTGGTACTTATATCTACAGGAAGACAGGATCAAAACAAGTTATTGATCTTTTGAATAGGATGGTCATCTGTGTTCCATATTATCATTTGGTGCAATTTGTAATGTCTATTGTCTTAAATCCACCAAAAATTAAAATTGAAGAAGGGGTCCACAATACAGACCATAACGTTAATACTCTAGATGGCCATGACACGTTCCACTGCCTGGGTGGTATTGCAATTTACACGCCTGACAATGACGTATCATATGAAGGTCGTATAGAGAGAGTGAAAAAACATAATTCTGCTACATCTGCAGCAGTTGGAATAAAAAGCAGTATTAAAGCGATAACATATTCCTATTTAAATGCAAAAGGATTGGAGACGGTTACGTATAGTGACACTACAAAACTAGCTTTGTCAACTTCAGTATCATTACCGTCGGCATACGCTGTGCTTTTATACTACGGATATCGAACTTACTCACTCCCATTTTGATGCTAAATTCAGTTGGCAGCAAAGGTGGCTCCAAACTGCACCCCTTAAATGGCATCAAGTCCTAAATTTGAACGCAACACCAATTGGCTTCGATTTACACCGTAACACTTTGTTGATCGATAACTACGTTCCTTTTCAAAATTATATCTTCAACTGTTTTTAAATTATCGTCCGTTAAAAAAATGTATGTCATCACAGCTGGATCTCCCCTACATAGTCCTATTTCTAATTATTTGGAAGACATTCCATACAAAAAATAAATACTATATCAAAAATAAATGAGATTTCAAAAACAATTAAATATATAAAAACTTGTATCAAACTAAGTTAGGTTCAATTGACTTAACAATAATATTTGTTTAATTTATTGACCTATTTTGTTACACCCTATACATTAATTTTGATTTCTCCGAATATACCTGTATTCAAAAAAAGAAAGATATTTGGAAAATTAAACGGGAAAGCAACTTTTTAATAAGATTATAAAAATACCTACTTAAATAAAAATGTTTATTGCCGTCGTTAATATAATATCCAGACCATTAAGGAATCTGTAAATAAAAATAACGGAATCGAATGATACTTTTTAAATGGCTTTTAATAAAAATCCGGAATCTCGAACAAGCTCGTTTTATGACTTTATTAAATTAGTGAAAGGGAAAAAGGGGATGTTTGTTTGATCTGGAGCGTATCCGTATTCCTTACTTCAACAGTTAATTTTGTACAAACAACTGACATAAACCCCGAGTTAAGACTAAAATTTAATTACTGTTTCGTAGTTCTACCATCTGCATCCGCTTCAATATTTACCTTTGGATATCGGATAACTGCAAAAATTGGATAATTAGAGCTTGGAATAGGTGGAAAATTTAGTGGAACTATTTGGATATGTGTATTATATTTTCTTTATCTAAGGTAACATACATTGTATTAATGAAGTTTGTTTTTGAGGCTAGTTTAAAATTTTAAAAATGTACATTTCTTGTCTTTTTCCTATGTAAGGGCTATATTACAAAATTATAGCTTTTCTTGCTTTTACTTATGAAAAGAACCTTGATCCCTGCTGGATGAATTATAGTTATAATAATAATAATCATAATAAAGTGGCACCTGGAAGCTCAAGCCAAGCCTCGGATACATCGGCCCCTGGGGCTGCAGCCGATGTTAACAAAGGACAGCCCTCGGTGGGAAGAGAATCGGATGGTGATTCCCCACCGTATGGACCATCTGAAGCATCAACAACTGGACGAGAGCGACATAATGCTGCCAGATGTGTTTCCCGCAGGCAACTCGGGACCACTCAGGCAGGAGCACCTAGGCGAAGAATACAGTGGACAAGCGATATGAATGAAGCTATTTTAAGACTATATTACCGCCTAACATTGTGTGAAACACAGCTAATAGGGTACAGACAGAACTTACGTGACGCTTTTGTTCGCCAATTTCCAACATTGGAGCACGTGACCGAACAAAATGTAGCTGATAGAAGAGCAGCCTTATTCCGGAGAAACCTAATTCCTGAATTAAGAAGAAATGAAATAAAGGATGAAGTGCAACGAGAACTCGACGTCAATGGGGAACAAACAAATGCTGCTATTGAGGTAACCCCAGATGTACCACCCAACAATATAGTCAATCAGAAGACACCTATAGACAACAGCAACGACGAAAATGAACAAGACGGGAAGCTATATAGATTGGAGGAGAAAATGATACAAGAATTCAATAAGGCAAAAATATTATATAATGGGATTGAACCTTCCCAGAAACCAAAGATACCAAAGCAATATGGAAGCCGCAAACTAGAGCAATTAATATCTATTGCGAACGAAAAGGTGTTAACCAATCAGATAGTACAAGGTATAGAGAACTATGAAGACCTGTGCCACTGTTTATATAGCACAGCAGTTGCAATAGTAATATGTAATGGGGGGAAGATGAGAGAGAACCAGAGTATGGAGACAAACAAGCCAAACATAGAAAGAACCCCTCCATGGCAAACTAGATTGGAAAAGAAGATAGAAGAACTCAGGAGGAACATTGCTGTCCTGACTGCCTTTACTAATGGAAGCAGAAGCAAAAGAATGAAGAAGAAGGTTGGAAAGATTAAGAATGTATACAGAACACACACACAATATGACCCTCTAAATAACAATATTGCGACAGTGCTGGACACAATGAAACAAAAGCTCAGTGTATACGCACAAAGATTACGAAGATATAAGAAAAGTAAGGAACGCAGAGACCACAATGTGCAATTTGGGAGGAACCAGAAAATATTTTACAAAAATATCCAACAGCAGATGCCTGAGAAAAACCAAACCATACCCCCAAACGAAGAAGAGATGCAAACATTCTGGGCAAACATATGGCCAAAAGAGGAACACTTTAACAGAGACGCACTCTGGCTGAAAAAAATTGAAGATAAATCAAATAGGATACAACCAATGGCAGAGACAATTATAACACCTGAAACGCTGAAGTTTGTGATTGATAAACTCAAAAATTGGAAATGCCCGGGAGTCGATACTATTCAGAACTTTTGGATAAAGAGAATTCACGCCTTGCATGGAAAGATGCTAGAACTGATAAACCGATTTTTGGAGGATGGAGACTCAGTACCAGAGCTATTGTGTGAGGGAAAAACACTGCTGATATTAAAAAAAAAGGATGTCATCTCACCCAGCTGATTACAGACCAATTACATGCCTTAATACGTTTTACAAAGTAATAACAGCCTGCATTGCCGAAAATATTACAAAACATTGTGACTCCAACAACATCCTAGGTGAAGAACAGAAAGGTTGCAAGAAAGGGTCATTGGCGTGTAAGGAGCAGTTAATCATAGACCAGATCATAATGTCAGAAGCCATAACGAAGCAGAGAAACTTATTTACAACCTTTATAGATTACCGCAAGGCGTATGACTCCTGTCCCCACGACTGGCTTCTGAAAGTCCTGGAAATTTATAAAATAGATAAGAAACTGATCACCTTCCTGGAAAAGATCATGAAAAAGTGGCGCACGACCTTAAACCTGAAAACACCTCAAATAGCTTACACCACAGTAAAAATACAGATAAGAAAAGGTATATATCAAGGAGATACATTAAGTCCACTGTGGTTTTGTATGGCCCTAAACCCGCTAACGGACCTGTTAAATGACACGATGAAAGGATTTGAGATGAAGGATGAAAACGGATAAAAGCACAAGATCAGCCATCTACTCTACATGGACGATCTCAAACAATACGCAGCAACAAAGACAGGGCTTCAGTACCAACTAAAAGTAACCGAAAGTTTTTCCGAAGATATAAAGATGAGATTTGGGGTAGATAAGTGCAAAATCCAAAGTATAAACAAAGGGAAACTCAACCAAAACCTAACATATGAAACGGCCCACCAGGAAACAATAACGTCAATGAATACGGATGAGCTGTATAAATACTTAGGGATGAACCAGAGCAAAACTGTCGAGCATACGCTGATTAAACAACAACTTAGGAGCGAGTTTCAGAAAAGAGTGAGAAGGGTATTGAAAACATCTTTGAATTCCAAGAACACTACCATCGCTATCAACACATACGCCATAGCAGTCATCACTTATTCTATGGGAGTTGTGAAATGGAGCAATACAGACCTGGAAGATATGGACAGATGGATCAGAGGTCAACTGACCAAGTTTAGAAGCCGTCACCCGAAAAGTGCTGTGGAAAGAGTTTATATACCCCGCAAAGAAGGTGGATTGGGCATAGTAAACCTCTATGACATGAACATTCGTCAAATTAAATCAATGAGAAGCTATTTCCATAGGAAAGCAAGGACTTCCGTTCTTCATAATATAGTATGCTCTCAAGATGATAAATACACCCCATTGAACCTAACTAATAACTGTGACATTCACCCAACATCTGTACAAGAAAGACGAGAAGCATGGCAGAGGAAAGCACTGCATGGAAGACATCCTACTATCCTAGCCGCAGAGGGTACAGATAAAAAGTGGTCGAATCACTACTTACGAACAGGATACCTTTTCCCTGAAACTGAAGGGTTCATGATCGCCATACAGGATCAGGTTGTACCAACTAGGAACTATCTCAAATATATTATTAAAGATCCAACCGTGATAGATGACACTTGTAGAATGTGTGGCAGGATGGGGGAAACCATCCAACATATAACTGGAGGATGCAGCTCCCTCGCCGCATCTGAGTACAAGAAACGCCACGATCAAACAGGAAAGATAGTTCACCATGCTCTGGCTTCTAAATATAACTTGATACCCGGAACAGAAAAACTCACCTATAAGTATACACCAGGAAGCATCCTAGAAAACGTCCACTACAAATTATACTGGGATAGAACAATATTTACTGATCGGACAAATGAAGCAAACCGGCCGGATGTGGTTCTTTGGAGCCTGAGAGAAAAACAGGTATGGATTATCGACTTCGCAGTTGTGAATGATAACAACATGGAAAACACAATCAACCTAAAGCTTCGAAAATATGATGACCTCGCTCAGTATATCAAAGAGCAGTGGAAAGTAGACCAAGTTACTATCCTACCCATGGTCCTATCCACAACAGGCATTGTACCACGGCAGCTTGGTAAGGCTGTGGATACTCTTAAAATCAGTCCATCTGCAATTGGAAAGATGCAGAAAACAGCTATTCTTGGCACTTGCACCATTGTAAGGAAAGTACTGGGAAAATAACGCTAAAAAGTGGAAGGTCAAACATGCTTTGATAGATTTATATCTGTATATTTGAATAAACCACACTCAGACCAAAAGGCCTGAGTTTATGTAAAATGCCTTAAGAAGAGAACTAGTTAAAATAATAATAATAATAAGAAAGCTTTTGACTCTGTACCTCACCCCTGGCTGATAAAAATACTGGACATATATAAGATACATCCGATGATTAAATCGTTTCTTACGCACGTAATGACAACATGGAGAACGAGAATACATCTGACAAAAAAGGATGAAGAAATAATAACAGAGAATAATAAAATCAATAGAGGTATCTTCCAAGGAGACTCGCTCAGCGCCCTATGGTTCTGTATGTGCCTGAATTCCTTATCAAATGCATTAAATGACAGACACAAATCATGAATTCCAAATCAAACATCAAAAAACAGTTAAACACACCATCAGCCACCTACTGTACATGGATGATATCAAATTATATGCTCCATCTCCATCACAAATGAAAAACTTGCTCAACGTTACAGAACATATCACAAACGACATAAAAATGGAATTCGGAATCAACAAATGCAAAATACTACACATAGAAAGCGGAAAAGGGAAGGAAGAGATAGAGACAGAAATACTGAACGATGAAGAACTAAGAAACATGCAACAAAATGAAACATACAAATACTTAGGATTCCAACAGAACACATGGATAAACCATACAGAAATAAAAAAAACATATTGTACAAGAATACAAAAAACGACTAACATTACTAATGAACACCAGGCTCAATTCCAAAAACCTCTTGAAAGCAATAAACACATACGCAATTCCCCTCCTTACATATTCATTCGGGATTATCAAATGGACGAAAACTGACCTTGAAAACATCAACAGACTTACGAGAACAGAACAAACAAAACATAGAAACCACCACCCACACGCATGCAAAGAAAGAATAACAATAGGAAGAAAAGAAGGAGGAAGAGGAATGATGGATGTTGTCACAGTACACACAAAACAGATACAAAAACTCAGAAATTTCTTCTATAGTAAACAGTCATTATTACATAGAGCAATTGTACAAGCAGGCAGAGAATACACACCTCTCAACCTCCCTCACACGCAGCAAATATACAATACACCAACGCAACAGCAGAAGATAGAAGAATGGACACGGAAAAAATTACATGGTAAACATACTTACAACATGAAAAATGAATACATCAGTAAGACTGACTCGTACAAATGGCTCCAAAAAGGTGAACTCTATCCTGAAACAGAAGGCTTTACATTGGCGATCCAGGATCAGGTTATCGCTACAAGAAATTACAAAAAATACTTAATGAAAAACCCTAACACCACAGACGACAAATGCAGAAAATGCTACCAATTCCCCGAAACAATCGACCACATTACGGCAGAATGTAAGTTGATGGCTGGATCTGAACATACTAATAGACATAATACAGCGGCAAAGATCATACACCAGCAGCTTGCACTACAACATAAACTCATCATCGAAACACAACCATATTACACATACACACCACAAACAATATTGGAAAACGAAGAATACAAGTTATATTGGGATATAACTATTCATACAGACAAAACTGTAATACATAATAGACCGGATATAACATTACAAATCAAAAAAGAGAAGATCACCTACATTATTGATATTGCTGTTCCATCTGACAATAATATAAACAACAAATACAGAGAAAAGAAAGATAAATACCAGCAGTTAGCCATAGAAATAGAACGAATATGGAAACAGAAACAAGCAATTGTAATACCTTTTATAATATCTGTTACAGGAATTACCCCAAAAACATTCATCACACACCTCACGCAGTTAAATCTTCCAAATTACACTCACACCCTGATACAAAAAACAGTCATCCTACACACATGCAATATCACCAGATCCTTTCTAAACCAAAGGTAGAGTAAAAGTAGACTTGAGTGCAAACTCCGTCTGCTATTTATAAGAAACAACAATTGTGAGAAATAGAGACGAATAATAATAATCCTGCAAAGTCAGTTGACAGGGAAAAACAAATTTACGGCCATTACAGCGCTTGCACAGCCAGTGCTAACTTACAGCTATGGAATCCTAGAATGGAGAGATGTAGAACTAAAAAATATGGATCGAAAAACTCGAAAGTTACTTACCATTTATAATCTGAATCATTCCAAGGCGGACGTTGACCGACTCTACACTGTCCGATCAAGCGAAGGAAGAGGACTCATTAGCAATGAGCAGACATACAACTTGACAATCATAGGTATTACGAACTACATAATAGAAAAAAGAAAGACAGACTTGTGGAGTTGATAAACTAAACGAAATGGAAAGAGAAGAAAATAATACAATTACGAACAAAGGCAAAAAGTTAACAAAAAAATATGAAAAGAAATCGGTAAATGAAATGAACGGAAACACAGTAACAGAAAAAGTTAAAAACCTCAAACAGCGATGTAGAAAAAAATGAACGAGGAAAGAGAACGAAAATGGAAGAGCAAGGAAATGCATGGACAATATGCAAGAGAAATCGACAAGGACGACGTAGATAAAAAACAGACACTTAAATGTTTGACAACAGGAATTTTGGAAGGTGAGACTGAATCGTTGATAATAGCGGCACAAGACCCGGCCATTTCAACCAACTACATAAGGAAGAAGATTTTCAAAGAAAAAATAGATTCCAGGTGCAGACTCTGTAAACAGTACGATGAGACAATTAAACACATTACTACTGGATGCCCGGCCCTTGAAAGAAAAGAATACCTAGAACGATATAACAAAGTATGTTCAACCATACATTATAATATTTGCCAATTCTACGACATAGAAGCTGAGGACGCATGGTATAAACACAAGCCAAAACGCGTTGAAACAAAAGACGATATCACAATAATATGGGACATGCAAGTACAAACAAATAGGACAGTGATGGCGAACAAACCGGATCTAATAATCAAGGACCTCAAAAATAAAACGCGTCTATTAATCGACGTTGCCATTCCATCAGATGCTACAGTAAAGGAGAAGGAGGCCGAAAAGATCATCAAATACCGAGACTTACAAATAGAAGTGCAGAGAATGTGGGGACTTAAAACATCTATCATCCCCATTATAATAGGAGCAACGGGAACTATTCATAATAACTTCGGAGAATTGTTGAACAAAATACCTGGCAACAACAATAAAACCACAATTAGGACACTACAAAAAACTGCGCTCCTGGAGACAGCCTACATAATCCGACGAGCCCTAGGATAAAGATAAGACCATTTATTCTTAGGAACAGGGAGTGTTCTTGATAAATGGAAAAACGCCGACTCACCATGGTTGATTAGTAGTGATAATAATAATAATAATAATAATAATAATAATAATAATAATAATAATAATAATAGATAGATAGATAGATGGTTTATTGACCCCATTCACATACATAGTACATTAGAAGTCAGTGAGTAGTACATATGAACACATTTTACAAAGTAAAAATATTAAAAATTGTACAGTGACAAATTTAAAATATAATCAAAATAATAGAAAGTGAAAAGTTGACATAAATACAGACATACATTTCATAAAGTTAAAATATTGACGAAATATAACAATTTTAAAATATAAAATAAGGTAAGAAATAATTGAACGTAAAAATTAAATTAAACAAAACGAACAAATATATAAGCATTAAGCCCGGGTATTCAACTCCTCCAAAAACTTATCAACTGTATAAAAACAATAATTCAACAGAAATGACTTAGCAAAATGCTTAAATTGAACTCTCGTCATATCACTTATATTTATATGTTCAAAATATTTTACAAATGAATTGTACAATGTAACATCCAACTTATTATTTTTTGTTGTTTTCAGTCTTGACTTGAGAATGACAATGTCTTTACTATTTCTAGTGTCATAATTATGAATATCTGCATGTTTAGTCAGAACATATCGATTTTTATGTGTTTCAATCAACACTTCCAAAATATACAAGCACGGAAGCGGCAATATTTCAAGTTTTTTGAATATTGTTTTACAATTAGTGTTTCTTGGTGCATTGTAAATTATTCTAACTACAGATTTCTGTAGCACAAATACTTTGTGCACTGATGTGCTGCTACCCCATAGCATAATACCATAAGTTAAATTGCTATGAAACAGTGAATAATATACGTATTTTAACAAATGAGTTGGTATACATGATTTTAATTGACGAATTACAAAAACTTGGCTCGCTAATTTTGAACAAAGGTAGTCAACATGAGGTGACCAACTTAAATTTGTGTCCAAATGAATGCCCAGTAATTTAACTGGCTCTGATTTTATAGCCCATTTATCTAAACTAAAAAGAATGTGTTTAGTTTTAGTGTCGTTGAGTTTCAACTTATTTGCCAGGAACCACTGATTCAACAAAATATTATCACCAGCTTGTGTGCCATCAGATAAAGTTGTAGTATCGTCAGCGAATAAAATACAAAATGTGTCAATAGCCTCTGGTAAATCGTTAACAAATATTATAAAAAGAATTGGAGCCAAAATCGAGCCCTGAGGAATGCCGTTGTCTATATTACGTAAATCAGACTGGTTGTTTCCACAAACTACATACTGTTTCCTATTACTTAAATATGATGTCAGTAATTTGTGTGCATTTCCTCTAATACCATAAAATTCCAGTTTATTTAGGAGTAAATCCGCTGGAACACAATCAAAAGCCTTCGTCAAGTCGCATAACGTGGCAACAGAGTTGGCGCCTTCCTCTAGTTTCTGTACAACTTCATCTAAGAGTCGAAGAAGAGCACGTATGCATGATTTATTTTTGCGATAGCCGAATTGAAATTCCGTTAGAAGTGACTTATCTTCCAAGTAATTGATTAATTTTTCTTTGACTATCAATTCAATAATAATAATAATAATAATAATAATAATAATAATAATAATAATAATAATAATAATAATAATAATAATAATAATAATAATAAAGAAGCCTTTATGCTACACTTCGGAACAATGCCGAACCTGAGACCGAAGCTCCCAAAGCTTGAATCGAAAATAAACCCAAAAACAAACCAGATTATCAATCAAATAAACAACGTAATTGGAAGTAAAATGAAAACAAACGATGATATTTCTACAATACATAATCTCGTATATATAGGAGCGGCAACGGCCACAAAGCTTATTGCAATAAAGCAAAATCAAAACAAACAAAGCCAAAAATCAACCAAAATACCACCATGGGAGCGACGAATAAATACAGATATAGATGAACTGCGTATAAAAATAGGACGATTGACCAAAGCTAAAGAGCCAAATGCAAGTGAGAAACTAAAGAAGAAAGCTCAACAAATAATAAAGGAATACACCAATGAAAAAAACACAAATACCACCGAGATAATGGACCTTCTCAAACAAAAACTCGCTGCTAAATCAAAAAGACTAAGAAGACTTAAAGAAAGCTACCAACGCAGAAAACAAAATAAGCAATTTAGAGAAGATGAAAGACAATTCTACAGAGAACTCAACCAGGAAACAAACCACAAGCAACAAAATGAAAATCCAGACAAGGAAGAAACAAAAACTTATTGGAGCAACATATGGTCACAGGAAAAAAGACACAAACAAACTGCACGATGGATTAAAGCCGAAAGAACAAGGATGCAAAACAAAGAACAAATGAACAATCATGAGATAACAACAGAAGATGTACGGAAAGCCAGAAGAAAAACACACAACTGGAAATCACCAGGAAAAGATGGAATACACAACTTTTGGTGGAAAAGATTTACAAGCACTCATGATAGAATAGCAAAGCTTTTTTCTGAAATCTTACTTGGACAAACAGAAACACCGGGTTTTATGACCGATGGAATCACCTATCTGCTCCCGAAAACAACGCCAACAAGTAAAAACCCGGACAAATACAGACCAATCACATGCCTACCAACCATGTACAAAATATTGACATCAATAATTTCGGATAAAATATATGCACACCTAGACAGAAACAATATAATAGCAACGGAGCAGAAAGGATGCAGAAGAAAAACCAAAGGCTGCAAAGAACAATTATTTATCGACACCATTATAACACAACACAAGAAAAAAGGAAGGACGCCACTATACACAGCTTATATAGACTATAAAAAAGCCTTTGACAGCGTCCCACACTCATGGCTGAGGGAAGTTCTGGACATTTACAAAATAGACCCATACATTCAAAACACCTTAAAACAAATAATGAAGACATGGAAAACAACATTAAGTGTAAACAACAACGAAACAAAATTCACAATAGACAACATAGAAATAAAACGCGGAATCTTTCAAGGCGATTCACTCAGCGCGTTATGGTTTTGCATGGCAATAAACCCACTCTCACACATGCTGAACAAAACAAATAGGGGTACCACACTGGAAAACAACATAATCAGCCACTCCCTCTACATGGATGACCTAAAGCTATACGCGACAACAAAGAGAACATAGAAAATTTAATAAAAATAACAATGTTTAGCGACGACATTCACATGAAATTTGGACTAGACAAATGCCGAATAAACGCAATGGAGAGAGGAAAATGAGAAAGACATGAAGGATATGATATGGGTGCAGCTGAAGGACAAATAGATGGAATGGAAATTGAAGAGCTGTACAAATATCTTGGATACCAACAAGCCAGAGGAATAGACCAAAAACAAAGCAAAAAAACTATAAAACACAAATTTACACAGAGATTACGGAAGATACTGAGAACGAAACTAAACTCAAAAAACACAACAAAAGCCATAAATACTTATGTCATATCTATCCTTACATACAGCTTTGGAATAATCAATTGGACAGATACAGAGCTTGAAGAACTTAATCGCGAAATCCGCACCTTGAGCTCCAAATACCGCAAACATCACCCACGCAGCTCAATAGAAAGGGTTAATATACCACGAGAAAAAGGAGGACAAGGAATCCTGCACATACCATCACATAACCAAAAACAAATTACAACGCTTAGACAATACTTTATAGATGAAAGCACGAACAGTCAACTATATGAAAAATTAAGGCAAATTGATAAAAAACTAACACCGCTTAACTTGGCACAAAATAACAACGATAAACAAAGAGAAAAAGATGATCTTGAAGATAAATGGAAAAGAAAGGAGCTGCATGGTCGGTATCCAACAACCTTAATGCAAGCCCACATAAACAGAGATGCCTCTCTCATGTGGTTGAAACTCGGATATCTGTTCCCCGAAACCGAGGCATTTTTGATAGCGATACAAGACCAGGTCATTGCAACGAGAAATTATAAAAAATATATAATGAAAGAGCGTATCCCAACAGATAAATGTAGAATGTGCAAGGAACATACTGAATCACTGGACCATATTATAAGCGGATGTGAAGTACTAGCTCCAAAAGAATATATTAAAAGGCATGACAACGTTGGTAAGGTAATCCATCAGGAACTACGGAAAATCCATGGCAACACAATTGTGGAAACAATCCCATACTACAAGTATAATCCAGAAAGTGTCCTCGAAACCGAAAATTATAGAATGTATTGGAATAGGGAAATTATAACAGACTTATCTCTACAACACAACAGGCCAGACTTGGTATTCACTGACAAAAAACTGAGACATACTTACTTAATTGACTTTTCCATCCCACTTGCCGCAAATCTGCAGAAAAAAGATAAAGAAGAAAAAAGTAAGTATTTACCTCTTGCTAATGAAATAAAAGACATGTGGAACCAAGAAAAAGTTGTCGTAATACCAATCATTATAGGTGCAACTGGAGAAATACCACATACACTCATCGGAAATCTAAAGAAATTGGGCATAAAGGAACAAATATACCACCTACTACAAAAAATCGTTGTGATAGAAACCAGTGGAATTGTTAGACGCGTGCTAAACGACACTTAAGACCCAAAAAAGTATACTTACTTGTCTTCTTGCAGCATATGCCGAAGCAAGGAAAGAGCCATATCCAGGCATAAGTCTGTGGAACACAAGAATAACAATAATAATAATAATAATAATAATAAAAATTAAGATCGTACTTTCTAAACAAAAGCAACCCGCTACACCAAGCAATAGTCAAGGCAGACAAGTACACGACTAACCACTAAACATCGCACAACGTAAAAAAGATACATGGGCAGGTAAAACTTTACATGGGCAACACTACAAATTAATGCAAATTCCAGAGATTGACACAAAACTCTCATATAAATGGTTACAAACCGGACTACTATTTCCAGATACTGAGGTTCTTGCTCTTGCCATACAAGATAAAGTTATAGCTACTAAAAACTATCGAAAATACATATTTAAGGAAAACATAGAGTCGGACCTATGTAGAAAATGTCATCAATTTCCAGAAACAATAGAACACATCACAGGAGGGTGCAAACTTCTTGCAGGAACACAGTATACTGAGAGACATAACAGCAGCAAAAATAATTCACCAAGAGCTTGCCCTGAAACATAAATTAACCCAAACTGAAATACCATACTACAAATACACACCAGAAAAAGTTCTTGAAAATGACAAGTTTAAATTATACTGGGACAGAACCATACACACAGACAGAATAATTCTTTGCAATAGACCAGACATAACCCTAATGGACAAGGATGAGAAACATACATATTTCATAGACATCGCAATACCAAATGACAATAATGTTATACAGAAAGAAACTGAAAAGATTGAAAAATACACACCCTTAGCCGAGGAAATGAAAGAAGTTTGGAAACAGTATAAAATTTCAATAGTTTCAATAATTATGTCGGTTACAGGTATAACAACTAAATCATTTGCACAACATTTAAAAACAATCGACCTTCAGCCTATAATTACTCACACAAACATACAAAGAGCTGTTATACTGCAGACAACTTCAATAGTAAGAAAATGTTTGCAATAGAAAGAGGATGTGATGTGACTTGGCTTAGGCCCGTCACAAAATCTTAAATAATTACCGAACCAAGTTTCGAGCAACTAGCATAATAATAATAATAATAATAATAATAATAATAATAATAATATTTATTTGTTACATTTCATAATATAATTTACAAAAATTTCTTTTTAATTTCACAAAGATTGTTAGAATAAATGTAGGGTTGGAGATAGTTTGAACCAACATATCAAACATCAGTGACTGTATTCCAGCTCGTTGGAACCGATATGGTCGTGCACGTGCAATTAAATAAATGATTATGATTTTATTCAAGTTTTATACAAATATTAAAATGAACCTATACAATCCTGCAAAAATACAATCAAAGATGTAGATCAGAATGTAATGCAGTCTATTTGGGTCCGACCCTTAGAAATTTTGAAATCCAATACAGTGAACACTTACGAGCATACAGATTAAAACAACCAGATAAATCCCACTACGTAAAACATCTACTTGACACCAATCATTCAGTGACAGCTGACACAGGACTAGAAGTACCACATATTTGTGAAAAGAAACAAGAACTAGATTTCCTTGACGAATTGGAAATTACAAGACACTTAAGAAACCCACAATATGAAGTCGTCAATGAACACATAAATCTAAGGAGTTATCCACTTTTAAACTGTCTTCTTAAGTGATAATTGTAAAGTTCAGCAGATATAGTTTTCTTGGTTTTCTATATCATCGCACAGTTATACTGATCTTGATTGGGAAAAATGATATCCAGGATAGGGCTGTACCGGATCGAGTATTTGGCCGGTCCTGCCGAAACTGCAATTCCGGCCGGTAGCCGGACCAGACCGCCGGATTTCCGGCCGGATCGGGATTTATATGGAAATATTTGAAATTCCTGCAGCTTAACGATATTTTACAGGTTCTATCTATCTAAAGCATAAAAATCTATATTATTTTCTTTTTGTTATCTACACAGGTCCTTTATTTATTCCGTTCCGCGTTATGAATTATAAACAAATGAACGGTTTGAAAGATTAAAACTAACTTCTCCGCATCTGTGGCCTCGAACAATATTCTATCATAAAATTTTTGCTTGAATACACTTCGGGGGATGTATCGTGCTAACAAACCGAAATTTCTCCAAAAATAACCACAAATTTAGTATATCTGGATTTATAGGACCCGCTGTACTCGCTCTATTCAACTGAAAATCAATAGAGTACACCTGTGAGACACCTTGAACAATCAATCATAAAATTTATCAATCTTAAACGCTCTGGAGGCTGTATCGTGCTAACAAACTGAAAATTCTCCAAAAATGACAAAAATTTGGTACTTCAAGTACCATAGCACCCGTTGTACTGGCTTTAGTGAGCTGAATATCAATAGGGTTCATCTTTGAGACGCTCTGAATACTATCCAATCATAAAATTGGTCACTTGTATATACTCCGGAGGCTGTATCGTGCTAACAAACTGAAATTTCTTCAAAAATGACGAAAATATCGTACTTAAAGTACTGTATCACCTGGAGTATTGGATCTGGTAAGCTCAAAATCGATAGGATTCATCAATGAGACGTCCTGAATAATATTCAATTATGAAATTGGTGACTTGTTGAACTCCGGAGGCTGTATCGTGCTAACAAACTGAAATTTCTCAAAAAATGACAAAATGTCGTACTTCAAGTACCATAGCACCCGTTTTACTGGCTCTGGCGAGCAGAAAATCAATAGGGTTCATCTCTGAAATGTCCTTAACAATATTCCATCATAATATTGGTGACTCATTGCACTGCGGAGGCTGTATCGTGCTAACAAGACATGTAAGGAAAAGTGGCCGACGACAACGACGACGACGACATACACACAGGATTTTTTTTCTGAAAACCGTTTTTTCGTGTTGTTGATGGGAACCGTGAAAATAACTCAAATTTTTTTTTTCAAAATTCCAGCTTTTTTTGGGCATATTAGATAGGTTGGGCGGAAAAGTAATTAAATGTAA
The DNA here is from genome assembly GCA_963921935.1 of Galeruca laticollis. NCBI lineage: Eukaryota > Metazoa > Arthropoda > Insecta > Coleoptera > Chrysomelidae > Galeruca > Galeruca laticollis. The sequence goes on along the minus strand of OY998175.1, from coordinate 202,154,784 downwards.
TTGCTTTGTGTAATGCCATCTATTATTCTAATAGAGCACACTGACTTCCAGTAAATAGATCAAAGGCTGTAGAGATGCAGAAATTAACAGTGAGATGTGTTTTATATACAAACTGCAATTAATAATCAATAACAGTATAAATTCTCAAAGAACCCGCCGAATTGTAACTCATTTCAATCACTCTTCTTTAGCATGCAGCAAATTAAGTAAAATACAACAAGAGTTGAATATGGACCAGAAGAAAATTATCCAAGATGTACAAACGCGGTGGAACTACACTTTCTACTTGATTTGAAGTGTTTTGTAACTATTTATCAAATTGAAAATAACTCTATAAAGTCTATAAACAATTTAATCAGTGGGACCTGTTGCTATTGCTTGAATTACTTAGACCTCTTGAAGAGATAACGGAGCTGATGAGCAGGACGGAATCAGTTATTTCAGAAGTAATTCCAACAATAGAATAGTTATATCGACTATTTTAGATCCCAGATATAAAGTGTACTTTTTTTCAAGTCAGACTATAGTTGAAGATATACAAAACAAACTTGTGAGAAAAATCACAGAAATTAATAAGAGCAACACCGATAAATCCGAATCTGAAATACAAGAAGATGGTGAGGCTAACGTGGTTATTAGCGAAGAAGAGGATAAAGAACCATTATCCGCTATACAAAAGAGAGCGAGAATAACATATGAAAATAACCGGTTTTGAAGATTGAACTAACTTTTCTGCATCTGTGATATACCCTGAAAAATATTGTATCATAAAATTGTCACTTGTATGCAGTTTGGGGGTAGTATAGTGCTAACAAACCGAAATTATTCCAAAAAGTATCCAAAAATGTAGTATATCTGGATTTATAATACCCGCTGTACTCGCTCTAGTAAGGTGAAAATCAATAGGGTACATCTGTGAGACATCTTGAAAAATATGCAATTATAAAATTGGTCACTTGTATAGACTCCGGAGGTTGTATCGTGCTAAAAATTCGAAATTTCTCCAAAAATGTGGCACTTCAGGTGCCATAACACCCGTTGTACTAGCTCTGGTGATGTAAAAATCAATAAGGTGCATCTATAAGACGCTTTGAAGAATATTTAATCATAAAATTGGTCACTTGTAAATACTCTGGAGGCTGTATGGTGCTAACAAACTGAAATTTCTCCAAAAACGGCAAAAATGTCGTACTTAAAGTACTATAGCACCAGTTCTACTGGCTCTGATGAGCTGAGAATCATTAGGGTTTATCGGCGAGATGTCGTAAATAGTATTCAATGATAAAATTGGTGATTTGTTTCACTCCGGAGGCTGTATCGTGCTAACAAACTGAAATTTCTCAAAAAATAGACAAAAATGTTATAGTTGAAGTACCATAGCACCCGTTGTACTGGCTCTGCTGAGCTGAAAATCAATAGGGTTCACCTGTGAGATGTACTGATCAATATTCAATCATAAAATTGGCGACTTGTTGCACTCCGGAGACTGTATCGTGCTAACAAGACGTAACGAAAAGTGGCCGACGACGACGACATATGCACAGGATTTCTTTTCTAAAATCAGTTTTTTCGTTTATTTTTTTTTCAAAATTCCAACTTTTTTTCCCATAAAAGATTAGTTGGGCAGAAAAGTAAAAATGATACTTCAACAAGTTCATTTTTTACGCTGTGGAAGTGCTACCATAACTTTGTTCCACCTTCGACAACTGCATCCACTAGTAGTGATTCGAAAGGCAATATACTCTATCAACTTGAAGTATACTATGGAGTGCCCGTGATTGATAGAAAGTCAGATCCATTTGAGTGGTGGAGCAAGAGCAGTGGAACATTTCCTGGTCTAATCAATTTATTAAAGCAGTTTTTATCAAGTCCAGCAGCTAGTGTTTATTCAGAGAGACTATTTTCGGAAATTGATAATAGGTGTAGGCTAAGTTCTGAAAATACAGAAAAGCTCTTATTTATTCATCACAATTTAAATAAAATATGTTCCGGCCGTATCGCAACTACGATTCGGCCGGTCTCTAGGCCGGATTTACTGGTACCACCGGAATCCCGGTACATCCCTAATCCAGGATATCCCTAATCCAGGATATCCCTAATCCAGGATATCCCCATAGGGCTAATGATATCTAGGATGTAATATTTGTAATATCATATCTTCTTCTTTTTCCTATCATTATATATCAAGTAAATCATAAGGTAGGTAGGTCACGTCTTGGTCTATCCAAAAATAACTATTAAACATCAGGTAGGCATCAAATGAAATGTAACTTCTGTCATTCTGACGATGATATTTGATATCGAAACAATTGTCATTTTTTTTATAATTTTCAACATTTTTTTAATATATTGTGGAATTAGCTAGAAACAGTAAGTTTCATTTAAAACACTAATAAGTAAACTTGTCTTATATCGAACTCAGTAATGAATAGAAATGTGTTGAGAAATTGCACAAGAATATTATTTAAAGTTATTTTTAGTCTTATTTCAGAATGAAATAGGGCTATTGTAGAGAGTAGCATGACGCGACTTCGGAAAAATTTCAATGCAGTTTTTCGTTTTGGTGTTCCTAGATGCCAAAATCACCCTCCGTTCCAAAGGTTATATATATATGTATATATATATGTATATATATATGTATATATATATATATATATATATATATATATATATATATATATATATATATATATATACAGGGTGTCCCGGGACTAATGGGAAAAAAGTCAGGACCGTATAATCTGAGCCAAAATAATGTTAGTACTTCATATAAACTTTCTCTATGCAGGCCCTCGCTTTCGAGTTATAGGCCTCCAAAGTTTTAATTTTGAATTTGGTTTTTATTTTTATTTTTTGTACTAGTTATTTGATCCTTATAAAATTCACGGCAAAGCTATATTGTACATGTATGTTTATTTTGGTGAGGTAAACTGATTTGCAGTAGTGCCTTGATGCCAGGGACGGACTACTCGCAATGGTTAGTGATACAAAAATTTTGCAGGGATGGCACACCCTGTATAAAATTATCGAAATTGACTTCCCCACACATTACGCTAACGAAAAGGTACTCTTGTTGGAATTCGATAAAATAAGCCGTTTGGCTAATATTTACAGTTTTATTAATGCACTACGTACAAATTTACCTAACTTATTTATTTTTATGATGTCCAAGATTTACCTATAGTACTACAAAAAAATAAATTGATGATAGCAGATGATAAAAACATTAAGAACTTATTTAATGGGTATTAAATAGGTACGCAAACAACGTAATTAGTTGCTTTTAATCAAAATTACACAACATTATTAAACCATTAAGAAAACCTCAAAAAACACTTCCCCACACATTAAACTGACGAAAAGGTACTCTTGATGCAATTCGAGTAAATAAGCCGATTGGCTAATATTTACAGTTTTATTAATGCACCACGTACCAATTTACGCATTCACCATTTTTATAAGTACACAACAAGGTAGAACTAACTTATTAATACGATGTCCAAAATTTACTACCAACAGTACAACAAAAAAATAATTTAACGATAGCAGAAGATAAAAAACATTACCGACTTATTAATTCGAAAGTTGGTAAAAAAAATTTAAAAGTGTTTTTACCGTTTATCAAGTAACCATAGGATTAGTTGTCAAATGTTGTGTAGAATAGTTCGTAGTCAGTACTTGTCAATAATTCATAACTACTTAATTAAACAGTTACAATGGCAGAATTCACTTTTATTGAGTACGCAGATATGCATTTAATGTATGGACTGACTTCTCGAAACTGTTTAAAGGCCAGAAGGCTTTATGCAGAACATTTTGCAAACAGATCATTGCCAGACAGACGAATGTTTGAGCGTATTAATCTCAGGATACGAGAGACATGTATGAATAAGTAAATGTAATTTTCCATGTATACAAAACAAAATTTTAAATTTTAGGAAGTTTTGTGCCAAAAAAGGTGGAGAAGGTCCAGTACGAAGCGTACGTACTGTGGCAGTCGAACAAGACTTGTTAAATGCAGTTGATAATGAACCATCAACGAGTTTACGAAAATTATCAAGAGAACATAACGTATCGAAATCAGTTGTTCGTCGAGCTCTAAAAGAACGGTTGTTATATCCTTTTCACATGAAAAAAGTATACAGTATGACAGTGGCTGATTATCCTGCACGACTTGAGTATAGCCATTGCTTTCTGCGACAACAACAAGCAGACAATACATTTATTAGTAACGTTCTCTTTACGAACGAATCCGGTTTCACCAGAGATCGAGTCATAAATTCTCATAATAAGCATTTATGGGATGAGATATTTGGAGTTTTTCCAAATGAGTTAAGGAACCTGTTTGATGATGTACTAGTACAAACTCGAAGGAATTTATGGTTCATGCATGATGGGGCCCCTCCTCATTTCAGTTTAGATGTACGACAGCATTTACACACAAGGTTTCCTTATAGATGGATTGGTCGTGGAGGCCCTTTTCAATGGCCACCGCGATCAAGAGACGTTAATCCTGTGGATTTATTTCTCTAGGGTTATCTCAAAAGTAAGGTATCCGCAACACCTGTGCAAACAAGGCAAGATTTAATAGACAGAATTGTGTTACGCTGCAATGTTATTAGAAATAATGTGGGATTGCTCTCTCAAGTGCAAAGAAACAACCTTCGTAGAATGTGCGTGGAAGTGGGAGGAGCTCATATTGTACATTTATTAGAATAACGTTAGTTTTTGTTGTTGTTTAAAAATTAGTTTTAGTCTAATGTTCTAAAACTTGTGTTTTTTGAGGTTTTCTTAATGGTTTGATAATGTTGTGTTCGTAATTTTGATTAAAAGCAACTAATTACGTTGTTTGCGTATCTATTTCATTCCCATTAAATAAGTTCTTAATGTTTTTATCATCTGCTATCATCAAATTATATTTTTGTAGTACTATAGGTAAATCTTGGACATCATATAAATAAGTTAGTTAGGTAAATTTTTGCGTAGTGCATTAATAAAACTGTAAATATTAGCCAAACGGCTTATTTTATCGAATTCCAACAAGAGTACTTTTTCGTTAGCGTAATTTGTGGGGAAGTCAATTTCGATAATTTCATACAGGGTGTGCAATCCCTGCAAATTTTTTGTATCACTAACCATTGCGAGTAGTCCGTCCCTGGCATCAAGGCACTACTGCAAATCTGTTTACCTCACCAAAATAAACATACATGTACAATATAGCTTTGCCGTGAATTTTATAAAGATCAAATAACTAGTACAAAGAATAAAAATAAAAACCAAATTCAAAATTAAAACTTTGGAGGCCTATAACTCGAAAACGAGGGCCTGCATAGAGAAAGTTTATATGAAGTACTAACATTATTTTGGCTCCGATTATACGCTCCTGAGTTTTTTCCCATTAGTCCCGGGACACCCTGTATATATATATGTATGTGTTATAACGGAATTTGCAAGCACGATAGAGGGCGTATTTTTTGACGGATCGAAACCAAACTCACTACAAAAATCGGTTAGGCAAAAATCTTGGACGAGTTCGTTAATGAGCCAAATCGGCCCAGTAAAAACAAAATGGCGGCCTGTCAAAGTTGAAAAAAAAATCGTATTTCCTTTGTTTTTCATTTGACGCAAAAAAGTTACTGAGCTTTTTTATAGACCTTAACACGTTCTACAACTTTTGTATTTAACATTTTTCTCTAAATCGTACATTAAAACATTTATTTAAGAAAATTCACAAACTTTTTTCAATTTTTTTGTTTTTGATTTGATGCCAGAATGTTACTTTGGTTTTTTGTACATCTCTATTACTTTTGTATCTAATTTTTTATTTTCGGTTTTATGCAAACATGTTACTGAAATAAGACTGTTCAATTGGTCCTGTGCCATTGGGATTTTTTATTTTATGTACTATTTTGTCTCTTCTTCTTGTTCAGATCCGCAACAGAATAGACTTTGTCTGTGCAGTTTATTTTTCTTAATACTTGCATTTAAGTTATTTTCTCTTGCCAATGTAAGATTTTTGTGTAGGATTTTTATAGATTTATATTCTTCTGTGGTGTAGTATCTGGATATCTCGATGGAGTTTCCCTTTAATTTTTGTACATTTTCAAAGATGCTGGTTAACTGCTTATAGTTAATCAGTTCAATGATAAGAGGTCTTATTCTTTGGTTTTCTAACTTTCCCATTCTGTGAATATCTCTTATGTCTTCAAATCTACAATTTACTTCGCACCTTTTGTTTGTGGTAGTCAGGAAGTTTTGGATACCTTTTCTTCTAATCCATACACTACCAGACTATATTTTCTCTCTTTCCGTTCTATATTTTGCAGCTTTTCTTGTACTATCGTTACTTCTTTTTTTAATTCATTATATTCTTCTTTTATTTCATTAATTTGTTTTTCTAAATCTATCCTTATTTTTGTAACTCCTTTTTTGATCTCGCTGTTTTGTTTTTTATTTCATCATTGCTTGTTTGAAGACCTATAAGTATTTTATATAATTGTTCTATGGTAACCTTTTTGTTGACTTCACCAATTGGCATTATAGAGTGGTCTGAAGAATAAAATTCACTCGTTCAGTTCATTTATCCTTAACAAAACTACTGTATTAGAATTTGAAGCAACTATTGAAGTTAAAGGGATCCAAAGTACTTATCTTCGATTGGAAAGTGATGATTTTAAATAGAAACCATAGAAATTTTAATTTCCCTATCACACAAAAGAATATTCTTACGACCGAGTGGTACCCCTTGGTGTTTACAGGTAAGTTTTTAATATAGATGATATTGTATAAAGTTGGGGTTATTTAGTAAAGCAATACGTTGTCTGTGTCTGTGTTATAAAATTTCGGTGTCAGACTCTCGTCCTCCAGATAGCAACTCACAACCCTTTGCGAATGGTGAATGTAAAGAAAACTCATAAAGCTCTTATTTGTATCACTGGTGGTAAGCTCATAGCCAAATTCTCACAACAATTGTGATGAGCTGATCTGATTCCTCCTAGGTTTCAGGTCTAAGGATATCTGTAGGTTGGCATGCATCAAACTTATAAAATGAGGAGTTTCTAGCTACATCTACTATTCCGCTATAGATAAATGAGGTAAGGTGGACTTGATCAGAAAACTTAGAGTAAGCGAAGCTTTGGAGAAGCGAACCGTGGAAATCGAGGCGTGAAAAAGCGAAGTTTCAGCAAATATAACTAAAGACATGGAAGAAGGACTAAAAATATTAAATTTATAAAATGTAAGTAATGAATGTAATAGAAGTGAATGGTGGAGTATTTTACCAAGTTGTAGGGTGGCCTTAAAGAGGTTTCAGATTGTGCTCCGGATCCTAAATAGATAATATAGTAGTGTTTTTAAATGAAACTCACGAAGTAAGGGTCGAGACAGTCAATTTCAGATAATATAGTCTACACTGACAACTATGAATAATTAAATCTAATGAGGTTTTCTCTTTTTAGCTTATAAAATATTATCGAAAAATTGAGGAAACATGCTCCAAATGAAAGCTGATATCTCGTAGGTTTGAGGGCCATCCACGGAACTCAGGAGAAACCACAGAAAACTGAACATTCCGCCAAATAATAATTTAGATTGATAGGAAATAGTGAAAGAAGTAGAATACATTCTTTTCCATGAATATGATGGATGTCGAATGTTAAAATATCAAATGACATTTCAACTTGAGCAAATTGTCGAGAAGAGGTTATTACAATAAATTAGAGTAAAAAAAGTGCTTCTGTCTTTATTTCAATACGATATTTTATTACGATTTAGTTAAATAGAGTTCTGCTCTATATTTGAATGTAAACAAACCATTTGTTTCAAGTTGAAATTTTTGATATTATTCTAAACATTGAAGAGGTAAGTTTAATTATTTTTCCATACCAAAAATTTTCATTTATTTTTTTTTATTTATTTAGTGTCTCGACATCTGATGGTCATTGACACATTTACTTTACAACCGTAATATATCAATATAAATTTACATCAAATGAAACAATTGAATGTCTTTTAGGAAATCAATCACTGAGGCACTATTGTATTCTTAAGATCGCCATTCAGATGATGGCGTTGTCTTGCTGTGGCAGTCTATGAAGATGTGTTTTAACGTAAGAAATGTATTATGACAGTGGACACAGTGTGGTCGTTGGTTATCAGATTCCATTAACCCTGCAGCAGTCGCGCGCGGAGTCACGCTCCGCACTTTTATACTTTCGGCTATAATTTGCAATTTCGTAAAGGAAGTGGCGTGCACCACTCAGTACCTTCCTATTTAGTTTCGAGGCACCCGAGAACCGGCGGGCAGAAAAGTTAGTCGTTATTTGAACGTGCTATAGTGAAATACTTAATTTGTGGAGAGTTAGTCCGCGCGCGACCGTTCACGTATTAGTTTTTTTGAATATCTTTTGGTGTGCATTCTGAGCAGATGTGAGTATATATTTTGTTTTTTCACCAAAATGCTGTTATTTTCACATATTTACTTTAGATATAGTTAGATTATGTATATTGTATACAATTCTATTATTCCCATCCAGACTTTAACTAGCTTTTTATATGTTCGATAATTTATTCATCCAAAACTATCCCTGTGCATGCTTTATAAAACATGTTTTCTGTACATTCATATGGAGTTATGTTCTCTTTCAGATGTCCTTTGAGGAAGAGCAGGCTTGGTTATCAAAACTAATGGAAGATTGTCTAAATGAGGATACTGAAGCAGTGGAATATGATGGCAGTGATGATGAGGAAGAAGCAGATGACTTGGAGATCAATGACCCAGATACAGATACGGAGCAAGAAATTTCTGATACTGAAGACCCCATGGTAGTTGATGGGCCTACGTTTATATGAAAAGACGGTACTGAGTGGGCCAAATACGTTCCAAACCAGAGAATTCGAACCAGGGCAGAAAATTTAATCAAACACCTTCCAGGTGTTTAAGGAACTGTGGAAGAACTGAAATCAGAAATTGAAATTTGGAAACACTTTTTTGCTGAAGAAACATTGAATTCGATAGTAGCTTGGACCAATCAACACATACAGTCAATCAAAGGAAACTACGAACGGGATAGAGACGCAGAGGAAACGGATATTGTTGAAATTCAAGCTCTTTTTGGTTTGCTCTATTTGGCAGGAGTTTTAAAGTCCAATCGACCGAGGATCTGTGGAATAAGAATGGCACTGGGGTAGGAATATTCCGACTTACCATGTCCATCCAGAGATTTCGGTTTCTTCTTGTGCACTTACGATTCGATGATTCGACAACAAGAATTGAGAGGAAGAAAGTTGACAAATTAGCACCCATAAGAGAAGTGTTTGACAGGTTTGTAAATCAGTGCAAAAGTGCCTACACACCATTTGAATATGTAATATGTAACTATTGACGAAAAACGATTTCGAGGAAGATGCAGCTTCCGACAATATATTCCTAGTAAGCCCAACAAATATGGGATTGAAATTTTTGCCATGGCAGATGCCAAAACATTCTATACTTGTAATATGGAATTATATCTAGGCAAGCAACGAGATGGACATTTCAGTCAAAGCAATTCACCAAAGGACGTTGTTCAATGGCTGTGCCAACCAATAAAAGGAACAAGTAGAAATGTGACTCTAGACACACGTATGGATTTGCTAAACAACATTTACAACGATTTCAAGTTAACGCTTTTGGGAACAATACGAAAAAATAAAAGAGAGTTACCGAAGGAATTTGTGAATCCTAAAGGACGTCCAGTTTTGTCGAGTATGTTCGGATTCCGTTACAACTGCACATTAGTGTCTTATATACCTAAAAAAAATAAAAATGTTCTTCTTGTCTCCAGCATGCGCTTAGGCGACAAAATAGACAAAAATACAAATAAACCCGAAATTATAGAGGATTATAACGCAACAAAATGCGGAGTTGACTCGGTAGATCAATTATGCGCAACATATAATTGTACCAGAAATACTCGGAGGTGACCTATGGTCATAAATTACTGAATGCTAAATGTTGCTGGGATCAATTCCTTTGTTATCTACTCAATGAATAACCATGTGAATATGAAGAGAAGACAATTTCTTCAAAGGTTATCCTTTCAGTTAGTGGAGGGTCACGCCCATCGACGCGTACATCAGAATATTCCAAGATCAATGAGCCAGCGAATCATGGATATTTATGGCATAAAAGCAGCTGAGGCTCTACCGCAAGCTGCTAATCAACGAGGTAGATGTTCATTATGTGATCGTAAGAAGAACAAAACAAAATCACCAAATAACTGATTTTGTTGTTGTTTGTAGCATATATTTACAATCAAAGTTTGTGGTTGCGTTTTGTTGTTATTTTTAGTGTCTTGTTTTATATTAACTTACGTATTTACAGTTCATATAAAATAAAATCACCAAATAACTGATTTTGTTGTTGTTCGTGGCATATAGGTCCTTTCAAAAACAAAGAATTCGACATGTTGGATATGCGGAATGTAAGTCCGCGCGCGACCGTTCGACGCCAAAATTTAGGCGCGACTACTGCAGGGTTAAGTATCCATTCATTGCACGAGTATGTCCAATTCTCAATCTTCTAAAAACGAGTTTTTCTTCCCTCTTGATTAAAGGCAATATGCTGGAACTAGGCGTTCGTTGAATTTCTGTTAATTTGCTCGTGGAGGCGTTTAACACATTTACCCCTTTATTTCTGATGGTCTTTTTAAATAAAGTTTCAAGATCGCTGCCCAGATAACACCGTACGTTTTGTGTACGTACGTTTTATGTCATAAAGGCCGAATTACGTCCTTTGTTCTAAAATGTACGTCTTAAAGACGTACATAGTTATATCTACTATGTACGTCTTGGAAATACAAACTATGTACGTACATTTTATGGCGCTTTCGACATGTATAGCATATTGCGTTGTTTTTACATATTTGTAATACAGAAGTTAAAAATATTAATTTGGAATAAAATATGTATGAGAATTTCAGAAACCCAAAACGTTTAGACCTACCATATACCACCCATATTATTGGCTAGCTGTTGCCGGAAGAAAAGGCCACACCAATTGTTAATACAGAAAGAAGAATACGGTCTTTCATTACATAACCAAAGATGTTGTTAGTTTATGCTTTTGTGTGCCTGTTGTCTTTATTCTTTTTAACTAAAAATGTGACTAGTTAAAGTGAGTGAATATGATTTCGGGGGAATATTTTACACTATTTTCCCGCTTTTTAGAGGTATATAAAGGCGAATCGGGTAATATAAGTCCTTTTATCTTAACGACTCCATTGAAGTGTACACGGTAAGTACCAAATAGCTTTAAGGTAATTATAACATGAACACTAATATTAGAAAACCGTATAAAAGAGCAAGAAGGGATATGCTTAATTTTGAAGCAGTTTTATTAGATTATGAATCTCCGACTGCATCATCTTTAAACAATTCTCTGGATTCAATTTCGGACGATGATCCTACTTCCGCAAATTTTAGTGATTCACTTTCTAGTTCTGAACATTTGGATAATTCAGAAAGCGAATTTTTGATAAATAAAATTGTTTTAAACTCCAAACTTGATATTCCGTTTGATCAAAAATGTAATGAACAATCTTTTTCGGAAATTATTTCACAGTGGGCTCTTAATCATAATATTAAACACAATGCTATTGATGATCTTTTAAAAGCACTTAAGCAATATCATCCAGAGTTACCACTTGATGCTAGAACACTTTTAAGCACTCCTAGGCAGACAGAAGTTCAAGCAATTGTTCCAGGATATTATCATCATTTTGGTTTGGAAAATTCTATTAAAGAACTCATTAATTCTCAATCTAAATTGGTTTTTAAGAATATTGAAATTCTGGTAAATGTTGATGGTTTGCCTATCTCCAAAAGTTCAGGTAGTCAATTTTATCCCATTTTGTGCAGTCTATTCAACAAAAAATCTAGTGTTCAACTAGTTGGACTCTATCATGGCTACGAGAAGCCAAAAGATGCTAACATGTTCTTATCAATGTTTGTAGATGAGTGTATTAAGTTGTCAACAAATGGTTTAATAATGAATAATGAATTATACACAATCAGAATTAAAGGATTTGTGGCTGATGTTCCAGCAAAATCTTTTATAAAATATACCAAGGGACATACAGGATATATGTCCTGTTCTAAATGTGAAATTGAGGGTAGCTACATTTCTAACAATGTTTGTTTCCCAGAAATTTCCAATCTAAAGTTACGACTAGATTCAGATTTTCGAAAAAAATTACAAGAACATCATCATACAGGAACATCCATTATTGAAAAAATACCTTTTATAGACATGATCAAATCCTTTCCTTTAGATTACATGCATCTTATTTGTTTAGGAGTTGTGAAAAAATTAATAGTCGCATTATGGATAGGAGGAAAACCACCTCACAAATTATCATACAGTCAGATAAGTAATTTAAGTATTTTATTAATCAATCAGGTAAAAAATATTCCTAAAGAATTTAGCCGTAAACCCCGAAGTTTAAGTGAAAGCAAAAGGTGGAAGGCTTCAGAATTTCGACAATTTTTATTCTACACTGGTCCAGTTGTTCTTAGAAATGTTTTAACTCCAGATATGTATCGTAACTTTATTTGTTTACATGTAGCAATGCGGATTTTATCTAATGAAAAATATTTCCCATTTATTGATTATGCTGAACAATTGCTAAAATACTTTGTTAGTACATTTAGTATTTTATATGGAGCAGAAAATATATCACATAACATTCACAACTTACTACATATTACCCAAGACGTTAAAGAGTTTGGAATATTGGATAAGTTCAGTACATTTGAATTTGAAAACTATATGCAAACTATAAAAAGGTTGGTACGAAAAGCATCAAAACCATTGTAACAAGTAATTAATAGAAAACATGAGTTACAGAATTTAAGCAAAAATACACAGCGTGTGAAACATTTTCCTTGTACCCAAAAAATACATGTAAATGGACCTATTATTTCAAATTTACCAATAGTTTCTCAGTATGAACAATTATTATTTGAAAATTTTACTTTATACTTATTTCCATCAGATAATTGTTGTTACTTGTTTAATGGCACCATTATAGATATTAAAAATTATGTAACAACTAGTACTGAAATTTTTATTATAGGAAGGGAATATTTATCAAAACAAAATTTTTTTATAGAACCATGTAATTCCTCAGATATTGATATTTATCTTCTTACTGATGAATTGGGTGATTTGAAGTTTTGGAATGTTAATGAAATAGCTTTTAAATGTGTTAAAATTAGTTTTAATGAGAAGTTTGTTGTTTTTCCGCTGCTACATACATATTAATTTTTAAAAATTATTTTCTTTGAATTTCTAGTTCTAAGTTGTTTAAAAGCATTTAGCAAAACATATTCATCTTAATTGATTGTTTATTACAAATTAAACTTAAATCTTTTTAATTTTTTATTAAATGTTCACAAATGAACTATGTACTGAGAATTATTATTGTTAATCATTTTTATCTGCTTGGCCTTTTATATTTTAAGATAATGGAACCAAAAACTTGGACTGTAGTTTCTTTTGAAGCAGAGGGTTCTGTGGCAGTAGTACCATCAACATGGATCATAGGAACAAATGAATGTGTGTGGCCTCCATTTACTGCTGATAAAACCACAACTGCAATTAAAAATCATGATCCAATTAACACCTGCTGGCCGTCCTTCCGAATAAGAACATTTAGAGATGCTACTTATGGTATTGTTTTCAGTTGTGATTTTGAATATATATATACACATATTTTTTGTAGATGATTATGCACTAGCTCGTGAGAAATGCAGAAAAGCTGAAGAGACAAGTGATCTAGGAACTGATGGAGAAGAAATAAACAAACGCACAAGGAGAGCTAATAAACGTATATTATCTTCCTCAGATGATGAAGGCAACATCAGTTGTTCTTTTATAAGAACACCACCAAAACTTAAACGGAATTTAAAACATTCGAATACGAAAAAAGGTTTCATTATATTACTCTGATTATTAGACATTATCACAAACTTTTTGTATTATGGGAGGTAAGGGAAATAATTAATACTTTATTTATTTTAGATGAACTACCTCCTTCGGACCTGCCTCGCACACCCTCAACGACTTCCAGTCAAAAACTAAGAACTTCAAATACTCTGTGTGTCACACCTGTATCTACAGCTACATCAGAAAAAAATACTTGTAACCAGTGTACAAAAAATAGTAAGTGCACCTAAATAGTGTAAAATATGTGTAATATGGTCTGTTCAGTATCACATGTTTTTTAACAAAATGATATATATTTTTACTTCCTATAATTTTAATTAAATCATAATATGCTAATATATTTAAATTGTTTTCAGATGACTATATAAAAGAAGTGCTGAGGCAGCAATATTTAATTAAAAATATGGTTAGTGACTTATTGTTAGAAATCAGAGGCTTGAAAAAAACATCTGTACAGGAATTTACTAGTTCAGAAGATAGCATTTTTAAGAAACTGTCCCTACCTTGCAAAATTGTTACAGAGTTAACACAGTTAAATGAATATTTGCAAGATGCTGAAAACTTTAAAAATGCCGTAAGTGTTTTCACAAAAGTAGTATAGCCATTAAAATTTTAAGTACATTTAGTTTATTGTCAGTGTTGAAACTGCTTGTTAAATCTGATGTATCACTGATTATTTTTAACCTTTATATTACAATTTTAGCAGATGGCACAACGTTCCCTTTAGTAAACCATTAATTTGTATTCTTATATAGCGATAAGTAACCAAATTATTCTAACTGCATTTCTTGCTATTGATTGAGTGTTTAATATCTGATCAATGTTCTTGGTGCTGACATGATAATGTTTTATTGTAATATTTTTATATACTTGGATTATTGGATCTTCACCCGTGCATCATTAATATCTGATAACATAACTGACATCTTATGTGGCATGTTATCAGATATTAATGACGGACAGGTAAAGATCCAATAATCCAAGTATACTTAAATTCGATTTTTTATCAACGCAGGGAAAAATATAATGATTTTATTATATATTATATTTGTAGATCACTGAAATTTCCCAAATAGGAGGAAGAGATGGTTATGATTTTGTCAGAAGAGTGATGAGTAGACTAATTACTAATGGTCTAGCTGCAAAATATAGTTGGTTAGGAAGAAGGGATAAATCTAGCTTTTATAGCCTGAGAGTGGCCAAACTTGTAATTGGTGAGTATGTTTTAGCTTATTTAATATATTTGACTTTATGTGACAGTATACAAGTTTGCAGTTTATGTAGAAAAAAGTATTTAAGCAGTGCTTAAGGGAATAAAAGAGTGAAGCTGTTTTTTGTCGCCTATTTTATTTGAACCTTTTACTAGTATTTTTTAGATCACTTTTCATATTTAATCATATATGCTTGTATCGGCTCACGAATTTTCTTAATGTTGTCTCACTAGTCTCAAGGTGTTTTAGTAATTACTATTTAATAAATTTTAGATGGAGCATTAAACCTCGAAAAGGGAAATGAAAGAGATATTGAGTCACACATATCAGCGTGGTTAAGAAGGTCTGGTGAACGACTAAAGTCTCTAAAAAAGAAAGGCTGTGATGAAAATTAATATTTATATTTGTTAACTGCAAGACTTTTTAATTTTAACTTTTTAGAATCATTTTACTTTGTTTATTGAACGAAAAAATGCTTATGTAGTGAAAAGGTGTAACTCTTATTTCTATTTTTTCAAATATGAAGGAATGAACAAGTTTATGTTATCTTATAAAATTTACCAAAAATTATCAAACTTTGAAAATCTGGCCAAATAGGAGTACAGAGTTAACATTTTTCATACGTGTTTTTTCTTTAATTTTTTTATTTTTTATAAATATATATTTTTTAAATTTTCATACGTAAGTGTTTTTTTGTATATATTTTTTAAGAAAATAAATATGTATTTTTATATAATCTACAATTTTTATTCCTTTTCTAATTACAAGTGAACTTTTTTATTATGATATAGTTTAAAAAATAATGTTCAACTATTTAGGTCTAACTTTGTACTTTGCTAAATTTTGGCAGATAATATACTCTACCCAAAAACAAATATTTTCGGATTTCATCAAATTATTGAATATCAGAATGTTACTAAATATATATTCTGATTCTGATGTTGAGCATTTTGATGGAATTTGAAAATATTTGTTTTTGGGTAGAGTATATTATCTGCCAAAATGTATCAAACTGCTAAATAAGACAACCTAAATAGCTTCAATTTGTTTTTTGAAACGTTTTTAAGACGTACGATTACGTACGTAGGTGCGTATAAGGGTACACAAAAGTACGTACCAAAGACGTACATTTTACATTTAAATGTCCGTCATAAATACATACTTAATATGTATAATTACGTCTTATTTTGGTTATCAGATGACTTAAATCGTACATCTTCAGTACGTACTTTTGTGTGCCCATATGACCACTTATGTACGTACATAATATATACACGAGACAAAAACGTACATACATAAGACGTACTTTACGTCCAGATGATACGTTTTATAAATGTACATCAGACGTACCTGTGTTTACTGGGTGTGGAGCTGAATACATTGTTTGGGTAACTCTGACGATACCGCAGCTTTAGCGGACTTATCAGCAGTTTCATTTCCAGCAATACCAACATGTGAGGGGACCCAGGTAAGGATGACGTGAATTCCTTTCAAGTGAAGGCATTGGATGTGGTTAATGAGGATTTACCGGGACAGTTACAAGACTATATCGTCGGCACAAATAGAATATTTTATTGGGGGTCTAACAAAGAAGCATACGTCATTTTAGGCTAAAATGAATAGACTTGGGTTTGGCTTGGGGGACCCCGTTTTCAAGGTTAAATGGTTTGGAAAACGGATACTTTGGAGGATCGATTACTCAGAAAATTTGTTAAAAAGTTTAGGATATTACTTTCTAGATTCATTTCTTTTAATTTATTCGTAATAGCGGATCACCAGACTTTATCAAACGGAATTTGAATATCAATAGTCACTGCTACCACTTCTCGTTTATTTACAAAAGTATTGGAAATATCTGCATACATATATACCAAACTGTCAGTTGTACATTTTTGGGATCGGAAACCAGATTCGGCTGCATTCAGCCGTTTATTAGTTTCGAGATACCAGAATAGCCGTTTGTTCACCATTTTATCTAGGAGCTTACACATCGTGCAGGTTTATGAAATAGGTCTAAAAGATTCTGGTTTTTGGAAATCGGCATAATTTTTCATAAATGGTAGTATAACAGACGCTCTCCATATTTTCGGAAATTTATGGTTTGTCCATATTTTATTATACAGCTCCAGTAGTTTGTTTAGACTGGATGTAGAAAGGTGTTTTAGGAAGATGAAAGGGACGCCATCTGGTCCAGCAGCGGAGTTTTTGGAAAGAGTAATTGCTTGTGGAAGTTCTTGGAATAAGAAAGGGGCATTCAGTGAGTTTGAATATAAATGATCTAGAGGATATTTGACTAGGGGAGTTTGAGGTGTGCTTATATGTCTTCGCTTTTGGTAAAAAGTTGGTCGTCTTTAATTATTGCTGGTATAGTGTATAATGTACTACGACCTTGCATTTGTCTTACTTTTTTCCAAACTTCCCCAGGAGTAGTTGCTGCTGTTATGCTGCTCAAATAGTTGTTCCAGGATGCCGTTTTGCTTTCTTTAATGATATGTTTTGACCTGGCTTTTAATTCCTTGAGGTGTATAATATCCATTTGGGAACGGGTTTTCCTAAATCTATTCAAAGCCTTGTTACATTCTTTTACAGCTATTTTGCAGGACTCATTCCACCATGGTACGATTTTTCTGGAGGCATTAATCTCGTACTTGCCAATATACTTTTCTGTAGAGGTGATTATATATTTTACGAATTGTAGATTTGTTTCATCTATGTTTTCGTTAATCTCGAGTGTGTCAATTAATGATTCAGTAAATAACTTGAACATATTCCAATCTGCGTATTTTGTTTTCCATTTCGTCAAGATATTTGATGGTTTGATAGTTTGGTCGGTGATTAGAATTGGGAAGTGGTCGATATCGTATAGGCTATCTAGTGCTCACCAGCTCGTTAAGGATGCTGTTCTGGAGTCGCTGAAACTGAGATCTATAGCTGAAAAAATTCCTGATGCTATGCTAAAATGTTTTCTATTGTTTCACGTCTACCGAAGGTGCGTTCTGAGCCCCATATTCCATTGCGAGCATTGAAGTCGCCAACAAGAATGAACAGCTTGGGTAATTGTGAAGGGAGATCTGCAAATCGAATTCTCGTAAGTCGCAATTTGGAGGTATGTAAATGCTGCATATTGTAGTCTTGTGTGGACACCAGACATTTACAGCAACGGCTTCAAGGTTAGTGTTTAATGGTAGATTGGAAGAGAAAATATCGTTAGAAATAAATATTGAAGCCCCCTCCCCCCACTGGCCATTGTGAATGTTGTTCTGATAAAGTGGTAACCTACAAAGTTTTTCAGATATGGCTTATGGAAATATTTGAAGTTTGTTTCTTGGAGACACAGTATATTAGTTTGATATTCAGAAATTAGTTGTTATATTCGTTCAATGCAAGGATAAAACCCATCGCAATTCCATTGGATTAAATGGAACACAATTAAAGTAGTAAAAAAAAGAGTAATTAGATGCTATTAAGAGGATTTCTGTGATAATTGGGCTAAGTCAGGATCTTCATTATCATTTTGCCCCACTGATGATTGCGTTGTTGCGCTACAGATGCTCTCCGTGTCGGTTCCTTCGAGGGCTATACTACCTTTGATTTTTTTCCTAAGGCGAGAAAATCTATTTTCCATTGATCGATCTTTTAGATGAGGATATATATCTTGCATATTAGTTAGGAGACCTTCAATATCGGTAGTGAATTTTAGAGCTACTGCATAGGGGTTAGCATTATTGTATGTGTTTTCTATGAAAGGGATGAAATTTTCAACAGGCATGATATAGTTTTCAGGGTTGTCTTGAAGGTACGCTTTTTTGATGATGGTTATTATTTCCTCAGTTAGATATGATTAGGGTTCTGATTTTTGAGCAGTTTCTTTCTTTAATTTTTTCCTTGCAGATCTACTGGGTTTGATGGCATCGGTGGTGTTATTAGGTAGTGGCATAATAGAAGATTCACTTAAAATTACCGGAGACACATCTCCAGAAACATCGTTATCGGTGGGTGTTGTGTCTCTCTTCACTGCTGTTTGAAGTGCCGGTAGTTTATTTTCTTGGTCATTCAGTTAAGTGTTTGCGTCTGTCTGGCTAGGCTGTTGAAGTTCGTTATCAGTAATAGCTTGGGAAGAACTATGTATGGGCGGATTTGGACATTTTTTTGCAATATGACCTGTTTCTTTGCATATGAAGCATTCCATTCGGTCAGTGGAAAGAAATATTCGGTGATCGTTATTGTCGAAATGGATTGTTGTAGATGTTTGCAGTTCAAAATTGTCATATGGTGGGAAAACAAAAAGTTGTCATCTAAAGCTGAGAATATGACTATACTCATATCCAGGGATGCCGGCCTTTAGAAAAGATATGGGAGAGGCTAGATTCAGTCCTAGACTTTTAAGAGCAATTTAAGCTAGTTCATGTGGAATGCATGGACTAATATTAGAAATTAATATTCATTTGGTCGGTGAAATGAGTATGCGGATGTTGAAGGTATTGTTTCCTATGGATATGATAGAGTGGGAGTTGACAGTAAGATCAACTAATTCAGTTTTGGAAAGGTATATGCATATTCTATTATTAGAAATGATATCATCTATGGCTTTATCGTAGTCAAATAATTTTAGGTTTTCTTCCGCATGTAAAACAATTGCTTGATCCTTTTTGGAAATGCAGGTTTGGAAACCGATTTAGCTACTGATGAATACTAAGTGCTAGGAGAAGGATTTTGAGTACCACTGTGTTTTTGAGACATTATGTTTTTGGATGCTATGTGAGTTTTATCTTGATTGGTGCTGCAAATGTAAGGGTTTGATTACACCCCAGAAAAAAATATCTACGCCGCTTATTGGTACTTTTCTGCAGAGTGCAATGTAATCTACGTATTTTTCCTTTTTTCATAGTTTTTATGACTTTTCATGATAATTTTTTAGATGACGAAAATAGTCTCCATATGCACGAAGTCCAAGAAAATTTCATTGAAGAAGACTGCGTTCTCATGGAATTATGTAAAAACAATAGTTTCAAATTATTTCAATTTGAAGAGAAAAAAAATGAAATTAAAATAAAGTTTTTGCAAATTCTTGAGGCTACAACTTCATTGGAGGAACTTGAGATGGTGGATAAAACTATTGCCCCCATACCACCAACAATTGCAGCACTAGTGTCTAAACACCACCTTGTTAATTCTGCTTCTTCGCAAAATATTAATATTTGACACAATAAAAAAATAAATACTCAGAGGAGGTTGTTCTGTACGACAAAGAAGAAAAAAATATTAAAAAGTGGTGTTTGTAAGCCCAGTCATGAAAAAGTCGAAAAAATAGCTTTAAATTTGGCATCTAAGCATGTATAAATAAATTATAATTTATAAGACAATACCAATAACCTTGGTAGTTTTTTGCCCTGTTAAATATTCATATTTCCTTATGACAACAGGTGTAGGTCAAAATAAAACAGTATTTTTCTAGTTTCAACTTTCATCAAAGTAATAATTAGAATTTTCTTAACCATTCCATTTTTATAAATCGCAGTTATTCTGCACAATTCGATAACTAAGTCATAACGACATATGGTGTTAAACGATTTTTTGTTGTTACTATATCAACAATTATTGTTGATATTGCTATAATAGCAAATTTATCGATACAATGAGAAAATTGAAAAGTTAAATTATTTTGGCTCTCCAACTAAACGATTTATATTTTAATTTGAAAAATGAAATACCTATATTAGTTTAAATTTTTTGATAACTTAAACATAAATGAGTAAATTAGCATTCCGAAAAAGTTCGTTTAACCGTTTTTTTATTCAAATTGAACAGATTTTCTCAAGTTGAAATAACTGGAAAACAGTTCTCTCACCTTTTCTTTTATATCAGTGCAGCAATGTCGTTATGGTTTAGTAAATGCGGCCTAATATCAAATAATATCAGTCAATTGCCTAGGAACAACCAATTACGATGCGTTTTAATTGAAATAATTTAATATTCTAGTCAAAAGATAGCAGCTATTATTTTTAAACTTTCGCGCCAACGGATCCTAACCTCGGTAGTTTTTAATTGGTCAGGATCATCCGTGACTTGCAGCTCGCTAGACGCTAGTGACAAGAAACAGCTATTTTTGGTACTATTAACAAGTATTGCAAAAATTGTTATACACGTTAATCACTTTTATGTTTTACCTATTTACAATTATTCGAGAGCCTACGCACAGCGATGTTAACTTGTCCAGTTCACAAGCTCCAATTTAAATTTAAAATCCGTAACAATAGTTGAAGAATGCTACCCTGATTTAAATTGAGGACCACACTGGTAGACAAGTAGGCCAAGCAACGGGGCAAAATAACAGCCATTTTTTGACATAAATACTACCTGAAAACCAACTGTGCGATTTTGTGTAGGACAGTTAGTAGATGAATTCTGCACACTTTCCAACACCTAAATCATAATTTTTAATTAGTTATTAACAATTTAGATGAAAAATTCACACTTTTTTTAGTTTTTTCCTTATAAAATGGAAATTATGCGAGCAATCTGAATGTGCTCAAAAGAGGAATTGTAGAGAATAAAATTGCTAAGAGAATGAGAGGTCGAACGATCCGATCCGACAATTAGAACCGGAGAAAACTCGGAAAACCGAAAAATTTGACGTTTTTTTGAAAAATTCGCAACGTCGCCATTTTTCAATATTAGGAAATGAAACTTGGCATACCGGTAGCTACTTATATGTTTTTTATGTGTGCAGAACCATAATTCTGTCGGATGAATAGTTTTCGCACAATTCCGATCGTAATTTTTTTTCCCATTTTTTTCGCGAAGGGCTGGATACTCGTGTGTGTGTCTGATTAAAGTTTCAACAACGAAATTTGAAACAACCCAGGCATAGCAACAAAATGTCTATTCTGGTTTTTCAATAAAATGAAGCGAAGTCGGTGAAATACGGCCTTGAATATGTGCTGAAATGGTCGAGCGCGCGGAAAAGCTGGAGTAGTGGGGGTAGCGGCAGCTCCAGCGGCAGCTGAGGGGAAGCGTGCATATATAGTAATACACTACGACAGCCGCGCCGTGCGCAGCGTTCGAATCTTTATGTTTCATTATCTTAGCAACTACTGTACGTATATAACAAAGCGGAAAAAAATTGATTGGAAAGTCGAACTCCTCGTTGAATGATTTACGGTACTTACATTTTAGTCAGGCAAAAATCAATACTAAGTTTGCTCTCGAGACATTGCCGCCAACAGAAGGAGCAGCGAAACAACACGCGTTTCGCGTTTTCTACCAAGTTCAGCTTTGGTTAGGAAACACAAATCTGACAGCAACAGATTGGGGATAGCAAATTGAAAATAATTTATTAACTCCAGTTCGAACTACAGATCTACCTATCCCCCAAAAATTGCTAGAGCAGATTTCATGCTCCTGTAGTACAGAGTACAATGAATTGATATCTGATCATGATTCCGACGATGAATTAGATGATTTTCTATTAAGTATGCCAAATATAGATTTCAATAACGAGGAAGTCGAGTATTCAAGTCCAACTAAAAAACGAAAATTAGTTCAAAAATAAAAATTAATTGTATTCATACATACCATAAGTATATTAAATTTTAAGTGATGTAAAATATTTGTAAATGTTTAAGATATCTTGAAAGATTGTAATAAAAATTCTTATAAAACCCATGCCACATTTTATTTTTTCACGAACCGTAAATTCCTAGTCAAGAATCCGATTCCTTGAATCATGTTATCTAGAAATAAAAAAAATCAATAAAATACATACAGTAGTTGCTAAGATAATGTAACATAAAGATTCGAACGTTGCGCGCAGCGAGGCTGTCGTACTGTATATGCGCGCTTCCCTCAGCCGCCGCTCGAGCTGCCGCTACCACCGATTACTCCAGCTTTTCCGCGCGCTTGACCATTTCAACGCATATTCAAGGCCGTGTTTCACCGACATCGCTTCATTTTATTGAAAAACCAGAATAGACATTTTGTTGCTATGCCTGAGTAATTTCAAATTCCGTTGTTGAAACTTTAATCACACACTCACACGAGTATCCAGCCCTCCGCGAATAAAATGACAAAAAAATGATGATCGCGATTGTGCGAAAACTATTCGTCTGACAGGATTAGGGTTTTGCACACATAAAAAACATATAAATAGCTACCTGTATGCCAGATTTCATTTCTTAATATTGAAAAATGGCGGAGTTACAAGTTTTTCAAAAAAACGTCAAATTTTCTGGCTTTTCCGAATTTTCTCCGGTTCTAATTATCTGATCGGATCGTTCTACCTCTCATTCTCTTCGCAATTTTATTCTCTTTTGACCGCATTAAGATTGCTCGCATAGTTTCCATTTTATAAGGAAAAAACTAAAAAAAGGGCGAATTTTTCATCTAAATTGTTAATAACTAATTAAAAATTATGTTTCAGGAGTTGGAAAGTGTGCAGAACTCATCTACTAACTGTCCTACACAAAATCGCACAGTTGGTTTTCAGGTAGTATTCATGTCATGAAGAAATGCTTTATTGCTTGGCCTAAAGGTAGATAGGATTATTGCAAACCAATAGCAGTTTTGATGGGAAGGTCTCATCACATTTGGCGTTTGCTATACCAAGCACATTAGAAATAAACTCTTTGTGAAGTGTAGCTATATTTTACTGCCAAAAAGACATCATTGTTTTTGACATAATTCAAAAACCATTTTCAAATTTTTTCAAGGAAATATTCCATTTAAATGCCAACTCAATAAATTGTAGCCTCCGTGTTTAACTTATTACTCGTCTTTCTAATCCGAATGTCCTTAAAATTCAAATTTTTATCTTTAAAAGCATCTCGTATATCCTAATTTATTCGTAAATATAAAGTGAAAGTAAAAGCCTTCCCATCTTATCGCTTCTCCGCTCAAAACGTAATCAACTCGACTTCTTTTCAAAAAATAAAAAATAAATCTTCCTTCAGTGGTACAAAGCCGCATTTATGTACACATTATTCACATCATTATTTTATTTACTTAATTAATCAAGTGCACAATGTTAATTAAATAAGGACTAATTATCTTTTCCTTTGACATGGCTAAAAGGCATCTCATTGAACCAATGTAGGTAATAGTATGATGTTTCACGCTCGGTAACGCCACTTTAATTAGGACGGATAACTTTGAAACTCATTATGCTAGATTGAAAGAGGAAATTAATCCAAGATGATTTTTAAATTTTCTATTTACCACAAAATCTTATAACCTTATAAATAGCTGAGATGAAAATTAAACACTGACTAAAAAAAGTTTTCCCTTTGTCTTGTTCCTTTAATCAATATTTGTAAACCATCATGGCCAGATACCATCGTTATTGTATAGAATCTCAACTATACTGAACTCAACTTACAAAGGCATCCTTTGATCACGCAGCAAATGTACCAGTGAGAAGTTATCCACTGATTATAACCATCCACGAATATTTTTTTCCAAAATTAACTGAATTTTTGCAAAATAATGTTAACATAGGAGACATATAATGACATATATAATTTTATTAACAAAAATTAGAAATTAAGTGAATACATTTTTTTCAAATACGTGTTCTTGTACATATTTCACACCCAGTTGGAAACCAATTAACAAAAAATGGTGATGTAAGTATTTTTATAACGTCAAAAACATTTCATAAATATTACGATTGCGGGCTGACACACATCGTTCGTTTTGAACTCGAAGCTACTAAATGTAAAGGTGCCACTGTTCTCACTGCCATATATATATATATATATATATATATATATATATATATATATAATATATATATATATATATATATATATTGTTATGTAATTATTGGTGTGAGAAATTGTAATGTTTTATATATGAATAAACTTTCTCTAATTTTCCCTACGTTGGGCCGACATTTGTTATGTGATTCTATATTTATGATTGTAATCGTTATGTATTCTATATTTATTTATTGTTTTTGATTGAATAAACGATAAGCATATATAACAACTTTATCACAGGGTAGGGTTCAATTGCGCCATTTAAATTTACTCTATTTATTGAGTTGTGAAATTAAAATGTACAAGCTTATGATTTTAGGAATTCTTTTTTAATTAGGTATAGAAGTTTTTTAACAGAAAATGAACTTGTGAATAAATACAATTTTTTATGACAATTAAAAAGTTTGATTAATTACTCAGCATGAATGCATTCCTCAATTCAGAAATAAAAGCCTAATGAAATTTTAGAGATCTCTAATAAAATATTTTAAAAACGGTACCTTCTATTGTCTAAGTTTCTATTCACTTCAAATTAATCTTCACTCTCAGTTTCTTTCTGTTCTAGTGTCCAAAATATTATTAACGATTCTTAAAATCACCCGCAATGTCTCAATTTCCTCCCCAAATATATATCCTTTAACTGGGTGTACGATTATCTTCTATCTTCTTAGTATTATTATGAAATTGGTTTAAATGTCTTTGTTCATTAAATATAAACGTTTTATATCCTCCCTATTGTCGAAATAAATTACAATATCACTTGCCTTTTTTCTTGACGTTTTTTTTACATCCGCATGACTTTTTTCTCCTCGATATACAATTATCTTCAAATTACTATTATATTTATAAAATTGGTTTAAATTTCCTTCTGCAGTACTTTAAATATCGACTTTTTAATCGTCTTTATTGACGAGATCAATTATAATCTTCCTTCCCACTTTGACGTCTCAAAATTCAGTGACTTTTCAATTTTCAATCCATCCATCAACAGCGTTCGGTTGCTATGGAAACTTATCTGTCTATACATTATGAATTATATAACCATTGTGTCTTTGTCGATGATTGGCTGTGTATATTACAATAAACCATTAAATTTTAAAGCCGTATAAATATGAAGAATTAAATAGCATTTTAGTATTCAAAATGATAATGTATATAGATGAGGGTTTTCATACATATGAATATTAACATAACTTATTTACTATTTATTAAAAATTCCTGAAATCCCTTGCATAAAACAACATATTCACTAACTGTATAAAATGTGTCGTGTTTCGTTTAAATTATTATAAATTTCATTTTCATTTCGACGGATTCTTTTGAAATTACATCCTCTACTGAGTTATTAGTTTTTTTTTTATTCTGTGTGGTTGTGAGGATTTTGTTCACTGTTTTTACTATCGGCATCTATAATTTATTGAGATACTTTTCTTCTTCCAATTTATAAATATACGTTAAAATGATGGCTTTGCTATTGGGCTCCTTTTTTTTAATTAAACATACAAAATATAATACTATATAGTTGAAGCTAAAATAATTCCAAATAGTTTAAAATCCGAATAACAGCAGCCCTATTAATTTTGTCACAACGTCAATGTATTCTAGAAAATGGATCAAGGTGCTCATTATTCTTACTGGATGATTCAAACTATGAAAAAAAAAATATATATATATATATACGTTCACCTATGAAAAATCTCTAAATCCCACTGTCATATATATCCGCCAGTTACTGCATTTTAACTACCTTTAGTATCACTGCCGAATTGGTACGACACTTTTTTAGGGTAATAACATAGTGAAGCATCGCATCAAGCCTCGCCTCGAGCATCAAAAACAAATACACGTACTTAATATAAACCATTCATAGTAAAGAATCGACCATCGAGTCAGAGAAAACACACGAGACGTGTAACTTCAACGGGCAGATTAGTTCGATAGCACAGTTAATAAGTGAAATACATTGTCCTTGTTTGTCATAATTTCTTTGGAATAAGTTTCTCTTTGTCTGTTAGATGAAAGAATAAAATAGAGGGCGCTGATATTGCTACGATGTTGCAATTTTGATTGCAGATTTGTGAAAATTAATTTTTCAGTATTTATGAAAGTGTATCGCTAAAATAACCATAATATGTATGTGAGTCGATGAAAAAAGGGTTTTTTCAAAAAAATCAACATCCAAAATAGAAAAATTAATCTAAAACGTGACAACTGGCTGAATGACTAAACAACAGAGTACGAAATTGCACAGAGAAGAGGAATATACTTAGCAACAGCACACTAACCTCCATCCATGTAAATGTATGGATTACTGTGTTTTGATATTTTGATCAATGGTTTCGAGTTTTGTTTATTACCCTACGGTTAAGTTTATTCATTATTTTTAGTTCTAGTTAAATATAGTGTCTGTAGATTTACTTGTTTAATTAGTGAAAAACTAACAATGGGTGCGACCTGCTTAATTTGTGGAAACAATGAACAGGAAGTTCTGAAAATGCATTACTTTCCCAAAAATATAGTCAGGTACGTAAACTTCAGTAGAAGTCCTTCACAATTAATAAAATTAAAAATATGTTTTGCAATCAAATTGTGTATATTCTTTCTGCGGTAAGAAATAATAGAGAGGATGAGAAGTTTGTAATAATGTGTTTAAATAATGACTAGTTGGTAAAAGCCTTAGAGTAATAATAAACATACATACATACATAAACACGTTTATTTTTGCGGCCAACAATTCTGAACGCCAGTAGTGAAATAATGAATGAATTACAAAAAGTGGGGATGGTATTGTTGATACATGACATTGGTAATTTCGGCTATTTTTCTGACAAACTTGGCACCGACGAACCATGATAATCCAAAAACATTAAATTAATGAACTTAAAAGTTTATTTTGTTACTAAAAGTTTTGAAAAACACATCAAAACGAAAGAACTAAATGTTTACTCTCTATAGTATGTACAAAAAGTACGAGGAGTAATAAACCCTAATTAAGTATGCAAAACCTTTACAGGGAGCACCATGAAATTTTTGATAAATCTCTTACTTTAAATTACATTTCTTCCGTAAATCTAAAAACCAGTTAGATCGACCCCGTATTTGTTTCAGTTGTAGCAAAGTTTAGGGTTTATTCATTGTTAAAGGATTAGCAGATAAGCAATAACGCAATGCAGTGGTGTGTATTTTGGGAAAAAAATACGTTTTAAATTATAATATAATAAAAAATGAAAAGAAATAATTATTGGAATACATTTATTACTTACATTTTATTCTATATCCGACTCGGAAGAGGAAGAATTAATAATAATAGGGTCGATTAAATCATCACAAATATTGTCAATTTTCCACATATTTGCCTCTACTTTGATAACATGCTCGATACAGTTTGTCCAATTTTCCTTACTCACATGACTTACAGCACTCTCAAACAACTTCACAACATCGTTTATTTTAAAAGTAGTATTTTTTTTCCAACTTCCCCCTTTACCTGAGCCCATATTAATTCTATGGGATTAAGTTCACAATGATAAGGGGGAAGTCGAAGAACTGATATACCACGAGAAGAAGCCATTTCTTCTACAATGTAGGTTTTGTATATATTCTTGTTCATTTTTGCAATTCTGTAAAGTTCTTTCCTTAGTGGATCTTTTGGAAATTTAATATTTTTCGAAATAAGCCACTCCAAAAGCTCTGCTTTACGCCAACGACTTGTGGGCAATGCTTCTCGTAACCGTGAATGGTAACTTGCGTTGTCCATAACAATAACAGCCCCTTTTGGAATCAGATCCAACATTTGAACAAACCATTCCTCGAAGACATCCCCATTCATATCTTCGTGATAGTCCCCCGTGCGTTTTGAAATAAAAGTTAATAATCCACCATCAACAAAACCTTCAGAACTTCCAACATGAACAATGATAAGTCTTTTTCCTTTTCCAGATGGTGGCTGCAAACCTAACGACAAACCTTCCACGAATGCCTGCCTTCCGCTTTTAATGTTTTCATCTTGCCAAGATTTGGAAACTGTATATCCAGCATTTATCCATGTTTCGTCTAAGTAGAAGATTTTCAAATTGTGTTCTCTGGCATGTCGAATGCTTCTTAAATAGTCTCTTCTCCAAAAAACTATTTCCGGTTTATCTATCAAGAGAGATTTTCTATTATGTTTTGTATATCTGAAACCCACATCTTTCAAAAGTTTGCATAATGTCATTCTGGAGAATTTTGGATAGTCCGTATCTTCTTGCACTGATGTCATAATTTTGTCAAGTGTTGGAATTTCCTTTCGTAAGTAAAATCCATGGACTTTACGCCTTAGTCTTTGTTTTAATGACTCATCGATCTCAATTGGTTTTCGGCCTGAAGGAGTTTTAGGGGGTTGAAGAGTTCCATTCTTGCTTTCTTTTAGTAATCTATAAATTGTTGATTTAGCAACACACAACATAGCAGCCGTTAATTCCACAATATCATCAACACTTGCACTTGGATCCTTGTTTTCAATGATATATAACAATTCAATATCAGAGTTTTTTCATTTAAAGATAATGGACCTGTTTTTGGTCGTTTAGATGGTCCTTGGCTTATCGACATTGTTTGGTACTTGCACAATTAACATTCAACAAATGATTTAAATATATTCCAACTGTTTACAATATTATGACAACCATACAACTTCATACAACTTTACTCAAAGAACTAATACTAAGTACTGATTTAATGTACCTACTTTCTTTTAAAATAATATTCCCGATAATGTTTCTAAGAAAACTGGGTTGTTTGGAAAATCCCTCTCCATAATCGAATAATCTGTAAATAGGTGTAATCGTATTAAGCCGATTACAGTAGGCCACTTGCCATTTAAAATGTCTGAGAAAAATTCCCCAAACACTACATATAGGAGTAATACAAATAAAAAATATTATGAATAAACGGGCATATCCGAACTCTGCCACAAAATAAAATTTTACCTGACTTGTATCAATTTGAGGATTACTGAAATGTTCGAACTGTGCCGCAACCATTTAGTTTAATCCTATTAGAGTCATTAGGGTTTATAATAGATAAAATCGGAGGCCCATAGAATTATGTATATTTCTGAAAGGTTTCAAAGATTTCTTGAATTAAATATTTTGAAGAAATCTTGATTGTTTTGATCGATATTTAGGGGGTTAGGGGAAGGATGTTGATGCACTTACACTATTGCCTAAAAATCAGGAAGAAGTATTTAATAGTGTTCGTGAATTACAATTACGAACGAACCGAGAAGAGGAATTTCTATTAACAGCAGACCAGGTATTTAAAATTATTGAGTTCTCCTGTTTTTCCAACCTTAATTTTTTATGTAATTCGGATTGTATTTTGATGGATGGGACTTTTAAATACTGTTCAACTTTTTTTTACCAAATGTTTACCATTCATGGTTTTAAAAACGGCTATTACGTACCTCTTGTTTTTTGTTTGCTGCCGGACAAATCAAGTCAAACATATCCAAATTTGTTTTCAATTTTAAAACAAAAATGTAAAGAAGTAGGCTTAAATTTTCAACCTAAAGAAGTCGTAGTAGATTTTGAACTAAGCATTCATAACGCTATATATGAATGTTTTGGCAGAGATCAAATTCTTTTTGGTTGTAAATTTCATCTCTGTCAAGCTTGGTTTCGTAAGATTCAGGAGTTTCATTTGGTACAAGAGTACAGACAGAAAGGTTCTGTAATTGGCGAATACTTAAAAGTACATTTCGGTATTATGTATCTTAGTCCTGAGGAAGTTGTAGAATTTTTTTATAATGAACTACATTTTTTGCTTCCGAATGACCTCTACCTCTATCACTTTTTTTTATTAAAATTAGTACATCCCGTTACCTCTGACCTAAATCGTTTATTCTTTAGCATAGCTGCAACTCATTCGTTCAATACAAAATGTACCTTACGGTATACCCTCTTAAAATATATTTTGGTACGTCTATGAAATCTACTTAAATGAATGATTTATTACTCCTTGTCCTTTCTATATAGACTTTAGTCGTAATGGCGCTCGTGTAATCAAACCACGTTTGACATTATTTACTACAATACTAGGGCGTTTTTAAAATGATCGTCGATCACAGTCTGACGATATTTGCATCTCTTATTATATGGTAATTAAACAAGGACAAATCTACTAAATAGATTACTATTCACACATTAACAGGTACTGAAATTTTGAGCAATGTTGCCACTTTTAGTTATAACCATAAAGGTATCTAAGGATACAACAAATACTCGTTTAAAATTTATATAAGAATATGCCTTTGTTAAATAAAATTCAAGTACACATAATTAATTTTAAAAGCAGCGACTCAAATGTAGAAATTAGTATGACTTTTTGCATAACTTTTTAAAAAAGTTTCAATTAAACTAATATTTCTTTTTTCCCGCAACTAAAGAGGATTTGTAAATATGGCAAAGCAGTGGAAGTGTCCCGCAAGTGAGCTTAGAATGTGACTCCTCAATGTTTGGGGCAGGAAAAAGTCAAAACAAACATATCTATTTTATTTGTTAATCTGAGGTAAAAGCCATTAGTGAAAAACTATACGTTAACATATATTGTATTGAAAAATACCGTTTTATATATTTTCAGGTGTAAAATCTGGTTTGAAAGTCTTGGTGTTAATTATCCTAACATGGACATGAGGAATTACAGAATATGTAGTAATCGTTTTAATAGAAATGATTATAGCAATATCATTACCTGGAAGTTAAAACCACATGCCGTACCAATTAAGTTCACTATATGATATGAAGAGAACTTATTCATTTTTACTAAATATAATTAGTCGTTATTTGAAACAGTACTCTATAACCATCAAATTTAAAATTCAGAAAATTTGCAAAAAACAGAATTCCAGTTTATTTAAGGAATTATATATAATTGTTTTGCAATATATATATTATTTAGTATACAAATACTCATACATAATTTTACAAGTATATAAATACAAAAGTCATCTTAAACAAAACAACATTAAAAAATACACAGATCATACACATATTCCAATATAATTTGCATGATCACTATTGAAAAAAAAATGTATTTGTAAAACACGTAAAACAAAAAAAAATACATTAAATATAGTAGAATTGTTTGTGAAATATTTGTTTAATTCATAATATACATATTCCACAAAGTAACAGTAGAAACATGATTACAAGTAAAACATAAAAATGTTTACATGCTTATTTTGTACAATTTTGCATGCAACAAATTAATAGAAAATGTTGTAATTTCAAGGTCTGCCAAGTAGTAAACTTTTTGGTTCCTAACAGTTAATTTAAATACTGTGGTTTTCTTTTATATTTAATGACTATGACTAAAAAATTAAAAAAATATGTTATTTTCAGATGAGAAAGAGGATCAGTTGCAAGTTGAAGCAGGTTCCAGTAGAGAGGTATCTGCTGTAACTCCTAAATTGGTTTGAATTTTCCAATAAACTGTTGCGATACATTTATAAACAATATAAAATAACTGTTTTGCTTAAATTTATTATACTGGTGGTCTTACTAAATGATACTTTCAACAAAATTACCTTTTATTAAGATTGTTAAAGATACTGTAGATATAAATTGTAGTTAAGGCTTGGATTGTGGTAATAGTTAAAGATATTGTAGATATAATTTGTAGTTAAGGGCTGGATTGCGGTAATAAATTTTTTTAAGTCTATCTAAAACCACTTAAAAATGAAACTTAATGTGAATTTTTTGTCTGCTACTCAATTGATTTTCGAGATTAAAATTAGAAATACACTTCCCGCTGCTTCTGCAGATGATAATAGAAAAATTCTTATGAGTTTGTTGAAATCAGAAAATGCAGACAGAAGTTTCACTTCTATCTATATTACGTTTGTTTGAAGTGTGAAGTATTTATTTATAACACAATTTTTATTTATGGATGGTACAGGAGGTGACTAGAATCAAATTAAGTGTTTCAGTACAGATGTGTGTTTCTAGCTCGACATTTTGGTATAATAGCAACCTCTACGAGATCAAAATGCACATAATACTGTAATTGAAAACACTAAATTTGTGAATAGATACTTTTATACTGGGCCAGAGAATGTATGGATATTCAAATTTCCCGCGTTTGCATTTTTTTAATTTCCCGCATTTTCATGACGTATTTTACCTGACCGTATATGCATAACACAAAGAGACCATTTTCGATTACAGAAGATCAATTATAGCGCCACCTACAAAAGTCTTTCATTACAATCGTCCAAATAAGTTTTGCCGAACTCAAATAATACATTGAGTTTACACGTCTCGTGTGTTGTCTCTGATCGAGTGAAGCATCGCATCGAGCATCGGCGTTTCCGAGGAATCAAATCAATTTCATTTTCAAGACTCTTCTCAGGACTGATGCCTGAAATGTGATATATTATTGATGCGCTCAAGGTCGTGTCAACACTAACCGTATTTTGTTTTATGTCAGTATCGTAGTTGACTAGAAGTGCGAAGAGGTAAAGCATATTGTTGTGTTTAAAATGGATAAAGGAAAATTAATAACTGAAGTATTTATTAGGCCTGCAATGTGGGATAAAAGAGATAGGAGACATCACAACAGATATGTGTTGGTTGAAGCATGGGCGGAAATAAGCAATGTTACAAATATGTCAGGTAAACTACAAAAAAACAATGCAAATTAAACAGAAAAACTGTATTATAGCAAACAATTTTATATTTTTGACAGATTACAAATTATCGTATATCAAGTGGGTGCAACGAAAAATAAGATTTGAAAGTATCTCGTATTTTAAACGACGTCTTTGATGTCGCATTATGTTCTCTCCCTCGCCGTATAGATGTTGCCGAGACATTTGCATTAGTCGATATAGGCATACCTGCTAATTCACCTTCTTGGTCAATTAGTGTATTATGTAAAATACAAACAGCTTTTACAATACTATTAGCAGTATCTGGATTGGTTTCTATACATTTTCATAGAATTCGCCATTTTGCGAAAATAATTCCAAACCTACATTCAACCGTTTTTCTCGCTCTGGACAGACGTTTGTAAATGCTTCCTTTTCTGCATCAAGGTTTTGACGTACATAAGGTTTCAGAAGGTGTGTCATTAAGGGGTAAGCTTCATCGGCTATACAAACAAAAGGCACTTTGAAAGTTGAACTTGGAAGGAAGTCATAAGTTGGAATATGTAGCTTATTGTTCTGCATTAAACGATACATTTCTGAAGCACGAAAAATCCATCCGTCATTTTGCTTGCCATATCCTCCGACATCAATAATAACAAACTTGTAGTTTGCGTCTGTAAGTGCTTGAAGAATGTAGTAGTAGTTATTATAATTATAAAACATAGATCCACTATATGCTGGGCATTTTACTCTAAAATTCCATTTTTCGTGAAAATCTTTGACAGTCTTCCTGAATGCATTAGTTGATGGTGGCATGTGTAGCGGTTGTAAACTTAACCAAAAATATACGGTTAATTCTCTCACAATTGCAGACACTGTTGATACTCCAACACTAAAAGAGAATCCTAGGCTCTTGAGAGAATTTCCCGTAGCAAGATACCTAAAACATTAAATACAATGAACCTTTCTGCAAATACCTATTTTCGTTTAAATTTGTTTCAGTTGCCGGACTGAAAAGGAAGTGGAAAGTATTACGACATGATTTTAAAAACCATTTTGACAAAGCTCGAGAGTGTAGGAGTGGGAATCCAGCTCCTGATGATTTGGAATCAGAATGGCCTTATTTTAAAAGTATACTATTTCCCTCGAATCAATTCACTCCGCGGGAATCTGATACTAATTTAGAAACACAAGGCGTATCTGTTATATCACCAAGCTCAGGTGGTGGACACACAGAAGATGATGAGGCCGATGATAGTAGGGAAGATAACCAAGAGGAGGAATTTGAAACTGTATCATCCCTTCCTCTACCTCACGTTCTTCCACATCCACAAAATATAAAAGACGACTTGAAAATCAACAGCATTCTCAAATGTCA
This sequence comes from Galeruca laticollis, assembly GCA_963921935.1. Lineage (NCBI taxonomy): Eukaryota > Metazoa > Arthropoda > Insecta > Coleoptera > Chrysomelidae > Galeruca > Galeruca laticollis. The sequence continues at coordinate 202,119,827 of OY998175.1, read as the reverse complement.
GTAAGTAATGTTCGCAAACGCCCTCGTCCTAATGAGCTAATTGGAAGGGAATTAGTAGAAATTGAAAAAAAGAAGCTGGGATTGATTCAGTCAAAAGCGACAAATGCAGCTACATCGCAGGCTACAATTGACGAGGATATCATCTTTTTTAATTCCCTCTTACCGCACGTAAAGACCCGTGATCCCAAAAAAAATGGTATTTCGCATGAAAGTGCAGAAACTGCTTTTTATTGCGTACTTTGGTGATGAGCCAAATACTCTTCATTCCTCTAACTCAATATTTAACGAACATACAGTACACAACGGCAATACTGAAATCACAGGACAGAATTATGTAGTAGGAGCGAATACATTTTATATCAGTTTCCTTACGTATACCGACAAATGTAATTAATATAAGTAAATAAATAATAACAGTTCCCGTCTATCATCCGTCTCGTTTTATTACACTTGAACAAAAATATATGAGGCACCCGGAAGGTAGTTGTTACAAAAACTAGTATCGTTTATAGCGGTAATCATGCTACGGATTAGTTTTCTCACCTTATTGTAATAACAAGCCGTTCCTCTATCTCAATGGGTTGTTGGTGTAAATTGCAATATTTCTTTATATGCCGTACTTGAATTAACTCTAAAATATATGTAAATATTTTCGAAGACATTCTCACATATTCTCGAAATTTGTCAGGAAAACGTTTTAGTTCAGTGAAAAGTCGATGATATTCGCCAAATTGCCTCCGCAATTGGTTCATCGGATGGTCATTATATTCTCGTCCATTACTGTTACCAGTTATCCACCATTTTACTGCTGCACTTGCATATATATCACAATCACTATCGGAAAACATGTTGTATTTATAAACAACTACTTCCAACTTTCCAAGACCTCACTACGACTGTGGTATCATAAATCTTACAACTGCTTTTATAGATGCCCCACTATGTGCCCTCTGATGCCTGGTTTGAGTCGATGCTCGAGGCGAGGCTTGATGCGACGCTTAATGCGATGCTTCACTATGTCTTTATCTTTAGTGCTGGGAGCCCACTGACGCCTTAATTCGGCGTTTCAATAAATTTGTATATGTCTTCAGACCCAACGCCGTATTTATTCGTCACTGCTCAACTAGTGGTTTGTGGTGAGGTATCTTGCCTGATGCCGGGAGCGACAAGACGCGATACTAAATACGATGATATTTAATATCGAAACAATTGTCAATTTCTTACAATTTCCAACATTTTTTCAATATATTGTGGAATTATCTAGAAACAGTTTCATTTAAAACAGTAATATGACTAGATTCCACAAAGTGAGGGTCGAGATAGTAATTTCATTAAAAAATCTTTGAGAAAAGACTTGACTCAACTGTACTAGACGTTACTACAAAAACGTTGCAAAACATCACAAAATCTTTGGTTTAACCAAGAATGTAAATATAAAATACCATACTAAAACACATCAAACACAAAAAGCTATAAGATGAGCTCAACGAGTATATAAAAAATGGTTTAAAATAAGAGACTTCTTAGACAACTACATAAAAAATTTACATTCTGAATTCACGTTCCAGCTACATCGAATAGAAGTTGACTGTTTAGATGACAAAATCAGAGAAAATGTCAGCACGATGAAGCACAAGAAATTTAAGGAACAAGAACAAAAACTTGAACTCAAATAACATAGAATTCAATACTCTAAACATCATGAAACTGGAAGTACTTACATACCAACACACTTTGCACCACGATTTGAAAACCTTTCAGGCACCAATTTTACAAATAGTGAAATAGAATTTTGAAATAAACTTTTAATGTACAGCGTACCACCAAAATTTACGAATAATATTAAACAAATATTAGCTACAGAATCAGAAATAGCTTACAGATCTAATTCAAATAATTTTCTTTATGAGAAATTAAAAATTTAATCAAAAATATTGAATCGCTCGCATTTCAACTTGCCTTTCGAAATAACTTACCTCATCCTTTTAATTGAGCAAGAACACTCTGCAGAAAAAAGTGGTTGCCGTTATTTTTTAAAAAGCACCCACAACTGTCAATGCGTACATCTCAGGGTTGCTCGAGTTAAAAGTTTTATTGCTGAAAATCTCGCAACTACTCTACGAATCCGAGTACAATAAAATTCAGGATTCGTTTCAAAGAGTTATCAATATGAATGAAACTGAAATAACAGTGGTTGAGTATAAACACAGCAAAATAATATCTTTGCGTAGCATCAAATTATTTTCCCCCACTCCACACCCCCACGATTAATTTTTCTCAGGGAAAATTTTAAAGCAGAATTTATGATAGGGGCTCCTCCAGGTGTAATCGCAGAATGTCATATTTCGGGCTTGGTACAAACAGATAGTTCTAACATTTTATTAAATACACTGTACCTAGCACGTCAGATCCAGTTCTGCTGGGTGGATATTTCCCATACTAGGAATATTGAACTTGTAGACATGGCAAAAAAGCTATGTGACAATGATATGCCTTCCACTGCAATCAACTAATAAAATACAGCCATTGGATGTTGCTTTTATGTAGCCCCTGAAAACGTACTGTGCCTACGCAATCGAATATTGTCTCTGGGAAAATAATCTTAGCACTGTTTCGCCATACGCTGTGGCTAGCATATTTTGCAATGCCTATGAAGGAGATGCTACAATGGAGACTGCCAGCAATGGATTTCGAAAAACTGGACTCGTCCCTCTCAATCCAAATATATTTAGGCATCATGATATTAGCTAAGTACATCAAGTCGAACATATTACAGCAGATAATCCCTCCAATCGAAGGAGACAGCCCAATAAATCCCCACAAATTCAAATAATAGGGAAGAAACTGTAGAAGAAGAGCAAATAAATCATCCACTTGACTGGAAATTAAATACTTTGGTTAAAAAATTTCAGCATCGTGATTGTCATGAAAAAAAGAATAAGCTAGATAAAGTTTTATATTTATTCAAAGGAATAGGTAACAAAGTAAAAATGAAAAAAAATCTCAAGAAAATTTCACAAAGAAATAATTTGTAACAAAATAACCGTCCGTAATATTCGTCATATTAAATTCCATCTGTAGTACAATTCCGGAGTAACCTCAAAGAGGAAGACAAAACTCACGATAAATAATTTTGAAGCATCTGATAGCCCTTTTGATTACACCCATTTACAGCCTATAAATTTTCGTCTGATATCTACTCAGTTGCTGCTCTACTTCTACATCTGGATTAGATTATACAACTAATGCCCTAGAGAGAATACACAAAATGTAATGGAAAACAAAGAACAGAGAAAACTGAGATTTATTTATTGTTCGTTCTTGACATTTGGAAAATTGAACGCGACATAAATTCTTTCGTGAATCTTTTGTTGCATGAAGTTGAATTATAGGTAAATGTGGTATTTCATATAAAGTGTTGATTTCAATCATACAGGGTGACACATATATATTGGACTATATATTTTGCGATTTGAAAAAGAATGTCAAATAAATTATAATCAATTTATCTCCACTTAGTCGTTGACGAAATTATTTTGTGCATTTTTTATCTCCTTTTGAACACATATGTTTAGTATTAATATATAAAAGAAGTCACATGTGGTAGAGGCATGTATATACATCGTATTTAAATTTTAACACAGCAAGAGTATACCTTTTTCAAGGTATTTGACGAAGTATTATATTACTTGTGGTTTTAAATTTAAGCCTCTAGAAATATGAGAGGTGTATTTATCACATGTTAATTTAATTACAACAATTATAATAAAATCTAGTTTTCACAATTAGTCTAGTGCAATTAGACATTATAAACGAAAAATGACTGTAAATAATTGATGATCATAAGCATAAAGTTTACCAACTAAAAATTACCGCAATTTTATTATGAAAATGCTATAATTCAAAAAAAAAATCAAAATTTCTAGTAATCACCACAAAAATATAAAGTTATCGAAATATATAGTTTTTGAAGATGCTTAGACACACATATGTTATGTGAGTCTTGATGTTTTGTGGGTATGTGGATGACTACATCAGGTCATGAATTGAAGTATGTAACAATCGCCCGTAATTCTCACAACCCCAAACCACAACAGCCAACACGAGACGCCTGAAGAGTTGGCAATCCCATTAACGTCGCAGTGAAGTTCCGGTTCCCGCTCATCGATGTCGCTGTACGATTAGACTACCTCCTTTTAATCGTAAGAGTAGCTCATCAGTATAATGGATCTATCGAGGACCGAAGACGGTAACAAGTAGACATACATCAATGTTTTATTTCTTTTTATAATAAATATTATTCTTTATTTTATTATTATGAATAAAGATTTATTTAACAAATGTCACTTGTCTACAATCTGGTGCTCAACGTGAAGCCTGTAATTTTTTCAAATTACTAGACATTCAATAGTTACTCAGTGGCGTTACTTGTCTGTGTTTGAATAAGCAGTTTTTAAAAGTCCAGGGAGTATTAGAAAAACTAGAGCCATTGTTTTGGTATAGTTTATCGAAATTCTCGGGAAGAAAACTGAGTTTCGCTACATCTAGTCACATCAAGAGAATTTTAGGAAAACAAAAGCCATTGTTTTGGCGTTATTTGTCGAAATTCGCGAGAAGAAAAGGATTGATGGGCTATCTAGAAGTGAGATTCGCTATATCATCTATTCAAGAGAATTTTAGAAAAACAAAAGCTATTGTTTTGGCGTTGTTTGTCGAAATTCTCGAGAAGAAAAAGGATTGATTAGGAATAACCCACCAAGATTCCAAAACATAAGAAAGACGTCTTATCAGAAGGTACAATGCAGATGTCTGACAAGCAATTCCAAAGATTACTCAAAACTATTTCGGCTAATAAAGAAGGACCGCCAACACCTTCCTTGTCCGGGAGTTTTAGCAAATGCACCGCTAGGTTTGGTGGAATGAGGTGTCATACAACGGTGGATGCGTTTATCACGACCGTCTCCATATATGAATAAGTTGAGAAAATAACAGACAACGACGCCCTAAAAGGACTACCTTTATTGCTAACCGACACAGCTTCACTTTGGTGGCAAGGGTTCAAAGGCGAAGCTCGTAGGTGGGATGAGGCAACCGCGCTCATTAAAGCAGCGTTCTCGCCATCTAAATCGTCACATCAAATTTATATAGAGATCTTTAGCGGAAGCCAGGAGCCTAACACTCCTATAGACGCTTTTATTTGTAAGAAACAAGCCCTTCTAGCACAGCTACTTCAAAGAAGACATGATGAAGCGAGTCAACTCGACATGATATTTGGCCTACTTCATATTGACCTAAGGGAAAAGATCCCTCGAGACGATTGCAATACTGTCTCAAAAGCAATAGATGCAACTTTTGCCACTATAGGGGATATACACAAGAATAATGCCGAAAACGAATAGTAGTAGAAACAGACACAAAGTCAGCACTTAAGCAAACTCCAGCAAATGAGGAAAACACTGGAAAGGTAGACCGTCAAACCGGCCTTAATTGCTATGGTTGTGGTAAATCAGGATATCATCGAAGTAACTGTCCTGTGTGCACCGGGAAAAAATCAGATGTTACCACTCAGGCTATAAATTTCTATTCTATACATACGTTCATAAATCAGACTCAAGTTCCTACAATACCCATTAAAGTATAGGGAATTCAAGGGGTTGCACACATAGACACGGCCGCCAGGACTAGCGTAGCAAGTAGGTCCCTCTATGAACATCTTAAGAGTATCCCTTCAGTAAAATTCCTGGAACGATCAGCTGCTGTCACTCTGGCTGATGGACAAAGTCAAGATCAGGAAATACTAACAACAATAGTAAAAATCGAAATAGGGACAAGAATTTTTCCTATTGGCTTCATTATTTTACCAAAAGCAGAAGATAACCGTACATTATTGAAAATAGACTTCTTGGACCAAACAGCTATGGTTTTGGTAATTCCGCAAAGTTGTTGGTATTTCATTGACAATCCAGCGCAAATGTTCGAATTTATAGACGTCACACAAGGAGCCGCCATAGAATCTAAATACGAACATTCAAAGGCACCAAAAGGCCCTTATCCCCACACACAACTCAACTCAACAGATATGAGGCAGATAGGATCACCCTTTTTGAGGTGTTCACCTCACCATAACCAGGGGAACCATATTTTAAGTTAATAGAAATGGAGCTTCCACCGCAACGACAACCCGTTGAGTTGCAGAGAGTGCAGATGCATACTCTCCTGAGGCCATTGATCTAATCTTCGAGGATGTAGTTCCACAGTATTCTAGGAACAGTACGCCGAAGCAAGACCCTCGAAACTGACGCAGATTCGACCTATTCTGCATCAACATATCACTCAAACCCGAGGAAGCCCCAGAACTTAACAATGAGCAAAGATCCCAATTTGATAATCTAATTCTAGAGTATAAACACAGATTTTGCTAAGAGGTTCTTCCAACGGTACAAACGGTACACCGAATCAGTACTGGCGCCCATGCTCCCAGATCATCTGCTCCATACTGACTAAGTACAAATCGCCAGACAGTGCTGCGGGAAAAATTAGACGAAATTCTGGCAAATGAAATTATAGAGGAAAGCAGTACACCATGGACCTCCTCTGTCGTTTTGGTCCCAAAGAAAGATCAGGACGTTATAGTGAGCGTAGACTATAGACGTATTGATGCAATCACGGTGCCTGATAGGTATCCGCTCCCTCGCATTGATGATTTGCTTCATGCTGCAAAAAGTTTGCCCTACATGTCTACGATAAACTCTCAGTCTGGCTATTGGCAAATACCAGTTCACGATGACGATAAAGATAAAACCGGATTCATTACTCCTTTTGGAGTTTACAGATTTAATAGAATGCCGTTCGGCCTGCGTAACGCACCAGCCACCTTCCAGCGGCTAATGGACAGATTTGGGGTAGGACTCAGTAATGTTAACTTATTGGTATACCTTGACGATCTTATAGTTAGATCTTCCACTTTCGAGCAGCATCTTCAAGATTTAAGGGAAGTGTTTGCACATCTTCGCACTTACAATCTCAGGGCCAACAGGAGAAGAAGTGTAGATTTAGCTGTTCATAGGTCAAGTATTTGGGCCATCAAATTACTCCTGAAGGGATAATCATGGACTCTGAAAAGGTTACCGCCATTGTAGATCTACAGCCGTCGTCTAATCTAAAGCAACTATTATCATTCATCCAGACATGCTCATGGTACCGAAGATCTATACCCAATTTTGCAACGATGGCACGCCCTCTTACCAATCTTACAAAAGAAAGGCAATCTGGAAATGGACCCAAGTCGAGCAGGAAGCTTTTGAGCAATTAAAATATTATCTCACAACCAGCCCAGTCCTAAACCAAGCCGACGATTCCCAACCTTACATTATTAAAACGGACGCTAGCTTCTATGCTATAGGAGGCGTTTTAGTCCAGGGGGAGGGAGAGAATGAGCACCCCATAGAATATGCCAGCAGACTATTCAATGTCGCTGAAAGGAATTATAATACGACCGAAAGAGAAGCTTTAGCAATCGTATGGGCTAATAATAAGTTTAGAGGATATATAGAAGGATCTGGAATAATCGTTATAACAGATCATCAACCTTTAAAATGTTTACTCACTATAAAGATTCCAAGGGGGAGGTTAGCCCGTTGGGCGTTACAACTCCAGTACTTTAATTTACATTTACGTTACGCACCAGGGAAAATAAACCGAGTAGCTGACTTCCTGTCCAGACCACATTGTAGCAATCACAGCGACTCCAGTCAGAATTGCAGCCTCCAAATAGATGTTCCCAGTAAGACTGGAAAAGAACTATGGGAACAGCAGTTAAAAGACCCTGATGTGAAAAATACTATAGAATCCCTGGAAGATGTTTCCAACGGTGAACGAAATCAAAGGTGGGTTTATAGAGGATTTTTGCTACATAAAGGCGATATTTCTGGAACAGAATGAGACAGGACATCGCCAAACACGTATCTGGGTTTTTTTTGTAGGGGTCGAGATAGTTAAACACGTATCTGTTTGTTTGGAATGTCAACGATATAAGATAACTAACATAAAACCCGCAGGGCTAATGCAAACTCAAGACGTCAACCAGCGTTTTGTAGTCCTGGCCGTGGACCTGTTCGGTCCCCTACCAATATCAGATAAAGGTGATGAATGGATACTAATAGTGGAAGATACTGCTAGTCGATGGGTCGAATTATTCGCCCTGACTGAAGCCACTGCTGAAAATTGCGCACATCATTTGTTGAATGAGGTTTTTCTACGTTTCGGTGTACCTCGACGAATAATCAGTGATAACGGGACACAGTTCGTGTCTGCTGTAATGCAAAAACGTACTTTCTGCCTGGGAATAAAGCAAACATTAATTCCCCTGTATCACCCCGAAGCCAACATGGTGGAGAGAAAAAACAGGGATCTCAAGGCACAATTAAGTATACTTGTGGGAAGCAATCACAACACATGGCCTGAACAGTTACCAGCCATACGGTTTGCTATGAGTACTGCGCGATGTGCCAGTACCAAGCAAACCCCTGCTTTTTTGACATTTGGCAGAGAACTAAGGACCCCCCAAGATATTACAGATGATTTACGAACGGTTGTAACCAGTGAAATCTTCGTTGAAGAAGTCACTCCTAAGCTGTTACAGGACATTTCCTCAGCAATGCCCCAAAAGGGTTCACTTCAAAGTTCGTACCGCGAAGAGATGGGCCCTATATAATCCTTCGCCAAAGAGGATCTGCTAGTTATGACGTAGCCGATCCCAATACACCCCAGAAGCCACTGGGTTTATATCATGCATCGCACATTTCACCCTTTAAGGGAAGTCAGGAAGTAAAGCCCGAACCAATAAGACCAATTCGTGAGCGTGGTAGGCCCAAAAAGATAATGAATGACGGCATTGCTCCAACTCCTATCAATCGCCCGTAATTCTCACAACCCCAAACCACAACGGCCAACACGAGACGCCTGAAGAGTTGGCAATCCTATTAACGTCGCCGTGAAGTTCCGGTTCCCGCTCATCGATGTCGCTGTACGAATAGACTACCTCCTTTCAATCGTAAGCGTAGCTCATCAGTATAAGGGATCTATCGAGGACCGAAGACGGTAACAAGTAGACATACATCAATGTTTTATTTCTTTTATAATAAATATTATTCGTTATTTTATTATTATGAGTAAAGATTTATTTAACAATTGTTACTTGTCTACAAGTAAAAAAAGATAGAATATTTCATTTTATTGTTTTTTCAGTAGTTGGAATTTGAGAAAGCCCCTCTCGTCTCAGAAGCTTCAAGAGGAAGTGGTAAATCTATCAGAAAATGAGTTTAAGCGTTTTTTCTGACCTCTCTAATATTGACCCAGTTATAATAACTGTGTTGTATCCAGTGATGAATCCAATAAGGATCTGAGATCATCAGATAATGCAGAAGTAATGCAGAATGAAGATGAAGAAAACGGTACTACAACAGATTCCGCAAGTACTCTATTTAAGTTCTCTTGGTACGAATAATTTGGAAATCACCAAACATTTCGATTTACCGGTAATGAAGGTAGCAGAAATTCTTACACCTGTTGCTGCATTTGATCTATTTTTTGTCCCTGAGCATATAGCTCTAATAGTGGAAGAAACAAATCGCTATGCAGCCTATCTAATTTCCAATACAAATGTCACTCGCAAGTCAAGACTGAATCAGTAGTATCCTACAAATGAACAGGAAATACGTCGGCTTTTATATTTGGATGGGACATTGAATTGTCGCCCTGGTATTGCATAATATTGATCAACCGATATGCTATACAAAAATCAAGTACCTCAAGAAATCGTTTTGAAATGCTGTTGAGGGTGATTCACTTTAGCGATAGGGAAAATTAGACAAATGACAGGCTTTAGAAGATAAGACATGTTCTTGATAAATTGTATAATTCTTTTCAGCAGAATTATACCGTAGGATAAGAAACGTTCATAGACGAGAGTATGATACCATAGAGGCGCAAATCAAAATTCCGTCAGTATATACCATCAGTTCAACAACCTCCTGACGAGATAAAAAAAGGGGACGCAAGTACACACTTTACAAAAGATGTGATATAAAATCATACGAACAAAAGTACGATATCTAATTATTTTTTATCTTTGTAAAATGAAGGTAAGCTATCGCTACATATTCACACTTTATTCCTTATTAGTTTGAAAGTTTCAAATAATTCATGTACTTGCGTTCAGCCCTGTTCAAATAATGTTAGTATTTGCTTGTGTTCTTCCTAGTTTCATTTTAATGCATTTTGTTTTTCAACCGGTATTATTGTAGTACGGATAAAAAAGCTTTTTGTTTGCTTTATAGTTCTGACAACACAAGCGAAACAGATGTGGCTTTTGCTTTATAATAAGTTTCGATAGCGTAATGTGGATGGGGCCCTTTCTTTCTAATGTACTTGAATAGTATAAATCGGATATGTTTTGAGAGTGTAACTCTTCATTATGCGTTTTCATAGTACCTATAAATAGAATGGAGACTTACTTGGTTTTGTATTTTGTAAGAATTGATTGAATGAAGCATCTTTCATTCATTGTAATCATATATTCATAACAACAAAGATATTCTTGGGTAATTCTCGCAAAAAGAAAGAGGGCTACTGAAACAGAGTGGTAACCAAATAAGGGTGTAAAATTTGGGAGCAAAAATGTTGATCGAAACATGGGAAAACACAAAATAACGGGGAAGAACAAACACATATTGGTGCTTTCAATTGGAAGATCACGAGTTTTCGGGACAACATCGACACGGATGAGCACATAGCCCCCCTGCCTGATCCTTCCGACCCAGAGTGAGCAACAAAGAAGATGTACGAATATCGTGTGATATGTAAATAACAGCAACAAAGAGATTTTTGGGTAATTCACGCAAAAAGACATGCATGTTTCTATCTCTTTAGGCGTGGATTACCGAAAAATATCTTTGTTGTTGTTGATTACATATCACGCGATATTCGTACATCGTTGTTCACTCTGTTTGAGTTTTTCCCATGTTTCTATCATTTGATCATCCTAAGAGTCAGAAGTACAACTTGGTTTTAACAATGAAAAATAGAATCCTACACGTTAGTGATGAAAAATTTAATAACTTAAGATCGTTATTTGATATTTTTGTTAACAACGATTACCCCAAGCACATTTTAAAAAAATTAATCTATAACACAGACTTTTACGATGGTCAGGTTGACAAATGTAATCAACAGGTTATTCAATTTAAAAGACTTCCGTATATTAATGGTTTAACTCAATTGATTTTACCACTGTTTAAACAGTTCACCAATTTCAGAGTTGCCAAATACAGTTTAATTACTAATTCTCTCCTCTTTTCTTAAGTTAAAGATAAAACACCTTTAATGTACCAAACCAACGTTATTTACAAAATAAATTGCTCGCAGTGTTCAGAATGCTACGTTTGTCAAACGTCTCAATGGTTAAAAAACCGTATTACCCAAGACAGAAGTGATTGCCGAGTAGGTAGAATAACTGTGCAATAGTTGATTATTTTATAAAAACAGGCCATACATTCAATTATGACGAGACAGAGATTCTGCAGAAAGTTGACCATTACAAGAATCGTTTATTTTTACTTTTCCTTCAACCTATCTATATGCAAGAAAAGTATTGGTTTACCACAAATAAAGTTGGAATTTTGAAATTTTTTTTGAGTTATTTTCACGTTTTTCATCAACAACAACATGAAAAAAATGGTTTTTAGGAAAAAAATCCTGTGTGTATGTCGTCGGCCACTTTTCCTTACATGTCTTGTTAGCACGATACAGCCTCCGGAGTGCAATAAAAAATCAATTTTATGATTGAATATTGTTGAAAGCATGTCACAGATAAACCCTATTGATTTTCAGCTCACCAGAGCCAGTACAACGGGTGCTATGGTACTTGAAGTACGACATTTTGTCATTTATTGAGAAATTTCAGTGTGTTAGCACGATAAAGCCTCCGGAGTTCAACAAGTCACAAATTTTATGATTGAATATTAATGAGGACATCTAACTGATGAACCCTATTGATTTTCAGCTCACCAGAGCCAATACAACAGGTGTTACAGTACTTTAAGTACGATATTTTTGTTATTTTTGCGAAGTTTCAGTTTGTTAACACGATACAGCCTGCAGAGCATATCGATGGCTTAAACTGTAAACCGGCTATCTCCACTTTTTAATGAAATTAAGATTTTAATGCCATCTGCCACAGAAAATTGAAATCTATAGTCAGTTCACGTAAAAAATATTTCAAATTTACAGTTTTCTTTAATTCATGATGCACGTATACTAGCTATCTCCGTGGCATCAAATATCAACAATGCAAAACTTCTAACTCCTGTGTCAGTAGCCATTTTAAATAGTGTAAGTCGAGGTAATACGGGACTCTCCGCATTTTGCTCCAGATTTTACTTTAAAATTAAAAATTAGTTTATTAAATAATAAAAAATGTATGCGTCAGTCCAAAACTAACAGCGTCAAAAGTGAAACTTTTCATGTAATTCAAAAACTGTCAATGAGTGTACAAAAAAATACATTGCAGCAAAGAAAAATTGACTGGAAATTATAATAAAAATGATTTATAATAAAAATCAAGAAAAATCTACGGACTATCCCGAATTAATTACTACGGAAGTTTCACTTGTACGTACTATTATTTACATATACATAAAACTATATACATATACGTACAAGTGAAACTTCCGTAGTAATTAATTCGGGATAGTCCGTAGATTTTTCTTGATTTTTATTATAAATCATTTTTATTATCATTTCCAGTCAATTTTTCTTTGCTGCAATGTTTTTTTTTGTACACTCATTGACAGTTTTTGAATTACATGAAAAGTTTCACTTTTAACGCTGTTAGTTTTGGACTGACGCATACATTTTTTGTATCTTCATTGACAATAACTGAGAATAAAAACAATATTAAAATTTTTTAAATATGCAATAATTTAATAGACATATACATATATATATATATATATATATATATATATATATATATATATATATATAATAACAAAGAAGATGTAGGAATATCGCGTGATATGTTAACAACAACAACAAAGAATTGCGTGAATTACCCATGATTCTCTTTGTTGTTATATATATATATATATATATATATAATATATATATATATATATATATATATATATATATATATATATATATATATATATTACATATACATAAACATTCTACATTAAGAAAAGAACTATATAAGTAATTAATATGACTTATGTTAATGAATCACAGATTCAAATATCTTCATCTGCACTGTCATTTTTATTTGGCAAAATAGAAATAATTGGCTGATGATAGCTAAAGTAGGATGCAAATACTTCAGATCTCAATGAATTCAAGTGTCTTGAAAAAACAGCATCCAAGCAAGTTCCATATCTTGTTGTTGAAATATGAATGTCATTGTTTATATTTAATTGTAATTTATCATATAAAAATGAAATGAGTGGTTCTGAACTTTTGTCACTAAAATTTACATTAAAATCTCCAGCTAAGATCATTGGAATCTTATCTTTTTCTGATTTAGCTTCGGATGCATGTGGTATAGTATATATTAATAATTTGTTGAAGATAAACTCGATAATTTCATTAATTTTTTGTTTCGGATAAATATATATTGATATAATAATTATAGATAATTGTTTTGCAGTTGTACATATCACTGCACACAAATCACCGACACTTAATTCTTGTGATCTTTCTAGATTTTCAGCATCATACGGTGATGAATGATTGTTATCATTTAATTCTAATGTATTATTACTATCTGAATTTTTCTGAAATATTGCACTTTAATGAGTACAGAACTTATCTGTACGGACAAGTATACCTGTTTATTTCCTTTTTCAATATATTTCAATACTCTTGTTACGTTTTATTACATATTTTTTTCAAAATAATACAAATAAATACACAATGCAAAGAAATTTCCTAGTTTTTATCGCCTTAATTTTAAAGGTAAACAATTTCTATATTAATTTCGCACTGGATTATACCAATATCGGCAGAAATTATTAAGCGCTTTTGGTATCCTTTTCCCCCCGAATGCGTTCTCACTTTATCGTTCGCGCAGCGAAGTGGGGATTGATAAACGGAATAAGATGATCGCCATCAATAAACAATGCCCTGCGACTATTCTCGGCGTCTCCTCTTTGTGCGAATCTTCGTTAATTTTTTCCGCCTCTCTCACAAGGAGTTTAACAGTTTTGTTAGCTCGACGAGTTAACTCTCATGACAAAACGCTAGTGTCCCATAAAAAGTTTCACTTCAATAAAGTTGTGTAGTGATATTAATTGATTAGAAAATGCCTATTTTAATCATGCCAGAATTATTAACCTTAAAAACTCGTATATGGAGTTAGCGGTTTTTCAAAAATAAATTATATGTTTAATTTGGAGTTAGCGGTTTTTTCATAAGTAATATAATATTGCTCGTAGTATTCAAATCAATATTAAAATGCAATGATTATTAAGCTCGGTAGTTAAAAAAAAGTATAATTAAGTATTTCCGTACTTATCCGATCAAATAGAAGAAAAAACCTTTTTTTCTTGATATTTTGATAGTTGGAAAAGATGTTAATTTGATTAAAACGTTATGGGAGGTTGATTAAGGTTAAATTCAGTCAGTGTTACTTAATACAAATAATATGTATTAAAAAAAAATATAATTAATTATCATTGAGCTAAATTAAAATTTTAGGCCCTTGGATTCGATGTCCGCCCGTTCCAAAAAAATTTTGGCCTTGGCATGCCAACCAGAAAATAAACATATAAACAAGACAAAAATGAATATTTAAAGGACCAGTTAGAAAATGATCCAAATTGTATCAATAAATTACCCATATTACTTTTGGATCAACAAAATGTGTCTTCTCAACATAACCAAAATGATTTTCTTATTCCTGAACTCCAAATAAATGAAACTAATATTGTTGTTGAACAAATAGACGACTATGGTATGAATAATTCAAATTACTGCTTTTATCAGATTTCTTCGCCTGCCAGTATTAATTCTCCTAAATCATCTTGCTATATTGCATCGCCTTCACTTCATAATTTGGAACCTTCAACTTTAATGGATTATAACGACGAACCCTCTGACAAATATGTTGGAGAAAATATAGTAGTTGCCCAAAATATTAGTGCCTTACGTGGCTCAGAAAACGTTTTTGTTGTAAATACAGTCAATGAATCAAATAATGATGGATCTGCTGAAATCTCGGAATACAGTTTTAGTGATGAATCTGACAAAGGGTTTCGTCTGGTGGACTATTCTGAGAATTCTGATTCTGACAACCACTCTGACACAATGGAGCCTGTGAAAAGAAATAGAAAGAAAAGATGCCTAGTGGATAAATCTACTTGGATCTATTAAGAAAACAAAAAAAAGAGAATCAGGTCAAAGATATTTTGGAAGAAAGAAGCAAAACAACAGTTGGAATAATAGAGTTGAAAAACCTCCTAGGGCTCTCAAGATAAGATGTAAATGTAAGACGCGAGATAAACAGTGTAAAATTCAATGTTTTCTTATAACAGAAGAAGATAGACAAACTATTTTTACTAACTTTTGGAAAATGAAAAATTTATATAGATGCTTTAGTACAAATTATACCAACCCAACGTCACAGAGACAGAAAAGTTGAAATGGTGTCAAAATATTAATGAAATTCAAACTGAGGAGGAAGTGAATTCTATTCAAACAACCTCTTCTGAATCCAAAAAATCAAAAATATTGAATCCATTCGAGCTGGAGAACAAATCTATGAATGAATTTCTTGATAACTTACCGACACCATGGAGTCACATTACTGTAGAAAATCGACCGAAAAAAAGTATCTCTTACCCGATTGGCCGTCTAAAAAAGCCCTTTACGATTTCTATGTAAATAATTGGTGCAAAGAACGTAACGTAAAAGCTTTATCTGTATGCTCTTTTAATAATGCCATGGATTTAAAAAATATGTCCTTGTATCATACAAAAAAGGATCAATGTCAGATTTGTTTTTCACATAAGTTAGGACAATATCCAGACGAGGAACATGCTTTACATCTTGAAAGAAAAGAAGAAGCGCGTAGAGAAAAAGATTTGGATAAAGTAACAAATAAATACACATTTACCATGGACTTGCAAGCTGTCCTTTTAGCACCACGATGCAATGTGTCTAGTCTGTACTATAGAACCAAACTTTGTGTTCATAACTTTTGTTTATTTAACCTAACAACTCTACAGGGAACATGCTATTTATGGAATGAATCAGAAGGGGGAGTTAATGCTAAAGAATTTGCCCCGATTGTGACTACATTTCTATTGGAGAAAATAATACCACAATTAGAAGAGGAAATAACCAATGCAAATAGAAGAATTATTCTCTACAGTGACGGATGCACTTACCAAAATAGGAATGTCACTATGAGTAACGCACTATTAAATTTAGATATGTAAAATAATATAATAATCGAACAAAAGTTCTTGGAAGTCGGGCATACGCAAATGGAAGCCGACAGTACGCACGCATCCATTGAAAAAAAATTAAAGAACAAACTAATTAACGTTCCGGCCGAGTACATTCAAGTATGCAGACAAGCTAGGAAAAATCCAGAGCCTTATATTGTCCAGTATCTTACCCATGACTTTTTCAAAAACTTCAAGGATGTGAATTTTTTTAAGTCAATCAGACCTGGGAAAATGAAATATGACCCCAAGGTTTGTAGTTTTTGTACTTAGTAATTTTTTACTCTGAGATGAATTTTTTGCTTTTAAGGTTACGGATTTGCGTGCCCTGCAATACAATCCCGGCGGAAACATTTTGTTTAAACTAAGATTAAGGGATGATTGGGTCACATTACCACAAAGAAAAGATTATAAAGTTACGACGAAAGTTATGAATGAAATTCCAAGCTGGTATGCAACCCGGCGTAAAATAAAAAAGAAAAAATTTGAGGATCTACAAAAATTGAAAAAAGTAATCCCTTCCGACTATCATGAGTTCTATAACAATATTCCACTTGTGAAATAATTATATGATTACATAATTAGTAAATATGATTAAATATTTTTAGAAAAGTTTTATTGAGATTAGTATGAATGTTGTATTGTAATTTGTAGTGGAGAATTTAAATAAACACCTTCTAACTCCGAGTGAATATTGTTTTTATTTTACACAAAAAATCTATCTCCTAAATTTGCGTATAAAAAACAAAATATAAACAAATATGTAGGTATTTAATAACAGTAAGAGTCCCTAATTACTACTTTATTATTATTAATATTTGTGAAAGCTTTTAAGTTTACTCTGGGCATTCCAAAAAGTTTTTATTATCTCCTGTAAAACTTGCATTTTTGGAGTTAGCTGGTTTACAGTTTAAGCCATCGATATACAAGTGACCAATTTTATGATTGGATATTATTCAGATCGTCTTAGAGATGAACCCTATTGATATTTAGCTAACTAAAGCCAGTACAATGAGTGTTATGGTACTTGAAGTACCAAATTTTTGTAATTTTTGGAGAATTTTCAGTTTGTTAGCACGATACAACCTTCAGAGAGTATACGATTGATCAATTTTATGATTGAATATTGTTCAAGGTATATCACAAATGTATCCTATCGATTTTCTGTTGACTAGAGCGAGTAGAGCGGGTCCTATAAATCCAAATATACTAATTTTTTGTTTATTTTTGGAGAAATTTCGGTTTGTTAGCATGATACATCCCCCGAAGTGTGTACAAGTAACAATTTTGTGATGGAATATTGTTCAGGGCCACAGATGCGGAAAAGTTAGTTTTAATCCGTAAAACAGTTTATTTTAAATGTATCACATCAACAAGCAAAAAGATGGGCGAGGAAGGCGAAATTGTAAACGTCAAGAACTTCAACATATTCCCGAAAAAAGAAAATCATCTTCTGCAGCTATCAGGAAAGAAGAAATAGAAAAAAATAAAGCAGTATGGGGCAAAAATACTCCAAATGGCTTACAGAGGAAGATTTATCACACTGCTAGCTGCGAATTGTTATGGAGAGGCGAAGAAGCGACAAAAGCATTAGTACAATATTAGAGAGAAGAAATAGATCATTATGGAAATCAAACAGGAAATATAGAATATAATCCAATAACTTCTAAAACCGCACAGGGTGGATCGCACAGGTTTTTTTGTTGATTTTGTAAAAGTGGGGGTGCTAGCTTCAGCTTTAACTAGCACTCCCAATTTAAATAACGGTTTTTCAGAAAAACTGAGTAAGTACAAATTAGTTAGGATAATGAAAAAACGCTTTTGCTTTTAAATTAATTCTAAATGCAAAGTTTAAAGGTATGTTGTTGAAATTGGATTTTTAAAGGTGGACGTGTTCAAGCCAGCACTCCCACATTAAAATTTTAATTTTTTGGGTACAAATTAGTCCTATATTCGAAAATTAATAATATTTAGTTATCTTTGATAATTTCAAATCTTTTATCGATTCACTTGGAAATTAATAAAACAAGTGGTCTAATTTACTTTCATCTTCTATAAACAAAATGATATAATAATGAAAAAACGCTTTTGGGTACATATTAGTCCTAAATTCAAAGTTTAAAGGTATGCTGTTAAAATTTGATTTTGTAAAAGTGGGGGTGCTAGTTTGAGCTTATACTAGCACCCTCACATTAAATAACTAAGTGGGTACAAATTATTATCTTTTGGGTACAAATTAGTCCTTAATTCAAAGTTTAGATTTATGCCAATAAAATTTTATTTTGTCAATGTGGGGGTGTTAGCTTGAGCTCAAGCTAGCACCCCCACTTTAAATAGTTATTTTTCAGAAAAACTAAGTGGGTACAAATTCTAATTTTTTGGGTACAAATTAATCCTAAATTAGTTCTAAATTGAACATGTTTTTTTTTAAATCTGAAAAAGTGGGGGTGCTACCTTTGCTGACGTTGAACGCACTGTAATTTAACGCACCGCACAATGCTAGCTTAAATTTTTTGTAAAATTAATTCTAAAAAGATTTCGAAAGAAAATTCTGTGAAAGGGTTATTGAGCTGTGGGCTACTTTGAATTTTAAATCTTTGAATTCGCTCTAAAATTAAGTTCATTGCGCTCTAAATTTAATATGTCAACATAACATGGAATTATTGTAGGTAAATGAAAATAGGACAAACAGAACAGCTTCAATACACGATTATATAAAATTGTGGTCTTATCCTGCGGAAAAATACAGATATCGTACTCAAAGGAAACTTTTATTTTTCGAACATTCTTTTCCGATGTCTCTATATTTCTTCTATCGCATCATGCACCTAAAATGTGGGTAAACTTGCAGACATCCAAAAAGTTTCGTTATAACTTACTGAGTCGAAAGAACTTTATATCCTTTGTTCAGTTCATACATGTGTATAATTTTAAAATTCGGAAATTTAAATAAAACTGTCATAAACTACGGTGCCGCAAAGGATATACGGTAGATCATCTACTACACTTTCGACTTTTTAATAGCAAAAATTATTCCGAAAATATTTTCAAAACATAACTTGATGCCATTATCAGTTATAATCTTCCAAGAACTGGTTGAATAATTTCCGAAAAAGTAATTTCCAATTTTTCAAGGAAATCCAGTTCTAGTTTCTTATAACCAAAATGTAGTACTTCTAGTTGTGTGTTAGTTGTCAATGAATGATTGGTGTCAACTAGATGTTTTGCATAGTGGGATTTATCTGGTTGTTTTAATCTGGACGCTCGTAAGTACTCACTGTATCGGATTTCAAAATTTCTAGGGGTTTGACCCAAATAGACAGCATTACATTATGGACATTTAAGTTAATGTATACCAGACTTCGTTAATGGTGGTATTTTTGTTATTACATTTTCAATTTTGTACTCTAATTACTTTCTGTTTCAAAAGAAATTTTTGTATTTGTTGTTAAAGATATTATCTGAGAATATTATTAGAAATATTATCAGCATATGTGGCGGTTTTGCAATTTTTTATTCCTTTAGTTTGTTTAGGAAATATTAGTTGTGATGCCACTTTTTCCTATTTTTTATTAAGTAATTTATGTATTTCATATGTAATGGATAACCGTTGGATGTTGCTATTTTTTTGATGTATTACTTACTGAATATGTTATATGTATCTTGAACTGTACGCTGCTAATTTGTGACATAGGATGATTGGAATTATATGGAAAAGTCACATCAGTGTGTGTTGCTTTTCTATAAATTGAATAATCAAGCACATTATTAACTTTTTGAATGTTTAAATCAAGAAAATTGATAAAGTTATTTTCTTCAACTTCTAATATAAATTTAATTTTTGAGTGTAAATTATTAATATGGACATCGCTAGATTCTATTGTTATTTACTTTGGATTTATAGTATTCAGTTTTCAATGTATCAGTGGCATTCCCTTTGTCAGATTTTGTAATTGTGAGGTTATTATTTTCTACTTTCTTTTTAATTGAATTTAGAACTGAAATGTCATTTTTTGTTTGACGTTTAAACTTTGACGGTTCAATAGTTTTGATTAAATTGGCAATTAGTAATTTTTCATAAAGAAAATTATTTAAATTAGAGTTTAAAACTATTTCTAATTCTGTAGCTAACATTTGTTTAATATTATTCGTGACTGTTGGTGGTATGCTGTGCTAAAGCCTTTATTTAAAAATTCTATTTCACTACAAGTAAAATTAGTGTCTGAAAGTTTTCAAATCGTAGTGCAAAATGTGTTTCATGAAACTGTAAGTACTCACATACCAATATACTATGCACTTCGATTTGAAAACCATTCAGACACCAATTTTACAAATAGTGAAATAGAATTTTCAAATAAAGGTTTAAGCACAGCATACCACCAAAATTTACGAATAATATTAAACAAATGTTAGCTACAGAATCAGAAATAGTTTTAAACTCTAATTCAAATAATTTTCTTAAAGAAAAATTACAAATTGCCAATTTAATCAAAAATATTGAACCGTCAAAAGTTAAACGTCAAACAAAAAATGTTATTTCAGTTTTAAATTCAATTAAAAAGAAAGTAGAAAATCATAACCTCACAATTACAAAATCTGACAATGGTAATGCCAATGTTATATTGAAAACTGAA
Source organism: Galeruca laticollis (assembly GCA_963921935.1). NCBI lineage: Eukaryota > Metazoa > Arthropoda > Insecta > Coleoptera > Chrysomelidae > Galeruca > Galeruca laticollis. The sequence continues at coordinate 202,098,691 of OY998175.1, read as the reverse complement.
GATTACAAATCAAAAGTAAATAACTTCATAGAATTTAGAGATGTCCAAATTCTTAGAGCAGACCCAATACAAAAGTCGTCTTATAATGTAAGAGAGATTGTTGATGATTCAAATTATCTTTTAAGTGATTATGAAAAGGAATGCTTCATCAATAAGAATCCTCAATCTCCACAATTATATGGAACCGTTAAATTGCATAGAATATCGAAACAATTTAGACCCGTAGTTTCTTTTGTTAATAAATTCAGTAGAAAGCTCAACAATTTGTAGCACGTCATGGCCCGTACAGCGCTCACGATTCCAGGATCTCGAACCGATTCCTTTTCACACGTCACAGCGCGCCATCTAGCACTCGATAGAATAAAAATGGACGACGTACACAGAAAGACAAACAACCAACAGCGCCAAGATAGACAGCACACAACAAACCATCCAACAGCGCCACCAACAGCGCCATCTAGCGGACGTTTTTCGAAGTAGTGGTTCTGAACTCTCATAAATCCTCTACTGTACAACCTTTGAAGCGTATACAAGTGACCAATTTTATAACTAGATATTGTTCAGGGACTCCCACGGATGAAGTGATTTTTAGCTCACTAGAGCCACTACAACGGGGCCTGTGAATCCAGATATACTACATTTTTGGAGAAAGTTCGCTTTGTTAGCACGATAACACCTTCGGAGTTAAAGAAGTGACCAATTTTATGATTGCATATTGCTCAGGGTGTCTCATAGATGAATCCTAGTAATTTTCAACCCACCAATGCCAGTACAACGGGTTCCATAAATTCAGATATACCACATGTTTGGTCAATTTTAGAGAAATTTCGGTGCGTTGGCACGATAGAGCCCCCGGAGTGCGGAAAAGTTAGTTTTAATCTCTAAAACCGTTTATTTTATCTTTAGATTCCAGTGAACAGGGCAATCAAAATATATATTAAATAATATTTTTAATCTAAAAAATGCACCCAATAGTAAAATTAGATATAAAACTTAAAAAACGCTATAAAAAGTTGAAACTAACAATAACAAGATATTTTAGTTATTACCTTTACTCTTAACAATGATCACAGTTTTTTTTTCAGTGTAGGTATTCGCTGAGGAAAAAATAATAAATGGTTAACGGAGTGGCGGAAGAGCATTGACGATATAAGGACGTTGCAGTACGGACTGGTTGTTCATGCTATTTGTGTTTTATGATTTGGAGTAAATAAGAAATGAGATTTTCGATGCCGCGGCGAGACCCTTTTCGAAGTAGAGCATAAAAGTTTTTTAAAAGAACAAAAAGTATTGCTTTATGGTTTAGATGCGATATTGTGACGTGAATGTTCTACTCCGAGAATCAAGTATTGTTTTTATATATTTTTTTAAATTTTATTTCCCATTTTACTAACCGTAAAATGTCATGAAACTACGATTTGAGCTCTTTGTAGTTACATTGGTTCATAAGAGATGATCTGTAAAGAGACTGAAACATTTTTAAAAGCTTCTTATCTATTTCAAAAATGCATTTTAGTTGTTATATCATAATTCTACAACAAAAGCTGACGACTATAATCGGCAGGACTTTACTAATTAAACATCTAGCAATGTATTTAAGACATAATTTAACAATTTTCTTCTTATATTATTACTGTTGCTTTTAACATTTCTACAGTTATTTTATTTTCCTTAGGCCTCCTCCTATTTTTTATTTCATTCAATATGCGTTTTATTTCTTTTTATGTGGGTCTTTCTAGAACTTCATTTTCTTCCAGCGTATTCTCTTCATTTAGTCGTGTTGATAGCCACAACAATCGATCAGTTTGTGATACTAACATGAGATTTGGCATATAAAATGTTTATCAACAAACAGAATCGCCAATTTTTACTACATCAATCTTTGATGGTCTTGTCAGTCCAAATGTTGAAAGTTTCCAAATGTTTTCAAGATTATTACAAAAATGTTTTTCCCCTGCATTATTAGAAAACTTCAAAATACCCAAAGGATTGATATTGTTTGGGGTGAATACAAACAACAGACCCGACAAACATGCGGGTCTGGGACAAGATATATTGTAACCCCTTCAACACATGTTCCATCTCAGTGGGAAGCCTTTTTGAGGGAGGATAAAAATAAGGAAGAATTATTCTCGTATATTAATTCAGAACTACTAACAACTGATTCCGAAAAAGAGATTATTGTAACTTTTGGAAACTTAGTGTATTCCACTGTTACTAACCGAGATCTTAAGGTAATTTCTCCCTGTTTTCATGAAGAGGCTGATACGAGAATTTTACATCATGCATTGCATGCCGGGCAGGAGGGTCACGAATCTGTAGTGATCCGAACAGTTGACACTGATGTTTTAGTATTGGCAGTAGGGTTTTATCATAAAATAAAATTTAAATATGTATAGATAGCATTTGGCACTGGCAAGAACTTATTTTTCATACCTGCGCATGAAATTGCCGAAGGACTAGGATCGAGAAAGTCAATATGTGGACCAATGTTTCATACACTAACTGGATGTGACACCACTTCCTCATTTCTTGGCAAGGGGAAAAACAGCTTGGACAATGTCGACAAAATTTGATGATCTGACAGAGGTTACGCTAGATATAAAAAATGAGTTAAGGGTGGATTCTAAAGCATTTAAAAGTATCGAAAGATTTGTCATACTTGTATACATTAAATCTACTCCTATATGCGATATTAATCAAACACGGACATTTTTGTTTACGAAAAAAAAATTCCACCTCAGTCTTTTCCACCAACAAGAGAGTCACTTGTGCAACACGTTAGAACAGCTGTCTTGCAAGGTGTCTTCATATGGGAACAATGTTTGACCTCCAATGCGAACATTCCTGATCCTGGGCAATAGGGGTGGAAATCAAATGAAGGTATTTATCAACCACTATCGAGTACATCGCCAGAAGCTTTGTTAACATGTAAGGAAATACTTTCGTGTAAATGTAAAGTTACATGCAGCCAAAAGCGTTCCTGTGCTAAAGCTGATTTAAAGTGCACAATATGTTTATGTAATGGCGACTCTTATGGAACGGACAGTGAATAATTATTTTTAATTGAAAATTATTAATAACTATTATTTTTGTTTACTTTGAACTAAAAATTATTTTTGTATGTTGTAATTATACCATTAAAATACAGTGACGTTAAAAAAATTGAACTTAAAAACTACTTTTTTTATTTCTTTGACAACCTCTGTAAACAATTTTTCTATAATAACAGTTACCGACAGTTTCCCTTCAATATACACCTGTTGAACATTTTCACTAAATCGGTTCGATATTTGGTATTCTATGAAAGATTTCGCATATGTTCTGAATCACCACAGTGAGTGTCTTTAAATTTTAGTTCTGCCATTAGTTTTTCAAAAACTTCATAAGAAATTACAAAAGTTTTGTCTTCTTAGAAGAAATAAGAAGATATTTTTTGATTCAAGGTCACAACTGTAATTTTTTATTTTATTTTTTGGTCGCACTATATCCCATTGTTTTTAACCTCTTATTAACTGCCTGTCTACTAAATTTTATCTCAGTATCACAATCTGAACGATTCTTTTGAATTAATGTATTTAACAGGTCGACTAATTGGTGTTTATTTCAGTATGTCCATCACCCACATTCAATATATTTTGAAAATATTCTCTCCACCTCTACGATTTCTACTTCATCGGCTATTAATGATCCTTCTTCGTTTTAATATGACTTTTTCTAAATTGCCCTTAAAGTTCTTAAACAAGTTCAATGTACAATTCTATTTTCAAATAAATGTCATCCACATAACGTGCTAATTACGTCAGGTGGAATATAATGTATCGCCTTTGTGTCTTGAATGACAATAAAACACACAGAACTTCCTTATATATTACTCAAACCCCATACAGCCTGTTATAAATGTCACGAAAGAGAATGGTGTATTCATTTTCTGAGGGCCTGGCACGTCAAAGGTTCGGTGCATACAATTTCCATTTCCCTCACTTTATCTAGTGTCTGAATCAGTTTCCTTTGTAGATGGATCTTTGCATTTGCACGTGTGTTGATAATTATTAGAGTGTGTCGTGTCTTTTTGTTTCACAATCATTCTTACTTCATTTAATTCTAAGTGTTTTGTTGCGGTTTATTTTTTAAATGTCTAATCTACTAATTATTATACTTTGATACTGTTTCCTAATAAGTAATAAATAAATGCAAGATGCAACAAAAACACTTCAAAACAATTGTCAAAGATAGAAACTTAACAGAACAAGAGTATCAAGTATTATGATTAAACAATTTATCTGACGGGAGAGACCTTGGAAAATAGGATTCGGGAAAATGTCAGAGACTTGAGTGATGCAAAATTGACGAGTGATCATTTTGAGTCATCGTAACAAAAAATATCGATGAAGATGACATGTCACACCCTAGCATCCAGATTTTACTTGTCCCTCGGCTGCCATTACCTCCAAACATCAGGGTAATGCCGGCCAACCCTATGGTGGTTTGAACTTTTTTATTCATGTGAAAATATTTTGTTACAATTTTTCTTAACATGTCTTTGGTTCCTAATCAACTTGTCTCTCATTTGGACCTCCTACCTCTTTTTTCTAACAAAACAGAACTGAGTTTAGAAGTTTTTGCTTAGAGGGCCGCCATTTTCCCAGTCTCCCCTACCTCCCTCCAGGCAGTCCTAAATGGAGAAGAAAGTACCGGTATATCAAGTTTCATGAGCGGAATACGAAAATTAATAGATTTTTTCTAACATAGCGACCAACCCCGGGTTAATCTCTGTTATCCGTATCACTTAATGTGCTGCACCCCGGTCTTGAACTTGTTTGAGACAGAACCTCAGACTTCACCGAGACAGAAACATTTTGTCTAAAAAGCAAAGGAAAAATTTTGATTTGTCACATTCGTACAAAAATCCGTATTCATTATACTCTTGCGCTTTTTTACTAACAATTCATTTATTTCCATTAATCTTTCTTTCAAATTTTTCGAAGATAAGTATATAATCCTCAAGAAAATAAGGAACTTGCATGTTTCCGATGAGGTTACGATGTCGGATCACAGGATGATACGATTCGAGGTCGGGGCTACGCGAGGACAGACCCAGTGTTGTCGAATACCTCAACAAACGAACTGGGGTTCATATGAGGACAAACTAAAGTCGGATGTTGAAGGCACATTATATACGATTGAAACTGTAGAAGAACTTGAAGTAACCTCTCAATGGTTGAATCGCACGATAATTAATTGCTACGAGGAATCTCGTCCCATCAAAACAAAGGCTGTCAATAGGGATGTGCCTTGGTGGAACAATGAACTCAGCAAACTAAAGGTCTTAGCACGCAAAGTGTTTAACAGAGCCAAGAGGACAGGAAACTGGGTAGACTACAAAAAGGCTCCAACTGAATATAACAAAGAACTCAGAAGGTCCAAGAGGAAAACTTGGAGGCAATTCTGCGAAGGGATTTCTAACGTAGCCCCAGCAGTGCGCCTTCAAACAGTCATCGCTAAGGACCACTCTAACGGTATTGGACTCCTTAAAAAGCCAAACGGAGAGTTCGCCTAAATCATAGAGGAAATCATGATATGTTTATTAGACGCTCACTTTCCTGGTGTTGCAATAATTGAAGATAACGCAGAGGCAAATCTTGATGAAACCTTCATCAAAGCTTCTAGATCAGCAAAAAGCCTGGCGGGAAAAATCTTGACCAAGAATAGAATTGAATGGGCAATTAACAGCTTCAAGCCCTACAAATCACCTGGACAGGATGGCATCTTTCCAGCACTTCTACAACAGGAATCCTATATCATAATTCCCCACTTATGCAAGATATTCAAGATGAGCCTCATCTTGGTATACATTCCAAAAGGGTGGAGATAGGTCAGGGTCTGCTTTATTCCTAAGAGTGGCAAACGTTCTCCAGAGGAACCAAAGTTATATAGACCTATAAGCCTTACCTCCTTCTTACTCAAAAGTATGGAAAAAATACTCGACACATACATGAGAAGTGAATATTTATCAAATGCACCGCTTCACGAGGAACAATTTGCCTACCAAACTGGCAAATATACCTTAGATGTCTTACATTGTTTCGTAAGAGACCTAGAAAAGGCAATAGCTGCGAAAGAAGTATCGCTATGTGTATTCGTAGATATAGAGGGAGCTTTTGATAACACCTCATATGAATCAATTAGCGCTGCTGCAACTGCAAAGGGTATCTCACCTTCCATAATGGAATGGATTCAATCCATGCTAAATACTAGGAAAATAATCACCTACCTCGGGGACCAGTCGACTACTATAAAAGCGGTAAAAATCTGTCCTCAAGGAGGAGTGCTATCACCTCTACTGTGGTCACTAGTGATTGACGACCTCCTAACAAAGCTAAAAAGGGAAGGATTTAGTGCTCTTGGCTATGCCGACGATTTAGTTATAGTGGTCAGAGGTAAGCACGACGGCATCATTGCCGATCGCATGCAATGTGCCTTGAACCTCATAACTACCTGGTGTTCGAAGGAAGGACTTTCAGTCAATCCTAATAAAATGACACATGTTCCATTCACTAACAGGAGGAAGTTAAGTATACGGACTCCAAGCTTGAATGGTGCAACCCTGTTTTTTTCGGAAGAGGTTAAGTACCTTGGAGTCATCCTTGATAGGAAACTTACGTGGAACTCACACCTCGCACACATCACCTCAAAAGCAACAAGGGCTCTTTGGACGTGTCGTAGGCTCTTTGGGAAAACTTGGGGTCCAAAACTAAAAATGATCTAATGGTCATATATAACGGTTGTCAGACCTATCATCACCTATGCTGTGTGGTGGGAGAAAACAACGCAACAAAGGGCTACAATAGAGTTGCATAAATTGCAAAGACTCGCATGTTTAGGAATAACGGGTGTAATGAGATCATGCCCTGGCGCGGCCTTGGAGGTAATGCTAGATCTTCCTCCATTACATTTACATGTAAGGAGGATTGCTCTGCAAAATGCCTATAGGTTAACACAGGCTAAATCTCTAAAACCCGGCGATTTGACAGGACATCTCGAGATACTAAGGGTTGGATCAACCCAATCTATGATGATGCCTAGGGATATAATGCCTGCTAAACTAGATGTTATTATTAACGATCGTGAGTTAACACAGAACGAAATCTCAGAAATAACTAGGGGTGCCCTCACATTTTATACTGATGGGTCAAAAACAAACGAAGGAGTAGGAATAGGGGCTACAGGACCTAATCTTAGGTTATCAGTAGCCCTAGGTAACACTCCCACAATATTCCAAGCGGAAATACTACCGATAGACTTCTGTGCTCAAGAGTGCCTCAAAAAGCGCCTCAACGCTGCCAGAATATTTATTGCCTCCGACAGCCAGGCTGCTTTGAAAGCTCTAAGGTCTATAACTTATGAGTCCAAAACAGTCTGTAGCTGCAAACAATCTCTTAAGCTACTGGCTAGACATAATAAACTATCTTTGTTATGGGTGCCCGGACACAAGGGAATTGCTGGGAATGAGACTGCCGATGGTCTTGCAAAGGAAGGAGCTAGCACTCCTTTCATCGGACCTGAACCGTTTTGTGGCATTACTAAAAGCCACATTGTGGAAGAAGTCCAGAAATGGGAAAAGGAACTTAGTGCAGCCTACTGGAAAAATGATCCTGGCCAAAGACAAGCAAAAAGGTTGCTACAACCTTCTGCTTGCTATGCTAAATCGCTCTTAGAGCTTCAGAAGTCTGATCTCAGAGCAATCACAGGACTCCTTACGGGACACTGCCCACTCAGATATCACCTCTGCAAGATGGGAAAAGTGGACAGAGGAACATGTTAATTCTGCGACAGTGCAGATGAAACGGCTGAACATATATTATGCCATTGCGGTGTACTTGTTCGCCAACGCCATAGGTACCTGGAACGGCTGTTCTTGAGACCTGACCAGGTAACACAAATAGCTCCCAATCGGATAATAGGCTTCCTTAGAAGCCTTGATCTCTGGGACAAAAAATAGATGGAGGGTATACACAAAAGATCTTTTCAGGTCGCAGTGTGGAAAGGCCAGCTATAGGCCAATCGACCCCTTTGTAATCTACAATCTACAAATGTCTCAATAGTACTTTAGGTATAAGTATTCTTCCATGTCAGCCACGTCCGTCCCATCAGAAACATTTTTTTCTAAAGTTGGCCAGATAACTAATGATCACAGTAATAAACTGTGTAGTAAAAATTGATACAGCATATATTTTTAAATAGTAATAATCGAAGTTTTGAATTTAAAAAATCCTAATGAAAAATTTACTAATTTCATTCTTTCTTTAGCTACTTACATACCTAATAAAAACTAAAGATATTTGAAAAAAAAGACATTTTAAAAATTAGTAATCTACATCAAATTAGTAATTGATTAGTTACTAATATAACAGAATTTTTTCATAAATTTTGAGAAATTTGGTATTTGTAGTTATCCATTTTCGATAACAGCGTTAGTTACTCACTGCTACTACTAATGCATTCATTCATTCGCGAATAATTTCATTACTTCTACTAATTCAATCAAATTAATTTATTCTTGAATATTTTCTGACCACGAACAATTCGAATAATCGGCAACCATCGAATCATTCGATGGTTTCCATCATTAGCCCATACCGTTGTAAAATCTAATTCAAATATACCGGAATTCAGTTTTTCATGTTTTACTAAAAAAATGTGATTTGTAGAAAAAAAAATATTTACATTTTTTTCCTATTTTTATATTTTACATTGGGGGACGAACTCGAATTTTCAATATTTTTTTTTTGTATCAAATTAAAAAAAAATTATTTTATTTTATCAATTTGCACTGTTCCTAAAATTTCAACTAAAAAGCTTAAAAAATAAGGCCGCAAAATTTGAATTAAATTTAGGCCGAGTTCAGGCCACCTTTGTGTATATATGTTAGGCTGGCTGATGTCGTCCATCGGCTGTTAAATGTATGCTAAAATGAACTTACTTTCAAAACTGTAAGCTTGCCTATTGGATTGTAATTTGAATCTACGTTTCATTTGACTAAAACTGAGAAATAAAATATATTTGCTTACAGTTTGCTCGACCGTCGCTTGATATCTAATTTATGTACTTTACTAAAACTTGGTTTATCGATTACGAGTTTCATCGCTATTCAAACAAATCAATCGCACCTTCCAAATGTAACATAAAACTAAACGGGAAAAAGTGCTGAAAGCCTCTAACCGATATTTATTGATGTGTTCTCAGAAGTATCGCGTATCAACGTTTTTCTATTCTCCGTTCTTCATTTCTTACATATATTAGTTTAATCATTGATCTATTTACTGGGTGGCCCACTAAGAATGGACGTCGGTCATATCCTCAGATTAACAAATAAAATAGATATGTTTGTTTTGATCTTTTCTTGTCCTAAAGTTTGAGTCACATTCTAAGCTCACTTGCGGACACTTCCACTGCTTTGCCTCATTGACAAAGTGTCTTTAGTTGCACGAAAAATGAAATTAGAAGTTTAATTAAAAATGTGTTAAAAAGTTATGCAAATAAAAAAAAGTCATACTAATTTATGCATGAGTCGCTATTTTTAGAATTAATTAATAATACTTGAATTTTATTTAATAAAGGCATATTCTTATATAAATTTTAAACAAGTATTTGCTGTATCCTTAGATACCTTTATGGTTATAACTAAGAATGGCAACATTGCGCAAAATTTCAGTACCTGTTTAATGTGTCAATAGTAATCTATTTAGTAGTTTGTCCTTGTTTAATTGCCATATAAAGAGATATTCAAATAACGTCAGACTGTGATTGACGATCATTTCGAAGTATTGTAGTAAATAATGTCAAATATGGTTTGTTCATACGAGCACCATTACGACTAGAGAGTAAACATTTAGTTATTTCGTTTTGATGTGTTTTTCATAACTTTTAGTGAGAAAATAAACTTTTAAGTTAATTAATTTAATGTTTTTGGATTATCATGGTTCGTCGGTGCCAAGTTTGTGAGGAAAGCAGCCGAAATTACCAAGGCCATGTAGCTACAATACCATCCCCACTTTTTGTAATTAATTCATTATTTCACTACTGTCGTTTAGAATTCTTGGCTGCAAAAATAAACGTGTTTATGATTGAATAGCCCTCTCTATGTTTATTATTACTCTAAGGTCATATCTCAGGAACCGATAATCGTATAATTACTGTAAAAAAAACTAATAGGGAAATCGACCAAGAAAAATCGCTGGAATTTATTTTCAAGTTCGAAAGATGGCCGCCAGGGGGCGCAACTGCTATGGATACTCATAAAACGAGAGTTTTATCAAAAAATATGCAAGTAAAGATATATTTCAAATAATGCCTTCGCAAACACCTTTTTTTATTTAAGGATCTCGTTTCCGAAAATATTTTGGTGTTGCACCAAGAGGGCACTGTTTGACATTACAACAGTTATTGTGCATTATCATGAAAATTTTAAATAGTAGGCTATGTTTCATTTTGCAATAATAAGTAGAAATAGAATTGTAAATAAGTGTGTAATCTTTTATTCAGTCAAACCTAGCGCTTTAGACATTACGTCATCCTCAGGGCTCTAAAATAAATTACATACATTACAAACTACTGTCCTATCAAACTAATATAACAGTAAATGTAACAACAATTTTCTCATGATTTCCTTTGATGTCACAATCTTTTTACAAATGTTCCCAGAGAGAATTCCGATAATTGAAAGAATACTCACTCTTAGAAGTGTGGATGTCAATATTATTGATATAGCCTTGAACTTATTAGAAATTTGTTTTAAGCAGGATTTTTTTATTCTCAACGATACAATTTATAGGTAACTCAAAGGTTTGGCAATGGTAACCACTTGTCTCCCCTTTGGTAGACCTTTTTCTTGATTCTTTAAAAAAATAATTCTCAATAGTAACCATAAAATAATCAGCTGGTATAGATATATAGTTAATGTTTTGTCCTTTGTAGATGGCACATCTGATGATTGTTTCAAAATTTTAGATTTCATTAATAGTTGACATCCATACATACATGTTTCAGTCGAATTAGAATTAGATAATCAGATTTCCTTTTTAGATTTGAGACTTACTAGATTAAACAATAAACTAATAATAGCATACCATACCATTTATTCACCACATAATATACAAAAGTACATGTGAGGTATACATAGTTTAGTCAGAACACAAATGATAAAAATCAGACATTGAGTAAAAACAGTTTTTTAGCAGAAATTGCTTACTTATTTCATAGAATGATCTAACAGAGATATTTCTAATTTCAATTTCCTTATTTAAACTAACAAATCTATTGTATAAGCTTACATCAATTTTATTATTTGCACTTGTTTGTAAACGAGAGAAAGGTTTTACAATGTTATGAGCAGATCGAGTACCATAAGCATGTACATCGGCATGTGTTTCATACATTGGTAAGTTCCTATGAACAAGGTTTATTGTCTCTAGAATATACATACACGGAACAGTAAGAATATTATATTTTATAAATAGATCTTTGCAATGTTTGTTCGGTTTGGCTCTATCAATTATGCGGAGTGCCGTTTTCTGCAATCGAAACCCTCTCTCCATACTACTTGAATTACCCCATTGAATGATGCCGTATGATAAATGGCTGTGTATTATCGCGAAGTAGACCGTTCTTAGTACATCATTATTGAGGCAATGTCTTAATTGACGCAAATATTTGAGACGAGAGCTTGGAACACAAAGCATCAACATGAGGTGACCAGTTTAGATATGTATCAAGTACAATACCCATATACTTTACCGGTTCTGATTTATTCAGAAATCTACTGGATGTAAACATTATCTCCTTAGTTTTAGTAGGATTCATTTTAAGTTTGTTTACTGAAAACCATGTTTCAGCTTTCATTAAATTTTCAGCATTCAAAGCTTCCCCACGCTTTGTTGCTAATATTGTATCGTTGGCAAACAGGAAACACCCTGTTTGTTCGAAAATTGCAGGTAGGTCATTAATATATAACAGAAAGAGCACTGGGCCCAAAACAGAACCCTGTGGTACATCTTTCAATGTGGTCATTAAACTGGATTCTGAGTTCTTGCAGCTTACATACTGTTTTCTGATTGTCAGGTATGAATTGAAAAGATCAAGTTCTTTATTGCGTAATCCATAGAATTCTAGTTTTTGTAGCAGTACATGCTTGTTCACACAGTCAAAGGCCTTAGTAAGGTCACACATACTAGCGATGGTATTTTCCCCTCGTCAAGTCCCTCAACTATGTAATCAATCAGTGCACTCACTGCTTTAGAAGTAGAATGACCTTTTCTAAAACCAAATTGGGCCGGTGATATAATTAGTTTATTTTCACAGTAACTTACTAATTTCTTCTTAATTATTACTTCCAATACTTTCCCAACAACAGGAACAATAGAAATCGGTCTATAGTTATCTACTAAGTCCTTATCGCCTTTTTTAAATGTTGGTAGAACTTTTGATATTTCAATGGAGTCTGGCCAGTTTCCTTCAGATACGCATTTATTAAAGAGTATGGTGAGCGGCTCAACTACTGAGTTTATGGTGGCTTTCAGCATCCTACTATTAAGCCCATAATAACCGATGCCATAGGAATTTTTTAATCCTAAAATAGCTTCACGAACATCAGTTTCCAGAATGGAGGACATAAAGAAAGAAAAAGTAGGTTTATTCATCTTGTTAATAGATGACATAGGATGTATGTTAGGAACAAGAATGCCGTTTACAATACCATCCGCAATAGAGCAGAAAAAGGCTTTTAAATTATCTGCTGTAATGTTGCTGCTTGTGTTTACAGTATTTTCAGTTTTTCTCTCAGAATTTACAATCCTCCAAGCTGTTTTACTTTTATTGTCAGAATTTTGGATTTTAGCCGCAAACGAGCTGCGTTTTCATCTCTTAAAGTCTTCTTATAAGTCATTTTCAGCTCTCTATACAGGAGCCAATGGTCACAGGAGTTACTCTTTTTAAACCGTTTCTTTGCGGCAAATACATCCTTTCTTAGTTCTCTCAACTGTCTGTTGTACCAGCTGATACCGTTACTTTTATTGTTAACCGATTTTAGTGGAAAACATGTATCAACCAGATTAAGAAGATGATCAAGTATAACTCCAGCAGCAATAATAATAATAATAATAATCCTAATAATAATAATAATAATAATAATAATAATAATAATAATAATAAGAATAATAATAGTAGGGGTCTAAAGGGTAGTGATGCGACTCTAACAACCTCTCCTACCAATTCCTACTCGCACCTCTACGTCGGCAGACCCTGGTAACTATCTCTGGAGATACAAGATCGGGTAACCAACCCCCGGTGGCGGATCAACAGCAGATAGGCAAACGCGAGAAGGGAGAACTACTTTCGTTCTGGGCACTAACAACCCCGGAATGAAACCACGGGCGGAGCCTTGATGACGACCTGGCAACAACAAGGAAATGATGATCGTCTCGGCGTCTTGGCCCGCGGAGAGTGCTCTATTGGAGCTGATGTGAGCTTGCTCAGCCGAAGTGTGGCTATGACGCTGGGACAGGAACCAGCCCCTTCGGGCCCTGATCAGGAAGTGTGGCGTGGGTGCAGAAGTCGGATTTCTGCATTGCTCCAGGCGAGTGCTGGTTCGTCCGTGTATTCCGGAACCGGTTAAGCGGTGGCTGGGCCCCAGGGAACTGGGGTAGGATTGCGGATTGCATCCGAGGGTATACCCGCTCCCAGCTATATCGGCCCGCCCCCTGCCACACGAAGCGCTGGAAAACAAAGGGATGGATAAGGACAAGACAAAAACAAAAAACGGTGTACCTACTACCTCAAGTGCGGATAATTTGCCAGGAACTCAACTTCCAGGTAAACAGGGACATAAAGGTCCACAGACAAGCGAGGTGACGGTGGTGAACTTGCCCCGGTTCCTTCTTGTAAAAATGTCAAGAGAGGGTTCTCCTGTTAATTTTGATAAAGTCAGCCCATTCCTGATAGCAAAAACTTTATATAGTCTAATTGGTGAGACACAGTACACAAGAAAAGTTAAAGATGGCATCCTAGTACAAACTAAAGGTAATGCTCAATCCAGACGGCTCTTAGATATAACCAAATTTGGCGATTTTAATATTGAAGTTCTACCTCATCCCAGCCTCAACCTATCAAAAGGAGTTGTTTACTGTAAAGACTTTCTCAACACTCCATCAAGGAAATTAAAGAAGAACTAAAACCAATAGGCGTGATAGATGTGAGAAGGTTAAAGACAAAGAAAAACAATACCCTGATAGAAACCCCCCTACACGCCTTGACATTCAATGAGCCAAAACTTCCAAGTGAAATAAAAGCAGCTTACTATAAATTACCCGTAAGACCGTACATTCCTACCCCAATAAGATGTTTCCAATGCCAGAACCTTGGCCACGCGGCCAACAATTGCAAAAACGCAGCTGTATGTGTATGTGGAAAAGATCCACATGGGGATAACCCTTGCATAGACCCAAAAAAATGTGTCAACTGTGGTGGTCCCCATTCATCAGTTTATAAAGGATGTCCAAAATATAAGGAAGAATCTGCCATACAAAAAGTTAAAGTTACTGACAAAGTATCATATGCTGAAGCAAAAAGAATTGTTCAAATTCGAACACCAAAACCAAACCAATCCTATGCTGCTGCGTCAATAATGAATCAACAAAAAACGACAACCCCCTCCACCTCTGCCTCAATTACTCCAGTATCAAACACTGTCGACCTAACCGCCATACTACCTCAAATCATTCAATCAATTCAAGAAACAATCACTAATTTAATCAATAAACAGACATTCAAAACAAACACCAGAAAGACCCCCCTGAATATTCTCAAAGAGACAGATCAGATTCAGTCTCTACAAATATATCTAATCTATCAGAACAAAGAAAACGAGATCGCAGCCAAGTAGAAACTACCTCTGATGAAGATGATCCCCAGATCAATTCCACCCGGCGAAACAAGAAAGGTTGGCCGAAGGGCGTTCCTCGTAAAAAGACCAGTGATTAACACAACTATAAAATTGCCAAATATAATCCTTTCTGTATCTGCATTGATTTATTTCCATTTTTACTTATTCTATTTATACTATTTTTAATCATGTCGTTTTGTTTATATTATAATATATCCACATTCATATACAAAAATCAAACTTGCAATATACTATATATAAAATTCATACGTATATATATAAAAATATATTAAATGTATAAACTGGATAAACTAATTCAATGGAACTGTAGAGGATGCATAAATAACTATTGCTACATAAAGCAGTTATTGCAAGAACATGATCCCATGTGTCTTTCCCTTCAAGAAACGCACCTCAAACCTAATCAACCATACTCTCTTAAAGGGTATTCAGCAGTTAGACATGAAGTTACTTATGAAAATAGAGCACATGGAGGAGTTGCAATTTTTGCAAGAAAAGATGTATTCTCGGAGATAAATATCATTACCGAACTACAAGCGGTTGCAATAAAAATTATCAGTCCTGTGAATATAACATTATGAAATATATACTTTCCAGACACGACTTACACAGTCGAACAAATAGACCGTATTATTGAGCAGCTTTCCTCTCCAGATATAGTAATGGGAGATTTCAATGCCCACAATGTACTTTGGGGCTCAATAAAAACAGATACCAAAGGTCGTATTCTGGAAAAATGGTTAGAAAGAGATGATTTAGCTATTATTAACAAAGGATCCAAAACACATTCCAACACAAAATCAAACAACTTTTCTGCAATAGATTCAACGATAGCACCCAGTGATTTATTGTCAAAACTTACTTGGAGTGTTGATGATGATCTACATAATAGCGACCATTTCCCGATATGCATCCAGCTAGGAAAACAGAGAATCATACATCCAGTACCCATTGAAATGGAATGGATCCAAAGCTAACTGGGAAACATTTAGAAATTCATTAAGACCACCGACA
Organism: Galeruca laticollis; assembly: GCA_963921935.1. Taxonomy (NCBI): domain Eukaryota; kingdom Metazoa; phylum Arthropoda; class Insecta; order Coleoptera; family Chrysomelidae; genus Galeruca; species Galeruca laticollis. The sequence goes on along the minus strand of OY998175.1, from coordinate 202,082,718 downwards.
CAGCCGAGTGTACAGGAAATTACAAATTGCATTATTACAGCAGCAAACAGTAGTATCCCAAAATCAGGAGGTAAACCGATTAAAAAAACCGTACCTTGGTGGGATGAAGTAACCAAAAATATCATTAATCTTAAAAAAGCGGCTCTAAACAAGTTCAAAAAGTACCCAACCACTGAAAATTTAGTAGCATTTAAAATAATACTTAAAAACAAAAGAGATACTTGGAATCAATACACAACAACAATTACACCAGATACCGAAATAAATACAGTATGGAAAAAAGTTAAAGCAGTGTCAGGCAATACCACTAACAATACAATTACCTCCTTACAAATGGAAAGTGGAATAATAACTGAAGATCCGGTGGAAATAGCGAACATAATGGCCTCTCACTTTGAAAGAATCAGCAGCAACGAAAATTATGATGAAAACTTCCTACAAACAAAAAACAGCTCGGAAGCAAGTATAGATTTCTCAACAGACAATGATTTATACTACAATCTACCATTTAGCATGGAAGAATTAAGTGGAGCTCTTCAGCAATCTAAAATCGGTACTCCAGGTATAGATACAATTTCAAATGATTTGCTCCAAAACTTGACACCACAAACCAAAGAAACGCTTTTAAAGCTCTACAACAAACTTTGGAATGAAAATACCTACCCGGATTCCTGGAAAGAAGCTGTAATCGTTCCCATACCCAAACCTAATAAAAGTAGGTTATCGCCATCAGGATATCGCCCCATTAGTCTCACCTGCTGCTTAGGAAAACTAGTCGAGAGGATGGTAAACAACAGACTTCAAGATTATCTAGGAAAAAATAATGTACTAGTTTCCTACCAAGCGGGATATAGAAAGAAAAGATCAACGATAGATCACTTAGTTTTACAGGAACACTTTATTCAAGAAGCTTTTCGAAAAAGAGAACACCTAATAGCTGTTTTCTTCGATATTAAAGGCGCTTTCGACATGACGTGGCGGCATGGAATCCTGGATAAATTGTCAAAATTTGGACTAATAGGAAAACTACCATTATTCATAAAATCGTTTCTCGAGAATAGACGTTTCAAAGTTAGAGTTGCAAATGAATTTTCAACATGTAGGACACTGCAAAACGGCGTACCGCAGGGATCAACACTTAGTTGTACTCTGTTTGCAATCGCTATAAACGAAATTTCTAGAGGCGTCGATCAAAAAATCAATAATTGTCTCTATGTCGATGACGTTGCAATTTTTTTCAGCGGTAAAAAGTGGGAGACATTACACGTACACTGCAACCAGCAGTCAATAAGATTATTGAAAATGGAGAAAAAATTGGTTTTAAATTCTCTGAAGAAAAAACAAAATGCGTACATTTCTGTAGACTCAGAAAACCCCATTACGATCCACTCTTATATTTAAAGGACAACATCATAACCTGCGTCGATACTACTCGTATTAAATTCCTGGGTTTAGTATTTGATAAAAAATTAAACTGGCATGAACACTTAGAACTTATCAACACGAAATCCCTTAATATACTCAAAGTCTTGGCACATACGATATGGGGAGCTGATCCAAAAAGCCTTCTTATAATATACAAAGCTTTAATATTGTCCAAGATAGATTATGGCAGCATTCAAAATTTAGGAATACGTTACTGTCTGGGAGCATTTCCGACGACCCCTGTTCAAAGTCTTTATTGTGAATCCGGTCTAATGCCACTAGAGCAACGAAGATTAATCCTTCAAACATCATACTTCACAAAAGTTAAATTGAATACTAAAAATGCTAATAACCAATTTTTATTCCCAAATATTAATGAATACGACATGAGTACTTGAGAAGTATAGACGTTGAATTCCCTAAGATTTTTGTTGATGATCAAAGTGACGAACAATCAGCCAATAACGAAGTAGTCAGAAAAACTGATTTTATAAATTTTCTAAAAAGAAAAATTATTAACGAATGGCAAGCTATATGGGATGAAACAAATACCTTACTCCGTAGGCTAGAACCGGAGGTGAAGAAGAAGTATGAATCCACAGGGTTGAGTAGGTTACAAACCGTTAAAGCATTTAGACTTCGTACAGGACACACAAGTCTCACCCATCAACATCTTCTGAAAGGCGACCCGGCACCAATTTGTGATCATGTCAGTAATTCATGTTATCAATGAATGTCACACATTCAATGCACAAAGGCAGCAATGTGACATAAAACACCAACTCGAAGATAACCTGAAAAACGAAAATATAAAGAACACCTTAGAATATATGAAGTGCATCAAACTATTCGACAAAATCTGAAAATATAAAATGAGGTAACATATATAAAATGTAGTAACAAGAGCTAATGACCCCAGTAGTCGATGCTCCTTATGGGTGGGCTTTTAGTGAGGTACAAATCACACACTGCTTGGCAACCTACAACTTTTACGCCAAGCGCCTTTTGAAGGTTTTCCCACCCAAAAATAATAATAATAATAATAATATGAAAAACGTACCTTGGTGGAATGACGCAATAGGAGCAGCAATTAGAGAGAAAAAAGTGCTTTCAATAAATTTAAGAGATGCCCTAATACAGAAAACATGCTGATTTCCAAAAAAGCAAGAGCTAAAGCTAGATTTTCAATTGTAAAAGGTAAAAAAGAATCGTGGAAACAGTATGTAAGCTCCATAAATACCGAGACTCCTATTAAGGAAGTGTGGGGAAAAATCAAAGCAATAAAGGGACGCCATTTCAGTACTACCCCTACTATGCTGATTGTAAATGGGAGAGAAATCACAGGTGACCAAAATATCGCAGAAGAACTGGCAGTTTTTCTAAGAAATATAAGTTCAGACGCCAATTATAGCGATATATTCAAAAATACAAAATCTGCGAAAGAAGAAATTGATATAGATAAAAGTGATGAACATGTGTCGTACAATGCCCCATTTACCATTAATGAACTGGAAAATGCATTCGAATCTGTTAAAAAATCTGCCCCTGGACCGGATGAAATACCATACGACTTTCTCATCAATCTACCTGAAAATAAAAAAAATGTATTTAGTCACCGTATTTAATAAATTATGGCAGCAAGGAACTTACCCATATCAATGGAAAGAAACAAGCGTTATAGCTATACCTAAACCTGGTAAAGATCATCTGGATCCGTCTAATTACCGGCCGATATCCCTCACTTGCTGCCTTGGAAAAACATTTGAGAAAATAATCAGTTATCGCTTAATATGGGAATTAGAAAATAAGGGTTTAATCAATCAATACCAGATGGGATTTCGCACATACAAAGAAGCTGTGCCAATAAGTCACACACAGTAGCAGTGTTCTTTGATATTGAGAAGGCCTACGATACTGCATGACGATATGGAATATTGGATACACTGCACAAATGGGGATTTAGAGGTCGTCTACCACAATTCATAAGCAGTTTTTTAACGAATAGGTTATTCAGAGTGAGAGTTGGTGGTACAATATCAGATAATAAACAAGTACTAGAGAATGGTATTCCTCAAGGATCTATTCTGAGTGTTGTCCTGTTTTTGTTAGCAATAAATGGACTAGCAGAATGTATTCCAGCCGACGTAGGCAGAAGCTTATTTGTAGATGACTTATCGATTTATTACCAAGTCTCAGAAATGGAACAGATAGAAACAATGCTGCAAAGCACCATAGATAAGATAACAGAATATGCCGATCAACATGGTTTTAAAATATTAATTAAAAAGACGTGTAGCGTACATTTCTGCAGACTTAGGAAACTACATAATCACCAAAACCTTACACTTTATGGAAACAATATTGAAATTAAATCATCTTATGAATTTGTGGGCTTAATACTGGACAGTAAACTACTTTGGAAGGAACACATCTCTGATTTGATTATGCATTGTGAAAAACGCCTCAATATAATAAGATCGGTTTGCAACCTTAATTGGGGAGCAGATTCAATAACTCTAATCCAGTTGTATAAGTCTCTCATACTGTCCAAAATGGATTACGGTAGTGTGGTATATGGATCAGCAAGCAAATCACAATTAACAAAATTGAATACAATACAAGCAACCGGATTAAGATTTCCGTACAAGTCTCTATTCATCACTTTGTTGTGAAGCTGGAGTTCAACCATTGGAATATAGAAGAAGATATTTATTGATCAACTACTTTAACAAAATCACCTCTCTGCAAACACATCCTGTACTAGATCTCATACAGGAGGACGAACAAAATTCTTTCGAAAATCGTCTATACAAACCGGCAATAGCTCGTGCAAAAGCGATAATATTGGAATTTATTCCAACCATAGAAATTTACACCTTTAGAGACGATGAATACCAACCCTGGAAAATACAAATCCCTCAAATATACACAGACTGACTTAAATACAACAAAATTGACACTCCCAAGGAAATACTACAAAACGAAGTACACAACATACTGCAGAAGCATAACAATCCATTAGAAATTTACACAGATGGCTCTAAAACCGAACAGGGTATTGGATGTGCGATCGTCACTAAACAAGATACTTATCAATGGGTATTCAAGAATTTTACCAATATCTATTACGCCGAGATGTACGCAATTTTCCAGGCCCTGAAGTATACAGATAACAACGCTTTGAATAATGTAGCAATTTGTACAGACTCATTAAGCTCAGTGCACAATTGAAAAGCAATATAATCAAGAACCAGTTACCAAAACCATCTTAAGCATGCTACAGCGCTTAACAGACAAAGGAACGGAAATAATTTTTATTTGGATACCAAGTCATTGTGGTATAAAAGGTAATGAAATAGCTGATGAAGTGACCAAAGAAGCTGCTACATCTGGCAATATAGACGTAATAAAGTACAGCCTTGGAGACATTGAGCACTACATAAGAAACAAAATCATAGAACAGTGGCAGAATGAATGGAACCACACTATTACCGGATTAAGAAAAATAAAACCCAGGGTGCATACGATACCAACAATATACCAGGTGAAAACAAGGAAGGAGCAGGTCATTCTGACAAGATTACGAATAGGACACACACACTTGACCTCTTCTCATATTCTATTAGGGACCCACCCAACACAATGCTATACATGTCAAACTCACCTCACTGTAAATCATATTATTATTGACTGCCCAAAATATGATAACCAAAGGAAAAACAACTTCCTCCCAATTGATATCAGAAGATGCTTAGCAGAATATTCCCTCCAGCAAAATGTACTAAACTTTCTAAAGGCAATAGGATTGTATCACAAAATATAATAAAGAATAGAAGCACATAGCACAAAGGAGATAGAGAATACAGATAAGAACTGAAATTATAAGGCTAATGACCTAGATGTCGAAGCCTAAAGGAAGGAAAAAAAATAATAATATAAATTACAACTTCATTCAACAACGTACATACCACTACAGAAGTCCGTCATACTAGATACTTGCTCTATAACTAGAAATTTTTTAAACGAGAACTACAGGGAATAATAAAAACAGAATGGAAACTATGGTTGACTAAACGTCCGCAAACATTTCTAAATTCACCAGAGAATATCTGAGAAAAAAGAGAGATAATAATAATAATTATTATCATTTTATTTGTAGAATTAAGTAGGTACAATAGAAATTAACAAATAGATTTTTCAATTTATCTACAGCAGTGCTGATACAAGGTGCTATCCCATTAGGTATTACAAATAGGTACAAGGTATTTACATATACTGGTTTATCAAACGACATGGTAAATGAATTGGAGAGGAAAAAAAAGAAAAAGAACCAAATAAAATATGGATACAGATTGTTTAGCACTAATTATTCTTATTTGACTGCAATAGTTATTTATAATGTTCTTTAAATTTGCCAACTGCCAGATGCCTTAGGTGGAGAGGAACCTGGTTATAAAGCTTGAATATCATGTATGAAAATTCACCCTGAAATTTAGCGGTACGAAGCAGTGGAGGTGATATGTGCCCACTAAAGCGGGTGTAAACGTTATGCACATCACTGCGAAAAGTGATTTTGTTATATAAATTCGGTGGTGTTTTATAAATAACAATTTTATGATACAATGTTACCATATGCAACTGCCTCCGATTCTTCATATTCAGCGAGTGTGATTCTTTCATACTTTCTTATCCCGTATATGTAACGAAGGCAAGAGTTTTGGGCACGCTGAATACGAATATTATCAACACTATCAATACATGGACCATAAATAACATCAAAGTAATTGAAGTGGCTAAGAACCATAGTGTCACATAATGAAAATTTTGTTTTTTTGATCTAAAATGTGCCGATGTGGAAGAAGAATTTTTAGATTTGCATAGGAAACCTTCAATACACATGTTAATATAACTTTCGAACTTTAAATCAGTATCTAAATTTAACCCTAAATTTCTCGCTGAGTCTACACAGGATATGTTTGTCCCATTAATGTTAATAGATAGTTGTCCTGAAACTTCCATTTTGGATTTGCCAAAAACTAGTATTTGTGTTTAGTCAAATGATGCATATCTGAATATGATAGAATTTTTGACAATTCTGAGTTGATAAAGTCATTTATATCTTTAATATCAGATTTGCAGAATGAAAATAGTATTTGGGTATCATCGGCATACATGTAGGCTCTGCAGTTATCCAAAACTGTGCAATTGTTACTAGTATATATACTAAATAGATAGGCCCCAGTATTGCTCCTTGAGGTACTCCACAAAAAATATTTTTAATATCTGATTTTCCATTATCTGTTTCTACAAATTGAGATCTATTTGATAAGTTACTTTTAATAAAATGTATCGCATAGTGTGAGAAACCTGAATAATGAAAAATACCGTACAGTAATTGATGTTGAGTAGTATCAAAAGCTTTGGAGTAATCTAAAAGCACGAAAATATCGGTATTTGCCGTGTCAATATCGATTAGTATGTCATCTGTAACCTCCAATAGTGCCGTGGTGCAACTGTACCCCTTTCTGGAACCAGATTGACTCGTTGGCAAAATTTTGGAATTATTAATATGTGCTTCAATTTGATATTTTACAACTTTTTCCAGTACCTTTGATGATACGGATAGAATTGATATTGGTCTTAGCTCATGAATACTATGTATATCAGTTTTTTAGGCAGTGGGATAACCTTACATACTTTCCAATTATCAGGAAAAACAGATTTCTCCAGGCCAAATTTTAGAATGTGTGTAATATAAGTTAGGATGTAAGGACAACACATTAAGATCATGTCGATTTGTAATTTATCAACCCCTATTGCTTTGGTTTTAATTTGAAGTAAATATTTATAAAGGACACTCTGAGTAAAAGCGATGAAACTTAGTTGCTTCTGAAAATGGGTTTTAAGTTTGTTGTTATAAAAAAGTAATAAGTTGGGATCAAGAGGTTTTCTTTGTATACTTACTATAATAGGAGCTAATAGATAAAAAATTTCATTTATTAGCTGACTAAAATAAGAGACTTTATCGTTAACAGTATTAAACCTGAAGATGTTCTCAAAAGGTGTGACATACAAAAGATTTTGAAGCGTATTTGCATTTATGTTTTTTAAATCTCTAAAATTAAAAGTTTTATCGCCTTTAACTGTTACAAAATTTAACATGCAATAGACCAGTTGATGATAGGATGACAAATAAACGTCTTTATTACCATGATTATAGGAGTTATGTGAATTCTTGTTGATTCGGTAACGACTTGCTGTAAATTAAAAATATCGATACAACTGTTGAATCTGCTTACATAGCTGCAGGAATCATTTAGTAAGTCAATATTAATGTCACCACCAAAAATTATTTTTCATCTGACTGCGTATACAAATCGGAGAGAATTTCCTCTAAATCATTTAAAAAATCACTTACGTTTTTACCCGCAGGTCTATATTAATTTCCAAAAACGAATTTGCGATTACAAAGCTGAAAGTTTTTCCAAATTTGTTCAGAATAGTCTATATTGTCGAGGTGAATTATCTTGTAAGTGAAATTAGATTTAACATAAATTGCAGTTCCAACTCCTCTCGAACCCCTGTCATGCCTAACAAGATTTTATACCTCAATATGCACCGAATTACCTGAACGCATCCTGATGACATCGCAGTGTAAACGCCAAGTCAGCAGAGTGCTGAACCGGGGACATAAAAACAGTTGTAAATAGTTTTTTGTTGTTGTTGTTAATTTGAATTTGAAGTAAACGTAATAATTGTCAGAGAATATAATTGTAACTTGAAAATAAAGTTTTTAAAAATAGAATTTAGTGCTTGAAGCAGTTAATTGGCGCAGTCAGTAGGATATCGTGGGATTGATTTGTATCGAACAAACCAATTTCGTGTCAACGATTAGCCCGATATCGAACCGTATAAACTGTCAGTAGTGGTGACGCCGACGGATACGTTAAAAAGTGAACCTTAAGTGAAGAAGTTTGAGAATTGGAATCATATCGTCCACTTCTGCGAGGGATCAGTGTTTCGGAGAAGACAAAATTGCTGAACCGGACCTCTACCTCATAATTGGAATGCTGAGAGTCATTTATTTACTGTAAGTGCAATTTATGTCTGATATACTTGAAATTTTAACAAATAGTTTAAAAAATTTGTCTATTGATAACTCTTCAATTGACTCTTCGGTGACGAATACAAGCTCAAATACTATTAATTTTGACAACAACCAAAGTAATAATATAATGGCAGAAAATTTTAAATGAAATGTATTCCACAATTCGATGGAAATCCGAATGACTGAAATCAATTTTTATCAGTTTGTGATAGTCTGATTATCAATTTTTATGATAGGGTAAACCCAAATGATTTTCATAATGTATACTTGTTGCAGTCTATAATAAGTAAATTAGTAGGTAGTGCAAGAACTGTAGTTAATATTCAAAATGTCGATACTTGGGATCAGTTGAAATCTGTCTTAAGACGAAATTTTGCAGATCAACGAGATGAGACTTGTTTGAATAGAGACTTGGTAGTAACGAGGCAAATGCCTAATGAAAAAGCCCAAAATTTCTATCATAGAATTTTGAATATATTAAATTTATTATGCAGTTATGTAGAAATTCACGAAAATATACAAGCTTCAAGGTATTTAAAGAAAAAATTATACAATGATCTAGCACTCAAAACATTTCTTTGTGGACTAAGGAACCTTTAGGCACTACAATTCGATGTATGCGGCCTGAAAATTTGGCTATAGCATTACAATTTGTGACTCAGGAAGAAAATACTCACTATTTTCAAAATTCAACAAATAAAAATCAATTTAAACCAAATAACTCAACAAACAGATCATTTGAACAAAATGTACCAAATCGTAATTTCAATAACCCTCAGTATGTATCACAAACTAGAAATTTATTTTCAAATCAAAATTTTAATAGAAACAATAATCAATTCCCAATAGGTCCAATTCAATTTAGACAAAATGTTCCGAACCAAAATGTTTCCTCTAATGCACGAACTTTTCGAAATACATCAGTAGAAAATGTTTTCAAACCAAATCCAAATAGAACATTTCCAAAACTGACACCAATGTCATCATCAACAAGGTATACAGGAAGAATAAATAATAATTATAATAATAATAATCAATCTTTTATTAATCAAAATAGAAGTAATCATTTTGCACAGCCTAACCATTCTAACTATAGACCGCAACAAAACTACATAGCCGAAGAATTATATAATACTGAAATAGGAAATACTAACACAAACTTTTGCGAGGAAGGTGAAATTAATGAAAGAACTTATGAAGAAAATCTTGGTACAATTGAAAATTTTCATATCACCTCCGATCCAATGCCGGAGATTTGACACCTCTTACCATTTCGTTAAATAACGTAGATTGTAGTGAATTGGCATATATAACTTTTCCGGAATATAACATTAAACTTGTCGATTCTGGGTCGACAAAATCATTTTTAGATCCAGATATTGCTAAGAAATTCTCTCCAAAATTAATTAAATATGACCCATTTATTGTATCCCACTGTATTCCAAAAATCATCTCATAAAAATAGTGTAGAAATACCAGCGTCAGAAATTTTTCGATTGACTAATAAACACTTATTAAAATTTTATTTATTTAAGTTTCATAATATTTTTGATGGTTTGATAGGATTAGATAATCTCAAATTACTGAAAGCTTCAATAGATTTCAATAATGCATGTCTGATTACACCTAATGCAAAAATAAAGCTTAAATTTCAAAAAATTATTAACACGAATAATACACATGTCATTAATATAGAACCTCGTACAGAGAAAGTAATTCAAGTAAAAACTACAATAAAAAACGGCGAGATTGTAATCCCTTATCAAAAGATAAAAAACTGCGAAATTCCAGAATGTCTGCCGGTTGCTCGTAATGGTCTTGCTATTACAACAATAATAAACAACACTACAAGTTTCTTAACACTTGATTTCTCGGAACCGTTGACAGTAGAAAAATTAGATGCCGACAATATCCCAGAGTTAAACATGCATAATTTTGATGATTCGGATAAATGCGAATTGGATTTATCTCAGATTCGGACCGACCATCTGAATAAATAAGAAAAGGATGCAATTTTAAATTTATGTTGTAAATATTCAGATATTTTTTATAGAGAGAATGAGCCTTTAAGTTTTACAAGTAAAATTAAACATTGTAATAAAACTACGGACGAGGTGCCAATTTATTCATAATCATACCGTTACCCATTTATCTATAGACAAGAAGTGAAAAATCAAGTTCAGAGTATGCTCAATCAAAATATAATTAAACCGAGCAATAGCCCATGGTCGAGTAATATTTGCGTTGTACCGAAACGAAAGGATGCATCAGGCAAACAAAAATTCCGCGTAGTGATCGACTATCGTAAGTTAAACGAGAAGACGATAGACGATAAATATCCTCTCCCAAATATAACTGATTTATTAGATAAACTCGGCAAATGCCAGTATTTCACTACTCTCGATTTGGCCAGCGGATATCACCAAATTGAAATGAATGAAGATGACATAGAAAAGACGACGTTTAGTACAGAACAAGGTCATTGGGAATTCCTGAGACTTCCCTTCGGTCTAAAAAACGGTCCATCAACGTTTCAACGCGTCATGGATAACATACTAAGGGGCATCCAAAATAAGAAATGTCTAGTCTACCTTGATGACATTATAATTTTTTCCACGTCACTTCAAGAACATCTAGAAAGACTTAAGGTCGTTCTTGAAAGATTAAGAGAAGCCAACTTTAAAATACAACTAAACAAATCTGAATTTTTGAGTAAGGAAGTGGCCTATCTTGGACACGTCGTAACTCCGGAAGGTGTTCGACCTAATCCGGACAAAATTAAGGCAATAAAAGAATACCCGTTACCAAAAACTACAAAACAAATAAAAGGATTTCTTGGTTTAGAGGGTTATTATAGACGATTTATCAATAATTTCGCAAAAATAACTAAACCATTGACTCAGTGTCTAAAAAAGGGTGCAAAAATTGAGCATAATGCAGAATTTTTAAATAGTTTTGAAACCTGTAAACAGTTACTGACGGACGAGCCCATATTACAATACCCCGACTTCTCAAAACCGTTCAATTTAACAACCGATGCCAGTAATGTAGCATTGGGAGCTGTCCTATCGCAGGGACAAATTGGTAAAGACTTACCGGTCGCATATGCATCGAGAACGCTAAATGATTCTGAAAGAAATTACTCTACGATTGAAAGAGAATTGTTGTGTATTGTTTGGGCTACTAAATATTTCAGGCCATATTCATATGAACGTAAATTTTTCATAATAACTGACCACAAACCATTACAATGGTTGTTTTCGTTAAAAGGTCCTAATTCAAAACTCTTAAGGTGGAGAATTAAACTTGAAGAATACGACTACACTATAATTTATCGGAAGGGATCAATAATAGCTCATGCCGACAATCTGAGCCGAATTGAAATTCACGCAAAAGAAACGCAAAGCGACATTTGGGACGAAATAGATATTATCACAGAAGAAGTTGAAAATAACAGAGACGAATTAATTACACCGGATATTGAAGATATTTTTAAACCGATAACTGTTACCACGTCAAAATCTCCTAGTCTGGACCTGGACAATATTTCACTCATGGTTCACCCAGACTCTGACATAGAACAAGAAAACGTAGGACAAACTATTCACTCAAATGCGGAGGAAAATCCCGTAGTTGGCATTCCTATCAGCGAAACACCTGTTAATTATGGTCAAAACCAAATAATTATACAATATGTTTATCACTCACCATCAAAACCAATAATTACGAAATTATTTGAAAATAAGCAGAGAATAACGGTACAAATTTCAGACAATAACTTCGAAAACGATATACTTAATTTCATAAAAGAATATATTGCCCCCGGGGTATCATATTACTTGTATTTTGTAAAAACTGAAATGGTTGAACCGTTCTGCGAAGTTGTAAGGAAAAATTTTAAGTGGCCGTCATTAAAATTTCGTAGATATACAGAAAGGTTAATAGATGTAACAAGTGAAGCCGAAATAGCCGAAATAATACAAAATTATCACGAATCAAAAAGCAACCATAGGAGAATCGACGAAACACTTAATATAATCAAAAAGATTTATTATTGGCCGAATTTAAAACAATCTGTTCAAACTTATATAAATAATTGTGAAATTTGCCAACTATGCAAATATGAAAGGAACCCTATTAAAATGCAAATGAATATTACACCCACAGCAAATAAACCATTCGAAATAATTCATATTGATACATATACAATAGAAAAAACTAAATTTCTCACTATAATCGACACATTTTCTAAGTATGCTCAAGCTTATCATCTAAATTCAGTAAGTTCAACAGATATAACAAATCACCTGGTGACCTTCTTCTCTCATCATGGTGTCCCTAAACAAATAATTACGGGTAACGGTACAGAATTCAAAACTTCGGTAATCTCTGAATTGTTAGCTCTACATAAGATAAAAATCCACTTTTGTTCTGCAAATCACCCCCAATCTAATTCGCCTGTAGAAAGAGATCACTCCACATTTAACAAACATATCAGATTACTTAATGCCAGAGGTTTTTTAAAAACACCTATACAAGTTAAAATAAAATATATTATTTTAGCATATAATCACACCATACACTCATCAACCAAATTCAAACCCATAGACATAATAAACGGCCATTTAGATGCCGAAAATCCATTTGATTTAAATATGAATATGATTTTAACAAGTAACTTTATAAACGAACACAAAGAAATAACCCGCGAATTATATTCTAAAATTAATGAAGCTTTGGCCAGACAAAAACATAACGTCATTCAAAAAATTAATGAGAATAGAGACACACCGGATACTTTTAAAATCGGTGATAAAACTTATATAAAAGATAATCGGCGACCTAAAACTGCGAATAAATTTTGGAAATCAACAAAAATAATTGATATAAATGAACAAAGAAAAATAGTTAGTACAGACCGTTGTGAGAAGGTCCATATGGACAATCTCAAGAGACCGCGAAAGAAAACATACTTATTTTAAAAAAAATTTACAGGTTTCCCATTACGCTCGAGCTTCGGGAACAAATAAATATAAACCCATTGGACAATAATTTAGGATTAATACCACTTAGGTTAGGAATCGCTAGAATTGAAGAATATTCCTATAAGATGATACATTATTACGATTTAACCTCAATTATCTCGGAAATAGAAAAACTACAGCAAAAATCACGATATATAATAAAAGTCGTATGCACAAACAAAATCTATTATTGGGACGTTTCAAACGATATGAAAGTATTAGAATATATTGAAGAAAAGGTGGAATATAAAGTTTTAAATATACATCGAAAACGAGTCAAAAGGGGTCTAATTAATGGCTTGGGTTCAATCTTCAAATCAATATCAGGTAATGCAGATGTAGAAGAAGGTGAAAGATATGGAAATTTAATTAGTAGTTTACAAAAAAGTCAAAAGAGAATTGTCTCGACATTAAAATCTCAAATTTCACTTTCAATCAACACTATCAGAAATTTTAACCAGACAATTGAGAAAATTAAAATTATTGAGAAACTATTGGAATCAAAAATAAATGAAGTTATCAAAATGGTTAACTCCGTAGATGATAGAGAGAACTTGATTTCCATTAAAGATATTATTAATCAAATTATAAATATGTTCGAAATTATTCATTCCACACCTCAAGATATTGAGACCTCTTTAACATTTGCAAAAATAAAAGTAATGCATCCCAGTATAATTAAATCTACAGATTTGTATACAGAACTAAAAGCGATATGAAAACAAATACCAGGTTGACAGTTACCATTTGATGTTTCTTTGGAAAACATTTCACGGTATTAAAGTATCATGAAAATTCAGTGTTACATTTATAATAATAAAATAGTTTATATCCTTCATTTACCAATAATGTACATAGATAGTTTCGAATTATACCGTTTGTATTCGACTCCGATTCCATACAAGAGTCAGTTCAAGGTTATAATTACCGAAAATAATTACTTAATAAAAAATAAATTGCACTACATCCTTCGTAATGACCCATGCACCGAAGTTTTGCCTCAATAGTACTTATGCGAGAATCAGACGCCCAAGGAAATAGAATCGCATCCACCTTGTGAAGTGAAGATTTTCAACGCAGCGGACGCGTCAGAATGCAAACAATTCCTCATTACCCTCACAGAATCAAGGTTCCACCATCTAGGAGACACAAATAATTGGTTAGCTATAATCCCAGCATTACGTTTGACTGTCAAGATCAACATGAAGTAAAACAACTCAAGGGTACTTATATAATGGAAGTTCCCTTAGGAAGTAAAATCAAAACTGATATAGAAACTATCATAAACAAAGAAAGTGTTATTCAAGGACAACCAATATTATTCCCAGAAATAGATTTTGAGAATGATACGTTACCAATATTAACATCAGAAATAAACTTAGAAGATATAAGCCTTGAACACTACCCATCTGTCACTAGAACAAGCTCAGTTCGACAACAAAATTTCCTATACTCCTAGTGTTTGGGCAATATTATTGTATACCCTGATAATTGGAGTAATAGCCACTATAGTCTACAAGAAATTCCGCCCAAGGGATAATCCAGATTCTAGTTCAAGTACTCAAGTTCCAGTAGTTCAACTCCCTCGTCTACCCTCATGAGTTGGAGCTTCGGGGGAAGGAATTACCTCAACGCATCCTGATGACATCGCAGTGTAAATGCCAAGTCAGCAGAGTGCGGAACCAAGGACATAAAAACAGTTGTAAATAGTTTTTTGTTGTTGTTGTTAATTTGAATTTGAAGTAAACGTAATAATTGTCAGAGAATATAATTGTAACTTGAAAATAATGTTTTTAAAAATAGAATTTAGTATAGTGCTTAAAGCAGTTAATTACCGCGTTGGATTGGATATTTTCATTGAACCAGATTTCTCTTACACCTATGAAATCAAAATTTTCTTGTAAAACATAAGTTTTAAATTCATTGAATTTGTTACAAAGAGATTGAGCATTAAATAAATTAAATTCTTTTATGAGAATATCTAGTATTTTAATTAGAATATAGTAATATATGTAAATAAAGAAGTAACAACGTTTACTTTCTTTTTCTTTTGATTAGCAAAGAAATAACAGAGAGAAAAATTAAACACAAACTGCAGAAACATATCCCTCCGCACTACTATACAAAAATACAATGAGATTTAAATATATGTGGAAAAAAAAATGTTTACATTCCAAACACATTCTTTAACGATATAAGAATGATGATTATGAATAATACAATTTGTATACCTAACACGAGTAAATCCTAATTTCAAAATATAAATGTAGTAAAAATATTCAATATCTGTAAAAAACTTGTTCATGATAAGAAAGTAACAAAAACTCCATCTTTACAGTTTTATGGAAATAGAATATTTTAAGTAAATAAATTAACATTTTTTGGTACATTTCAGGTACACCGAGAAAAATAAAGTGAAAGGATACAAAATAAAGTTAATCATCAACGGTAATGTTGGATATCAACTGTTTCTTGCCATGAACTAGTGCAAAAACTCTTCCTTCGATGGTCCATACATCTAGTTGACCATATTTATATGTAACAGATTTATACAAGTTTAGTTGCGATAGAGTTAAATATTCCCTTACTCCAAATCTACTACTTCTGAGAAGTTTTTTTATTAAAACACTTGCTTCTTGATCATGTTCGAGATAATACGAATTAGAACTGGCCTGGGCTTACGTTCATTTTCATTATATTTGCCTATTCGATAGCAATAGTCTATATCTGGTAGCAGGATATTTGTAATTCTCATTTTTTCTGTAATTATTTTTGCAAACATTTTTTCAAAATCATCGAATTTTTCACCTTTATTAGACTTCAATATTTACAAAAAACCAACTCAAACTGACCATATCATTCCATCTAACTCTAATCATCCTTTTCAACACAAAATGGCTGCCATATACTCCTATGTACACAGATTGATCAGAATCCCTATATTGCCCCAGAATTTTGATAAAGAATTAAACATCTTAAAACAAATCGCAGTTGACAACGGAAAATAAAACAAAAACATATTAGACAACTGGCTTATCAAACCGGTGAGGTTAGTGAGTTTCGATTTTGCCCAGTCCCGTACATAGGCAAAATTTCACATGACATATGCAACATATTTAGAACCTGTCAAGATAACATTAGGTTTTGTTTTTCATCTCAAAATACCATAAAATTCTTTCTAAGACCAAAGATAAGTTACCCAAACTCAAACAGAGCGGTATATCCAAAACTTCAGCTTGGTGATTGTGAGGCTGCGTACATTGGTACAACCATAAGACCTCTTAATATACGTATCAACGAATATTTAAATAAAACAAAACAATCTGACTCCGGTCATCACCTCACATTTAATAAATATAGTTTCTCACCTGGCGATATTAACAAAATTCTGCACAAATGTTTTTCACAAACTAACCTTCTAGAAGATTTAGAGATATACAGAGAGTGCAGGAGGAACGATTGTTGTATTAACTCTCAGATTAATATTAATTAAACTTTTACACCTCTTTTCAAGATGATTGGTGCGTGGCGTCTATATTAGTCCGTGCGATTTGTTTCATATAATTTGTATCACGTATTTATGTAATTGACTCATTTTTTTTTTTTTTTTTTTTTTTTTTTTTTTTTTTTTTTTTTTTTTATTTAATAATACGCATCAACCGCGTGGGTCATTAGCGTCATTAAGGTTTACAAAAGAAGCAAGTTATACATAAAATAATGTCTATATGAGTCTAAGAACATCTATAGATTTGAGAAATATTTTTAAATTGTGCACATTACATGATGATCCCAGTAAGTCTGCAAGTTCACCAGAAGGAAGTTGGGCCTGTTGTCGTTTCGCTGCTAATTGCGGACACTGAGTGAGTAAATGTTTCACGGAAAGTAGTTCATTGCAGTAGTTGCATTTAGGTTTAGGTTCTTGACTGAAAAGATGACTGTGTGTTAGCCTAGTGTGGCCTAGGCGTAGTCGAGTCAGTAGGACTTGGTCTCGACGATTTTTAGGTAACGCAGACCAGGGCTTTATTGACTTTTTTACTTCATTCAACTTGGATGGAGCACTTTTCCACCGATTTTCCCACGCACTGTTTATTTTAGATCTTATTGTAGATTTTATATCCGCACTCACTCATAGTCTAATAGTTTCGGTTGTGTCACTGTCTGCGGCTTCTTTGGCGCATTTATCTGCTTCTTCATTACCATGAATTCCTATATGGGATGGTATCCATATGAAGATGACATTCTTATGGCTTTGTTCGGCAGAGTAGAGTTCTTGTTTTATTTTTGTTACAATGGGATGATCTGGATAAATGCATTGTAAGGCCTTAATTGCGCTGAGGGAATCCGAGAGAATGAGATGGTTATGTATGTCAGATGCATTTATGAGGATTAATGCTTCATATAGTGCATACAGTTCTGCTGAGTAGATTGAGCAGGTTGGTGGGAGCTTGAACATGTGGGTCGAAGTTGCGGTCACTACCGCAGCTCCGACTTTATTAGAAGACTTTGAGGCATCAGTATAAACGTGGAAGTAATCAGGGAACTTTTCTAGTATGCTGTTTAGCATAGATCTTATAATGTAGGGGTTTTCATGATATTTATTATAGGAAGAAAGACTGGTGATGCAAGTTGGAGTTTTGATTTGCCAGGGTGGAATTGAACTAAGTTCATTGGGATCGCATTCTGGGAGTGAGTAGCTAAGTTTTGATAGGTAGTTTTTAATTCGGATATAGTAAGGTTTGGAGGTTCTTGGCTTTTGGGACAGGTTGGGGAAGTTTTTTGTGGTGCAATTTTGGCTGGTAGGATTGGAGAGGTTTTGCCTTATTCTAGCTGCATACACTAGACTTAGGTACATTCTTCTGTCTTCTAGAGATGGTTCTCCAACTTCACAATATAGGCTGGTGTAGTGCGGAATGCCCCTGTTATTATGCGTAGGGCCGTGTTATGAATGCTGTTTATCCGGTTTAAGAGTGATTTAGTCGCTGTCTTATAGGCAATTGAACCGTAATCTAACTTGGACCTGATTAATGTACGATAAAGCGTGAGCAGAGTTTCTCGATCAGCACCCCAATTTTTATTAGCCAACATTTTTAAGAGGTTCAGTCGTTTTTGACATGTCAAGAGGAGATTGTTTATGTGGCATTTCCAGTTAAGAGATTCATCAAAAGTCATTCCTAAGAATGTAACAGATGTTTCAGTATGTAAAAGTTTTCCATACAAGCGTAAATTTACGCGCTCTGGAGTTTTCTTTTCCGAAAAAATAATGAGTTTCGATTTCTCGGTTGAAAAGATGAAGCCTGTTCGTTCTGTCCAATATTCTAAATGGGAGAGGAACTCTTGTGCGATTTTCTGACTGTTTCTAAGGTTCTTACTTTTGCAGTAAACGACCAGGTCATCGGCATATAAGCGGGCTTTAAGTGGCGTTTTCAATCCTTGTAGAACATCGTTCTTTGCTATTATGAATAAGGTCGGGCTAAGTACAGAACCTTGTGGAATGCCGTTTTTTTGAAATTTTAAGTCAGACATTGTGTTGTTTACTTTAACTTTAAACGATCTGTCTTGTAGGAAGTTTGTGATGAAGAATAGGCAATGTCCCTGTATATCCCAACTATGTAACTGTTTAATAATATAGTTATGCCAAACGGTGTCGAATGCTTTAGTAATATCGAAGAATATCGTTAAGCATTTACTTTTTAGTGCAAACGCTTCATTGATTTCGCTTTCAAGTTCAATGATATTATCTAACGTTGATCTTCCTGATCTATAGCCACTCTGTTCCGGTATTATTAGTTTGCGTTTTTCCAGTGTCCATAGTAATCTTTTGTTAATCATCTTTTCTATTAATTTGCTCATGATACATGTGAGCGAAATAGGGCGGTAAGAGTGGGGATTTGATTTCGAAGTTCGAGATTTATGTATGGGGATTATTAGCGACTCTCGCCAAGTTATTGGGAATTTATGTTGTAACCAGATGATATTGAATAATTGGAGTAGATGTTGATGAGCTCTTTCGGGAAAATGCTTAAGGAAAATTATAGGAATGTGATCAGGTCCAGGAGAGGAATCTTTGAAACTTGATAATGCTTCGTGATATTCTGCCATGGTTAGAGGTAAATTTAGTGGATCATTTATTTCCTCTCTAATATCAATGTTTTTTTGATCTTGGAATTCTTTGTGAAAGTTAAGTGATGTGCTCTGGTTGATTTCTTTGGAACTCTGTTCGTAGATATTAGCGAGAGCATTTGCTATGTCAGAGTTGTTATTTAAAGTGTGGCCTTCGACCTCGAGTCTGTTAATTTTATTATTTCCTTTTATGCCAGATATTCTTCTTACTTTTTTCCAAATTTCGGTCATTGGTGTATCTGAATTTAGTAATGATACGTAGTCAGCCCATGATTTGCGTTTCGCGTTTTTTATTGTATACCGCGATTTTGCGCGCAGTTTTAAAAATTCTACTTTGCATTGTACTGTTTTCAATCGTTTATATTTGTTAAAGGCGTTTTTGCTAGCTTCTATGGCGGTTTTGCATTCGTTGTTCCACCATGGCACAGCGCGTTTCTTATAATGATAGTTTATTTTTCCGATTGACTTGGTTGCGGAATTTATGATCATACTTGTAAAGTGCTTTAGTGATTCGTCTATGTCAGGAGAAATTGTACAGTATTCGATTTTATCTTCAATTGAGGATGAGAAAACATCCCAATCTGCATTTTTTAGATTCCATGCGGGAGCGATGGGGCTGTCACTACTGCAGTTGGAGTTATTAAATATAATGATTGGATAATGATCGCTATTGTATGTGTAGTCTAGTCTGTCCCAAGTTAGTAATGGTAACAATGTTGGATCGCAGATCGAAAGATCAATACACGAAGAGTCTCCAGTTTGAATGTTGAATCTAGTCGGTCTTCCATCATTCAAAATAACAAGGTTGTGCCGATCAGTTGTTTGTTCTACGATTTTACCCTTAGTGTTTGATGAGGATGACCCCCAGTTGGAGTTATGTGCATTAAAGTCCCCTACGATGATTCTCGGTTGGGGTATCTGCTCTAGCAAATCATTAAAATCTTGTTGATTGAGTTGAAGTGCGGGTGGGAAATATATATTGCAGATGTGGATGTCGTTTGTATCGTGAATTTTGATAGCAATCGCTTCTAGGTTTGATTGCAGAGGAATTTCCTGAGCATCGATGGTATTAAGTGTTAGAATTGCTACTCCGCCACTTGCTCGCTGAGAATTATTACGATGTTTGCAGAATTTCTGATATTAGCTTAAAGCTTGAACTTTGTCGTCTTTCAAGTTAGTTTCCTGGAGACATATTATTTCGGATTTATATTGGTCTAATATATGTTGTAGCTCCGGAAGTTTGTCAATGAAACCATTTTGGTTCCACTGTAAAATTGAAGTGAACATATTGAACGGGAAAGTTAATAGCTGGATCGTTGTGAGGAATCACTATCTGGTTCTGAGGCCTCCGTGTCTGAGGTCATTTGGAGATGTATTAAAAGCTTCTTTTTTAGTTCTGTACATCTAGTTTTTATGCATCTGTCTTTAAAATGTGGGTAAATATTTGTCAGCATGTGTATTAGAGCGGTGAAGTCTGTTGTGTAGTCTTTAACTATGCTTACGGGATCGGGGGATCCGTATACATTTTCAAGGAGGTCCGATATTTGATCGAAGTCCAGAACAAAAGGGGGGTTCTGTTCAGCGATAGTCTGTCTTACGGGTTCCATAAGTGCCGACGTGGAAGCTGCGTCTTTTTTCTTTTTTGATTTTTTGAGGATTGTTTCGGTTGGCTTGCTGAAAGGATCTGTTTGCACTGTGTTCTCTTCGGCATCAGGTTGCGGGGACGGTGTGGTGATTTCATCGAATGTACGTTTTGAGGCATTCTGAGATACAGAAAATTCCGTAGATAAGTGTTTTTGGGATAGTTCAGGTTTTTCTATGTTATTGGGGGTGGATAATGGGTGTAGTGGGGGGATTGTGGTGAGAGTTTTTGGTTCGCTGTTATACTGCTGGGAATTCGCCTCGGCGCTAGCTGATTGCGGGTTGTTGAGAGGTGCTTCAGATTGTGCAGTAGGTGAGTGAGATGTATTGGTTTGACTATTTGGTGTTACGGACTGTATTGGACAATTAGCTGCTAAGTGTCCTGATTTTTTACAAGAGTAACATATTAGAGAATCGTCTGAGAGAAATATTCTATAGGAGGTGCTGTCGTGTGTTACTAGAATTGATTCAGGTAATGAATTTGTTGGTGGGCTTATGAATACTTGCCGTCTGAAACTATATATGTGGCTGTATTCAGGAAGATTTGAGCTTATTCTTAAAAATGACATCGAGGAAAGTGATTTGATGCCTAAATTATTTAACTCATTTATTATCAGATTATGAGGTATTGTAGGGCTCACATTTGATAGTATAAGTCGAACTGTTGGTGTGACAAGTCTTCTGGCCTGTACAATTTCGCCATTTATTTTTATTTTTCCATCATGTTCGGTCATGAATTTATCGACTATCGTGGTACTGGTTAGGTATATACACATCCGGTTGTGAGATAATTTTGAAGAAAACAAAATATTTTTTGGTTGGATAATTTCTCCAAGTGGGATTAAATAATCCTGAATTTTTTCATTATTACTTGCGGGAAAAATTATTGCTTGGTCTTTTTTTGGAAACTGTTGTTGAGTGATTGAGGAGTAGGTGTTTTGAGAACTTCTGTAGTCAGAAGTCTCGCCGGATATAATTTCCATAATTGTTGCTAGGTGCCTGAATGCGGGCCTGTATTCCAATTTATATTTATCATATCACTTGAAAAACTGCTAAATTCGACCGTTTTTGTAGTAAGTAGATAAAATGATGCAGGTTAATTACAAATAAACGGGTTTTTTCACGAGTTTATGTGGTATTAGTCAAAATTGACTTACGTGTCCGATGGAGAAGCACTAATATTCACTATACTGTATGTAATTGAGTTTAACTTTGATCAATAAACACTGTTAAATTTGAAAAATATAGGAGGTGACACAAATACTGTTTACACATTCGTTGTCAGAACCGAACTCCCATTTTTAAATTGTATCAGTCAATTTAATTTATTTTTAATTTTATTAACTGTCACTCAGTAATTTCCAATATTTTCACGAACATTGTAACTTTAGACACTACCATTTTCATTATAATAATAATCCTCGTTTTGAGATTGGGTTTTTGAGTCAACAAAAATGTTACTTTTTCTTTTCTTTCAACAACTTGATTAAAAATTCCATTAGATGGTCGACATATTTTGAACGAACAGGTCAAAAATGACCATTATAAATGTAATTTATCTCGTGTCAAAAAGTTTGTCATTTCAATTTATTTTCATGTTTTTAATTTCACGATATTCACACACAATAATGTAGACAATTTTAACATGTCCCTGAACCGACTGACGAGGTATGTTACATTAACTGTTTATATTAGTGATATTAGTGATAGGACAGTAGTTTGTAGTTATGTAATTTATTTCAGAGCCCTAAGGATGACGTAATGTCAAAAGCACTATACTTGATTGAATAAAAGAGTACACACTTATTTACAATTGTATTTCTTTTGTTAAAATAAGAGTGTGTACACTTCATAATTAGGATTTTACTTTTCCGCCCAACCTATCTATATGCGAGAAAAGTATTGGTTTGCCCCAAAAAAAGTTTGAATTTTGAAATTTTTTTGAGAGTTATTTTTACGTTTTCCATCAACAACAACAGGAAAAAACGGTTCTTAGAACAAAATCCTGTGTGTATGTCGTCGGCCTCTTTTCCTTACATACATGTCTTGTTAGCACAGTCTCCGGAGTGCAACAAGTCACCAATTTTATGATTGAATATTGTTAAGGACATATCACAGATAAACCCTATTGATTTTCAGCTCACAATAGCCAGTACAACGGATGATATGGTACTTGAAGTACGACATTTTTGTCATTTATTGAGAAATTTCAATGTTTATACGAGGATCATCTAACATTATATATACACTATACGAGGATGGCTCAATATATATATATATATATATATATCTTTTTTGGATAGTTCTTGGGTATAGGTTTCTTGTGAATAATACGAAAATTTTATGACGACGTTTCGCCCATCATAGTAGGCTTTATCAAAATCTGTTTTATTTTGTGAAACAGTACCTACGAGTGGAAAGAATTAAAATGAAATTTGGTAGCTTACAATGAAGACATTCATAATTAACAATTAAAAATTAAAAGTCAAAAATTAAAAGGTTTTCCAGCTCACATGCAGGAATAAAATTTTGAAATTAAGTTTTATTATGGTACGTGTCGCACATTAGTTTTACAGGTACGTACCTCGAAAATAAATTCAATAACATTATTAATAACACAAAAAATAAAATTCTTAATCTCACAATAACCGAGTCTACTCACAAAATAAACAATCTCAACTCTCAAATCGAAGAACTAGCTACAGAAATGAAACAAATATTACCTTTAGATACTTTTAAGGATTTCATGCAGAGAGAGAAAGTCAAATACGAGAAAACTTTTTATAAGGTCAAGACAACTAACCAAAAAAAACTTTCCAAAATTATATCAAGTGTTACAGAACCTAGTAATAAGATCAATGTTTCATCTTGGTTAGACAATATTTCTAATAAACAAATACCTGAAGATGTCGCTGAAGTTTTAGCCCTAGGCGAAAATTTCTCTATACCTGTTGTTGAGGAAAGTAAATTACCTATAACAGAATATATAGCTTGTGTTGAATCTGCTATTAAAGATAAACCAAACGAAATAAAAGACACGATTCGCGGAAATATTGTAAATCTAATTACCAATCATAAGATCAAAATTAGACACAAAAACACAAAAACTAATAAATTTCAACGAAAAATCAGCAAACAAATTGACAGAGCCAAACATTTTATTAAAAACAACCCAGATATTACTGTTTTAAAACCAGATAAAAGCAACAAAACTGTTATAATGAATACAAATGACTATGATATTAAGATGGATAGTTTGCTTTCCGACAACCAAACATACAAAAAATTACGTAACGACCCTACAAAAATATACCAAGAAAAAAATAAGTCACTAATAAAAAAATTCTTGTCTAGAGAACAGATTTCTGAAAATGAAGCAAAAAAATTAATGATTCACAATGCAGTGGCACCAAAAATTTATGGGTTACCTAAACTTCACAAACCTAGTATTCCATTAAGACCTATAGTATCATCTATCCAGTCACCTTTTTACAGATTATCCAAATATTCAAGTAACAGTCTATCTGAAATAACATGCAAAAATAACTATTACATCAAAGATTATTTTAGTTTCAAGGAGTTTATTAATATAACAAAAATACCAAACACATACAAACTAGTTTCATTAGACGTGATATCCCTATACACTAATATACCGAACAAATTAATAACAAACATCATTAATGAGAAATGGAACTCCCTAAAAGAATATACAACTCTAAATCAAGACATGTTTATTGAAGCGTTAAATCTAACACTAAACAGCAATTATTTTCAACATAAAAACAAATTTTACCAGCAGTTAGATGGTTGTGCAATGGGCTCTCCCATATCTTCCACTGTAGCACAACTTGTCATGGAATACCTAGAAGAGAAGGTTCTAAACAAAACTAATATTCCTATACTATTTTTTAAAAGATATGTCGACGATTGTATCAAATTGACGAAATTCTAGACGCTTTTAATAATTTCCATCCCAAACTTCAGTTTACTTCAGAAACAGAACTTGAACATAAAATTAATTTCTTAGATATGACAATCATACGACAAGAAAACAATGAAGAACTTAAAACAAAATGGTATACCAAAAACACTTGGTCGGGTCGCTACCTAAACTATAATTCCCACCACCCAAATTCACAGAAAAACAGTGTTATCATAAATTTAACCGATAGAGCGCTAACTCTAACATCACCCGAATATAGATTCGAGATCTTAAAGAAAGTAAAAAAGGTTGTTCATGAAAATAATTTCCCTACAAAGTTAATAAACAGAATCATAAATCAACGTACACACAAATTATATAATAGTAACATACCTGATAAAAAACAGATAAATGATAAAAGCATAAAAAAATATATTGCTATGCCATACACAGCAGAATTATCAGAAAAAATGAAATATATCTTAGGTAAGCATGATATCATTGTATGTCACAAAGCACAACATCTATTATCATCTTTGTTCACATCATTAAAAAGTAAAGTTCCAACTAAAATGAAATCGAATGTCGTCTACTCAATACCATGCTTAAATTGCCCCAATAAGTACATAGGAATGACTACAGAATACCTTAATAACAGGCTAAACGGACACAAATACACTAAAAACGCCTCAACAGCTTTACATAAATATCAATCTAGTCAAAACCACGAATTTAACTTTTCAAATACTAAAATTCTGGCACAAGATAACAATTACCAAAAACTTTTGATGAAAGAAATGATTTACATAAAAAAGGAATAGCATACTGTCAATGATAAACAAGACACAAATCATTTAAGCCATATCTATCACAACTTAATACTATAAATAAACAATGAATATTATTTCAATTTTTGTGACCACCTCGTATATTCCATTTTAATAATTAATATACACCTTATCTCTCTGCCATTGAAAAACTAAGTAACATAAACCAGAATACTTACTCAAAAAGGAAAAAAAAACGAAAACAATAATAGAGCCTTCATTCTTTCCATTCCTAATTTTACCATTAAAATGTAAATATCGAGGTACGTACCATAATAAAACTTAATTTCAAAATTTTATTCCTGCATGTGAGCTGGAAAACCTTTTAATTTTTGACTTTTAATTTTTAATTGTTAATTGTGAATGTCTTCATTGTAAGCTACCAAATTTCATTTTAATTCTTTCCACTCGTAGGTACTGTTCCACAAAATAAAACAGATTTTGATAAAGCCTACTATGATGGGCGAAACGTCGTCATAAAATTTTCGTATTATTCACAAGAAACCTATACCCAAGAACTATCCAAAAAAGATAAATATATAATGGTTTAGAAATACTACAAATATATATATATATATATATATAATATATAATATATATATATATATATATATATATATATATATATATATATATATATATATATATATTAATACAGTTCCTCTATTTAAAATGTAAAAGAAACATTAAAATAAGGAAAACTATTTATATTTGTATGCAATACACTTTCGATACACACTGTATTATATGTATAATCAATAATTTTGAAAGATTCGGTATACAAATCCAATTTTTGACATTTTAATTTCTGATGACGTTTATGCAGAATATATCTAATGATAGATAGATTATATTACGATTTGGAGAATATATTTGAAATTTTAAAACACAGATGTCACTGCTATCAGAATTACAATTGTAATAAAAGAATTCAAATCTCTCTTTGTTATAGGGAAACACAAATTAGTATTTTTTTGAAAAAAGGAATTTTTGGTAACCACAGGAGAAGAGATTTATTTATTTGAAAAAAGTTTAGAGAGTTGAATTTGAAACCCCCACGAGACAACATCGTAATAAGAGTTGTCTCAATTTTTTTTTTAATTTAATAGAAATTGTATAACTATACAATCAGATGATAAATCCATACATTCTAAAACCAGTGCGTGCATAATTCGTAGAAGAATTGCATTGTATCAAGTGTAAGTGGTTCCAGTTTCTAAATCATATATTTAGAAAGTTCTGCAGAATGCTAAATACATTTAGAATACGTACGAGTATTCCTGTCCTATTTGGTGAGTCCACTCCAGTTTTAAAATTATTTCTCGATGATTAACAGGCCTTTTTAAATACATTTCGAAAATAGATGCATCTATATCATAATTTGAGCTAAACCAAATTAACGTTACACATATAAGATTTTAGATCAAGTGAAAATTTTTTGAATAGACAATTTGAACGGAAATTTGCGTTATTTGACATTGATACACGTCAAGTGTATATAAGATGAGTTGAACTTTTGATTAAAAATTTTAATTAGTCGATTTCTAGAATAGGTTGTACTAATATTAAGGTTGGTAGAAAATATTATCTTTGTTT
This sequence comes from Galeruca laticollis, assembly GCA_963921935.1. Classification (NCBI taxonomy): domain Eukaryota; kingdom Metazoa; phylum Arthropoda; class Insecta; order Coleoptera; family Chrysomelidae; genus Galeruca; species Galeruca laticollis. Next base: position 202,055,052 of record OY998175.1, on the reverse strand, counting down.
CGTTTATAATATTTTGGGGAAACAATAAATACTTTTATAATTTTGTTATCTGATAGTATAATATATAACTTTGATTCCAACTCACTGTGGTATTCATTCAGTATCTATTTTCATCGTATTTAACATTTTGCATGCTATAGAAATTTTGATCTAATCAGTGACATTTGCTTAATTTCCGGTGACAGTAAAATTGTAAATGTCATAAGATAATTCAAGTGCCTTTTATTATATTGAATAAACAGTTACTCAAGATTCTGAATATAGAGTAGTATTTGATTTATATAATACTTGAAAATTATAAAATTTGAATTATTATTATTTAAAAATTTTTGATCCCACCCTGAGACAAGAGTGATTAAGTCAATTGTGAATTAATTTATCTTTCAAAGTACAGAAATTAATATTTATCTTAGCCGGGCATTGTTTGACAACTACTGTCAAAAGTAAATTAGTTTACATACGCTGCTATATGTGTGTGTGCAATAGTGTCGCTACAATCACAAATTGTGAAAACGTCGACAAATAATATTTTATATTGTTATATTCATATATCCATTAAAATATAACTATTAAAACTATAAAATAACGATCAAGATATATAGTAATTTGTCACCCAAACGTGGGGCAACTATAAATTAGATTAGATATATAATTATATCTATATAATATATATATATATATATATATATATATACTATATATATATATACATATATATATATATTCATATACACATATGTATATATATATATATATATATATATATATATATGTGTTATAACGGAATTTGTTGGCACGATAGAGGGCGTATGTTTTAACGGATCAAAATTAAACTCGCTACAAAAATCGGTTAGGCGAAAATTATGGACGAGTTCGTAATTGAGCCAAATCGGCCCAGTAAAAACAAAATGGCGACCTGTCAAAGTTGAAAAAAAATCGTACTTCCTTTGTTTTTCATTTGGCGCAAAAAAGTTACTTAGCTGTTTCATAGACCTTAACACGTTCTACCACTTTTGTATTTAACATATTTCTCTAAATCGTACATTAAAACATTTATTTACGGAAATTCGCAAATTTATCAGAATTTTTTATTTGATGCCAAAATGTTACTTTGGGTTTTTGTATATCTCAAATCATTCTATTACTTTTGTATCTAATTTTTTATTTTTGGTTTTATGCAAAAATGTTACTGAAATAAGCTTGTCCAATTGGTCCTCTGCCTTTGGGATTTTTTCAGATTCTTATTACATACTTGTTAAAGTTAGAAGCGAAAACTAGATATTTTATAAGGTCACCACAGGTGACTAGAACAAGCATACATTTAAAAAATCACGGTGAATACCAAATAAAGTGGGAGTAAACAAACAAAAAACTTTTTAATTTTTTTCAACTATGGGGCCTAGAACAATATTTTCTGGCTATAAACGATTTGCTGCATCGTCGACACAATTTAGTAGACGTGTTGGTGGAAATCTGATATTATTGTGGCTAGCAAATTCACAAAACCATAAAATTGTTGCAACGTGTGCACATGCGCCTAAAGTTCTCGTACTAGAATAGAATATATATATTTAGTGGCGTTTCTAAATCTAGAGAAGATTCTAAAACGTGAGAAATTGAGTTCCTCTCCTAACTCATCTATTTTTAAAACATTAAGTTCTTTCCTTTGTAATTTATCGTGTATATTTGATGAACTTAAACAACGATGGTAAATACCTACTAGGCCTTTTAGATAATCGATACCTACCCGAAGAAATTCAGGCGCCTCTGCCAGCGACCATCTCTGACAGCTAGAGTTTGAGCTTCAACACGTGCTTGGACAATATTTACATCATCCAGTTTATTTAGCATTTTAGTTGCCATCTCAACTGTTCCTGGTATATTTATTAAAAGATGAAACCTATGTGTTTACGCACCCGCAATCTGGTAAAACTCACAAAAGTTGGCTGCATGGGTCGTGGAAATGCGTTCTTCAAAAAACTTGATAATAGACGTAAAATGTCCATTTCTAGCTTCTATAACCCAGCGGGTTGTAGCTATTAGTCTTGTGCTATTAACTTCACTAGTAGACAGTTGACGTTGGTTAAGACGAAGTAAAGGTGGCATATAAGAAATGGGACATAGTTCAATTGTAGGAATCGCGTCTCCGTACCCTCTATCTACTATTACAATATCTCCTTCTTCAAACCAGTTTCTCATTCCATTAACTTAATAATTTACACCCAAAAATTAACTTTACATTTGAAGTTGAAGAAAATAACTCAATCAATTTTCTTGATTTAAAAATTCAAAGAGTTAATAATGTACTTGACTATTAAATTTATAGAAAACCAACACACAGTGATGTTACTACTCCATATAGCTCCAATCATCACAAAGTCACATAAATTAGCAGCATATAATTCAATGATACATATAGTATTTTCAGTTCCTATGATCTAATATAATTAAACAAATAGCAACATCCAACGTTTATCCATTAGATATGATAAATAAATTAATTAATGAAAAAGAGGACAAAGTGGCATTACAACTAATATTTCCTAAACAAAGTAAAGAAATAAAAAATTATGAGATCTTAACATATGCAGCTAATATTTCTAATAATATTTCAAAGATTTTTTTTGACGTTTTATAGTGGAAATAATCTACTTCACATTATTCCAGCGAGAATAATTTAATGTACATTGTTTTTATCGAATGACAACCACATGACAACGGATTTTCTTGATTTGACGCATCTGTCATAAATTTTCAAGAAATTGGTAAAATGAATCCCAAACGTTTTAGTGAATCATCAGTCGATGATATAAATAATATAATATAATCAATGCATCCTAATTTGAATAACTCATTCTGTTTATATTAAGTCTAGTCATATAAATTTGTTGAAATAAAAATATAAAATCTTAAAAATGATTTTGATTGTAACGTCAAAAAATTATCTATCGAATACCACACGAGAGTTCGATAAATTAGATAATAATTCTGCAGGCATTTTCTCAAACTTGGGCAATAGCCACTCGAGCAATTAGGGCTCTCGTGTCTATTGCCTGGCAACAAGTTTTCTGAAATCTGTCGCATTATTTTCAATTTATTCTCACTCTCTTGTGATATTACTACTGACAATTTTTTACTAAATATAGTAACCAATCAAATTACTTAATTTTAAATCATGTGTCAAATTTCATCCAATCACCTCTGGATTACAGCAATAATACCATACATGTGGTGTTTTCAGTTTGGTGTTTTTTTTATTAAAAATTGATTAAACGTCAAACTGACAACTGGTTTAAAAATGTCGCGAATATTTGGTATTGCATCTAACGATTCAATTAATGATATTATATCTGATAATATCTAATATATCTAATAATATACCAATATATTTATGGAAAATATTTCTCGAGTTTTGTGCGACCCGAGAATACGAACTGAATGATGAAACGAGTTTGCATAATTTGGCTAATATATTGAAAGATTATGCGGTGAATATGAGAAAAGCTGACGGAACTGAATATAAAGAAGCAACTGTAAAAACAATTTGGAATACCTACTACGAGTAAGCTACTTCAGGAAAAATACTTCAATGACTTCAAAATTGTATTCGACCCGTTTACCAGTGTGATATTTAAAAATGCGCGAGATGCAAGAAATGCAACACGTAAAAGATTACAGCAGGATCCAAACAAACGAAAATGCAGTAATTTGGCTAGAATCATTGAATTATTAGATGAGTGTACACCAGAAGGTTTACAAAAAAAAATTTACCATATTGTATCTGTTGAATTAGCTTGGCGAGGTGGTGAACCAGCTGATTGCCTTATAGATTATTTCACGATTGAGAAAAATATTGATGGGACGTCAACCAACAGTATTGAATACAACCCAATATTCAGTAAAATATACCAAGGAGGATCGAAAAGTTGTACAAATAGTAAGTGGCTTGTTCCAAATATTGCAAACGAAAGTGCATGCCCTGTTCGGTTATTCCATAATTTATTGTCCAAAAGGGGGAAAGATAGTCGCCTATTCTTGAGATCAAATCGTTTCTGCAAATTCGAAAGTGACACATGGTTTGACAATATACCGGTAGGCATCAAGAACACAATTAATATGTGGACCAAATCATCCGCGCAAGCTATTGGTTCGGACACAGATCAACTGCAGTTAACCATTTGGCAAATAAAGGAATTCCTGAACAGCAATTAATGAAAATAACCGGATATAGCAGCTCTAATTGAATTAAACCGTACTTGAATATTCACCAAGAACGCCATGGTGAAATAATCAACACCATGCGAGAAATTTCTTCAACAGTGGAAATCAATAATCCGTCAACTTCACCAAACTCTTTTACCAATTTAACATTTACTAATTGTACTTTTCACAGCTGTAGTTTTAAATAAAAATAAATAATATTTCATTGATTAAAACTAAAATTTTGTATTAAAAATTATTAAACGTCAGATTAACAATCAATTTTTTGATATCTACAAAGTAAAAAATTATCTTATCGAATACTCCTCGGGCTTTGATAAATACTCAAAATTTTGTCATAGAGAATCCTTCAAGCGTGTTGTTCAAGCACTGCCTGCGGCCTTGAGCTATTATCAAGCAACACGCTTTCAGCATTCTTTATGACAAAATTATCTCGGTATTATCTAGACCCTAGGGGTATTATTTACTATAGTCTGTTTCTTATTGACTGACAGCACGCGATAATGTCACAGATGCTAGTCAAGTAGTAAAGCATAAGCGTCACAGTTCATCTAATGAATTTATTTACTATTTAATTTTATACCCGATCTGATATATAAAGGTAATATAAATGTAAATTCGGTTAGTTAAAACAACTAACTGACCTTCAAACGCAACTATTCTGACTGAATGTTTCATTAATTATCTTGAGAATTTGAATCAGGTCAATTCTTGGCAGACATATTAACAAACCATTTATCAATTCATTTTCCAGATAATTACTTTCTGATTTTCTGAATGTTGATAATAACATTTCCAAGAAACATTACAATAGGGTCCTACTAGGGATTGTCCCAATGACTACTTAGAAATTTTGCAGGTATATACGGTGAAACTTGGTCTCGCCCCAATTTGTATAATTTGTTTTGCTTAGAGTCGCTTATGTTCCATAAGTGTTAACTGTGTTGTGAAAAATGTCTTCAAGTTTTACCCCAGTCAAGTGCAAGAAGAGCGTGATTAGCTTACAAACGAAGACTGTTGTGTTAAATGTGCATGATGCTGTTGTACATCAAATGCCGGCTGCTACTGTTAGAAATATAGTTTCGACATGTTCCAATATGATAGGAGTTAGTGAATCTACTATTTACAGGCTTCTAAGAGAGAGGAAAAATGGAAATATATCTCCACCTAAAAAGTCAACTGGAAGAAAACCATTTGACCTTGATGAACATATGGAAAATACAATAAGACGAAAATTACATGAATTATATTTTAACAAAGAGATCCCAACCCTTGACAGAATTCTAAGAATGGTGAAGGAGGACGAGAATTTGCCTGACATAGGGCGAAAAACTTTGTGGAAAATATTATACAAATTAAATTTTACTTGGGAGAAGCAAAGTCGCAAATCAGTGCTAATCGACAACGAAGAAATAATATGTTGGAGACGCCAGTATTTACAAGATATCCGAAAATACAGACAGGAGGGAAGACAAATCTATTATCTAGATGAGACATGGCTCAATGGAGGACATTCAGTGAAAAAAATATGGCAGGACAAAAGTATTCAAACCAGTCGTCAAGCTTTCATAGAAGGTTTATCTACTGGACTGAAAACTCCTACCGGTAAAGGTCGCCGACTAATAATAACGCATATTGGATGCAATCAAGGCTTCGTTGAAGGTGGTTTACTGGAGTTTCAGTCAACATCAACCAAAGACTATCATGAAGAAATGACTGCAGATGTATTTTACACAAATGGTCGAATTAATTCCAATTAATGCTGTAATCGTTATGGACAATGCCACTTATCATTCGCGATTAACAGAAAATCTTCAATCTACCTCTTGGAAAGAAGCTGATATTAGAAACTGATTAATCGTAAAAGATAAACCATTTGAAGATGAAATGTTGAAAAAAGAGCTTTTAAAGGTTGCTTCAGAACACAAGCTATAATTTAAAAAGTTTGTTATTGATGAAATAGCCAAGAATCGTGGGATAACAGTGCTTCGTTTGCCGCCGTACCATTATGAATTAAATGCGATAGAGTTAATATAGGCCCAAATGAAAGGTTAAGTAGCTAGACATATTAAAACATTTGAAATGAAAGATGTTCGTGAACTCATGAAGTGCTCATTGACAACAATAACTGAAGAGAACTGGAGAGATGCTGTGGATCATGTGATTAAAGAGGAAGAGAAAATGTGGGTTTTAGATAACCTCATAGAACAAACTATAGAACCGATAGTGATCTCTCTCGACGAGTCTTCGGATGATTCTTGTATGGACAGCGAAGAGGATGATACTATATATGGAATTTTATATTTCCTATAAATGGTATGTTTAGTTTACTTAATATACATTAATTCATTGTCAATAAATTTGAATTATGAGAATTAAACTATATTTTCTTTAATTAATTTAATTTAATAAAAATGAAAATGTAACTCATTAATAGGCCTAAACGAATGAATTTTATTTCAACTGTAATGTTGACCGAATCTAATTAAATAAGCAAAATGAACTAATATCGTAATCTCCGCCACTGCCGCACTGTTTATCCTTTTGCTGGCATTGTTCAGTTTTATCACCGTATTGTATTTTGAGCTGAAACAGGGATGTACAGATAACCAATACAGACACATACTTGTTTTGCATTAGAATTTTAGTATTTACTTGTAAAATTCTTAGGATCACTCTTCAAGAGATAATTTTTTATTTGAATATTTGATGAGGCTACTGTGCTGTCATACATTAAGAAATAGACTATACTGATACTATATTTAGCAAATAATACAATTTCTATTAAAACCGAGAGTAATGAGAGTACAATATTGTTAAAAGTAGAAACAAAAATATCCCCATTGAAGAAGTCTGGTATATATAAACTTAAATATCCAGAATATAATGCTGTCTATGTGGATCAAACCCTCAGAAATTTTGAAACCCAATACAATGAGCATACACATTAAAACAACCAGATATATCCCACTACGCAAAACATCTACTTGAAACCGAACATTCATTGACACTTAACACAGAACTAGAAGTACTACATATTTGTGATAATAAACAAGAACTGGATTTCCTTGAAAAATTGGAAATTAGAAGACACTTAAGAAACCTACAATATGAAGTCGTCAATTAACAGATAAATCTAGGGAGTTCTCCACTTTTAAACTGTCTTCTTAAGTGATAATTGTAAAGATTAGCAGATATAGTTTTCCTGGTTTTCTATATCATTGCACAGTTATACTGATCTTAAATGGGGAAAAAGTTATCCAGGATATCCCCATAGGGCTGATCATATCTAAGCTTTGAAATTTGTAATATCATATCTTCTTCTTTTTTCTATTAATGTATATTAAGTCAATCACAACGTAGGTCACTTCTTGGTCTAGCCAAAAATAATTATTAAACATCAAGTAGGCATCAAATGAAAAGTAACTTCTGTGATTCTGACGATGATATTTAATATCGAAACAATTGTCTTAGAATTTTTTACATTTTTTCAAAATATTGTGGAATTATCTAGAAACAATAAGTTTCATTGAAAACAGTAATATAAATATTGTTCGTAACACGATCCAAAAATAATTTTACGTGACTCGCAGGATTCTCATTCATTCTGTAAAAATATCACTGCCAGAACATAAATTATTATTCTCTATTAACAATAGAAAAAGTTCTTTCCATTTCCTGTCAGTTATAATGAATTTAAATAAATGGAGCAAATTGAAACTGAAATGAATAATTATTTTTCTTTCATACACTGTTCCCGTTTCTATTAAATTTTCTAGCAAGTCCCCTTGCTTTAAGGTACCTTACTTTGTTGAAAGTTATCGAAAGTTAGAGGTAATTGTATTTGTAACTCAGCGCCGAGTTCAAAACTTTGTTATTCTGAGGTATGTAACTAAATATTCTTCTACTTATCTTTGATACTTGTGAAAATAAAACGTTATATACTTAAAAAATGTCCTATAATAAATGGTTTCTTGATTTAAGTGTATACCTACGCAATGAGTAAAAGAATTACGTTAATGAACAGGTTACAAAATCACACTTGTACTTGTAGTTATATCATGGAAACAGCAAAGTTTATAAAAACTTCTTAAAAACTTTTTATGGTGGTGACAGAATAAGCCGTGCTAAAGTTTACACTGAGTGTATTCTTGTTTTTAACTCATTATGTTTTGTTTACCAAAAATAATATCAAAAAAAATCTTGTGGGTTTGAAGATACTACAAACATTACCCAGAACAGTTATTGTGGAGTTTACTAATCAAATGAATGTATTATTTAGTGTTCAACTATGTTTATTTTCACAAATCACTAAATTCGATCAGAGTAGGTGATATGTGTCATAGATAATATACAATATATGTATGACGATGACAGTGACAGTTGTCAAAAAATTATCATATAATACTCCACGAATTTAATTTCATTTATATACATTTTTGTAACAAAAAATACGAAATACAGTCCATTGAAAACTAATTGTTCATTTACCACGAAGAATTACCTATTAGTGGTAAAACGCAGACTCAGGTCTCAACATTTAGGATAAGGTGTGTTTCCATCCTATGGAAAACAGCTATATTTCTGGATATCGCTAAAGCTTTTGACAAAGAATGGTACAAAGGCATGATAATGAAACTAAAGAAAATATTTCCTCTGCAACTGGCTGAAATATTTCAATCGAAACTATACCAGCAAATATTGAGGGTAAAAATGGAAAATTAGTACTCCGAGCTCAAACCACTAAGAAAGGAAGGTGTCTACAAGGCAGTGTTCCTGAGACTGTACTATACCTTTTGTACATTTCAGAGCGAGGAAACATAATATCAGCCATCTTTACTGATGACATGGGAGTTTTAGCAGCAGGTGCAACAGTCTACAAAATAATAAACGGTTTTAAGGATTAAAACTAACGTTTCCGCATTGAGAAGGCTGTATCGTGTTACCGAAATATATCTAAAAATGACTAAAAGAGATCTGGATATATCAAACCCGTTGTACTGGCATTGGTGGTTTGAAAATTGATAAGGTGCATCTATGAGACGCCCTGCGTAATATTTGTGAGTTTGTGAGACGTCATGAACAATATCCAATCGTGAAAGTGGTCACTTGTATACACTCCAGACGCTGTATATTGCTAAAAAACAAAATTTCTTCAAAAATTACCTAAATGTGTTACTTCAGGTACCATAGCAGCTGTTGTACTGGCTGTGTGAGATGCCCTGAACTATATACAATCATAAAATTGGTCACTTTTATACACCCGCCGGCTGTATCGTGCTAACAAGAAAATGTAGCTGACTACAACGACGACAACGACGATAACGACGACAACGACGAAGACATTCACACTTTTTTTTCTTTTAAAAACCCGTTTTTCGTATGTCTCTCACTGAAAAATTTGAAAATACCTCAAGAAAAAAAAATTTAATTCCAACTTTTTTGGGGTTAACCAATACTTTTCTCGCATCCTAGATAGGGTGGGCGGAAATGTGATATGTATTGATTGCAGCTTTCCATTCATAACAAGGTACTAATTTACAAACAAGTTTTAAAACCAGAATGGACTTAAGGCCTGAAACTATGGGATATTACCAAAAAAAAATTATGGATGCCTAGAAACGTACCCAAACCAAATATCAAGAAATATTGCAGATGTAGATATATCCGTCCTATAATCGACTATAGAGCAAACGTCTATTGCACCCTTCCCGACCATCTCGTAAAAATGCTTCGATCTTGTGAGCAGTAAATTCTCAGATACCGCCAATACAAAGCACCCTACTCACCCAGCAACACCGTATATGTCAATATCGGCATCTAGCCAATTCCTTTCCGTCTTAACAACTGCCCGATACGTTAGTCGTGCTATCGAATCGGGCAACGAAATCTCGAAAAACGCCCTCCTCACACCGTGGATCACAAACATACGGATTCTCGACAGAAAGCCCAAGACAAATAATATAAGAGACGGTTTGATGCATAGGCGACAAGTGGCACAACGTTTCTGCACCGCCACCCGCGCATGGAGTCTCTACAGTCGCGCGAACTACAAGAATGTTTTACAAAAACAAAATAGAATAAAACAATTTAAAATATTATAAATGACAATGAATTTCAACATATTGCCTTTATTGTGAATAAATATTATAAAATATCCTAGTATATTAACTTTTAAGTCATTAAAAATGAAAATATACAAAATCAATCTTACATTGGTTTGTGTGAATACGGCTTGTGTTTGTCAAAGTGTCAAAACTAAAAATATGGTTATATTGTTTATGGTAAATCAACCTAACCTAAAATATCATTTATCTATGGTTATGGTTACAAGTTCTAAGGATGAGTAAAATTAATATCGTTTTGTTCCATTTATTTAGGTTTCCCGTTCTAATAAAGTAAATAAAAGTAAGTGAACTTTTAAAATGTCATTACCAGGTATAATTCGTCATAGTTGTATTATAAAAAATTGTTAATAGTAAATATTTTTGGCCATTTCGCATTTTGAGTTTAAGAACAAAACATTTTCATCATAAGCTGCGTTTCTAGTTTCGTACAACTTTTAATTGCGAAGAATGTAAGGCTAATTTGCAGAGAGATATTTTAGTTGTTCACCACCGTGGTTTCCTTCCTTCAAAGAAAATGATGATGAAATACGTCTGATTTGTGTACAGAGAAGTTCATAAATTTCTTTCAATACTGCATGATATACTACATATTTCACCACTTTTCGTTCATGTAGAAAATATTACTGAAAAAAATAACACTTTGCAAAAGGTCATATAAATTTTGATTTATTCATCTTTCTAGAACATAAATCATACGTATTTTCTCAACTCATAAAAGTTTGTGTTCCCTTATTAATTGAAAAATATAATTATGGTAAGAGGACTAACAAACAAAAATATTTTTTGTTACTTAAAACGTACTACTTTTAATTTACTTTTTGTTTCAGACCTGTTCCTGTCTTCATGGATATGGAGAATCTAGTTTTTAACTTCTATTTATTAAAATGTTTGTTGGTTTTGTTGTCAATAATTTTAAAATAACAATGTGCAATTTGATGTGATATTGGATTAATTTTCTCAAATATAATGTAAGGTAATTTTAGTAAAAATTATTAATTGTGATTAATAATTTTTTTATATTATGTGCAGGTTAATAAAAATTTTAAATGTTTGCTGTTTTCTTATGTATCTAAATTGTTTGTCTCAAACTTGTTTATTATAATTATTTCATTACAAAAAATGAAATATAATTTTTTGAAATGAAATAATTATATAATGAACAATTTCAAGACAAACTATAAAATTGACCTACCAATAATCCAATCTACCAAATTTAAATATCCCGCCTGTAAAAATTAGTTCTGCCCCCCGCAAGGGGTGCACACAGATCGTCGCGATGCCAGCTGTTTGTACGGGAACGAACACCCTCTTATTACTTTCTATGAGAGAAACCTTCCATTTCCTCCAGTACGGCTATTGGACACGGCTTACGACGTCCTCCCGGACGTATACATCGACTACCTAGACGAATCCCCAGTCTCAATCTGATAATCAGACACTACAATTTTCTTACACAATATATCTATCTCACACATATTTCTACTATCTAGAGCATCCATTCAAGTTCCCTATTTTAATATCAGATATTCAATAATTTCAATAATTTTCACACATCTTACAACTTTACATTTTTCAACACTCTGGATAAACCCTATATTTCAAATGGCAAACACGTAAAAATCGAATTTGATAAAAACAGAATCCGTCCTTGCCTAAAGTTTCTAAGTCTGCAGACGAAAATAGTGGTAGTTGATCTAGAAGTGCGTTTAGTATAGTGTTTGTATAAAATAGCAAAACAATTTAATATAAAATGGAGTATGAAAATGACCTCTCAAGGATGTATATCATCATGTACGTTGTAGAAAAAAGTGTTAAGTACAAAAGTTGTAGAACCTGTTAAGATTTATAGAAAATCTAAGTAACTTTTTTGCCAGATCAATTACAAAGGAAATACGATGTTTTTTCAACTTTGACAGGCCGCCATTTTGTGTCTACTGGGCCAGTTTTGCCCGTTAACGATTCGTCAAAAAATACGCTCTCTACCGTGCTTACAAATTCCGTTATAACATACAGTACAAACGTAGAGTCTTTTCCATCACGTGACTGATACGACATGAACCATATGCATGTTAATTAAAACAATACGACAAACGCTTGTATTGAATTTCGATCTTTTTCTGTTATTAGAAGAAGGCAGTACCAAAATAGTATGTGTTGAATAATATCGTCAACTAAATCACGTGATGGAAAAGCTTCACCGTTACTACTTTATATGTATATATATATATATATATATATATATATATATATATATATATATATATATATTGAGATGATATATTCAATAAGAAATAATATATAAAGATCATAGATATTAAAGATTAGGAATATCATAAGATAAAACAATTATAACAATAGCATATGGCAACAAATTCAGTTTTTTTTACAACATTCAGTCATAACATAAATAAGAAATTCAAGTAGTAGGTATAAATATAATACCAAATATGATTATAAATTCAATTTGATTAGCAGTCTATCAAGGTATAAGTCTAGTAGCAAAATTTCTTCGAAAGACTAAGTTGATTTTAAGTTTAAAATTCTAAGTTATTAAATAGATCATGAAATTTAAAGAAATGAAAGTTTGATAATAAAAAAAATTTGTCAAACACATGAAACCCACAAAACATGAGTCATGTCCATAGATTTGTCAGGAAATTAGATAGTTAACTTAATAATTTAAGAAAGATGTAAAACTGTTGGTTGAAACGTCTATTTAAAATGTTTCAAATAAAGATATTTAGTTTAATAAAATCTTATGCAATTTGAAACGTGACATCTAAATATTTTCATAATATAGTTTCTAGTTTGAAAGGAAAATTAAAAATTAAATAAGATCACTTAATTTAAATTTAGAAATAATGAAAGAATATTATATATGGAAAAGAATTATAAAATTTATATTATATCGTATGTAGAATGAACAAGTATGTAAATAATATTGATCACATAATATAAAATAAATAATCATTTGTCCATAATATTTCTCTAAATTTATGAATTCCAAGTATCTATCAAGATATCAAATTAAATTTCATTATAGTATAATCCAGGATAAATAAATAAGCTAGATCAAAATCATTCCAAATTATCAATAAGGTAATTTTACGTTATAAGTAACATAAGACAGAACCTTTTTTTATTTAAAAAGGACATTGTTGGCGCCTAAGCTTACCAAACAAGTGGTCCTTCTGATCATATGGTACAGCCCTTGGAACCGCTATATGCATTACATCAAGGGGCGAAGATGTATGTAAAAAATTTAGGTAAATCCACCCATTCCCTTCAGGGAGGGTTTAGGTGGTTCCATCTCCATTCCATTGCTCTTTTCCTTTTTGACTCAATACATTTCTGACAAGATGTGCAACTATATCCCAATTCTCTTTTGTTTCCAGCATTACGTCTATGATATTTTCTGTGCAGAGGTGTTGTGCAAGCAATGACGTTGTGGTCAGTCACTGTTCTTCCCATCTTGGGCAAAAGAAAATGGTATGTTCTACCGAATCTACTTCAATCATGCATAAGAAGCATTCAGCAGTTTCCTTTATTTTAAATCGTTTCAAGTATTCTCCAAAACATCCATGACCGCTCAAAAATTGCGTTAGATAGAAATCGACCTCTCCGTGTTTTCTATTTAGCCATTTATTTAAATTTTTAATGAGGTGTTTTGTCCATGTCGCTTTTCCATTTTGGATATTCCATTTATTTACCCACTTTTGTTGGGTGTTATATTCTATAATATTCCTATTTTCTGGTTCAAAAAAGAGTTTGATCCTCTCATCTATCATAAGTTCTATCGGCATAATGCCTGCTATTACCAGGACCGCATCAGTTGAAATCGTACGATATGCTCCGCAGACTCTCATTGATATATGCCTTTGCAATCTTTCGAAACACTTGATGTGTGACTTTTTTACTGGATTTTCCCATGTCGGTACAGCATACAATATTATGGAGTGGACTACGGATACAAGGATCCTTAGTCTACTTGAAGTAGGTCCCCCTATCTTTGGCATCAATCTGTTTAAGGAGGCAAGGGTTTTTTCAGCCTTTTCGGTTATTTTAGAAATGTGATTCCTCATGCTATTGTTGCGACTAAAAATTACACCTAGATATTTTACATTCTCACTACTACGAATTTCCGAGTTATCTATTTCAATTATCACATTTGTGAACTTACGTCTTCCTTCTAGTATAACAACCTCTGTTTAATCAATAGCTAACTTCAGGCCTATTTCTTCAATCTCCCCAGCAATTTTTGCAAGTGCAATGGTTGCTATGGAGATGAGAGCCGTTTCATTTTTTGCTTCAACTAAGACTGCAGTGTCGTCGGCATATCCTATTATTTCTACTCCTTCTGGAAGTTTCAGCCTCATTATGTGGTCGTAGAAGATATTCAAAAGCAGTGGGCCTAGGACGGAGCCTTGTGGGACCCCATCGTGATATCTAAGCTTCCAATAATTTTTCTTATATATGAGCTTATTTTTCTCAACTTTAGTTCCCTCATAATGATGCTCCACCTCGCAGTATTGAACGCATTTGCAATATCTAAGGTAATAAGAGTGCACAGGCTTTGATTCGGAAAGGAACTTTTCTTAATAGACTCTATTTTCTTTTTTATATTTATCATGGCGTCAACTGTAGAGCGGCTCTCTCTGAAGCCATATTGGTTCTCGGACAACTCATGACCTGCTTCTAGTTCGTGATTTATTCGTGATGATCATATACTCCATTACCTTTCCCATGCCGTCCAGTAAACATATTGGTCTATATTTCGTTTCCGTTTGCTCATTTTTCTTTGGTTTCTCTATTAGTGCTAATGTTGCCCTTTTCCATATCTCGGGAAAGCTTCCATCTCTTATAAGTTTATTCATTACATTTAAAGAGTGCTGAGGGTATTCCTTCACTATGACTTGGATCATTTCATGTGTGATTTTGTCTGGACCTGGTGCTTTCCGTAGCTTAAGTTTATTTACAGCGCCTATCAATTCGTTTTGCTTTCCGTAGCTTAAGTTTATTTACAGCGCCTATCAATTCGTTTTCCGTGAAACGTTGAATGTCGTCTTGCGTAGCTTCTATTTCTTCCCAGCTCTGAATTGTATCTTCTGGGAAGAGCTCGCGTGCAATTTCAAATTTCCTATCATTGGTTAGATCAATTTTAGGTTGCAGAGCCATTCTCTTCATTAGTATTTTATATCCTTCCCCCCAGGTTTTTTCATTAATCTCGTCACACAATTTTTTCCATGCTTGCTGCTTGGCGTTGTTTATGGCTTTCTTTAGTATGGTACGTTTTTTCTTATAGTCCTCTGTTAATAGATTTTTCTCTGTTTCACTCATGTGTCGATTTTTGTTGGCTCTTGTTAGTTTCCTCTTCGCAATGTGAGTACTTTTTCGGATATCCTTTATGTTGTCATTCCATCAGTACACTGAGTTTCTCTTAAGCTTCCTTCCGTACTTTCTAAAAGTACAGTTAGCTGCTTTCTTAATCGCAACCATTACTTGTTCAGCTTCAATATTTTGGTCCATTTTGTTAAGTTCTACCTCGAATTCTTTGAAAAAATGCGGTATTTGTTGTTTACAGAAGATCCAACCTTTCTTTCCTGTCATTGTTGAGACTTTATCATTACAGCCGTTGTCTATTGTATATAGGATGTTCTGGTGCAGGCTGAGGTTTTCTTCATCTGATACCTCCCAGCTGATTATATCCTCGGATATTTTCTCTGAGATCAAAGTTATGTCTAGATAAGATCTACTTTCTCCTCTGACAAATGTAGGCGTCTCGCCTTTATTTTGGACAACGAGGGCATGTTCATCGGTTAGCTCAAGCAGAATTTGTCTTCTGTTGTCTATTGTATTACCCCCCCATGCTGGGCATTTTGCGTTAAAATCCCCAGCTATAAGTAATGGTTTTCGATGGCCTCTTAGAGCATTACTTAGCTGTCTGATGTATTCTTCAAACATTTCTATAGTAATATTTGGTGGTATATAGCATGAGTATATTACTATGTTTTCCAATTCTATCCAGACATATACTTTAGCTTTACCATCCCAGTTTATTACTTTTATTTTATCTTTATTGAAGATCCGTATGCTTGCATCTAATTGTTGGTCATTATACCAGTTATTTTTTACATGTTTTTTGTTTGGTTCTGATATAATGGCTATGTCGATTTCTCTCTTTTCGCCGTTCCTATATAGCAAATCCATGACAGCTCTACATCGTCCAAGATTACTTTGGAGTACCTTAATACCCATTATGTTGCAGATGTTTTCTTCCTTCTTCTCTTCTCCAACTCACGACCAGCTTTCTGTAGATGGGACACGACATATTGCCAGCTCGGTGTCCAACTTTCTTACATTCATAACACCTTGGCTCTTCTTTACACTGTTTTACAGTATGTCCTTCTTTCGTGCATTCTAGGCATTTTCCCACCAATTCATTTTCGGCATTACAGCCAGCAGCGTAGTGACCGTATTTCTGACACCGGAAGCATCTTACTGGTGTAAATAGCTTTTCGATTTTACACGCATTCCAACCAATCTTGAGTTCACGCTTGGATACCAGCTTATTGGCTATATCATGCCTAGTTGATATAAACGCAGTTACTTCTCCTTGTTTATTGGCCTTTTCTAAAACTTCAACTTTTATGCGATTAAGTTCTTCACCACTCAAGTTCATTTCTATTTGTATCGCCTCTATTACGTCTTCTTCTAAAGTCTCTTTTAATAAACCTCGTAGGACTATTGTTTTTCCTCCAGTAATCACTTCAGCACTCACTTGTTCTCCTAGTTTTTCTTCTATGGTTTTTTTTAAAGCTTCAGTATTTTCTTCGCTTTTACCCTTGACTTTGATTGATTATCTCAACGGTTTGCGTATTTCTTTTGTTTGTTTTTGCACGCCATTTTTCTCCATTGTTAGTTGTTGACTGTCTTCTTTGTTTGCTTCTGCTACAATACATCGTTATTGTTATATCTTGGTCTTGGAAAATATATTCCATAATTTTTCTTGAATGTGTTACAAGCTTGCTGTTTGTTGCCATGATTCCCATTCCCTTAATGTGATGTTCATTTGTCACCGTTTTTATCTTTTCCAAGGTTTTGAGAAACTGTTCGGTTACGTCTTCAATAAGACAGAACCTTTAAAGAAACCAAGCTCAATTAATTGACTTGTCGGAAGCCGAGACATTAGACACGAAAATATTCATTTGTTAGCGACATAAATTTTTATGAAATCTGTAATTTGCATGCAATGTCGATAAAAAAGGAATTAAAACATGAGACAGAAATACCAACTGATAATTACTATGATTATTGACAAATGATGAGGATAAAATTTTATAAAAAAAGAAAAACTAATGAAATGTTATTTAAAATCGTTGTGAATAGAAAACAAATATGAAATAAATTGTATACATATGTTTTTGAATATTTCTGTTGTAAAATTGCGATATATCAAAATTAGAGCTGACCAATCAGACAATAGGACTATGAATAGAACATTCTAGAGAGTGTAAAACTTCCGGTTATCAACAAAGGGTTGATGAACAAGAAGAAGAGAGTGAGGAGAGAAGCGAGGTGTGGAAGATGTTTTAGTAATGAGTTGATGAACAGTTGATAAAAAGGTGAAATATCATAGATAAAGTTAATCCAAGAATAAAAATAAATATAAAATGATAACATAAATAAAATAATAGATAAATAATTAAATAATAACTAAATATCAATAAAAACATACCAAGGTAAACATAGTAAATTGGCACTCCAACGTGGCTACATAATAAATAGGCACCAAAAACGTGGGCGATTTAAAATATTTCAATTACTAACAACGTGAGGCGATTATAGGTATATAATCAGTGGCAATTACAAGCGATTAAATTTTTTTTTGCATATAAATATCATAATAATACATTGTATACATATACATTAAATAGTATATTATAAATTGGCACCAACAACGTGTGGCATGTATATAAAGATACATAAGTATACATATTATAATATATATATATATATATATATATATATATATATATATATATATATATATAATAATAATAATAACAATATATACGAATAGTGCGTGACATATGAACAATAAGCAACGAATAGGAAGAAGGGGCTACTGAAAAGAGTGGTAACCGCAGACATGCATGTTTCTGGCTCATTAGCCGTCATCGGTACAGTACAACCAAGAAAAGATGTGAAACATGGGAGCGAAGGTGTTGAATGAAACATGAGAAAATATAACAGAATTCAGCAGGATAGTCAAACCCAACATTTGTGTCAGTAATACTAGATCTCGAATATTCGAGACAACAACCAACATAGACACGGAGGTGCATATAACACTCCCGTCTGAAACTTCCGACCCAGATTGATGAAATAATAACCAGATGTACGAATAGTGCGTGACATATGAACAATAAGCAACGAATAGATTAGTGGGTATTTCACGCAAATAGAAGAAGGGGCTACTGAAAAGAGTGGTAACCGCAGACATGCATGTTTCTGGCTCATTAGCCTTCATCGGTACGGTACAACCAAGAAAATATGTGAAACATGGGAGCAAAGGTGTTGAATGAAACATGAGAAAATATGAGCAGGATAGTCAAACACAACATTTGTGTCAGTACTATTAGAAGATCTCGAATATTCGAGACAAAAACCAACATAGACACGGAGGTTACCACTCTATTCAGTAGACCCTTCTTCTATTTGCGTGCAATACTCACTAATCTATTCGTTGCTTATTGTTCATATGTCACGCACTATTCGTACATCTTGTTATTATTTCATTAATCTGGGTCGGAAGTTTCAGACGGGAGTGTTATATGCACCTCCGTGTCTATGTTGGTTGTTGTCTCGAATATTCGAGATCTTCAAATATTACTGACACAAATGTTGTGTTAGACTATCCTGCTGAATTCTGTTATATTTTCTCATGTTTCATTCAACACCTTTGCTCCCATGTTTTACATCTTTTCTTGGTTGTACCGTACCGATGACGGCTAATGAGCCAGAAACATGCATGTCTGCGGTTACCACTCTTTTCAGTAGCCCCTTCTCCTATTTGCGTGCAATACCCACTAATCTATTCGTTGCTTATTATATATATACAGGGTGGGGCACTAACAATGAACTATTCTCTGGCGTCAACGGCTAATACAATTAGAAAAAATCAGATGTAGAATTAAGTAGATTACTTAGGGCTATAATTTAAAAATATTTTGGAATATACAGGGTGGTCCAAAAAAGCGTGCCGTATAAAAGTTAGGTTCCTTTAAATGGAACACCCAGTATTTTATCACATTTTTGAATTGTACTATTAAAAATAATGTAAGTTCATTAACATTTCCCTATACCTATCTAGTTCAGTTTCCAGGATAAATTGATTTTACATCATTTGTAGACCCTCCGAAAAAATACAATAACTTCAAAATAAAAATGAATAACCACATTTGCTTGACACTATCTCACTAAAAGCTTTTAACATTCCGTTTCCAATATTTACTGGTATGCTATAATATACAGGGTGTTTTTAATATGACAGTATGACACTAACCATTTAATACATAAATTTCTGGCTTAATTTAAATGTAACACCCTGTATCTGTTGGGTCTGTTCAACGTGGGAATTTATTACCTTTCAGTAGGTATTAGGGTTGCCTCTAACTAACTGTGATAGTTTTCGAGAAATTTTAAATTTGTTTCTTAATATTCAATTATTTGCTGACATCTAGTTACCTATGGACATGATGATACTCCGATGGAAAGTTTTTAAACATTTAAAATTTGTTATTTTCACAGTAAGTGCTTTGTTGTATGATTTATTATTGATAAATTAAAGGTCTCTGAAATCAGAATTTTATTAAGGGTAAACAATCATTAACTTTGCATTAAGATTAGTAAAAACACTTACAAAAAATTTAAAGAAAGTATTCAAAATCATGCCTATCGTGTTAGATACAAGCTTGAACTCTTTTCAAAAAATTATTGTTTATTTTTTTTCAATATTTCTGGTGTTATTCTTTGAAAAGCTCGCATTATCCTATTCTTCATGTCCTCTGAAGTGGATGGCTGTGTACTGTATTTGGTTTTTAATATTATTCACTTATCTGGCATCTAGTTACCTATGAAATGTCATTCAAATAGATTTTATTTTAATACCATTCCATCTGTCAAATAAATTTATAAATTTGTATAGTGTGTATTTGTGTATTGTATTTGTATAGTGTTGATGTATTATTAAGTTTGAATAATTGATATACTTAGTTATTAATGCCTGATTAAACATGAAAAAGTACTCTAACGAAGAAAGAATAGATATGATCTTAATTATTGGTGAGTGTCAGGAGAACTGTTTTTTAGCAAGTAGATTATACGCTCAAAAGTATCCAAACAGAGATCATCCTAACAGACATGGTTTTAAAAGACGACTGCAAGTATTCAAAACTACTGGAAGCGTGCAATATACAAAAAATTCTAGACGAAAATCTGAAATTACAGACGATTCAGAATTTGAAGTAATGGGTGCGCTTGTTGAGAATCCACATACTAGTCAAAGATGTATGTGTGAGCAAGTAGGTATAAGCAAGAGGAGTGTCGCTAGGATAACTAAAAACACAAATTTCATCCCTACCATAGTCAAATGCACCAGCAACTATTTGATAGGGAGTTTGGAAATCGTATTGAGTTTTGTTTATGGGTTATCGACAAAGTGGCAGGGTCTGAAGATTTTTTTGATTTTGTCCTGTTTACGGATGAAGCTACGATTCATGAAAACGGTTTAGTAAACATACATAATTTTCATTACTATAACGACGAAAATCCGCATTACTTCCGAAGTGTTGATCATCAACATCGTTGGTCATTAAATGTATGGGCAGGAATCGTTAGAACCCACATAATAGGGCCTTATTTTTTTAATGGAACGCTAACTGGAAGAAAATTTCGTAAATTTTTACGTAGCAAACTACCCGAACTTTTAGATGACGTTCCACTAGCTACAAAACAAAAAATGTGGCTGCTGTTAGATGGTGCGTCTGTTCATTACAGTGTAATTGTCCGGCGTTACCTAAAGAATATTTTTCGACAAAAATGGATTGGGCGAGGGGGTCCTTATCTTTGGCCGGCAAGATCCCCATGCTTGACGCCATTAGACTATTTTCCTTGGGGTAACATAAAAAGTATTGTCTACAATACAGAGCCAACCACTCCTGAGAATATGAAGGATAGGATAAGGAGAGGGTTTCAAACAGTAACACCAGAATTGTTAAAGAAAGTGAACAATAACTTTTTCAAAAGAGTTGTATCCAACGAAATGGGCGTCACTTTGAACACCTTCTTTAAATTTTTTGTAATTATTTTTTTAAAATTTTGAAGCTTATTGTATCTGTATGACCAATAATAGTATACTTACCCTTAATAAAATTCTAATTTAAGAAACCTCTAATTTATCATTAATAAATCATACAACAAAGCACCTACTGTCAAAATAACAAATTTTAAATTTTTAAAAACTTTATATCGGAGTATCATCATGTCATAGGTAATTAGATGTCAGCAAATAATTGAATATTAAAAAACAAATTTAAAATTTCTCGAAAACTATCAGAGTTAGATATAGGCAACCCTAATACCAACTGAAAGGTAATAAATTCCCACGTTCAACAGACCCAACAAATACAGGGTGTTCCATTCAAATTAAGCCAGAAATTTATGTATTAAATGGTTAGTGTTATACTGTCATATTAAAAACACCCTGAATATTATAGCATATCAGTAAATATTGGGAACAGAATGTTAAAAGCTTTTAGTAAGATAGTGTAAAGCAAATGTAGTTATTCATTTTTATTTTGAAGTTATTGTATTTTTTCAGATGGTCTACAAATTATGTAAAATCGATTTATCCTGGAAACTGAACTAGATAGGTATAGGGAAATGTTAATAAACTTACATTATTTTTAATAGTACAATTCAACAATGTAATAAAATACAGGGTGTTTCATTTAAAGGAACCTAACTTTGATACGGCACGCTTTTTTGGACCACCCTGTATATTCGAAAATATTTTTAAATTATAGTCCTAAATAATCTACTTAATTCTACGTCAAAGTTTTTCTCATTTTATTTACCGTTAAGACGCTGGAGAATAGTTCATTCATGGTGCCCCACCCTGTATATATATATATATATATATATATATATATATATATAAACAGGAACAGGGGGTTTTGCCACCAGGGAGAAAAACTGCATTAAAATTTTTCCGCAGTCGTGTCACGCTACTCTTTACAATAAACATCCCTATTCTGTTTTGAAATCAGCCTAAAAGTAGCAAGGTTTAAAAGAAACAATTGAAATTAAATGTGTTACCGGTCAATTGAGGTGACATTGCCCAATTTTAAAATTCAAGTTAATAATTTTTACATATCCCATTTTCTGATATCCCAGATAAAACTTGTGCCTTTGGACAGTGGTTTCTAGATGTTATTTATGTAGTTATTTTTTTATTATATCATTCCCCTATTGAAAAATAAATAAAATGTGGGTGGGCAGTCACCTCATGAAGTGGTATCACTATACCCATCAGCTGTTTTCTTATAACGAAGCTACAAATAAAATATGGTCAAATCCACTTCCTCAAAATGCTACCGAAGCTACAGCAAAGACTAAAATTGCTCAAAAAATCTAATTTTATTTCCAAAATACAAGAAAATAATATAAATCTTGGAGAAGTAATGCTAGAGGAGTCTTGCAAGACGTGTCCAAAAAAGTAATTACGGAAATGAAGACCAGTCCACTAAGAAAGAAGTGCTAAAAAGTGTATAAAGAACTACGTTAAAAAATATTTCTCCAAGTCGATTGTGAACTGAAGAACTATTTTCATGTCGTCTTGTGAAATACTGGCTTCGTCTGCCACCCGAGGAGAAGTGACGATTTCGTCTTATCCTTGGTTCTCATGAATAAGAACTCCTAATCCTCACCACTACAATAATTAACAATTTTCGTCATAAAATGCTTTACAGCTTTTTCCCCAACATCTTTACCAGAACGAATTGCAAACAACAAAAGCTCGTAGGCATTTAGGAGGAATATTTCAGTGAATGCAGGGCCTTAATCGACTTATCAGCTTTTTACTAAGGACGCGCAAAATTTTTTTTTCCAAGCTGGGTCAAGTCACCCCAAAGGACAAAGTCACCCCAAAGGACAAAGTCACCCCAAAGGACAAAGTCACCCCATTTGATAGTATTTTAATACTGAGCGAGCGCGTTGATGCCAGATTTTTTTGCGAATAAAAAATTCATTACCTGCTATCACCTTCCAAAGACTTAGTAAATTAGATATTCGTTCAACTTGTGATAGTTAATTAAAAATGCGATACTAATTATTTTATATTTATAACTACATCAAAGAAAAATTGAAAAATTAATTAAATATTGCGGGATTTGAAATGGTATTTACACATCATTACATTCTACTTCAAGTTATAAAATATCAGAATTCGTGCTATAAAATAAATAAACTACAAAAAGCCTGTTAATTAATAAAACATTTTTATTATGGTACTTTCAACAATTACATCCTCTTGTTTTTTCCAGAAATAAAAATAAAAGAGCAATGTGATATGCCATTTCACGAAAGAAGTTTTTTTGCATTTCCATTATCCATAAATTGTGATTTATGGAATGAAAATGAACGTAATAGCTATGAATGTTTATGAACAAAAAAATGTAATTTCATTCATTATTCATTCGTACGGAAAAAAAAGTTATTTCAACTGGAAAAATATTTCTGCTATTTGAAGAGGAAACTGAAAATTCGACTAATTACCTAAAATCCAATGTTATCGTTTATTAAAATATGTTTATCCAGATTGGTAACGAAAATATCGAATGCCACGGTTCAGGACCCCATACACTTTTACTTGAATCCGATTTCCTTTATAGATATTTTTTATGGTTTTGACGAGGTTATCTGGGATTTGCATGTTGTATATTGTGTACAACGTCATCTAATTGGACACGATCTAACGCCTTTTCCAAATCAATAAAACATATAAATCAATTGTCAACTTACAAGATTAAACAGTGTTCAAAACTAGGAGAGTAGAAAAAATTAACGTAAAGAAGGGTGTACTGAACTTTATAGAGAGAAATAATAAGTACTGTTTTAAATGAAACTCACTGTTTCTAGATAATTCCACAGAATATTGAAAAAATGTTGAAAACTCTAAGAAATTTGACAATTGTTTCGATATTAAATATCATCGCCAGAATGACAGTAGTTACATTTCATTTCATGCTTACCTGATGTTAAATACTCATTTTTGGCTAGACCAGGAAGTTACCTTGTGATTGACTTGAATATAATATTACAAATACTAAAGCTTAGATATTCTTAGCCCTATGTGGATTTCCTGGATATCTTTTTCCCAATTATGATCACTATAACTGTGCAATGATATAGAAAACCTGGAAAACTATATCTGCTCATCTTTACATTTATCACTTAAGAAGACAGTTTGAAAGTGGAGAACTCTCTAGATTTATCTGTTCATTGACGACTTCATATTGTGGGTTTCTTGAGTGTCTTCCAATTTCCAAGTCATCAAGGAAATCCAGTTCTGGTTTCTTATCACAAATATGTCGTATTTCTAGTTCTGTGTTAGGGGTCAATGAATGATTTGTGTCAAGTAGATGTTTTGCGTAGTGGGATTTATCTGGTTGTTTCAATCTGTATGCTCGTGAATGTTCACTGTATCGGATTTTAAAATTTCTAAGGGTTTGATCTAAATAGACAGCATTACATTATGGACATTTAAGTTTATATATACCTTCTTTAATGGGGATATTTTTGTTTTCACCTTTAACTCACGTTACTTCCTCTTTTAAAAGAAATTGTTGTATTTCTTGCTAAAGATATTATCTTTGAAATAATATTATAAATATTTCCTGCATATGTGATGGTTTTATAACTTTTTATTTCTTTAGTTTGTATAGGAAATTTTAGTTGTAATGCCTCTATTTCCTTTTTTTAATAAATAGTTTATTTATCATATGTAATGGATAACCGTTGGATGCTGCTATTTGTTTATTTGTATTAATTTCTCTATCAAAATTACATTTGTTCATAGGAACGGAAAATGCTCTATGTATCATTGAATTATATGCTGATAATTCATGTGACATGGTATGATTGGAACTATATGGAATAGTCGTATCAGTGTGTGTTGGTTTTCTGTAAATTGAATAATCAAGTACATTATTAACTCTTTGAATCTATAAATCAAGAAAATTGATTGAGTTATTTTCTTCAACTTTTAATGTAAATTTTATTTTTGGGTGTAAATTATTGATGTGGTTGGAAAATATATCTAATTGTCGTTCACTACCTATAAAACAAACTAATATGTCATCTACATATCTATACCAAAATTGGTGATATAGGGCTCTCCATTGATAAACCTTCATTTAGAATATATATTTTATTTTCAAAAGTGGAATAATTCTGATTCATACATATATCAAACAAATTAAGTATATCTGATATTATTCCTGGATTCATATATTTATCTTCTAGTAATTTTCTTACAAGTGTTAGATATTCTGTAGGAGGAATTTTAGTGAAAATATTGGTAAGATCAAATGAAATGAGTTTAGAGCCATCGTGCAAGTTGAATGCTTTTAAGTATTTGACTAGTTCTATCGAATTTTCAATAGAGTATTTAGATGTATATCCGTAACTATTAAGTGTATTGTTAAGTTTTTTTGCTAATATATTATTAGGAGTAATAACATAAGAAACTACAAGTTTAATTGGTTTCGGTATTTTATGTAATTTAACGGTTCCAAATAATTGTGGAGTATGAGGATTTTTATTTATGATGGACTTCTTTTCGTAATCACTTAAAAGATAATTCGAGTTATTAACAATATCTCTTACATTATTAGAAAACTTTTTTGTTGTGCCTCCTCTAAGAACGTGTACATCGCTTTATTTTATAAAGCTTTATATTTTTGAATTATGATCTATAGATGTCAATGTGACAGTGGCGTGCCCCTTGTCAGATTTTGTATTTGTTAGATTATTTTCTACTTTCATTTTGATTGAATTTAAAGCTGTAATGTCATTTTTTGTTTAAAGTTCAACCTTTGACGGTTCAAAATTTTTCATTGAATTGGCAATTTTTAATTTTTCATACAGAAAATTAATTTAATTAGATTTCAAAGCTATTTCGGATTATGTAGCTATTATTTGGTTAATATTATTCGTAAATTTTGGTGGTAAGCTGTATTTTAAACCTTTATTTAGACCTAACCTAACCTTTATTTAGAAGTTCTCTTTCACTATCTGTAAAATAAGTGTCTGAAAGGTGTTCAAATCGTGGTTCAAAGTGTGTGGGTATGTAAGTACTTACAGTTTCATGATGTTTAGAGTATTGAATTGCATTTTGTGTGTATTCAAGTTTCTGCAGTTTTTGTTCTTGTTTCCTAAATTTCTTATGCTCCATCGTGCTGACAGATTCTGTGATTTTGTCATCTAAACAGTCAAATTCTACTTGATGTAGTTGGACCGTGAATTCAGAATGTACGACGTTTACGTAGTTGTCTCTTATTTTAAACCATTTTTTACATACGTTTTTAAGCCATGCTCGTTCAGCACGTTTTATAGCTTTTTGTGCTTGAGGTGTTTTAGTATGCCATTTTATATGTATATAATTTGGTATTACCGCTTTTCCAAGGCTTCTTGGTTAAACCAAATGTTTTGTGATGCTTTGTAACGTTATTTTAGTAACTTCTGGTACAGTCGGGCCAAATCTTCCCTCGAAGATTTTTTAATGTGCCAGTACGATAAAGCACAACAAATTTAAGGAACAAGAAAAAAACCTACAGAAACTTGAATACACACAACATAGAATTCAATACTCTAAACATCATGAAACTGTAAATACTTACATACCAACACACCTTGCACCACGATTTGAAAACTTTTCAGACACTAATTTTACAGATAGTGGAATACTAGTTTTGGATAAATGTTTAAAGTACAACATACCACCAAAATTCACGAATACTAATAAACAAATAATAGCTACCGAATCCGAAATCCGGAAATAATAACCTAACAATTACAAAATCTGATAAAGGGAACGCCACTGTCATATTGACGACTAAAAATAATAATTCAAAAATATATAACTTCATAGAATCTAGCGATGTACAAGTTCTTAGAGCAGACCCAACAAAAATGTTTTCTAATAATGTAACATATATTGTTAATAATTCAAATTATCTTTTAAGTGATTACGAAAAGAAGTCCATCATAAATAAAAATCCTCATTCTCCACAAATATATGGAACCGTTAATTTACATAAAATAACCAAACCAACTAGACCTGTAGTTTCTTATGTTAATACTCCTAATAATATATTAGCAAAAAAATTTAGCAATATACTTAATAGTTACGGATATACATCTAAATACTCAATTAAAAATTCAATAGAACTAATCAAGAAATGAAAAGCATTCAACATGCAAGATGGCTCTAAACTCATTTCATTTGATGTTACCAATATGTTCACTAAAATTCCTCCTAAAGAATATCTAACACTTGTAAGAAAATTACTAGACGATCAAAATATTAATCCAGGAATATTATCAGATGAACTTAATTTATTTGATGTATGTATTCATAAGAATTATTTCACTTTTGACAATCAGATATATATTCAAAAAGAAGGTTTACCAATGGGAAGCCCTATATCACCAATTTTCGCAAACAATTTTATGGACAGTTTAGAAAGAAAAATCTTTGAAAGTAATATTTCGGAAACTATTTTATTTTGGTATAGGTATGTAGATGCCATATTAGCTTGTTTTATAGGCAGTGAACGACAATTGGATATATTTTTCAACCATATAAATAATTCACACCCAAAAATTGAATTTACATTAGAAGTTGAAGAAAATAACTCAATCAATTTCCTTGATTTAAAAATTCAAAGAGTTAATAATGTACTTGATTATTCAATTTATCGAAAACCAGCACACATTGACATGACTATTCATATAGTTTCAATCACCTCATGTCACATGAATTAGCAGCATTTAATTCAATGATACATAGAGCATAGAGCAATTAAACAAATAGCAATATCCAACGGTTATCCCTTACATATGATAAATAAACCAATTATTAGAAAAAAGGAAGAAGTGGCTTTACAACTAATATTTCTCCAACAAACTAAAGAAATAAAAAGTTATAAAACCATCATTTATGCAGGAAATATTTCCAATAATATTTCAAACATAATATCTTTAGCAACAAATACAACAATTTCTTTTAAAACAGAAAGTGACGTGAGTACAAAATTGTTAAATAGAAAAACAAAAATATCCCTATTAAAGAAGTCTGGTATATATAAACTTAAATGTCCAGAATGTAATGCTGTCTATTTGGGTGAAACCCTTAGAAATTTTGAAATTCGATACAGTGAACACTTACGAGCATACAGCTTAAAACCACCAGAAAGATCCCACTACGCAAAAAATCTTCTTGACACCAATCATTCATTGACACCTAACACAGAACTAGAAATACTACATATTTGTGATAAGAAACAAGAACTTAATTTCCTTGAAGAATTGGAAATTAGAAGACACTTAAGAAACCCACAATATGAAGTCGTCAATGAACACATATATCTAGGGAGTTACCCACTTTTAAACCCTCTTCTTAAGAGATTAGCAGATATAGTTTTCTTCTTTTTTCTATTAACATATATTAAGCCGATCAAAAGGTAGGTGGTTTCTTGGTCTAGCCAAAAATAATTATTAAACATCAGGTAGGCATCAAATGAAATGTAACGTCTGTTATTCTGACGCTGATATGTAATATCGAAACAATTTCTTAGAATTTTTAACATATTTTCAATATATTGTGGAAGTATCTAGAAACGGTAAGCTTCATTTAGAACAGTAATATCAGTAGATTCCATGAAGTAATGGTCGAGACAGATGGAGTATAAGGAAACGAGGAAGAAATAGATGAGCCCATTGACAAAAAACCTTCAGGGCTTAATACGTTTCTTCTTTCGCTCTTCCTCTTTTTCATTCGTATTTAGCTATATCTTTTCTTGTAATGCAAAACTGATAAGTGGCTTT
This sequence comes from Galeruca laticollis, assembly GCA_963921935.1. Lineage (NCBI taxonomy): Eukaryota > Metazoa > Arthropoda > Insecta > Coleoptera > Chrysomelidae > Galeruca > Galeruca laticollis. Next base: position 202,025,533 of record OY998175.1, on the reverse strand, counting down.
AGTTGCTTTTGTACAAATAAATATATGGTTAATATTGTAAGCTTTTTATTTTAATACAATTTGCTGCATTCCCTTTTGTATACTATCTTCTATTCACTCTCTTCCGGTAACTCATCGAACACATATCCTAATAGTTAAATGCAACGTTGACAGACAGAACCTAGTCAATAAAACTCTAATTCAAGCCTTTATCAACAATCCAAGCTCAAAAATGAATGAAACAGATGGAAATATCGAAGCGACTCCACTTGGAATTCCCGAGTACGAAAGTTTAACGGGAAAGACGAGGAATAGTTTGATGGAAAGGAAACTAAGACAACTAGAATCTAGACTATTATATGAAATTGTAAGCAGAAGTTGGAATGGCAGAAAGCGACAATTTTCTAGGATCCTGCTAAAAATTACAAGCTCTAGAAATTGAGACGATGTCTCTCCAATATAGTATACTAGCAAATTGACTGTAAAATATTGTAAATCATAGTTCAATCTTTCATAAAAGGAAATTTATAAATACGAATACATAAAATAAAACTTAATAAAAGTTATAAACAAATTCCATACGTCATAAGTAAAATATTAAAAGATAGAATGAGCTTTGCACTTACCTTTTATGTTGTGTAAACAATCTAGTAGACAATCTGAAATCAGATGAAAATACTGTTATAATTGTTGTAATTAAAGCCTTGAAAGTATAATTTTAGTGCACTCCAATCCCCTTCTTTCTAAAATATACAATAAAGATACCATATAAAAGTTATAGAAAAATTAGTTGATTACAGTTTTCTTCGTCAGTTTCTCTAGAATTATCTAGAACTTTAACATTTCATTATTCTATACAGTATGTCTGAAAAAGTTGGTAACGTATGGGAAACTTTTTTATTGTGAGTATTATGAAAAAAAGTTATTCTTCACGAAAATCTCTGCTTTCGAAAATAATAATATTAAGGAATTTCCATTTAACATTAGATGTACACAAATTGCAAAAGATTATTAAGGATATATTGACCACTTCAATTTCAACTTAAATTTTGCAAATTTTAGTTGTGAAGCGCGTCAACTGTTATCTTATTTAACAAGTCTACACACCTCAAATGTTTATTTGTTGATTTGAAATATTTTAGCAATGAACTTAATCAGTAATAAATAAGTAATACCCAACAGAATAATGTATTTTCTACTGTAATACACAAAAATAAACGAAATAATTTCAGATCTAGGTGGCTCTGACAATAACATTTCTCTTGCCGAAAGTCAGTCTAGTAAAAGCTTTCGAGATTTAAATAATACATTCCATCTAGTTAGTGTGCTTTGAAATTGAAATGTAATTGTAAATAATGTAAACAAAATTGAAAACTGACTGTCTCGACCCTTACTTCGTGGAATATGCTCATATTAGTGTTTTTAAATGAAACTCAAGGTCTCTAGTTAATTCCACAATATAATACAAGTTATTGAAAATTCTAAAAAATTGACAATTGTTTCGATAAATCAATATCATCGTCAGAATGACAGAAGTTACATTTCATTTTATGCCTACCTGATGTTTAGTAGTTATTTTTGGCTAGACCAAGAAGTAACCTAACATGTGATTGGCTTGATATATGGTTATAGAAAAAAGAAGAAGATGTGATATTACAAATATTGAAGCTTAGATATTATTAGCCCTATGGTGATATCCTGGATATCATTTTTCCAATTAAGATCAGTATAACTGTGCCATGATATAGAAAACCAGGAAAACTATATCTGCTGATCTTCACAATTATCACTTAAGAAGACAGTTTATTAGTGGAGAATTCCCTAGATTTAACTGTTCATTGACAACTTCATATTGTGGGTTTCTTAAATGTCTTCTTATTTCCAGTTCTTCAAGGAAATCCAGTTCTTGTTTCTTTTCACAAATATGCAGTACTTCTAGTTCTGTGTTAGGTGTCAATGAATGATTGGTGTCAAGTAGATGTTTTGCGTAGTGGGATTTATCTGGTTGTTTTAATCTGTATGCTCGTAAGTGCTCACTGTATCGTATTTCAAAATTCCTAAGAGTCTGACCCAAATAGACAGCACTACATTCTGGACATTTGAGTTTATATATACCTGACTTCTTTAATAGTGGTATTTTTGTTTTTACATTTGTACTAAAGTTACTTTCTGTTTTAAAAGAAATTGTTGTATTCGTTGCTGAAGATATTATCTTTGAAATATTTTTAGAAATATTTCCTGCATATGTGATGGTTTCATAAGTTTTAATTTCATCAGCTTGTTTAGGATATATTAGTTGTAATGCCACTTTTCCTCTTTTTTACTAATTAGCTTATTTATCATATCTAATGAATAACCGTTAGATGTTGCTATTTGTCTAATTGTATTAATCTCTCTATCAAAATTACATTTGTTCATAGGAACTGAAAAAGCTCTATGTATCATTGAATTATATGCTGCTATTCTGTGAGACACAGGGTGGTTAGAATTGAATGGAATTGTTACATCAGTTTGTGTTGGTTTTCGGTAAATTGAATAATCAAGTACATTATTAACTCTTTGAATTTTTAAATCAAGAAAATTGATTGAGCTATTTTCTTTAATTTCTAATGTAAATTTAATTTTCGGGTGTAAATTATTGATGTGGTTGAAAAATACATCTAATTGTCGTTCACTACCCATAAAACAAGCTAATATGTCATCTACATATCTATACCAAAATAAAATATTTTTCGGAATATTACTTTCAAAGATCTTTCTTTCTAAATTGTCCATAAAAATGTTTGCTAAAATAGGTGATATAGGGCTTCCCATTGGTAAACCTTCATTTTGAATATATATCTTATTGTCAAAAGTGGAATAATTCTGATTAATGCATACATCAAATAAATTAAGTATATCTGATATTATTCCTGGATTAATATTCTTATCTTCTAGTAATTTTCTTACAAGTATTAGACATTCTTTAGGAGGAATTTTAGTAAACATACAGAGTCAGAAATAGCTTTAAAATCTAATTCAAATAATTTTCTTTATGAGAAATTAAAAATTGCCAATTTAATCAAAAATATTGAACCTTCAAAAGTTAAACGTCAAACAAAAAATGACATTTCAGTTTTAAACGCAATAAAAAAGAAGATTGAGAATAATAACCTAACAGTTACAAAATCTGATAAGAGGAACGCTACTGTCATTTTGACGACTGAAAATTACAATTCCAAAGTATATAACTTTATAGAATCCAGCGATGTAAAAGTTCTTAAAGCAGACCCAACAAAGAAGTTTTCTAATAATGTAAGGGATATTGTTAATAATTCAAATTATCTTTTAAATGATTACGAAAAGAGGTCTATCATACATAAGAATCCTCATTGTCCACAATTATATGGAACAGTTAAATTACATAAAATAACGAAACCAATTAGACCTGTAGTCTCTTATGTTAATGCTCCTAATAATATATTGCCAAAGAAGCTCAACAATATACTCAATACTTACGGATATGAATCTCAGTACTCAATTAGAATGAAGCAACGTTTACTTCTAATGGGACAGTTACCTCATAACATTACCCCTGGTGGAAAGACACCAATCCACATTTTACTGTCGAATGTTACGACCAATATTCTTTTAAAACAAATGTACAGTGTGGAATATTTAAGGATAGAATAGTTGGACACTTTTTTTCAGGAATACTATGAATTCTGAATGTAACTAAGAATTTTTGAATGATAAAATTTCCGATTTTATTGATAACCTACCAATAATAGAGAGACCACACATATGGTACCAACATGTCATAGTACCAGAAATGTTCGATAATATCTACTGCAAACTGTTAATGGACGAGTATTAGGAAGATTTGTGGAGTTTGCTTGGCGTGCAAAATCTCCAGACCTGAACCCACTAGACTACTAGAGCAAAAAATGTGACTTAATAGACCATTCGACAACATTGATCATTTGGAAATAACAATTCAGGAAGCATGTGATGACTCCGACTGTTATCATAAATGTAATAAAAGCATTTATTAAAAGAACAATTAAATGCTTAAAAAGAAACGGTGGACAAGTTGAGAGGCATATTTAGTGATAAAAATGTTAAAACGGATGTTTATTGTTCATGCACATGAAGTTTGATGTTATATTTTCGGAATAAATAACTCTAATTTTGTATTTGTCTATTTGAGATAATTCTTAACAGATAATGTCAAAGTTTATGAATTTTGCAATGAAATAATGAGTGAAGTAATCAGTAATTGCACTTAAACGTAATTTTTAATTCCTATCGACACCTTATTACATTTAATATTTTGAGAATAATTTGTAAAAATAACATAATTTTTTAAGTAGTATGTTCTAATTGCATATTAAAACATAGTTTTCTATTTCGAACAACTTTTGTATCAAATTCATATTTTTTTACATACCTCGTATACGATTTAAAATATTGACATCTGACATTTGCGTTTTACTTTATGGGTCATGCAGAACTTTTTATTAAGAATAACTTTTTTTCGTAGAAATAAACAAAAATACACCGAACTGTAAAGTACTGATATAAATTAATAATCAAGTTTGTGTACATATAAATTAAATTTAAGTGATTAGTTGAGTATATATAAATTGAGTGTTAGTGATTAGTTTAGTGTTCAAATAAATTAGCAAGTAGCCATACCGAGTATTTAAAATTTATCCCACCCGTAATAAAAACTTTTAGTAAATAAGAAAAACGTTACATTGGTGTCAGGTGTGGGGTAATATAAATAAATTGCTACGTAAAAATGGCCAAGAGACTATATGACATCAAAGTGGCAGAGCTAAGAGCAGGATTGGAAGATCGTGAGTTGGAAACGTCCGGTAAGAAAAGTGAATTAGTAGAAAGACTTAAATTGGCACTGGAAAATGACGGCTTTGATCCAGAAACAGTTTTATTCAATGACGAGGCTTCCACCTTAATTTCGTCAATTTCTGCTAATATTTCTGCTAACATGGACGAGAAGATTTCTGCTATGGAAAAGAACATGGACGAGAAGATTTCTGCTATGAAGAACGATATTTCTGCCATGGAAGAGAAGATTTCAACGAATGTGAAAAACGATATTTCTGCATTGAAGAACGATATATCTGCCGATATCTTATTAATAAAAAACGACATTGCCGCTGACTTTGAAAATGAAATTTCGTCTCTACAATCTGAGATTGAGAATAAGATGACAACGGTGGACGAGAAAATCAAGGAGTTAGAAAAAAAGATGGCATATATAAGGACTCAAGACACGCCAACGGAAGAAAACAAGACCCAGCAAACGAAACCTTGCAAGCCAGAAACACTACCTCAGTTTGAAGACATTGGCAATTTTACCCGAGTCAAGGCCCCAACGTTCGATGGAAAAATGTCGTGGACCAATTATATGAAACAATTTGAAGCATCCGCTAGAGTGAATAATTGGTCCGATAGAGAAAAGGCAGTGAACTTAACCATCGCGCTTCGCGGAGATGCCTTAGATGTACTCCAGACGATACCTTTGGAAGAAACGGATGATTCGAGCAACTGAAGAAGAGGTTGGACATGCGATACTTTTACGAACATCTAGAACATTTGTACAGATTCCAGCTGAATAACCGAAGGCGGAAACGTGACGAAACCCTTCAAGAGTATGGAATGGATATTGCCCGACTAGTTTGATTTGCTTATCCATCAGCACCAGAGAACATGATGGAATGTTTAGGCGTCTAGGCCTTTATTGACGCCTTATGTGACCACGATATGGAGAAGACGCTTCGATTAGCCCATCCTAAAACATTGGTCGATGCATTGACTGCTGCTCTTGAATATGAAGCAGCCACGATGGCTTCGGGATACAACACAGGTAAGACCATACAGGAAGATGGTGACGATGACAGACTTGACCAGATTGTCAACTTGTTGGAAGGTATGGTAGACAAGAAGCCGAAGAAAATCAGGTGCTGTAATTGTGGCAAGCTAGAGCATGCACGCAGTTTGTGTAAGCGTCCTACGACTCCTGCAAACCAAGAACCTCTTAAATGCAAAGCAGCCAATAAAAAGGTAGGACCACGCAGGAAGAAGATGACGATGACAAACTTGAACAGATCGTCAACTTGTTGAAAGATATGGCAGACAAGATGCCGAAGAAGATCAAATGCCGAGAGTGTGGCGAGCTAGAACACGTACGCAGTCCGTCTAAGCGCCCCAAGATTCCTGTAACCCAAGAACTCCAGTCACAGGGGAAATCAGACAGGGGTGAACAGGGAATCACCGAAAAGCCAACTCTTTGCCTAGACGGCCAGGCCCTGTAGACTATTCACAATGCAACAAGTCGAAATCTAAGGAAGTTGCAGATTCAAGAATTACAGTAGTCAATGAAGGATGGTCACCCACCAGGATCAGAGAAGATCCGGAGAATGATCCTCACCTGAAGATGATCCGGCAATGGAAGGAAGAAAATCGGCGACCTACCTAGCAAGAAGTGTCAAGTTTCACCGAAACTCAAGGCATATTGGGCTCAGTGGGACTCCCTTGTACTGGAAGAAGGCCTATTGAAAAGAATCCTTGAGAACGATGATGGTTCCGAGAAGAGAAGACAGATAGTTATTCTGAGAGCGAGAGTAGCTGAGGTACTGAAGAAGTTACACGACAGTCCATAGGGAGGTCATCTGGGAGTGAAGAAAACCCTTCAGCGAGTCCGGGAAAGGTGTTATTGGATGAACAGCTCCGACGATTTGAAGGACTGGTGTAACAAATGTACGACTTGTGCAACGAGTAATTGACCACATCGCAAGAGAAAGGCACCCATGAAGCAGTACAATGTTGGAAGCCCTTTCGAAAGGATTGCTTTAGACATCGCTGGACCATTTCCGACAACCGAAAATGGTAGCAAATACATACTGGTTATAATGGATTATTTCACAAAATGGGTAGAAATTTACGCTATACCCAACCAAGAGGCCACAACTGTAGCGGATGTATTGGTGAAAGAATTTATCAGCCGATATGGAGTGCCCTTGGAAGTCCACAGTGACCAGGGAAAAAATTTTGAGAGCCATCTATTCCAGGAGATTTGCGACAAGCTGGGAATGAAGAAGACCAGGACAACAGCATTATATCCACAGCCAGATATAATGGTCGAGAGAATGAACAGGACTATTGCAAAATACCTGTCCAAAGTAGTATCCAGCCATCAGAGAGATTGGGACCAGTATCTTTCCCTATTCGCATTGGCTTATCGATCTGCCGTCAATAAGTCCACGGGTGCAACACCGGCGAAAATCCTGTTTGGACGTGAAATGAGGCTTCCTTGTGACCTGGAATTTGGCTGCCGGCCTGGAGAAGATCTAGCAGGCGAAGACTACGCGATCCAATTGAGAAGAAGGCTGGACGATATTCATGAATGAGTTCGAACAAATCTTCAAGCTGCCAGCGACAAAATGAAAAGTCGGTACGACACGCAGGCCACAGAAGGCGGTTTTAAAGAAGGGGACAAAGTATGGTTACACAACCCGACGAGGAGGAAAGGATTTTCTCCAAAATTACAAAAATCCTGGGAAGGTCCATACTTAATCAAGAAAAGGATCAATGATGTTATATATCGCATAAGCAAGATCCCCAACGAAAAACCAAAAGTAATTCACCAAAACCGAGTAGCACCATTCGAAGGAGACCATGACCTGGAGGTAGGAGTGAACCTTATTCGAGATGTGTCTGACCCTTCCTTTGAGGAATTTATGGGCACGTATGGAGGTACCGGGAAAGCTAGAAATGGAGTCACTTCGGAATAACAAGATTTGTTCACTCTCCCAGAAGATTATTCACTGGCATACAACATACCCGCCCGTATCAAGAACGCACGAGGGTTGGCAACCGTCTTTCGAAAGAAGTTCGGGCAATAAGAAAAACTTGAAGACCATATTCCAGCCCCTGAAAAGACACTGAAATTGGAACATAATTTGCGGTACGTCTTCTACGTGGTTACTAAAAATGAATTCCAAGATCGATCTACCTACCGCGATGTGTGGGAAGCACTTCGAAACCTCCGAGACCATGTGTTGGAATCCAACGTGAAGAAACTGGCTGTCTAAGATAGCGAGTAACCAGTTGAATTGGCGAATCATCAGGAACATGGTAGAGATTATCTTTCAAGATACCGGTGTCCACATATTAATTTGCAGCAACAACCCCCGTTATCAGTATCCGATGAAGACGGTGCCCTGCTATTTCCATAAGATCGGAAAGTGTAGAAATGGGGCTAGTTGCCGATTCAAACATCCAGTCTCCGCTACACAAAAGTTCCAGGAGGAACTTCCATTTAAGGAAGGGGTAATGTTACGAAACAGCACACTGGTATAGTCCCTAAATCCGACTCTGTCTAAGCCAGGTATAAACGTTAAAATTATGGCGGATACGCACTGCTTTTTTATAACTGTTTACGATTTTACGACTATCTTATCTAAACATTGTTTTTGTGACCAGACTTATCTAGAAAAGGCCAGAACCAATTGCTTTTGTGTGTGTAAGCCGCAGTCCGGAATTTTCTAGTAAGAAAGGCTTTAATATAAATAAAGTACCGATCAACGGAGGAGGAGTTGATGAAGTGATCTCGAGAAATAAACAAAAATACACCGAACTGTAAAGTGTTAATATAAATTAATAATCAAGTTTGTGTACAAATAAATTAAATTTAAGTGATTAGTTGAGTATATATAAATTAAGTGTTAGTGATTAGTTTAGTGTTTAAATAAATTAGTAAATAGCCATACCGAGTGTTTAAAATTTATCCCACCCGTAATAAAAACTTTTAATACATAAGAAAAACATAACAATACTATATAAAATAATAACCAACTTTATTAAAGTGATAAAATTAAACATTAGAAACTGTATCTCTTTTAAGTTTAATATAAAACATATTTTTCTGACAAACTAGCAGATCAAAAAAAAATTATATTAGATACAAGCTACCGGCAATTTACTGCTGACAACATCGACTAAGTTCCTTGGATGTAAACATCGGCCCTTTGTCGTTTATTTAATTAACACTCTCTAAAAGCTATGTTACCATGATTGATGACTACAATACGCTGTTGTTAGGCGAAACTGTCATGCAAACTATACTATGGGATAAATGCACAAGAACAAGAGACAAGTTGGGGAGATATTGGAGGAATATTTCCCAATGAAGGATGTTTCATCGGAAAATGACCTAACTTTAACTGTATACCTTAGTCTTCTATATTTTGTATCTCAATTACAGGGTGTTTTATAAATTTAGTATAGTTTTTTCGAGTCTCTTAACACCAGAATCATTCTACACATGATAAGAAATATCTAGGAGCTATTAAAGTATTTTTTGCAAAATATCTTCCAAGTGCTGATGTGAGTGGAGCAGGAATGTATATTGTATGCTTTGATGCATAACATGTTACCTAACGGCAGTTCATAAGCGGGATTACCTTATAAACGTTTTATGACGTCGATTTTGTTGTTAATTTCAGATAAGGTGTAGATAAAATCTATAACTTGGAATCGTGTATTATTATTGTAGAGGGTGCACCAGGCGTTCATACCAAAAACTTGGGAGGTGATAGAGGGACTAAAAATAATGATGGTATTTCATATCTGGATCAAGTCTACGTCATGGGCTGGAAATTAATCATTCCAGGTGGATTTTATATATAGTAATAAAATTGTCTTGCCAGGAAATAAGTATACGGAATATTAATCTTCTCTTGGCACTATGTTCATATAACTTACTAACTTTTAATTGATAAATTGTTTTTTTAAGTTTTTGTGTCATAATCGAATTATTTGGAGCTTGTCACTGTCACCATTTTGTTAAAATAACCTTCGTTCGCGTTAATGATAAAAGAACACTTTTCTATGCTAGTTTTCAACAATTTTCATAACGTTACAATTATTTAAATTGTTGTTTCTTTTCTTTTTTCCTTTTTATTTATATTTGAAATTTTTAGATCATTATTCTCTTAATTTTGATAATGAATTAATTATTTATTTAAATTACATACTGAATTCTAACTTATTTTGATACAACAATGATTATTCAAAATAGGAAGACCTATTTTCACTTTTGATGCATCTGTTTTTGGGTATGAAATATATTTAATATTGCAAGGAATGTCAAAACGCTCTCTTTTTCCATCGAGCAAAATAATTGACTATCGTATTCTAAATAATTTTAGTTGAATACAGTGTGGAGAAATTTCTGTTATTTTCTATGGAAAAAGTGCATTCAATTGAATGGTGACTTTTATTTCGTTTAAATCTATTTTAATAATTTGTTTCTTTCCGTTTCTAACTTGTCTATATTTATTGTTTTTTGTCACTAGAATTAGAGAGTTCCAGTAGGTATGAGGCACGTTTTTTGTGTTTTTTATAGATTACCAGGAGTCATTTATTTCTTAATAAGGAATTTCCACGAATCTAATTTTATAATTAGATGTTCAAAATAATTATTTCGTTTATATATTAGTTTTGTATATAGAATTGAACATTTCCCTTTCATATTATTAATCTATATTTGCATAAAAAGTGCTTGAGTGGAATTCCATTTAATTTATTGTGTTCACATAGTAAAATACAGGATGATTTTTCAAATGTATAAACCACGTTTTTAAATACTGTTAGTTTCACTTGTATTCCTAGATTACATTTTAGTTCTCCTGCATTTTGCTAAACTATAATTTTATTTTCCTACGACTATTATAGACTTTCTATATTCCGACGTAGTTTTTGATTATGGAATAGCTTCATTCTAGCCCCAGAGAATGAAGCTATTCCATAATCATTCTAGCCCCAGAGAATGAAGCTATTCCATAATCATTCTCGCCCTTGGTATGGAATGAAAACTTGTCACGGTTCATTTCACAGAAAGAGAAAATAGGCGTGTTCCGTTTTCTATACCAGCTGCACTTTGCATAATAGAAATAGTGCAGGAATACAAAATGCATAAAAGGTTCTCTAAAGTGAACGTAAAATGACTAATATGGTCGTTGAGTATTAATTGTTACACCCAGAAGTGCAACATGAGTGTATGTTGTGACACTTTTGAAGAAAAGAAAGAAGAACAACAATTGTCAACTGTCAAAATTACAATTGATTACTATTTCATAAAAAGTAAGTAAATTTACATAATTTTATTTAAATAATAGCTATTACATTGCTTTTTAATGTTGAATACTGACAGCAGTGATGATTTCTCAATTCTTCCAGAAATTATGGAGTTATATAGCAATTCAATATATGATGTTTTGTTTTTTATTTGATAGTGGTAGAAAAAATATTGTCTAAAACACGGATGGAATTCAAAATTCGCCACTCGTGTAGAATTTTGCTTATTCCACCCTTGATATAGAGTATACTATTCTATAGTCTCTTACACAATTGTAATTTTTAGCACTTTCCGGGTAGTGCTTCACACGAGACGGGAGTAACAAAAATCTCGTCTCGGTCTCGTCAATTCCAAAAAAATTGAGTCTCGTTCAAGTTTCGGTCTCGTCTCGTTACCAGTTGTCTCGTCTCGCTTAATTGTAGATAATGATCTATTTCCATATAATTATCGATCTTTTAAAAAAATCATTCAAATTTAAAATATAAAATTCTGCGAGGATAAATATTCATGATAAGAGATGGGTTACTATAAGAACCTTTAACAAGTTGAGGTGAAAATGTGAAAGAATCATACTCGGTTATTGATTTCTTTCCAAATTTACAATAAAATATTTCACAGATGGTCACCAGATTTTATATTTTGTAAAATATATTGATTTCTGATTTTTCGAATAAAAAAAATTTAACGAGACCAAAATCGAGAATCTCGGGTTGCCCTGTATGTGGTCTCGGTATCGCCCATAATATTTTCCAAAACGTCTCGTCTCGTCTCGGAAAAGCGAGACGAGAATGAGACGAGACGACAAAATCTTGCTCTCGTATGAAGCCCTATTTCCGGGATTCTAACTTTCCGCGAATTTAAATATCCTGGATTTAGAAATTTCTTGGTTTTTTCATAACTTTATGGTTTGATGTTACTGGTTGACTTTATCTTCCTGATTATGAGGACCAATTGACAGGAACATTAAGAGCAGGAAAGTACTAGCTTCTACGGAATTGCTTTCCAGCGTCGCTTTCACTGTCAATTTCCAAATAATTTATATAATTGTATCTGGTACCAGTCAATCTGGACTTTAGTACTTAATTTAATTTTACAAATTTTGTTTTTTTTATATCAACTTCGATTACATTTTCTATTTTTCATTCCAACTTTGATGCTAATTTCTTTGTTAAACGTATTTTTACTTTCGACTCTTCACAAGGTTATATTGATACTATGTTGATGTGTTCCAACTAACAGGATAATAATATTCTAGGTGGCGCCCACTTGTCTTGTTTTAAGGTATTTTTTTTGTTTCTCTTTAAATCAAAGTAGTATTACCGCGAACCGGTAAGATCTACTTCTAGATTATTATTAAGCTGGTCAAAGAATTCCACCTGAGATGATCTGGTGAGTGAGTAGCCACTACAAAACATAATTGGTAACATAACAACTAAAGTACACATAGATTCAAGTTTTGCATCACCCTATATCTCTGTAAGTAATTTTTCCTGCGTCAAGAATGGACTGGATAGTAATTAAATGAATAGTTTCAAGCAAAAAAACATCAAAGGTTTTTGTACAAATTTTATTTTTGCAAGAAATACATGTTGACATTTTTTTTTGTTGGGGAGTACATTTTTGGTACGATAATTTTTCTAGCAAAGCCAGTTGAATTTTATGATTTGGACTACCAACATGAATCGTCAAGTGATAAATGAGACTGATCGTGTCAGAATGATAGGTCTAATTGAAGAAGGCCATTATCAAAGATTAGTGGCTAATAGAGTTGGTAGATCGCAAAGTTATGTATGTCGTACATGGAACCGTTATCTTCAAACCAAGTCTTATCGAGACAGACATAGGAGAGGTAGAAGGCGTGTTACCAAAGACCGGAAACACCGCTATATCCACTTGTCGTTCCAGAGAAACCCGACCATGGCATTACCAGCACTCCAAAGAGATATGAGATATGCCTTGGGAATTCCAGTATCGGTCTCTACATTACAGAGACGAATACTTTCGACAGGATTGATGTGTCGTCGACCAAGACAAGAGTACCCCGACTAGTATCTGTGCACAGACTTCGCCGTCTACAATGGACCCAAGAACACGCAGGCTTTTCCGACGAATTTTGGAATATAGTGCTTTTTTCTGATGAGACAAGAATTTGTTTGGTACATTATAGCCATCGAATATGTTTGTGGATAGAGCCAACGAGAGGAGCTGAACTCGCCCATGCCCGCCCGATGCTGCACTTTAGAGGAGGGAGTGCAATGAATGTTTTGGGCTGGAACTTTAGAGGAGGAAGTGCAATGTTTTGGGCTGGGATTATATCCAACGGCTGCACAGTATTACTCCATGTTCAGGGAACAATGACTGGTGACATATACCTCAGGAATATTCTACATACTCACGTGAGGCTATAGCGAGCAGCTGTTGGCAACGCTTCCGTTTTTATTGACGATAACGCCTGTCCTCATCGCAACAGAGCTGTAAATGAGGATCTAGAAACCGAAAGCATCAATCGTTTGGACTGGCCCGGCTTATCGCCAGATATGAATCCAATGGAACATGCTTGGGAGATGCTTTCCAGGGCAGTAGCAGCACGCAGAAATTCACTCAGGAGTGTACAAGAGCTTGTTCGTACCGCTCAGGAGGAATGGCGGAATATCCCGCAACAGCAAATCAGAAAGCTGGTTAGCAGTAGGGGTAGGCGTCTCTAAGTCTGCTTAGATTCTAAAGGTGGAAAACACTCATTATTAAATAATTCTAATTCATTATTTTTCCAAAAAAGCCAAGAATTGGTAAATTTAATTTTCTTGCAAAAATACTCTTATATTTAAAACATGTGTATTAGTGTATAATAAAAATGTTACAAAAAACTTTGATGATTTTTTTGACATAAAAATAATCAATTAATTATTCTCCAATCCATTTTTAATGAAGAAAAAAATACTTTATGAGATATTGGGTGATGCAAAACTTTTGAATCTATGTGTATGTTACAAAATAGAAGTTTTGGTTGCAAGGATATTCTGTCAATTTTATAAGAAGATGTAGCCTTACAAATGCGTAAATGTATGTGGTTTATGAGCGGTGTAGCACCCCCTCACTAGAGCGGTGAGGTACGTGAACGTGAACGTCTGAACAATATATTTGCAGATAAGTGGATTGGAAGGGGTGGGCCATTTCGATAGCCAGCACGGTCGCCAGATATCAACCCAAGCGATTTTCATATTTGCCGTTATTTTGAAATCTTAGTCTACAGTACACATGTAAACACAAAAAATGAATTGATTGATAGGAAACGTTTTCGCTGCGACAACATCCGAAATAATCCTGTAAAAGTATCGTTCCAAGTACAAGGATTTAACGTTGGAAAACTGAGGAAATGTGTGGATGATATATTGAACATTTGGTGTAATATTATTTTTCCGCCCAACCTATCTAATATGCGAGAAAAGTATTGGTTTACCCCAATTAAGCTAGAATTTTCAAAAAAAAATGAGTTACTTTTACGTTTTTCATTAAGGGCAGCGCGAAAAAACGGTTTTTAGAAATGTATGTGTATGTAGTCGCCCACTTTTCGTTGCATGCCTTGTTAGCACGATACAGTTCAACAAGTCACCAATTTTGAATATTGCTCAGGACATCTCACAGATGAACATTATTGATTTTCAGCTCCCTAGAGTCAGTGCAACAGGTGCTATGATACTTGAAGTGAGACATGTTTGACATTTTTTGAGAAACTTCAGTTTGTTAGCACGATACAGCCTCCGGAGTGCAACAAGTCACCAATTTTATGATTGAATATTATTTTCAGCTTTCCAGAGCCAGTACAACAGGTGCTATAATACTAAGTACGACATAGCGACATTTTTGTCATTTTTGGAGAAATTTTAGTTTCTTAGCACGATACAGCTTCCGGAGTATATACAAGTGACCAATTTTATGATTGGATATTATTCAGAGCATCTCAAAGAAGAACCGTATTGATATTCAGCTCACTAAAGCCAGTACAACGGGTGCTATGGTACCAAATTTTTCTCATTTTTGGACAATTTCCAGTTTGTTAGCACGATGCAGCCTCCAGAGTCAATTCAAGTTAACAATTTTATGATTGAATATTGTTCAGAGTATCTTATAGATAAACCTTATCGATTTTTAGCCCACCAGAGCCAGTACAATGGGTGCTATGGTATCTGAAGTGCCATATTTTTGGTATTTTTTGGAGAAATTTAATAATTGGATATTTTTCGAAGGTGCCTGACAGATGTACCCTATTGACTTTCAGCTGAGTAGAGCGAGTACAGCGGGTCGTATAAATCCAGGTATACCACATTTTTTATTATTTTTGGAGATATTTCGGTTTGTTAGCACGATACGTCCCCCGAAGTGTATACAAGTGACAATTTTATGATAGAATATTGTTCAGGGCACATCACAGAAGCGGAAAAAATAGTTTTAATCATTGAAACCGTTTATTTTTGAACAGTTTTGACTTTTTAAATATCGGTCATTATTTGGTTACTCGCTTTAATCTGTTAATGGAATGAAGTTAATAATTTTTCAGGGTTTTGTTGTTATTTTTACATTGGTTACATTAATGTTCGTTTTCATTAAAGTTTTTTATATATAAACAATGTAAGAGTACTAATAATACATGGTGCTTCCTATAATCGTACATTAAAAAAAAATGTGAATGCGCCAATAGGTGTGCAGTGCGACATAAAATTGCCGGTATCTCTTAAACCTTTAACTTTATCGAGATCTCAGAAGGGGACTTGGTATCTTTAAAAATGTTTAAAAAGCCAATTATTGTATTTATAACTAAAAATAGTTATATTTACCGAAAAATTGCCGTATTCACCATTGGACTTAATCCGAGTTCACAATTATATCGTAGACTTGTTTATAACGCCAAAAGTGTGCAATTATGTTGTTCATTAGCCGTTAAAATTTTACTTATTTCCAATTAGCCATTTAATAATTATAAATAAAAAACCATTTTTAATTCCCAACTTTAGAGGCCTATAGTTTGTTAACGAGGGCGTGAAGACATTTTTTTATATGAAATACCATCATTATATTTACTATCTCTATCATCTCCCAACTTTTTGATACGAACTCCTGGACGCCCTGTTTTCTGATACATTTTGATCTAGAAGATAGAGAATTTTAATTAAAATATTTTCGACACCACAGACAAGAAATTGTAACAGAACAGATATCAACTGAAATGGATAATATTCAACATGTTTCCCATCGTTTAAAAAAGACTTATTTGAAATATTCTACTTTGCCTCTGTCAGCGACATCTGTCGAGGGCGGTATCGAATCACCACCTCAATGGTGACACGTGGCGAGTTGTGAGAACTTCACATCAAAAGGATTACTGGGATACATTTCAGGATACGTCTCAGGATAAGTAGAAACCTTTGTCATAGAGGGCGACAACAGCTTTTGATCAATATCTAGTTGTGCGCCCATTCGCTCCATCTAGGGGAAACCAGTGGACATTTTATAAAAGAGATAACTTCACTTGAATAACGTATACAATGAATGTAGAATATGAAACTTTCGACGGTTATTGGGGTTTAGTAGGATGCACAATAATTACCTATCTTAGGATAATATGTACAGAAGTCACCACCAACGATGTGGGCATCTCGTTTCAATGCGAATGTCTATTCAAATTTCATGATCAAAGGTATCTATGAGAAAAAATTAATCTCCCAATTTCATTTACAATCTGTTAAACTTATTATAGTAGGGGAGCCCATGATGCTAAATGTGGATTTACTCGAGCGTCGTGGAAATCTATTAGATTTGGTAGATTGGATGATAGGAAGCATAAATGGTCCTATAATGTTTCCGCTTTCAGGAAGCGTTTACAGATTTTCAAAATTATAAAAAAAACAATGCCATACAAATACTCAAGCATGTCAGATATTGTTATTTTTTAACCCGTGTGAAGTTAGCCACGGATTTTTTTTACCATCCAATATATTTTTTACAAAATAAACTGTACTTTTGCAAAAAAATGTGATTATTAGAAACATATGATGACACTTTGATAGGCTACATAATTTTACTACCAAAAATTAGAGATTAGTGAATAAATAGTTTTCAAATAACTGTTCCTGTACATATTTCACGATTCTGAATCGAAGACCCAAAAATAAAAAAAAATATTCAATAATTACAAAGAACATCTAATTAGGAACCTACTAACAAAAAATTGTGATGTAAGTATTTTTTATACCGTCAAAAAAAATTCATAAAGATTACGATTGAGCGCCGACACGCTTCGTTCGTTTTGAACTCGAAGCCCCAAATTTTTTTAAAATTTTCTTCAACTATTTCAAGGGACACTTAATTAGGAACCTATTAACAAAAAATTGTGATGTAAGTATTTTTTATAACGTCAAAAAAATCATAAAGTTTACGATTGTGTGCTGACGCCCATCGTTCGTTTTGAACTCGAAGCTCCAATTTTTTTGCAAATGTTCAGTAACTATTTCAAAAGACACTTAATTTGGAACCTATTAACAAAAAATTGTGATGTAAGTATATTATAATCATTTACCATTATACAAGGTAATAAATATTAATTTTAAGTTTCGTGCGAAAAATTGTAACTTGGCGCCCAGAGATGGGTGCGAAAAAGCACTACTTTACGCACGCTCGTAAGAAAAAATAATTTTGTTATAGTATAATAATTTGTTATTTATTTATATAGGTTCATTGCTAGATCGTAATTTAATTATTAGTAAAATACTAGTTTTTCTAGTCACATTGTGATTCCAATGTTGATTTGGATTTTTCCATCTGTACACTGTACCATTGTTGTATGAGAAGGGTGGTAGATCGCTATTTTGGCGAACACTGACCCTTTATAAACTTTTCCTGATGTATAATAAACGTTATTATTATTATTTTGTTTTTTTATTCCCATATCTAGCCCTTGGTTACTGCGTTTACTGCTCTGGTAATTGGCATCTTTATGATTTTTTTGACGTTATGAAAAACACAACACAATTTTTTGTTAATAGGTTCCTAATTAAGTGTTCTTTGAAATAGTTACTAAAAATTTGGGGCTTCGGGTTCAAAAGGAAGATGAGCGTCAGCGCACAATCGTGATCTTTATGATTCTTTGTGACGTTATAAAAAATACCTTCATCACATTTTTTCGTGACTAGGTTCCTAATTAAGTGTTCTTTGAAATAGCGAATGAAAATTTGAAAACATTTTTGGGGCTTCAGGTTCAAAACGAACGATGCGCATCGGCGCTCAATCGTAATCTTCATGTGTTTTTTTGACGTTATGAAAAATACTTACATCACAATTTTTCGTTATTAGGTTCCTAATTAAGTGTTCTTTGAAATAGCTAAAGAAAATTTGAAAAAATTTAGGGTCTTCTAGTTTAAAACGACCGAAGCACGTCGGCGCACAATTGTCAACTATATGATTTTTTTGACGTTATAAAAAATACTTACATCACATTTTTACGTTAGTAGGTTCCTAATGGAGTGTCCTTTGAAATAGTTAAAGAAAATTTAAAAAAAATTTGGGGCTTCGAATTCAATACGAAGGAAGCGCGTCGGCGCACAATCGTAATCTTTATGTTTTTTTTGACGTTAAAAAAATACTTACGTCACTATTTTTTGTTAGTGGGTTCCTTATTGAGTGTCTTTTAAAATAGTTGAAGAAAATTTAAAGAAAATAGGGGCTTCGATTTCAAAAGGAACGTTGCGCATCGGCGGTCAATCGTAATCTTTATGAATTTTTTTGACGTTATAAAAATAGTTACATCATAATTTTTTGTTAGTAGGTTCTTAATTAAGTGACCTTTGAAATAGTTGGAAAAAATTTAAAAACAATTTGAGGCTTCGAGTTCAAAACGATCGATTCGCATCGGCGCACAATCGTAATCTTTATGAGTTTTTTTTGACGTTATAAAAAATACTTACATCACAATTTTTCGTTAATAGGTTCCTAATTAAGTGTTCTCTGAAAAAGTTTAAGAAAATTTGAAAAAATTTTGGGGCTTCGAGTTCAAAACGAACCAAGCGCATCGGCGCTCAATCGTAATTTTTATGATTTTTTTGACGTTATAAAAAATTCTTACATCTTAATATTTTGTTAGTAGGTTCATAATTGAGGGTCCTTAGAAATTGTTGAAGTAAATGTAAAAAAAATTTGGGGCTTCGAGTTCTTAACGAACGATGCGCATCGGCGTTCAATCGTAATCTTTAGGAATATTTTTTGACGTTATAAAAAATACTCACATCACAATTTTTTGTTAGTGAGTTCCTAATTGAGTGTCCTTTGAAATAGGTAAAGGAAATTTGAAAAAATGTTGGTGCTTCGAGATCAAAACGAACGAAGCGCGTTGTCGCACAATCGTAAATTTTATGAATTTTTTTTGACGTTAAAAAAAAATACTTATATCACAATTTTTTGTTGGTAGGGTCCTAATTGAGTGTCCATTAAAATGAGTGAAGAAAATTAAAAAAACATTTGGGGCTTCTAGTTCAATACGAACGAAGCGCGTCGGCGCACAATCGTAATCTTTATGAAATTTTTCTGACGTTATAAAAAATACTTACTAACAATTTTTTGTGAGTTCCTAATTAAGTGTCCTTTGAAATAGTTAAAGGATATTTGAAAAAATTTTGGGGCTTCGAGTTCAGAACGAACGATGCGCATCGGCGCTCAATCGTAATCTTTATGTATTTTTTTGACGTTATAGAAAATACTTACATCACAATTTTTCGTCAATAGGATCCTAATTGAGTGTTCTTTGAAATAGGTAAAGAAATTGAAAAAATTTTGGTGCTTCGAGATCAAAACGAACGAAGCGCGTTGTCGCACAATCGTATATTTTATAAAATTTTTTTGACGTTAAAAAAAATACTTACATCACAATTTTTTGTTAGTAGGGTCCTAATTGAGTGTCCATTAAAATAGTTGAAGAAAATTTAAAAAAAATTTGGGGCTTCTAGTTCAATACGCACGAAGCGCGTCGGCGCACAATCGTAATCTTTATGAATTTATTTGACGTTATAATAATACTTACAACATAATATTTTATTAGTAGTTTTCTAATTAAGTCTTCTCAGAAATTGTTAAAGAAAATTTAAAAAAAATTTGGGGCTTCGAGTTCAAAACGAACGATGCGCATCGGCGTTCAATCGTAATCTTTATGAATTATTTTTGACGTTATAAAATACTTACATCACAATTTTTTGTTAGTAGGGTCCTAATTAAGTCTTCTCAGAAATTGTTGAAGAAAATTTAAAAAAAATTTGGGGCTTCGAGTTCAAAACGAACGATGCGCATCGGAGTTCAATCGTAATCTTTATGCATTTTTTTGACGTTATAATAATACTTACATCATAATATTCTATTAGTAGTTTCCTAATTAAGTCTCCTCAGAAATTGTTGAAGAAAATTTAAAAAAAATTTGGGGATTCGAGTTCAAAACGAACGATGCGCATCGGCGTTCAATCGTAATCTTTATGAACTTTTTTTGACGTTATAAAATACTTACTTCACAATTTTTTGTTAGTAGGGTCCTGATTAAGTCTTCTCAGAAATAATTAAAGGAAATTTAAAAAAAATGTGGGGCTTCGAGTTCAAAACGAACGATGCGCATCAGCGCTCAACCGTAACCTTTGTGAATTTTTTTGACGTTATAAAAATACTTACAACATAATATTTTATTAGTAGTTTTCTAATTAAGTCTCCTCAGAAATTGTTAAAGAAAATTTAAAAAAAATTTGGGGCTTCGAGTTCAAAACGAACGATGCGCATCGGCGTTCAATCGTAATCTTTATGAATTATTTTTGACGTTATAAAATACTTACATCACAATTTTTTGTTAGTAGGGTCCTGATTAGGTCTTCTCAGAAATTGTTAGAGAATATTTAAAAAAAAATTGGGGCTTCGAGTTCAAAACGAACGATGCGCATCGGAGTTCAATCGTAATCTTTATGAATTTTTTTGACGTTATAATAATACTTACATCATAATATTTTATTAGTAGTTTCCTAATTAAGTCTCCTCAGAAATTGTTGAAGAAAATTTAAAAAAAATTTGGGGATTGGAGTTCAAAACGAACGATGCGCATCGGCGTTCAATCGTAATCTTTATGAATTTTTTTTTTGACGTTATTAAATACTTACATCATAATATTTTATTAGTAGTTTCCTCATTAAGTCTCCTCAGAAATTGTTTAAAGAAAATTTAAAAAAAATTTGGGGCTTCGAGTTCAAAACGAACGATGCGCATCGGAGTTCAATCGTAATCTTTATGAATTTTTTTGACGTTATAATAATACTTACATCATAATATTTTATTAGTAGTTTCCTCATTAAGTCTCCTCAGAAATTGTTAAAGAAAATTTAAAAAAAATTTGAGGCTTCGAGTTCAAAACGAACGATGGGCATCGGCGTTCAATCGTAGTCTTTATGAATTTTTTTGACGTTATAAAATACTTACATCACAATTTTTTGTTAGTAGGGTCCTAATTAAGTCCCCTCAGAAATTGTTAAAGAAAATTTAAAAAAAATGTGGGGCTTCGAGTTCAAAACGAACGATGCGCATCAGCGCACAATCGTAACCATTATGAATTTTTTTGACGCTATAAAAATACTTACATCATAATATTTTATTAGTAGTTTCCTAATTGAGGGTCCTTAGAAATTGTTGAAGAAAATTTCAAAAAAAATTTGTGGCTTCGAGTTCAAAACGAACGATGCGCATCGGAGTTCAATCGTAATCTTTATGAATTTTTTTTGACAATATAAAAAATACTCACATCACAGTTTTTCGTTAAAAGGTTCCTAATTAAGTGTTCTCTGAAATAGTTGAAGAAAATTTGAAAACATTTTGGGGCTTCGAGTTCAAAACGAACGATGCGCGTCGGCGCTCAATCGTAATCTTTATGAATTTTTTTGACGTTATAATAATAGTTACATCATAATCTTCTGTTAGTAAGTTCCTAATTAAGTGTCCTTTGAAATAATTGAAGAAAATTTGAAAAAAATATGGGTCCTCGAGTTCAAAACGAACGATGCGCATCAGCGCTAAATCGTAACCTGTATGAATTTTTTTGACGTTATAAATATTCTTACATCATAATATTTTATTAGTAGTTTCCTAATTAAGTGTCCATAGAAATTGTTAAAGAAGATTTAAAAAAAAAATTGGGGCTTCGAGTTCAAAACGAACGTTGCGCATCGGCGCTCAATCGTAATCTTTATGAATTTTTTTGACGTTATAATAATAGTTACATCATAATTTTTTGTTAGTAGGTTCCTAATTAAGTGTCCTTTGAAATAATTGAAAAAAATTTAAAAAAAATGTGGGGCTTCGAGTTCAAAACGAACGATGCGCATCAGCGCTCAATCGTAACCTTTATGAATTTTTTTGACGTTATAAAAATACTTACATCATAATATTTCATTAGTAGTTTCCTAATTAAGTCTCCTCATAAATTGTTAAAGAAAATTTAAAAAAAATTTGGGGCTTCGAGTTCAAAACGAACGATGCGCATCGGCGTTCAATCGTAATGTTTATGATTTTTTTTGACGTTATAAAATACTTACATCACAATTTTTTGTTAGTAGGGTCCTGATTAAGTCTTCTCAGAAATAATTAAAGGAAATTTCAAAAAAAATGAGGGGCTTCGAGTTCAAAACGAACGATGCGCATCAGCGCTCAACCGTAACCTTTGTGAATTTTTTTGACGTTATAAAAATACTTACAACATAATATTTTATTAGTAGTTTTCTAATTAAGTCTCCTCAAAAATTGTTAAAGAAAATTTAAAAAAAATTTGGGGCTTCGAGTTCAAAACGAACGATGCGCATCGGCGTTCAATCGTAATCTTTATGAATTATTTTTGACGTTATAAAATACTTACATCACAATTTTTTGTTAGTAGGGTCCTAATTAGGTCTTCTCAGAAATTGTTAAAGAAAATTTAAAAAAATTTGGGGCTTCGAGTTCAAAACGAACGATGCGCATCAGAGTTCAATCGAAATCTTTATGAATTTTTTTGACGTTATAATAATACTTACATCATAATATTTTATTAGTAGTTTCCTAATTAAGTCTCCTCAGAAATTGTTGAAGAAAATTTAAAAAAAATTTGGGGATTGGAGTTCAAAACGAACGATGCGCATCGGCGTTCAATCGTAATCTTTATGAATTTTTTTTTGACGTTATTAAATACTTACATCACAATTTTTTGTTAGTAGGGTCCTAATTAAGTCTTCTCAGAAATTGTTTAAAGAAAATTTAAAAAAATTTGGGGCTTCGAGTTCAAAACGAACGATGCGCATCGGAGTTCAATCGTAATCTTTATGAATTTTTTTGACGTTATAATAATACTTACATCATAATATTTTATAAGTAGTTTCCTAATTAAGTCTCCTCAGAAATTGTTAAAGAAAATTTAAAAAAAATTTGAGGCTTCGAGTTCAAAACGAACGATGCGCATCGGCGTTCAATCGTAATCTTTATGAATTTTTTTTGACGTTATAAAATACTTACATCATAATATTTTATTAGTAGTTTCCTAATTGAGGGTCCTTAGAAATTGTTGAAGAAAATTTGAAAAAAATTTGTGGCTTCGAGTTCAAAACGAACGATGCGCATCGGAGTTCAATCGTAATCTTTATGAATTTTTTTGACGTTATAATAATAGTTACATCATAATCTTCTGTCAGTAGGTTCCTAATTAAGTGTCCTTTGAAATAATTGAAGAAAATTTGGAAAAATATGGGTCCTCGAGTTCAAAACGAACGATGCGCATCAGCGCTCAATCGTAACCTTTATGAATTTTTTTGACGTTATAAAAATACTTACATCATAATATTTTATTAGTAGTTTCCTAATTGAGGGTCCTTAGAAATTGTTGAAGAAAATTTGAAAAAAATTTGTGGCTTCGAGTTCAAAACGAACGATGCGCATCGGAGTTCAATCGTGATCTTTATGAATTTTTTTGACGTTATAATAATAGTTACATCATAATCTTCTGTCAGTAGGTTCCTAATTAAGTGTCCTTTGAAATAATTGAAGAAAATTTGGAAAAATATGGGTCCTCGAGTTCAAAACGAACGATGCGCATCAGCGCTCAATCGTAATCTGTATGAATTTTTTTGACGTTATAAATATTCTTACATCATAATATTTTATTAGTAGTTTCCTAATTAAGTGACCTTAGAAATTGTTAAAGAAAATTTAAAAAAAAAATTGGGGCTTCGAGTTCAAAACGAACGTTGCGCATCGGCGCTCAATCGTAATCTTTATGATTTTTTTTGACGTTATAATAATAGTTACATCATAATTTTTTCTTAGTAGGTTCCTAATTAAGTGTCCTTTGAAATAATTACCGAAAATTTAAAAAAATGTGGGGCTTCGAGTTCAAAACGAACGATGCGCATCAGCGCTCAATCGTAACCTTTATGAATTTTTTTGACGTTATAAAAATACTTACATCATAATATTTTATTAGTAGTTTCCTAATTAAGTCTCCTCATAAATTGTTAAAGAAAATTTAAAAAAAATTTGGGGCTTCGAGTTCAAAACGAACGATGCGCATCGGCGTTCAATCGTAATGTTTATGATTTTTTTTGACGTTATAAAATACTTACACCACAATTTTTTGTTAGTAGAGTCCTAATTAAGTGTCCATCAAAGTAGTTAAAGAAAATTTAAAAAAAATTTGGGGCTTCTAGTTCAATACGAACGAAGCGCGTCGGCGCACAACCGTAATCTTTATGAATTTTTTCTGACGTTTTAAAAAATACTTACATCACTATTTTTTGTTAGTGGGTTCCTGATTAGGTGTCTTTTGAAAAAGTTAAAGAAAATTTTAAAAAAATTAGGGGCTTTGAATTCAAAACGAACGATGCGCATCAGCGCTCAATCGTAACCTTTATGAATTTTTTTGACGTTATAAAAATACTTACATCATAATATTTTATCAGTAGTTTCCTAATTAAGTGTCCTTAGGAATTGGTTAAGAAAATTTAAAAAAAAATTGGGGATTGGAGTTCAAAACGAACGATGCGCATCGGCGTTCAATCGTAATCTTTATGAATTTTTTTTTGACGTTATTAAATACTTACATCACAATTTTTGTTAGTAGGGTCCTAATTAAGTCTTCTCAGAAATTGTTTAAAGAAAATTTAAAAAAATTTGGGGCTTCGAGTTCAAAACGAACGATGCGCATCGGAGTTCAATCGTAATCTTTATGAATTTTTTTGACGTTATAATAATAATTACATCATAATATTTTATTAGTAGTTTCCTAATTAAGTCTCCTCAGAAATTGTTAAAGAAAATTTAAAAAAAATTTGAGGCTTCGAGTTCAAAACGAACGATGCGCATCGGCGTTCAATCGTAATCTTTATGAATTTTTTTTGACGTTATAAAATACTTACATCACAATTTTTTGTTAGTAGGGTCCTAATTAAGTCCCCTCAGAAATTGTTAAAGAAAATTTAAAAAAAATGTGGGGCTTCGAGTTCAAAACGAACGATGCGCATCAGCGCTCAATCGTAACCTTTATGAATTTTTTTGACGTTATAAAAATACTTACATCATAATATTTTATTAGTAGTTTCCTAATTGAGGGTCCTTAGAAATTGTTGAAGAAAATTTGAAAAAAATTAGTGGCTTCGAGTTCAAAACGAACGATGCGCATCGGAGTTCAATCGTAATCTTTATGAATTTTTTTTTACAATATAAAAAATACTCACATCACAGTTTTTCGTTAGAAGGTTCCTAATTAAGTGTTCTCTGAAATAGTTGAAGAAAATTTGAAAACATTTTGGGGCTTCGAGTTCAAAACGAACGATGCGCGTCGGCGCTCAATCGTAATCTTTATGAATTTTTTTGACGTTATAATAATAGTTACATCATAATCTTCTGTCAGTAGGTTCCTAATTAAGTGTCCTTTGAAATAATTGAAGAAAATTTGGAAAAATATGGGTCCTCGAGTTCAAAACGAACGATGCGCATCAGCGCTCAATCGTAACCTTTATGAATTTTTTTGACGTTATAAAAATACTTACATCATAATATTTTATTAGTAGTTTCCTAATTGAGGGTCCTTAGAAATTGTTGAAGAAAATTTGAAAAAAATTTGTGGCTTCGAGTTCAAAACGAACGATGCGCATCGGAGTTCAATCGTGATCTTTATGAATTTTTTTGACGTTATAATAATAGTTACATCATAATCTTCTGTCAGTAGGTTCCTAATTAAGTGTCCTTTGAAATAATTGAAGAAAATTTGGAAAAATATGGGTCCTCGAGTTCAAAACGAACGATGCGCATCAGCGCTCAATCGTAATCTGTATGAATTTTTTTGACGTTATAAATATTCTTACATCATAATATTTTATTAGTAGTTTCCTAATTAAGTGACCTTAGAAATTGTTAAAGAAAATTTAAAAAAAAAATTGGGGCTTCGAGTTCAAAACGAACGTTGCGCATCGGCGCTCAATCGTAATCTTTATGATTTTTTTTGACGTTATAATAATAGTTACATCATAATTTTTTCTTAGTAGGTTCCTAATTAAGTGTCCTTTGAAATAATTAACGAAAATTTAAAAAAATGTGGGGCTTCGAGTTCAAAACGAACGATGCGCATCAGCGCTCAATCGTAACCTTTATGAATTTTTTTGACGTTATAAAAATACTTACATCATAATATTTTATTAGTAGTTTCCTAATTAAGTCTCCTCATAAATTGTTAAAGAAAATTTAAAAAAAATTTGGGGCTTCGAGTTCAAAACGAACGATGCGCATCGGCGTTCAATCGTAATGTTTATGATTTTTTTTGACGTTATAAAATACTTACACCACAATTTTTTGTTAGTAGGGTCCTAATTAAGTGTCCATCAAAGTAGTTAAAGAAAATTTAAAAAAAATTTGGGGCTTCTAGTTCAATACGAACGAAGCGCGTCGGCGCACAACCGTAATCTTTATGAATTTTTTCTGACGTTTTAAAAAATACTTACATCACTATTTTTTGTTAGTGGGTTCCTGATTAGGTGTCTTTTGAAAAAGTTAAAGAAAATTTTAAAAAAATTAGGGGCTTTGAATTCAAAACGAACGATGCGCATCAGCGCTCAATCGTAACCTTTATGAATTTTTTTGACGTTATAAAAATACTTACATCATAATATTTTATCAGTAGTTTCCTAATTAAGTGTCCTTAGGAATTGGTTAAGAAAATTTAAAAAAAAATTGGGGATTGGAGTTCAAAACGAACGATGCGCATCGGCGTTCAATCGTAATCTTTATGAATTTTTTTTTGACGTTATTAAATACTTACATCACAATTTTTTGTTAGTAGGGTCCTAATTAAGTCTTCTCAGAAATTGTTTAAAGAAAATTTAAAAAAATTTGGGGCTTCGAGTTCAAAACGAACGATGCGCATCGGAGTTCAATCGTAATATTTATGAATTTTTTTGACGTTATAATAATAATTACATCATAATATTTTATTAGTAGTTTCCTAATTAAGTCTCCTCAGAAATTGTTAAAGAAAATTTAAAAAAAATTTGAGGCTTCGAGTTCAAAACGAACGATGCGCATCGGCGTTCAATCGTAATCTTTATGAATTTTTTTTGACGTTATAAAATACTTACATCACAATTTTTTGTTAGTAGGGTCCTAATTAAGTCCCCTCAGAAATTGTTAAAGAAAATTTAAAAAAAATGTGGGGCTTCGAGTTCAAAACGAACGATGCGCATCAGCGCTCAATCGTAACCTTTATGAATTTTTTTGACGTTATAAAAATACTTACATCATAATATTTTATTAGTAGTTTCCTAATTGAGGGTCCTTAGAAATTGTTGAAGAAAATTTGAAAAAAATTAGTGGCTTCGAGTTCAAAACGAACGATGCGCATCGGAGTTCAATCGTAATCTTTATGAATTTTTTTTTACAATATAAAAAATACTCACATCACAGTTTTTCGTTAGAAGGTTCCTAATTAAGTGTTCTCTGAAATAGTTGAAGAAAATTTGAAAACATTTTGGGGCTTCGAGTTCAAAACGAACGATGCGCGTCGGCGCTCAATCGTAATCTTTATGAATTTTTTTGACGTTATAATAATAGTTACATCATAATCTTCTGTTAGTAGGTTCCTAATTAAGTGTCCTTTGAAATAATTGGAGAAAATTTGGAAAAATATGGGTCCTCGAGTTCAAAACGAACGATGCGCATCAGCGCTCAATCGTAACCTGTATGAATTTTTTTGACGTTATAAATATTCTTACATCATAATATTTTATTAGTAGTTTCCTAATTAAGTGTCCTTAGAAATTGTTAAAGAAAATTTAAAAAAAAATTGGGGCTTCGAGTTCAAAACGAACGTTGCGCATCGGCGCTCAATCGTAATCTTTATGAATTTTTTTGACGTTATAATAATAGTTACATCATAATTTTTTCTAAGTAGGTTCCTAATTAAGTGTCCTTTGAAATAATTAACGAAAATTTAAAAAAAATGTGGGGCTTCGAGTTCAAAACGAACGATGCGCATCAGCGCTCAATCGTAAACTTTATGAATTTTTTTGACGTTATAAAAATACTTACATCATAATATTTTATTAGTAGTTTCCTAATTAAGTCTCCTCATAAATTGTTAAAGAAAATTTAAAAAAAATTTGGGGCTTCGAGTTCAAAACGAACGATGCGCATCGGCGTTCAATCGTAATGTTTATGATTTTTTTTGACGTTATAAAATACTTACACCACAATTTTTTGTTAGTAGGGTCCTAATTAAGTGTCCATCAAAGTAGTTAAAGAAAATTAAAAAAAAACTTGGGGCTTCTAGTTCAATACGAACGAAGCGCGTCGGCGCACAACCGTAATCTTTATGAATTTTTTCTGACGTTTTAAAAAATACTTACATCACTATTTTTTGTTAGTGGGTTCCTAATTAGGTGTCTTTCGAAAAAGTTAAAGAAAATTTTAAAAAAATTTGGGGCTTTGAATTCAAAACGAACGATGCGCATCAGCGCTCAATCGTAACCTTTATGAATTTTTTTGACGTTATAAAAATACTTACATCATAATATTTTATTAGTAGTTTCCTAATTAAGTCTCCTCAGAAATTGTTGAAGAAAATTTAAAAAAAATTTGGGGATTGGAGTTTAAAACGAACGATGCGCATCGGCGTTCAATCGTAATCTTTATGAATTTTTTTTTGACGTTATTAAACACTTACATCACAATTTTTTGTTAGTAGGGTCCTAATTAAGTCTTCTCAGAAATTGTTTAAAGAAAATTTAAAAAAATTTGGGGCTTCGAGTTCAAAACGAACGATGCGCATCGGAGTTCAGTCGTAATCTTTATGAATTTTTTTGACGTTATAATAATACTTACATCATAATATTTTATTAGTAGTTTCCTAATTAAGTCTCCTCAGAAATTGTTAAAGAAAATTTAAAAAAAAATTGAGGCTTCGAGTTCAAAACGAACGATGCGCATCGGCGTTCAATCGTAATCTTTATGAATTTTTTTTGACGTTATAAAATACTTACATCACAATTTTTTGTTAGTAGGGTCCTAATTAAGTCCCCTCAGAAATTGTTAAAGAAAATTTAAAAAAAATGTGGGGCTTCAAGTTCAAAACGAACGATGCGCATCAGCGCTCAATCGTAACCTTTATGATTTTTTTTGACGTTATAAAAATACTTACATCATAATATTTTATTAGTAGTTTCCTAATTGAGGGTCCTTAGAAATTGTTGAAGAAAATTTGAAAAAAATTTGTGGCTTCGAGTTCAAAACGAACGATGCGCATCGGAGTTCAATCGTTATCTTTATGAATTTTTTTTTACAATATAAAAAATACTCACATCACAGTTTTTCGTTAAAAGGTTCCTAATTAAGTGTTCTCTGAAATAGTTGAAGAAAATTTGAAAACATTTTGGGGCTTCGAGTTCAAAACGAACGATGCGCGTCGGCGCTCAATCGTAATCTTTATGAATTTTTTTGACGTTATAATAATAGTTACATCATAATCTTCTGTTAGTAGGTTCCTAATTAAGTGTCCTTTGAAATAATTGGAGAAAATTTGGAAAAATATGGGTCCTCAAGTTCAAAACGAACGATGCGCATCAGCGCTCAATCGTAACCTGTATGAATTTTTTTGACGTTATAAATATTCTTACATCATAATATTTTATTAGTAGTTTCCTAATTAAGAGTCCTTAGAAATTGTTAAAGAAAATTTAAAAAAAAAATTGGGGCTTCGAGTTCAAAACGAACGTTGCGCATCGGCGCTCAATCGTAATCTTTATGAATTTTTTTGACGTTATAATAATAGTTACATCATAATTTTTTCTTAGTAGGTTCCTAATTAAGTGTCCTTTGAAATAATTAACGAAAATTTAAAAAAAATGTGGGGCTTCGAGTTCAAAACGAACGATGCGCATCAGCGCTCAATCGTAACCTTTATGAATTTTTTTGACGTTATAAAAATACTTACATCATAATATTTTATTAGTAGTTTCCTAATTAAGTCTCCTCATAAATTGTTAAAGAAAATTTAAAAAAAATTTGGGGCTTCGAGTTCAAAACGAACGATGCGCATCGGCGTTAAATCGTAATGTTTATGATTTTTTTTGACGTTATAAAATACTTACACCACAATTTTTTGTTAGTAGGGTCCTAATTAAGTGTCCATCAAAGTAGTTGAAGAACATTTAAAAAAAATTTGGGGCTTCTAGTTCAATACGAACGAAGCGCGTCGGCGCACAACCGTAATCTTTATGAATTTTTTCTGATGTTTTAAAAAATACTTACATCACTATTTTTTGTTAGTGGGTTGCTAATTAGGTGTCTTTTGAAAAAGTTAAAGAAAATTTTAAAAAAATTTGGGGCTTTGAATTCAAAACGAACGAAGCGCATCAGCGCTCAATCGTAACCTTTATGAATTTTTTTGACGTTATAAAAATACTTACATCATAATATTTTATCAGTAGTTTCCTAATTAAGTGTCCTTAGGAATTGGTTAAGAAAATTTAAAAAAAAATTGGGGCTTCGAATTCAAAACGAACGATGCGCATCGGCGTTCAATCGTAATCTCTATGAATTTTTTTTGACGTTATAAAATACTTACATCACAATTTTCTGTCAATTGGTTTTTAATTAGATGTTCTTTGTAATTGTTGAATATTTTTTTTCATTTTTGGGGATTCGATTCAGAATCGTGAAATATGTACAGGAACAATTATTTGAAAACTATTTATTCACTCAATCTTCAATTTTTGGTAGCCTATTAGCTTATTAAAATGTCATTATATGTTTCCTCCAGTAACATTTTTTTTGCAGAAGTACAGTTTATTTTGTAAAAAATATTCGTGGATGGTAAAAAAAATCCGTGGCTAACTTCACACGGGTTATTTTTTATACTCGAACATGTCTAAGATATGAAATATATCTGCGATTTGCGTGGTGGGGGTGGCCATGCGGGAGAATGAAGAAAGAAGAACAAAAAATTTACTCGAGCGCGTCAGATGTTATCATTTCTTAGACTGACGATTTGAAAGTGACGCAAGCTCACAGCGAATTCCTGAAAACGTAAAAAAAATCGCCATTTTGAAATACTTGAGCGCGTCAGATTAGCGTACTGAAGGTTTGTCATGATGTCCCAACCATAGTGACAAAAAATAATATTATTATTATTAAACAGTGATTACGAGCCAAAGCAAAGCTTATACGGCACATTTACAAAATCAAATTACATAGGTATTAATAGGTTAGCAGGAGTTATTTTACAAACTTTGCTTCAAATAAATTGAGATTTAAAAAGATAGTAGCACTATAGAATTATAAAACACTAATCAAGTACAACGCCAGATCAAGAACACCTGTCCAGCACATTCTTGAAGCTATTTAGAGAAGGAGTTGATACGATGTCACTACTTAAATTGTTCCATTTATCGAATACTCTATTTACTAGAAAGTGTTGCCTAACACTAGATCTAAAAGATTCGATTTCAATTTACAATTGTGACCTCTTAACCTGTTATCTTCATTTAATGTAAAAAAGTTAGAAGTGTCTCAAAAGTTATCTCTTAGAATCCTAAACGTTGTAATGATATCACCCCTCTCTCTTCTCTCAGATAGTGTTGTCAGCCCGAGCCTGCTAGTTTAAGTGAGAAAAATTTAGTGGCAATTTTGTAGCTCTACGTTGAACTCCCTCTATAAGGTTTATATCACGTCTGAGGTGCGGAGACCAAACGGAGATAGCAAATTCTAAGTGAGGTCGGACGTAACTTTTGTATAGCCTCAAGTACAACAAGGACAAGTCTGTACTCATTCTTGGAAATGCCTTAGATATCAAGTACAGAGCTGAGTTTGCCCTGTTAACGGCTTTCGCAGTCTGCGAGGACCAACCCAGAACTGTATTAATTATGACACCCAAATCACTGACTTCCGGAACTGATTTTATAAGCTCTGATTCAAGATAATATGTGACACATGGATTGTTGTAACCGCACTGCAAAACACAACACTTGTTAAAGTTTACTGGTATGCTCCACTCGCACCATTTTAACAATTCATCCAGGTCGTGTTGAATAGAGTTTTGAATATCAGGACAATGATGAAACTTCATGTCATCGGCAAACGATTTTTTTTGCATTTAAAATCAGCAGTTAAGTCAGAAGCGTATACCAGGAAAAGAGTAGGACCCAAAATGGAACCTTGAGGTACCTCACTGCGCACTTCACGGGAATTACTTAAATTTTCTTCATATTGTACTTGCAAAATTTGACCTAATAAAAAAATTTCAGCCATTCCAACAGCTCACCACGCACTCCGAAATGTTCAAATTTCGCTAGTAGCTTTTTAATGGATACCTAATCGAAGGCTCGAGAAAAATCTATGTATACCACATCCACAGGTTCGTATTGATCTAAATATAATGTCCAGTCCAGCATTAAGAGCAGTTAGATTACAGGTTACTGATCGATAAGGTAGAAAGCCATGCTGGGAATCTGGAATGATTTTATTGTCTAAGAAAAATGAAACAAGTTCGTTAATGATTAATCTCTCCATAATTTTAACTGAGATTGGTGCAACAGTTATAGGCCGATAATTCGTCGAAACCATTTTATTTCCATTTTTATAGATAGGCGTAACTATTTCTGATTTCCATGGGGCAGGAATGGAATTTTCTTTCAGTGATCTGGACATAAGGTTGGATAGTGGGACTGCTAGACTGTCTCAATTCCATGAGAAGCTGCGATTTTTAGATTCTTTAATACTTCTTTAACTGTGATATTAACCGTATTTAGTTTAGTGAGTTCATATTTCTAGTAGCTAGTGGCATTACAGGAGTTGTTAAATCAGAGTCTATTGTAAATGCATTTGCAAACGTTTCGGCAAAAATTTCGCATACTTCTTCCTTGGTGCAAATGTCTCCGTTTGGTTTTACTAATAATGGTACACCAGTTTTAGAGGAGGACGTGGATCTAGCATATTTATAAAAAGCTTTTGGACCTCTTGTGGTTATTCGATTCTCGTAATTGCTTCGTGCTAATCTCAACTCCTGTGTGACTTTGTTTGAATACTGTTTGTGCAAGCGAATGTTTTTCTGATGGATTTTTCATAACTCTTATCCACAAGCATTGCTTTTCTTTACTCATTTGGATTAAGTGATTATCAATCCATGGACATCTAAGGTTAGTTTTCTCTCCATAAGTCTTGGAACATTCTTCTATCCCCTTATATATAATTTCTTCATATTTTGCCCACACAAATTCACAGGTGTGACCATCTAGTACCGGTCAATCTGTTTGATTGAAATACTGATTTAATTTTTGATAATCGGTTTCAGTGAAGATTTCTTTTTTATTTTTCCACTGATATTACTGAATATATCTTGCTGGAGTTTAGTATGAAGAACAACATGATCTGAGATACCAATTGGTGGCAGATAGAAAATGTCGGGAATCAGCTTCTCTTCATTAGAGATTACAAGGTCTAAAACTGAAGGTTCATTACATTGACGGAACCTTGTCGGCTCATTTATAAATTGTTTCAGATTAGTTTGAAAACACAAGTTATAAAAAGGGACACTAGGATTATTGCCATCAAGAAGTTAAAAAATAGGCCATAGGAAATCTTTAAAATTAAAATCGCCAAGAATGATGAGATTTTCTTAATTTTTACTACATTTTCCAATATACTCACACATGGAGATTGAAAGATCATATGGTAGAAGAGGTCTATATATATATATATATATATATATATATATATATATATATATATATATATACATATATATATATATATATATATATATATATATATATATATATATATATATATATATATATATATATATATATATATAGGTAAATACATTAATTATCATTCTTATCATCCACGTAATACAAAGATCAACCTAATCCATCAAATGAAAAATAGAGTCTTAGAAATTTCAAATCCAATATTTCATCAAAAAAATATAAAATTATTGTACAACCTTTTTTATGAAAACTGTTATCCTCCATATCTCTTAAAACGAATTTTGTATAATACTTCTGAAAGAATGACTGACATTTCTAATAACATCACATCAAACTTGAATTATATTGACGCTGAAACTGACAATAATCATATGCCAATTTATGTGTCTCTACCATATATTGAATCAGTTACACCAAAAATTTCTGCAATATTCAAAAATCATAATATAAAAGTTGGTAACAAGCAACATCTTACTATTAGGTCAATCTTCAGTAAAATAAAAGATAAAACTCCTACCAATAAACTGGCTAATATAG
Organism: Galeruca laticollis; assembly: GCA_963921935.1. Classification (NCBI taxonomy): domain Eukaryota; kingdom Metazoa; phylum Arthropoda; class Insecta; order Coleoptera; family Chrysomelidae; genus Galeruca; species Galeruca laticollis. The sequence goes on along the minus strand of OY998175.1, from coordinate 201,990,592 downwards.
TTTATGAGATTCGTTGTGATACTTGTAATAAAAAGTACTATGGTCAAACTAAGAGGTCACTTTCCAACCGAATTACCTCTCACAGGAGTGACAGCAAGTTGTATCCTGACAGATGTGCACTTGCTGAACATGTGTTTTATGAAGGCCATAGCATGAATTATAAATCCGCTAAGGTGTTAACTACAGAAAGGAATTATAAAAAACGTCTGTTTTTAGAAACAGCTTACATCAATCAAGATGTTGATTGTATAAATAAAAAACAGACCTGAATAATCTTAGTGTAATATACGCATATTTGTTAGAATTTGAAAAGCAACTTTTAAAAAAATTTGAGTACAAATCATATAAGTAACCTATAATAAAATTATTTTTAACATCAAAGTAGTACAAATCGAAAAAATTCATATTGACTTGGTAACATTATTTAATACATATATTGTTTTTTTGAAGTTTTATAATAATTTTTGGGTACTATTTGAAATGATTTATTATACATATATTTTACAACTTTACCTGCAATCTCGTTAAATAATGTAAGTATTTTTTATATACCCTTTATTTTAATTTTTGACCCTATTTTATAATTTTTAGTACTTGAAAATGAATACGATTGTAAAATAAATATTTGCTCGTAAAATAAATATTTGAAAGGGTACACTTGGTATCATTGCCACAAACCCAAAAAAAATAATCCTATATATATATATATATATATTAATATATATCCTCTATCTAAATTTTAAAGAAAACATTGAAATAAGGAAAAATGTGCATATTTGTATATAATACTTGTGATACACACTGTATAATCAATAATTTGAAAGATTCAATATACAAATAAAATTTGACATTTCAATTTCGGATGACATTAATGCAGAATATACTTAATGATAGATATATTTTATAACGATTGGAAAACAAAAATACAGATGTCTCTGCTAGCAAAATTGCAATTATAATAAAAGAATGAAAATCTCTCTCTATTATAGGAAAGCATAAATTTGTATTTAAAAAAAAAGAATTTTTGGTAACCAAAGGAGAAGAGATTTATTTATCTAGAAAGTTTAGGCAGTTGAATTTGATATCCCCACGAGACAACATCGAAATAAGAGTTGTCTTTGAAGGTATAAAATTTAATATTCATCTGAGCCGGGCATATTAATTTGACAACTGCTGTCAAAATTCAAATAGGTTATATTCAGTGGGAAAGGTGTGTTCACAATAGTGTAGTTACAATCACAAAGTATATATTATAATTTGTCACCCAAACGTGGGGAAATTATAAAAGAATACAATATAGTATATATTATAACTATATTATTAAAGAATATAATAGTATATAATAATATATATATATATATATATATATATATATATATAAATTGTCACATACAGGTTGTCCCACCATTGTAGTGACATGTGTTGATCACATATTTAATATTTAATTATTTGAAAGAAAGTGGTATTTTGAGAAACATAATTTTGAGTGTACCGAGAAATTTATTAGTGTAGGAATTACAAAAAGCTGTGAAACGGGTGTTAATGTCTGAAAAGGTATACGGAAGTAGGAAATAAGAAGTGTCTTAATTGAGAATTGTTATGATTAGAAAGGAAAATGATATGTTCGATGTGGTTGTATTGTTGATAGTTGATCTAATAATTTCCATCGAATAAAATCTGAGTTTGACAATACATGACATTGATGAAAATAAAAATAACAATTTATTTGAACAAGCCTTTAAGGAAACTAAGGAAGGAAGTGAGAAGAGAGGTTGTTGAAACGGGAGACTATTCACTTGACATATTTTGGTGACGGAAGTTTTTTATCCCAAAAAGACGGAAAAATATATATATATATATACTAAGTCAGTCCTGGCCCAATTCTGGACCACTACTTCCAATTTTCGCCGCTAGATGGTCGAGATGGCGCTAGTGTCGTTGGCGGGTGATTCAAATGGGGCACTGACGTCGTGACTAAGATGGTCGAGATGGCGCTAGTGTCGTTGGCGGGTGATTCAAATGGGGCGCTGACGCCGTGACTAAGATGGTCGAAATGGCGCTGGTGTCGTTGGCGGGTGATTCAAATGGGGCGCTGGGCATTCGATATACAGGGTCGATATTGGAGATGATTCAGGGATTGAAAATTAAAATAACATAGTCAATACAAGGAATAGAACAAATATAATTGAAAATTAAAACAGTATATGGAAAACAGAGATTAAATATTATGGAATGATGTAAGACTGTTAACTTTATAGTAGTTTTTTTTAAAGTTGTTTAATAATTAAATTAGGTTATTTCGTTGATACTTAGAGAAAGTTCTATTTGATTTGATTGAAGTCGTATAATTTATTAAAATTTTGTTAATTATTGGATCATTGGATATAGAAATTTTGTTTAGTTAATTGTAATTATAATAGATTTTCTTTATAAGGTAAGCTAGATATTGAAATTCATCCAGAACAAATATCTTTGTTTGAGGAATTCAAAAGAAGCAGTCCTGTATGAAGAAAGGTAAGAGTTTCTAGTATACAATTTAGAGGTAGTGATGGTAAAATTTTGAATAGTGATAAATTTGGGTCAAATTAGAGAAAATTAACATACAGGATGTTTCTTGAATTAAAATTTAGAATAAAAGCTTAATTGTAGAACTGTGTAAAAATGTTAATTTAAATTTTTATAAAAAAAAAACAGGAAATGAAAAGAAAAGATATATTTGAACACTGCAATTCATTCGAGAACCGACTCCCTGAAAATAAGAGGTCTTATATATAGCCGGAGCATATACATTTACATTATTTTTTCTAATGATAATTTGAATTAAGTCAGAATAATTATATTAAATTTTTCTTACCTATTTATGGTAAGTTGGCGTCCATAAATTATTAAATATATAGCAATACGCGTTATATATATATATATATATATATATATATATATATCAAAAGTTAATTAAAATAAATTGTGTATATAGAAATAATCACAATCATAATAGAATTTGTGGCTTTAAGGTGTTAATTACTTAATTATAATATATATATATATATATATATATATATATATATATATATATATACAGAGTGGCCCAAAAGTCTGGAAACGGCCAATTATCTCGTAAACTGCTAGTCCTAATTGTACAAAATTTGGGGTACACCTATTTTGCGATACGGAGATTCCAGATTTAATATTTGCAATGTTGCCAGATTTCCCGTTTCTCTTATATTATTAGTAACTTTGGTTTTTCAAATGCATCACCCTGTATATTCAATCATTTTTGGAATCTCCTATTCAATACGAGTTCAGTCATATGTAACACTTATGATTGTATGTAGTCTGGAAGGTCTTAAATAAATAAAACACAAGTCTGGCAACGCCTAATTGTCTCATTAAATGTTTGAATACAAACTATTTTCAACTACATTAAACCGTAACAATTGAAATATTGCAACATTTTTAACTCAATGGTTACTTTATCAAGTGTTCAAAATATGCTCCATTTGTGAGTTGACAGTACCTTAATCGATGGTAGAATGCATCTACCACATTTCTCCATGATTCTCTAGAAATTAATCGAGATTCATCGATAATTCGTTGCCTTAGATCTGCAAGACTTGCTGGTTTAGTTTTGTAAACTGAATTTTTCAAGTATCCCCAATAAAAATAATCTTTAGGATTGAAATCAGGTGAACGTGGAGGCCATTCAATTCTACCTCGTCTACCAATCCATCGTCCGGGAAATATCCCATCTAAATAACGCCGGACATTTACACCAAATTGAGCTGGAGCTCCATCTTGCTGAAACCATATTTTAATAAAATTGGCTCCAAACAAGTTTCTCAGTGTAGGTACAATTTCATTTCTAAGTAGAAGTTCATATTTATCTGACGTTAAATTTCCTTCGATAAAAAATGGCCCAATTAACTGAGCACCTACTATACCTGACCATACATTTAATTTTTGTGGTCTTTGAGTATGGTTCTCACGCATCCAGTGGGGATTTACGTCACTCCAGTACCTTAAATTGTGTCGATTTAGACTGCCACAAAGTGTAAAGGTTGCTTCATCGGAAAACATATTCTGTTAACAAAATTTTCATCATTTTCAATTTTATCCATCATTACCTCAGTAAACTCTAATCTACGATCGAAGTCATCTTCACTTAATTCTTGCAATAACTGAATTTTGTATGGTTTAAATTTAGTCTTATGTAGTATACGTAAGACTGAAGAACGACCTACATCATGTACTTGTGCAACCCTGCGTGAGGATGTATGTGGATCTTCAACAAAACTCTGCATTATATCTAAAGTTTTGTTGTCATTCATAATTGTTTTCGGTCTACCTGATCGGTATCCGTCTTTTACTCCTCCAGATTCCTCAAATCGCTTCACAGTTTTTTGTACCGTCGCCTTATGAATAGGAGAACGGTTTGGGAAAGTATCGTTAAACAAGTTGGCTACTTCACAATAAGATCTTTTTCTGTCGCCGTACCCTCCCATCACTAGAATAGTAATTCGTTCTTCTCCGTTAAGAGCCATTTTAGAGAAGCAATTTACCTTACAGAACTTTTCAAAACACATCAAACTACTGTCAGTTTTAGTTAATAATGTAAATGGTGGACAAATGTCAAAATCACAGCATTCTACATTTAAATTACTTTAAATCTACATATTTTTTACTGTTTTATGTATTTAAGACCTTCCAGACTACAGAAAATCATAAGTGTTACATATGGTTGAACTCGTATTGAATAGGAGGTTCCAAAAACGACTGAATATACAGGGTGATGTATTTGAAAAACCAAAGTTACTAATAATATAAGAAAAACAGGAAATCTGGCAACATTGCAAATATTAAATCTGGAATCTCCGTATCGCAAAATAGGTGTACCCCAAATTTTGTACAATTAGGACTAGCAGTTTACGAGATAATTGGCCGTTTCCAGACTTTTGGGCCACTCTGTATAATAAATATATGCAGAATGACTGAATTAGGAAAGACAATTTTAAACAAAAGAGATTCGATTCCCTCCAGATCGTGTGGAATCGACTTAATTATACAATTTTTAAAGAACTTTTTATGGAACAAAAACGCAAACACCTCCTCCAATTATATTTAATATATCCTTACGATATAAGCTTCACCCATTGGGGTTAATAAGAGAGCTAGGTATTCTAAGGGATAACCAGGAATCTGTTATCGCAAAAATGTGAATATTGGAGGTAGATCAAATAAATTGAAAGAAATCGGCTTGTTTTGCATAAAGAGAATCTATATTAGTGTAGAATATATTTATGATTGTAGTTTTAAAATTTTTTGCACCAAGTTCCTCCGTAGTGTTCACAATAGTTGGAATTTTATCAACGTATTTCATGGTTAGATGCTCATTTTACGTCTTTGCAGCTCCTCTCTCAAATTCTTTAAGTAGCTACGTTGATTAGTGTTTTAAATGAAAATCAATGTTTCTAGCTAATTCCACAATATAATGAAAAAATGTTGAAAATTCTAAAAAATTGACAATTGTTTCGATAACTGAATATCATCGTCAGAATGACAGAAGTTACATTTCATTTGATGCCTACCTGATTTTTAGTAGTTATTTTTGGCTAGACCACGTGACCTACCTTGTGATTGACTTAATATATGTTAATAGAAAAAAGAAGAAGATGTAATATTACAAATACTGAAACTTAGATAATATTAGCCCTATGGTGATATCCTGGATATCATTTTTCCAATTAAGATCAGTATAACTGTAATGATATAGAAAACCAGGAAAACTATATCTGCTGGTCTTTACAATTATCACTAAGAAGACAGTTTAATAGTGGAGAACTCCCTAGATTTATCTATTGACGACTTCATATTGTGGGTTTCTTAAATGTCTTCAAATTTCCAACTATTCAAGGAAATCCAGTTCTTATTTCTCATCACAAATATGTAGTACTTCTAGTTCTGTGTTAGGTGTCAATGAATATTGGTGTCAAGTGGATGTTTTGCGTAATGAGATTTATCTGTATCTGATTTCAAAATTTCTAAGGGTCTGACCCAAATAGACAGCATTACATTCTGGACATTTGAGTTTATATATACCTGATTTCTTTAATGGTGCTATTTTTGTTTTTACATTTAACAATTTTGTACTTACGTTACTTTCTGTTTTAAAAGGAAATGTTGTATTCGTTTCTAAAGTTATTATCTTTGAAATATTATTAGAAATATTTCCTGCATGTGTGATGGTTTTATAAGTTTTTATTTCTTCAGTTTGTTTAGGAAATATTAGTTGTAATGCCACTTTTTCCTCTTTTTCATTAATTAGCTTATTTATCATATGTAATGGATAACCGTTGGATGTTGCTATTTGTCTAATTGTATTAATCTCACTATCAAAATTATATTTGTTCATAGGAACTGAAAATGCTCTATGTATCATTGAATTATATGCCGCTAGTTAAGCTAATTTGATATTTAGTTTGGTTATATTTTATTTGAATTCGATAGAATCGAGTACCTTGTAATTTTTTCTTATTGCGCAGTATGTAGGATGGAGTAGTATTATTCTGAAATTGAATTTTTAGCTGTCTAGATTTGTTCCTATTTTCGTCTGCTTTGCCTGCAATCAGATTATAGTTACGAGGTTTGAATATATCAACAATATCAGTAACCTTATCCATATCATCTATATTATCTATGTTTGATTCAAGTTATATACGATCAAGTTATAGGATTTTCGAAAGCGAAGATTTGCCTCCTGCACGCATTCCTTAAATTGTATCTGATTTGACTGAGTTGAATTTTCTAAGGCAGTTAAACGATTTTCCATTGTAGTAAATCTATCAGACAAATTATATAAGACATTAGTTAGCTGATTCAATTTATCATCAAATGAGCCGCAGCTGCTACAAACAATTCTAACCGACTTAGATTTAGCCCTTGTTATTCTTATTGCCTCCTCCTGAACGATATCTAAACAGCGAAAATGAATTAAAGCCTGAGACGACATGCATGGAGTACAATTTTTGTTATTATCAATTGCCGATTTGCAATTCGGACATTTATTCATGACTACTTCCTTATACACCTTCCCAGTGCGCTATTCGCAGGTCTACTAAATAAAATAAACAAACCGTTGGTGTAAGTCGACAGGTCCTCGAACCACAGTCAGCTGATTTGTATACTAAATAAAATAAACAAACAGTTGGTGTAGGTCGATAGGTCATCAAATCACAGTCAGTTGATTTGTGCTAGTGGTAGGAGGTCTGATAACGAAATAATTGTAACTTCCTTTTTCTCCTAATTTTTTATTTCTTGAGAAGAATTGATTTTCCACGAAAGTTTGACTCTTCTGGATGACGACACCATTGATGCAAAAGATTTTCTACTAGTCAAGTATTGTACTGAAACTACTACCAAACACTACGTTGGTCAAGTCACAAATTGCAGTCAAGGAGAGTATGCCATTAAATTTCTGAGAAGAATAGGACAATCAATGCAATTTTCATTTCCAGATGTTGAAGACATCTCAACTGTAGATCGGACTGATTTTGTTGGAAAACTGAGAGCTATCGACAATAAAGGAACATCAAGAACTCAAAATATTTTTTCCGCCTACCTCTATCCAAAGTATACATTTCCTGGCCTCATTGTAGGAAACAAAGTCGTACCTTTCCTCCCTACGGAGGAAAAGTAAAGGTGACGTCATAGTACGTTATCAATGAAATAATTTTTGCAATTTCGAGACTAAAGTGGTTACTTTAGTCTCACATGTTAGAAACTATGTTAGATCCAAGGGATATAAAGGAACAGTTAAAATCCTAAGGGATTTGAAGTACAAATAAAAACGTACACCCCCGATGCCTAGCCAAGCATTTTACAAGTCCATCCTCGATGCTCAGCCAACATTCATAAATGTCCATCCTCGATGCCCCGCCAAGTATTTTGGAAGTTCATCCTCGATGCCCAGCCAAGTTTCGTAAAATAAGTAGTATTTAGTGTTTTTAAATGAAACTCAAGGTCTCTAGTTAATTCCACAATATAATACAAGTTATTGAAAATTCTAAAAAATTGACAATTGTTTCGAAACAATTGTCAATTTTTTAGAATTTTCAATAACTTGTATTATATTGTGGAATTAACTAGAGACCTTGAGTTTCATTTAAAAACACTAATATGAGCATATTCCACGAAGTAAGGGTCGAGACAGTCAATTTCATTAAGTAGTATTTATTAATTTTGTTTGTTAGTTTCATGAATAAATTATTGAAAATGTCTTGTTATCTGAGGCAGGCGGAAAAATCATATGTATAACATGGGTGTAAAGTGCCCTTTCCTCCCTCGAATGATTACTGCCCTCCGCTAGGCGTCGGGCAGTAAACTTCATCCTCGGGAGGAAAAGTAGTACTTTCCTCCCTTGTTATACAAATAGCTATTTCGTTCAAGATTAATGTGGGAAAATACAATGTATTTTAGAATTTGTGGCTATTGAATTAAAGCTTTTTCATTGCTTACCGAAAGTCTTATTAGTATTCCACTTTTTCTCACATTTTAGGCAAGATTAATAAATTAGAAGGGGTTGTCGAAACTACCCCATGGTGAAGTTGAATGTACCTCACCGGTGGGGCACATTCATCACATGGCATGACATTGAAAAAATCTACCCCACCAAAAAATTACATTGTATAAAGAATGAAATATATGCAGGTAATATAAGACAAATACCCGCCTATTGAAGTATACATCTGGCAGATACCTGAAAAATGTTCGTGTTGAAGAACAGACGCTCGAAAAAAAAGTGTCGAATGTGTTCCAGTCTCCTCTATGACACAATGTTCTTACCATACCTTGTGAAAAAATAAAAAACAATTTAGAAAAAATTGCACATAGAAATATCAGCCTAAAGTCCATAATACGTCTGAAAGAAATAGCACTGCCGTGTCATCGGCATATATTGCGGTGACAATATTGTTTTGTGCATGTTGGCACTGCTGTCTAGACAATATACAAGACTGGCACAAGCACGCTACCTTGTGGAACTCTAACAATTATTCTGTAGAGCGAAGTTGATGCCTATGCCAAACACGATGGATTTGCTCTGTTGTGAGCGAAATTTGAATTGATGGTTTGGTATCACTTGTTGTTCTAGTATCGGCTCTAGTCTAACTAACAACAGTTTCTCTAAAATTATTGATGCTATTAGGAGCAAGCCTATTGGCCTATATGCTTTCAATTCATCCGTTAGTTTGCCTGGTTTAGGTACTAGTATAATTTGTCGGACTTTCCATAGTGATGGAGAATATCTGGTTCTCAAAACTGACATCTATTCTTAGACGCTCCTGGAATATTTTGTAAAAAATATGTTTAAAAATTTCTGAATTTCACAATCAACTGATTTATTAAAATATATTCAAAGTTTTCTTCAAATTTCCAACAAGTTTCTTATAAACGTAAAACGATCCATATTTAATTATTATTTTATCAAAAATAACAATAACTAACACTCTTTATAGAACAGAAACCAGACACATCAGTCAAACAATCTGCTGGGAACTCGAATAAAAACCATACGCATTATTATTATTTTTTTCATCGCTCTTGATATTATTCTAGTCTGCAACTCATAAACGACATGACATAATTCATGGTCCGGTACAGCTTTTGATTTTAGGGTGACTGAGTGTGTATATGTATCATTGGAATAACAAACAAAGAATATGATGCTACCTTACAATAACACATTTCCAAGTAGATGTTTAATGTGTAAGATGACATTGGACGATATTTATGAAACATATGGAGGGTCTAGTTTATACAGGGTTTTATGCTGTGACAGAACCATAGTTATACTGGGATGATTCAAAAACATTTTTTTAGCTATACGTCAATATGAGCTAGAGAATCCATTTTGTAGCTCGTGATGAGTATTGGGAAAAATATTTGGCAACTAAACACCATGTATATTAGTTATCTTGACTTTATTTATTCGACTAGTCGGTATACTCCAAAATCCCACAACGTTAGCAAATAGAAGAGTGAATTCGCCCCATTGTAATACCAGACGCTCGACTCAAATCTCGTACATTACTCCAGGGAACAGTTGCTAACGTAACAATGGCTATATAAACACACGGAAGCTATACACTCTATTAAATCTTCCTAGTAATTATGATCTAGGAGATTAATTTAATAATTAATTCGTGTGTGCTGTATAATCAAGGGTTGTTAATAATTAAAACACTGTGGTGCAGCATCATATACTTAGTTTGAGAAAGTTGATTCAGAGGTTATAAGCTTATAAATAATCCTGTCGAAAATACAAAATACGAGAATTTTGGACCATTTACTTTGACATAATTAAAATTAACATAATAAAACTTAACCAATTAAATTAAATGTCTCCACCCTTACTTCGTGGAATACTCATATTACTGTTCTAAATGAAACTTACTGTTTCTAGATAATTCCACAATATATTGAAAAAACTGTTAAAAATTCTAAGAAATTTGACAATTGTTTCGATATTAAATATCATCGTCAGAATGACAGAAGTTACATTTCATTTAATGCCTACCTGATGTTTAATAATTATTTTTGGCTAGACCAAGAAGTGACCTACCTTGTGATTAACTTATTAAAAATAGAGAACTCCCTAGATTTATCTGTTCATTGACGACTTCATATTGTGGGTTTCTTAAATGTGTTCTAATTTCCAATTCTTCGAGGAAATCCAGTTCTTGTTTCTTATCATAAATATTACTTCTAGTTCTGTGTTAGGTGTCAATGAATTATAATGTTTTTCTTATTTATTGAAACGTTATTATTACGGGTGGGATAATTTCATACACACGGTATGACTACTTACGAATTTACTTATTCACTATAGTATTCACTAATTTCATATACTGTATATTCACTTATACTAATTTATATAAATACTTCACACATTTATATTCACTTATTTACTGTTTATCTCACGATGTCAAATTATAATTTGAACTTATCCGCTGGTCGGTCCTTTATATATATTAGTTCCTTTTTCACTAGAGAATTCTAGATTGCGGCTTACACAAAAACAATTGGCTCTCGCTGGTCCCAAAAAACAATGTCTAGATAAGATAGTCACAATCGTAAACAATTCTAAGAAATCCCTGCGCATCCGCCATAATTTTAACTTTCATACATGGCTTAGACAGAGTCGGATTCAGGGACTATACCAGTGTAATGTTTCGTAGCATTACCCGCTCCTTAAACGGCAGTTCTTCCTGGAACTTTTGTGTAGACGAGACTGGATGTTTGAATCGGCAACGGGCCACATTTCTACAATTTCCGATCTAATGGAAATGGCAGGGCACCGTCATCATCGGATACTGATAACGGGGGTTGTAGCTGCAAATTAATATCTGGACACCGGTATTTCGAGAGATAATCTCTACCATGTTCCTGATAACTCGCCAATCCAACTGGCTACTCGCTATCTTAGGCATAGTCAATTTCTTCACGCTGGATTCTAACACATGGTCTCGGAGGTTCCGAAGTGCTTCCCACACATCGCGGTAGGTGGATCGATCTTGAAATTCATTTTCAGTTACCACGTAGAAGACGTACCTCGAATTATGTTTCAGTTTTAGTGTCTTGCCAGGGGCTGGAATCTGGCCTTCGAGTTTTTCTAATTGCCCGAACTTCCTTCGAAAGACGGATGCCTACTCTCGTGCGTTCTTGAGACGGGCGGGGATGTTGTATGTCAGTGAATAATCTTCCGGGAGAGTGAACAGATCTTGTCGTTGTTCTGAAGTGACTCCATATCTAGCTTTACCGGTACCTCCATACGCGCCCATACATTCATCGAAGGTAGGGTCAGACACATCCTGAATATGGTTTACTCCTTTCTCTAGGTCATGGTTTACTCCTTTCTCTAGGTCATGGTTTACTCCTTTCTCTAGGTCATGGTCTCCTTCGAATGGCGCTAGTCAGTTTTGGTGAACTACTTTTGGTTTTCCGTTGGTGATCTTGCATATGCGATATATAACATCATTGATCCTTTTGTTGATTAAGTATGGACCTTACCAAGATTTTTGTAATTTTGGAGAAAATCCTTTTCTCCTCGTCGGATTGTGTAACCAGACTTTGTTCCCTTCTTTAAAACCGCCTACTCTGGCCTGCGTGTCGTACCGACTTTTCATTCTGTCGCTGGCTTCGAACTAATTCATGAATATCGTCCAGCCTTCTTCTCAATTAGATCACCTAGTCTTCTCCTGCTAGATTTTCTCCAGGCCGACAGCCAAATTCCAGGTCACAAGGAAGCCTCATTTCACATCCAAACAGGATTTTCGCAGGTGTTTCACCCGTGGACTCATTGACGGCAGATCGATAAGCCAATGCGAATAGGGACAGATACTGGTCCCAATCCCTCTGATTGCTAGAAACCACTTTGGACAGGTATTTTCCAATAGTCCTGTTCATTATTTCTACCATTCCATCTGACTGTGGATGTAATGCTATTTTCATGGTCTTCTTCATTCCCAGCTTGTCACAAATCTCCTGGAATAGATGGCTTTCGAAATTTCTGCCCTGGTCACTGTGGACTTCCAAGGGCACTCCATATCGGCTGATAAATTCTTTCACCAATGCATCCGCGACAGTTGTGGCCTCTTGATTCGGGATCGCGTGAATTTCCACCCACTTTGTGAAATAATCCATTACAACCAGGATGTATTTACCACCATTTTCTGTCGTCGGAAATGGTCCAGCGATATCTAAAGCAATCCTTTCGAATGGTCTTCCAACATTATACTTTTTCATAGGTGCCTTTCTCTTGCGATGTGATCCATTACTCGTAGCACAAGTACATTTCTTACACCAGTCCTTCACATCGTCGGAGCTGTTCATCCATCAAAACCTTTCACGGACTCGCTGAAGGGTTTTCTTCACTCCTAGATGACCTCCCGATGGACTGTCGTATAACTTATTCAGTACTTCAGCTACTCTTGTTCTCGGAAGAACTAGCTGTCTCCTCATCTCGGAACCATCATCGTTTTCAAGGACTCTTTTCGACAGCCATTCTTCCAGGACAAGAGAGACCCACTGAGCCCACTACGCCTTGAGTGTCGGTTAAAATCTTGACACTTCTTACCATGTATGTCGCCGATTTTCTTCCTTCCATTGCCAGATCATCTTCAGGTGAGGATCATTCTCCTGGCCTTCTCTGATCCTGGTGGGTGACCATTCCTCGTTGACTACAGTAGTTCTTGAAACTGCAGCTTCCCTAGATTCCGCCTTGTTGCAGTGGGAGCAGTCTGTTGGGCACGGCCGTCTGGACAGGCTCGCCACAATTACTGCACCTAATCTTCTTCGGCGTCTTGTCGACCATATCTTTCAACAAGTTGACGATCTGATCAAGTCTATCATCGTCAACTTCTTCCTGCATGGTCCTACCTTTGTTGTATACCGAAGCCATCGTGGCTGCTTCGCATTCAAGAGCAGCGACCAGTACATTTACCATGGTTTTGGGATGGGCTAATCAAAGAGTCCTCTCCATATTGTGGTCACATAAACCGTCAATAAAGGCCTGGATGACTAAACATTCCATCATGTTCTCTAGTGCTGATGGATAAGCAAATCGAACTAGTCGGGCATTATCCAGTTTATACTCTTGAAGAGTTTCGTCACGTTTCTTCCTTCGGTTTTTCAGCTGAAATCGGTACAAATGTTCTAGATGTTCGTGACCGTATCACATGTCCAACCTCTTCTTCAGTTGCTCGAAGTCATACGTTTCTTCAAGCGGTATCGTCTGAAGTACATCTAAGGCATCTCCCCGAAGTGCTATAGTTAGGTTCACTGCTTTCTCCTTATCGGACCAATTATTCACTCTAGCGGCTGCTTCAAACTGTTTCACATAATTGGTCCACGACATTTTTCCATCGAACGTTGGGGCCTTGACTCGAGTAAAACTGCCAATGTTCTCTAACTTAGGGTGTGCTTCTGTCTTGCAATGTTTCATTTGCTCGGTCTTGTTTTCTTCCGCTGGCGTGTCTTGAGTTCTTATATCTGTCATCTTATTCTCACTCTTTTCGTCCATTGTTGTAATCTTATTCTCAATCTTCTCCTCCATCGTTGACATTTTATTCTCGATTTTCTCGTCCATCGTTGACATCTTATTCTCGATTTCAGATTTTAGAGACGAAATTTCATTTTCAACGTCAGCGGTAATGTCGTTTTTCATTAATAAGATATCGGCAGATATATCGTTCTTCAAAGCAGAAATCTTGTCAATATTAGCAGAAAACTTGTCGTCAATATTAGCAGAAATGTCGTTGTTCATAGCAAAAATCTTCTCGTCTATGTTCTCTCCCATGGCAAAAGTATTAGCAGAAATTGTCGAGATTAAGGTGGAAGCCTCGTCATTAAATAAGACTGTTTCTGGATCAAAGCCGTCACTTTCCAGTGCCACTTCAAGTGTTTCTACTAATTCACTTTTCTTATCGGACGTTTCCAACTCACGACCTTCCAATTCTGCTCTTAACTCAGTCACTTTCAAGTCACATAGTCTCTTGGCCATTTTTACGTGGCAATTTGTTTATATTACCCTACAGCTGACACAAATGTAATGTTTTTCTTATTCATTAAAACGTTTTTATTACGGGTGGGATAAATTCATACACACGGTATGGCTACTTACGAATTTATTTATTCACTACATTATTCACCAATTTTATACACAGTATATTCACTTAAACTAATTTATATAAATACTTCACTAATTTATATTCACTTATTTACTGTTTATCTCACGATGTCAAATTATAAACTAAACTTATCCGCTGTTCGGTCCTTTATATATATTAGTGCCTTTTTTACTAGATAATTCTAGATTGCGGCTTACACAAAAACAATTGGCTCTCGTATTTTCTACATAGGACTGGTCACAAAAAACAATGTCTAGATAAGATAGTCACAATCGTAAACAATTCTAAGAAATCCCTGCGCGTCCGCCATAATTTTAACTTTCATACATGGCTTATACATAGTCGGATTCAGGGACTATACCAGTGTAATGTTTCGTAACAGAATGAATGGTGTCAGCTTGACTACAACTAACTAATAGACTGTTAAACAGAAATGAATTTGTTGATAAAATTTGGGGAAAACTCAATTATTAGATATTATACCCACTTTCAAAGAAATTATTTTTGAAACTAATTCTTCTACTGTAGAAACTATTTTTGAATCATTTAAAGGAAATGTTTCTCTAGCGAATGGAATTAGCCTCAATAATTTAATTTTTAAAAAAGATGATGTAATATTAATCAATGTTCTGGATGAACCCAACTTTGGACGAATGGAGTCGATTATAGTGGATGAACTTAAACAATTAGTTATTTTTGTTTACTCACAGTTAACTACTGCTAATCTTAGCAGTCATTTTTTTGCCTATGAGATAACACAGAGATGCAAAAAAAATTATTTGACTTGAAGATATGTACGTTCACGATTCTTATACACCAATCAATCGGAATTAAAAATTAAAGCACTCATCCTTCTTTAAGTTTATTCTGTGGACAATATTACTTTTCCGCCCAACCTTTCTATATGCGAGAAAAGTATTGGTTTACCCCAAAAAAAGTTGGAATTTTGAAATTTTTTTTGAATTATTTTTACGTTTTCCATCAAAACGAAAAAACGGTTTTTAGAAAAAAATCCTGTGTGTATGTCGTCGTCGTTGTCGTCGGCCACTTTTCCTTACATGTCTTGTTAGCACGATACAGCCTCCGGAGTGCAATAAGTCAGCAATTTTATAATTGAATATTGTTAAGGACATGTCACAGATGAACCCTATTGATTTTCAGTTCACGAGAGCCACTACAACGGGTGCTATGGTACTTGAAGTACGACATTTTGTCATTTTTTGAGAAATTTCAGTTTGTTAGGACGATACAGCCTCCGGAGTGCAATAAGTCAGCAATGTTATGATTGGATATTGTTAAGGACATGATACAGATGAACCCTATTGATTTTCAGTTCACCAAAGCCTGTACAACGGGTGCTATGGTACTTGAAGTACGACGTTTAGTCGATTTTTGAGAAATTTCAGTTTGTTATCACGATACAGCCTCCGGAGTTCAACAAATCGCCAATTTTATGATTGAATATAATTCAGGACATCTCAGTGATGAACCGTATTGATTTTCAGCTCACCAGAGCCAATAAAACAGGTGTTACAGTACTTTAAGTACGATATTTTTGTCATTTTTGGAGAAGTTTCAGTTTGTTAGCACGATACAGCCTCCGGAGTATATTCAAGTGACCAATTTTATGATTGGATATTATTCATAGCGTCTCAAAGATAGAACCCTATTGATATTCAGCTCACTAAAGCCATGCAACCGGTGCTATGGTACTTGAAGTACCAAATTTTTGAGATTTTTGGAGAATTTTCAGTTTGATACGAATGATCAATTTTATGATTGAATATTGTTCAAGATGTCTCACAGATGTTGATTTTCAGTTGACTAGACCGAGTACAGCGGGTCCTATAAATCCAGATATACTAAATTTTTGGTTTTTTTGGAGAAATTTCGGGTTGTTAGCACGATACACTCCCGAAGTGTATACAAGTAACAATTTTATGATAGAATATTGCTCTGGGCCACAGATGCGGAAATAGTATATTAAGTACCAAGTGTCAAAACGGTTACTTTAGTCACGAGTTTTACTAGGCACGAGTGAAGCGAAGCGGAACGAGTTCTTTGTGAAACGAGTGACTAAAGACGTTTTCAACACGATGTGCTTAGTATACTTTTTCTTTGCCCGCGGGAAGGAAAACATTATATCATATCTAAATTATACTCATTACATGACGGACGATGACTGACAGCTGACTGATAAATCAAATGACGCAGAATAACAAAATTATCAAGGAGCATGAAATTTAACATACAAAAGATACACTTGATTTGACGTTTAAAAAACAAAAGATAAACGTTATGTGACTTTTCGCATTTTAAACACTAGTGTTCAAAGAGTCCTTTTGTGCATGTCAAACCCGTGTTCAAAGTGCGGTTTTAGTAGCGGAAGTAGAAAAAGTTACTTTTAATCTTTAAAACCGTTTATTTTTATTTGACTTTATGTATAAGTGTAGGTATGTTGTATTTTTGTTATAAACTCCGTAAAAAATATTTAGATATTTTGTGTCAATCTAAGAATGTTATATTTTTGGGTGCTTCCATGGTATCTACTGGACTGGAGAATATTTTTATTTGATTTTATACATATTTTTTTTCGGAAATTGTTATTGGGGGGGGGCAAGTTTATTTTAAATAATGATCTTTAACTAACTACGGGAAGGGGAGGTTTTATTTTTTTGGTGGTGTTGTTCTCATTGGGGAGGGGCAACTTTACTCTGAATAATGTGATGCTACTAACTGAGGGGAGTGGTGCAAAGAATTTTTTTGATGGAGCATCATGATGGTGCAAAATACAAAATTTGAAAATTCCGATCCCCCCCCCCTCTATATAAATACCTGTAGTCTCTCTGGAAATTTCCTGCATATTGGTAGATTGGGAGAACATATGAGTGCTACGCCTCCAATGTAGTCCCTGTCCTCTGCATTTTTCTGATAGAGGGTGTGGCTTGTCCGTAAGGTAGTACATTTTCTCCGGGCAGTCTGGTTTCGCAAATTCCAATGATGTCCCATTCTATGTGGATGAGTCCTTCTTCCAATTCTTCGAGGTGTTCTATAGTTCTTATGTTGTAAGTGGCGATAAATAATGGTGCATCGGGTTTTAAGAGTTTCTGCCGGAGCGGTTCTCTTCTCGAAGAGAATCCTTGGAGAGGACTGAGTGTTCAGTGTGAGATTTTGAGACTTGGACTCTACTCACCTGGGGTAGTTTCGTTTTAAGTTTCGACATTTCATTTCCATTTTTTGAGAGGTTTTGGCATTTAAGACGCCACGCTTGCAGGGCGTGTTGGCGATTGGTTTTCCCAGCCACTCCTAACATGGAGAACAGACGCTGTTTGCACCTGTCCACTCTGGATCAGACGCTGCGTAGGAACTTTCTTAGCATCACCTTCAGCACTTCGAGACCTTACCTGCATGGGTGGCCCTACCGGTAGCTATGCTACCGCCGGCATCCCTGGCTATAGGTTACTGAGCCCTCTTACCATCGGCAAGGTGATAGGTCCCCTAGAGAGGCGTAGCTCTCATAATAAATAAAAACTTCAAATATTATATAACTAAATACCAAGCGATATCCGAAAGAGTCATATATATAAAAATCAACATAAATAAGAGATACAGTCTTCAGATCATTCAAGCCTACGCACCGACAAGTAAGGCACAAGAAGAAGAGATCGAAAGATTCTAGGTAGATCTGGCCAAAGCTCGCCAAATGGAAAAAGCCCACTTCGTAATAGTCATGGGAGACTTTAATGCCAAGATAGGAGAACGGAAACATGGAGATACGGACTATGTCAGAAATTTCGGATTAGGCGAAAGAAATGAAAGAGGAGAGACTCTAACAAATTACCTGGACAAAGAAAACCTATACTATCTCAATACATTCTTTGAAAAACCAAAGCAACGCAAATGAACCTGGTGCAGTTAAAAAAATAAAACCAGAAACGAAATTGATTTTATCATTTCCAACAAGAAGACAATATGTAGGGATGTATCGGTTCTAAACAGATTTAACACGGGAAGCGATCATAGACTAGTAAGAGCAAAAATTAAAATTGATACTGCAACTGAGAGGAAAAGCTCCTTAAAAATCACCGCTATCCAACTAAAAGGAGAAGAATATCAAAACGACCTGCATAAAAAACTAACAAAAATAAAAGTGGAGCAACTGGACATACACGAACTCGCAGATAAAATCACAAGAGCTGTGAAAACTTCGGTAAATAAGAAATGTGTAAGAACAAAAAATCACCAAGACGCAAAGCTAAGTCAAAACACAGTAAAACTATTGGAAAAAAAGACGGAACGTAGAGGACAGGACAACCCAAGAATACATGGACTTAAACAAGCAGGTCAAGAAAGAAATAAGAAGGAATAAAATAACAAAGAACACGAAGCTTATAGAGAAAACCATAAAGGATAACTGCAAGATAAAGGTGTTGTGCAAAAAACTTTCGAGGGGTAAAACAAAAATCACAAAAATGCGAAATGAAAACAATATTATAGTACACCACGAATACGACATCATTGAATCAATTGAAGTTTTCTATACTGGCCTATATTCATCTAAAACTCAAAAAACAGTAAAAAAGATAAACATCATGAATGTCGGATCCGAGGATCTCCCGGTAATCACGGAGGGAGAAATAAGCACAACGCTAAAACAAATGAAAAACAACAGATACCCAGGCGAAGACCAAGTCACTACAAAAATGTTGAATCTGGGAGGGAAGACTGTACAGAAAACAATGAAAATACTACTAAATAAATGCCTGCACGCCGGTAAAATACCAACCGAATGGTGCAACTCTGAAGTAATACAACTTTTCAAAAAAGGCGTTAACACAAGCGTCGAAAATTACAGGCTTATATCCCTTCTATCAAATTTATATAAATTTTCCACAAAAATTATAACGAATCGCCAAACATTCAAACTGGATTCTTATCAACCGGTTGAACAGGCGGGATTTAGAAAGGGATACAGTACGATAGATAACCTATATACAGTCCGTACCCTCATAGAGAAATGCACGGAATATAACGTACGTCTGGACCTAGCCTTCGTTGATTTCCAAAAAGCTTTCGACATGGTTGTATTATGGTCAATCCTAATGGCCCTGCAAAACGCAAGAATAGATTCGAGATACATCCAAATCCTCGAAAGCATTTATAAGGAAGCAACGATACATATTAGATTGGATGAAACAACTATCACAAACAAAAAACCATTGGAAAGGGGAGTGCGTCAGGGAGACACCATCTCACCTAAACTATTCACGCTGGCCCTCGAAGACATCTTCAAAAAATTAGAGTGGGAGACCATAGTCCTAAGAAGTAACAACGTCACGGATCTACAAGAGATGCTAAATGAATTAAATCCAGCATCTATAAATATCGGGTTAAATATGAATTATAGTTAAACAAAATTACAACGAAACCTTGCAAGCCAGAAACAGTTTCTAAGTTTGAAGACATTGGCAGCTTTACCCGAGTCAAGGCCCCAACGTTCGATGGAAAAATGTCGTGGTCTAATTATGTGAAACAATTTGAGGCAGCCGCTAGAGTGGATAACTGGTCCGATAGAGAAAAGGCAGTGAACTTAACCATCGCGGTTCGCGGAGATGCCTTAGATGTACTCCAGACGATACCTTTGGAAGAAACGGATGACTTCGAGCAGCTGAAGAAGAGGTTGGACATGCGTTATAGTCATGAACATCTAGAACATTTGTACCAATCCCAGCTGAAGAACCGAAGGCAGAAACGTGATGAATCCCTTCAAGAATATGAAGTGGACATTGCCCGACTAGTTCGATTTGCTTATCCGTCAGCACCTGAGAACATGATGGAATGTCTGGGCATACATGCCTTTATTGATGGCTTACGTGACCCCGATATACAGAGGACGCTTTGTTTAGCACATCCGAAAACATTAGTCGACGCATTGACAGCTGCCCTTGAATACGAAGCAGCAACGAAGGCTTCAGGATATAACAAAATCAGGACCATCCAAGAAGAAGGTGACGAAGACAGATTTGACCAGTTTGTCAGTTTATTGAAAAATATGATGGACAAGAAACCGAGAAAGATCAGATGCTGGAATTGTGGCGAGCTAGGGCATGTACGTAGTTCATGTAAGCGCCCCAAGACTCCTGCAAACCAAGAACCCCAGTCACAGGAAAACTAGAACGGGTCGGCAACGAGGGAACAGCACCGACCCATGATCGTTCCAAAGACCCTCTTATACTGATAGCTTCTCTCAGATGTCGCAACGACAGTGTATATGTGGATGGTAAGAAATATGCTCTGTTGGTTGACACTGGAGCAACTAGAACCATTATACGACCAGAACTAATAAACTCCAAGGAGAAGCTTTCACCAACGAGACTGCGACTGCGGACCGCCACAGGTGAGAGCACCAACGTTCACGGTGAGACACAAATCCAATTGGGAATTGGCGCAGAAAAGTTCACGCATACGGTAATCGTAGCTGACATTGAAGAAGACGTGATTCTGGGAATGGACGTAATGAATGTACACGGATTCCAATTAGACTTTAGAAACAGAACCATTAAAGTGGGTTCCGAGGAGGTATTCCTGCATCCATATTAAGGCAGCGCGGTGTTGGCAGCCGTACAGGAAGATACCGTTCTACCTGCACGAAGCGAAACCATGATAGTAGCACTGCTACAGGGAATCATGGAGGAAGGTACACCGGTTATGATGGAACCAAGGAACCACGACGAGGAGGTTGGCAAAGGAGTACTAATTGGGAAAGGATTGGTCACGTCGGCGATGGAGATCCCTGTACGATTGATAAACGTGAACGATTACCCAATTACCATCAAGAAGGAAACGAAGATTGGATCCTGCGTACCAGTGACGTCTATAGTTCGTCAGACAACGACCACTGACAATTCTAATGCCAGATTCGAACAGATGTTATCAGTAGCTGGTCAATCTTTGGATCGAGCTGAAATAAAGAGAATGAGAGAATTTCTCTTGCAGTATCGAGACTTATTCGTACCAAAAGGAGGAAAGACTGGCAGAACATCAGCCGTCAAACACAAAATCGATACTGGTAATGCTAAGCCAATTAGATAATCAGCTCGAAGACTTCCACGAGCGAAGAGAGAGGAAGCTGAAAGAACAATTCGAGAGATGGCAGAAGAAAAAGTAATAGAACCATCTACTAGTCCATGGGTGTCTCCAGTAGTGCTCGTCAAGAAAAAGGATGGAACTACGAGATTCTGCGTGGATTATCGCCAGCTTAACAACGTGACGAAGAAAGACAGCTATCCTCTGCCTCGTATTGACGATACGCTAGACACCTTGGCCGGCAGCAAACTGTTTTCCACCTTGGACCTGAAGTCTGGTTATTAGCAAGTGGAAATGGACCCAGAAGACAAAGAGAAGACTGCTTTTACCACCGGATCTGGATTATGGCAATTCAACGACATGCCATTCGGGCTCTGTAATGCGCCTGCGACATTTGAAAGACTCATGGAAAATGTCTTGAGAGGGTTGTCTTGGAAGACATGCCTGGTCTATTTGGACGACATCGTAGTACTGGGGAAGACATTTGACGAACATCTGAAGAATTTGGAAGACGTATTCAAGCAACTCCAAACTGCCCAGCTTATGTTAAACCCGAAGAAATGTCAGCTGTTCCAAAACCGAGTCAACTATCTAGGTCATATAGTGAGCAATGAAGGAGTGGCGGTGGATCCAGAGAAAATCGCTTCCATTCAGCAATGGCCGCAACCAACCGACAAACATCAAATCAGGAGGTTCCTTGGACTTTGCACATATTATAGAAGATTTATCAGGAAGTTTGGAGACATTGCTAAGCCTCTAACTCGACTTACAGAAGAAGCAAGAGCTTTCCAATGGGACGAAGATTGTCAAACGGCTTTTGATACCTTGAAGAGGCATTTAACCACGGCGCGGATATTAGGATATCCTTTACCGGAGGGAGACTTTATTCTGGACACTGACGCAAGCAACGTAGGAATTGGTGGAGTGCTCTCACAGATCCAAGGAGGGCAAGAAAGAGTGCTGGGATATTTTAGTAAAGTCCTCTCCAAACCAGAACGAAACTACTGGCATACAACATCCCCGCCCGTATCAAGTACGCACGAGGGTTGGCAACCGTCTTTCGAAAGAAGTTCGGACAATTAGAAAAACTTGAAGACCAGATTCCAGCCCCTGGCAAGACACTGAAACTGAAACATAATTCGCGGTACGTCTTCTACGTGGTAACGAAAGATGAATTTAAAGATCGATCTGCCTACCGCGATGTGTGGGAAGCACTTCGTAACCTCCGAGACCATGTGTTAGAATCCAGCGTGAAGAAACTGGCTATGCCTAAGATAGCGAGTATCCAGTTGGATTGGCGAGTTATCAGGAACATGGTAGAGGTTATCTTTAGAGATACCGGTGTCCAGATATGAATTTGCAGCTACAACCCCCGTTATCAGTATCCGATGAAGAGGGTGCCCTGCTATTTCCATAAGATCGGAAAGTGTAGAAATGGGGCCAGTTGCCGATTCAAACATCCAGTTTTGGCTACACAAAAGTTCCAGGAGGAACTTCCATTTAAGGAGGGGGTAATGTTACGAATCAGCACACTGGTATAGTCCCTAAAACCGACTCTGTCTAAGCCAGGTATAGAAGTTAAAGTTTTGGCGGACACGCAGTTATAAAAAACTGTTTAAGAGTTCAGGACTATCTTATGTAAACAGACTTATCTAGAAATGGCGAGAAAAATTATTTGTGTGTGTAAGCCGCAGCCCAAAATTTACTAGTAAAAATGGCTTTAATATAAATAAGGACCAATCAGCGGAAGAGTTAGTTGATAAAAGTGATCTCGTGAAATGAATACACCGAAATAGCAAACAGTAAATATAAATTAAGTGTCCATATAAATTAGTTTAAGTGAATATACTGAGTATATATAAATTAAGTGTTAGTGATTAGTTTAGTGTTTTAAATAAATTAGTAAGTAGCCATACCGAGTGTTTGAAATTTATCCCACCCGTAATAAAAACTTTTAATAAATAAGAAAAACATTACAATAACAATAAAAAGGAAAATACCAATATCAATATAAAAGAAATTAAATTAAATAAAAAAGAGAATATAGAAAGGGAAATGGAATTAAGAATCAACACTTATATCAATTTTATCAAAGAAACAAACTACACTTGTAAATACAATTTGAATGTAAACAAATTAAACATTGAAATCTTGAAAAATCCTAGCCTTCTTGATCTGCTTTACGAAAAACATCAGTTTTATAGACAATACACGTCAGGACCAGAAACAAGAGAGAAAATGAATTTGAATATTTATAATCATGTGAAATATAAAAATAAATTTGGTAAAATAAAACTGAAAAGACTATTGCGAAACCAATTATGTAGAAAGCATATTCGTTTTAAAATACACAATAATATACTCAAACCAGGAAGTAGATTGTATAGAAAACATGTAAAATGGAAAAAAGAGCATGATACAGGATACCTAAAATTAGATGACAATACTAATAGTATAATTACAAGAAATAATAACTTTATCAGCATAGGAAGCATGAAGTCAAAAGAAAGTAATTTATTATGGTAACCATATATTGAAATAAATATTCAAGGTTTACCAATAGGAGCACTAATCGATACTGCAGCTCAAATATCAGTAATAAAAGTGAAGGTAATTTTAGACAATTTTAGCAATTTTAATGAACATATAATACCAATTAAAAGGATTACTATTATAGCTGCAAACAATAAGAATTTAGCCGAAATTGGAAAAATGTATTGTGGTACCTTATTAGTTAAAAATAGAGAGGTACAGGTTGATCTTTTGATAATGGCAGACATGGATCAAGATATGATTCTAGGGATAGATTTTTTGCGTCAAAATAAGAGTATAATAGATTTGCATCATAAAGTTATACAATTAAATAATGATAATTTGAAGATAAATGCTAGTTTGGATGCAGAACAAAATAAATATGTAATTCCAATGCATGTAATGAAGGTGGAAGAAGGAAGAGAATGGATAACAAGAGTAAAATGTATGCTGGAATATAAAGAGAATATTTCAGAAATAATGAATAATAATAGGCAACTTTTTGACGATTCACCGAGAAAAGCAAATCATTATGAACACAAAATAGAAATATATACAGAAAAACCATTTATTTATAGGGGTTATCCTATAACTCAAGCATATAAGGAACAGGTTAAAGAAGAATAAGGAGAAATGGAAAGAGATGGGATTATTCAAAAATCAAACACACATTACATTAGTCCGTTAATAATTGTCAAGAAGGCTGATAATTCTATTCGTCTATGCTTGGATGCAAGAAGAATAAATGAGATTTCTAAACTACAATATGAGGCACCACTGCATGTAAATATTCTCTTGACAAAAATAGGAAAATCAACAATATTCACCAAATTAGATCTTAAGAATTCATTCTGGTTAATTCCATTAAGTCCAGAATCTAGAAAATATACTGGTTTTCAAGTGGATGGGCAGGTATATGAATTTTTAACAGTACCATTTGGACTACAATCAAGTTCTTCAGCACTAGTACGAGCTTTGAGGGAGGTACTTGAGCCATATCAAGAATTTTGCATTTCATACATTGATGATATCCTTATCCTTAGTAATAGCCCACAGGAACATCCAAAACATATAGAAAAAATTGTATATATTTTAAACAAATTTGGACTGAAGTTAAATATTGATAAGTGTGTATTTTATCAAAGCGAGGTACAGTATCTGGGTTTTAAAATAACGAATAATGGAATACCGATAGATGAGAAAAGATTAGAACACATACAAGAATTTCCTTAGCCTAAAAATTTAAAAACACTTTCTTGGGATGATCAATTACTATTCTAAATTTGTACCTAATTTGGCAGAAAAAGAAAGGCCATTGATGGAATTGTTAAGAAAGAATGAAAAGTGGATATGGGATGAACGTAGAATTAACGCGTTTATCAAATTAAAACTGAATTTTGTAAAAACATTTCGGTATATGTTCCAAATTTTAAAGAACCATTTTTATCACGTACAGATGCATCTGAATATTCAATAGGAGGAGAATTGGTGCAAATGCAAGGGAAAGAAGAAGTACCAATATGCTTTGTGTCAAGAATGTTAAGAGGACCTGAAGTGAGATATAGTGTGGGAGAGAAAGAAATGTTGGCTATTGTATACTGTTGTCAAAAATTGGGATATTGGCTTAGAGGAAATAAATTTACAATCGAGACAGATCATAAAGCTTTATCATTTATGAAGATAACAAAATATGGAAACAGCAGAATATATCGGTGGAATTTGCTACTTCAAGAATATGATTTTGAAATAAAATATCGGCCTGGGTGTATTAACTTCACAGCAGATTTTCTAAGTAGAAAAGATACTGAGAAAACTAAAAAAACGACAGAAATATTGATAGCCCATAAGATAAACACGGTATTAATGGGTTTAAATCAATTTAAACATGAAACAGGGGTTTATTCAAAAAGAACGATTATTGAAAGTCAAGAAAATCTAGGAGAAGTAAAGAATAAGGTACAAGAAAAGATGTGTTATCGCGGAATCAAATTAGTAGAGGGATATTTAAAGTCATTAAAAATCAAGAATTGTATGTGTTAGATGAAAAAACGGCTGAGCGAGTTTTAAAAGAAATTCACCAAGATTATAGATATGTTGGTGTTCGGAAAACGTGTATGATTTTCAGAGAAAATTATTTTTCTATGCATGATTTATCGAGTACCAAAAGTATATGTCAGAATTGTCAAGTCTGTATGAGAACAAAATACAGAAACTATCATAATTTACATACGGTACACAGTATCAGTGTTAACGAACCTTTAGAATTAATCACGATAGATTATCTTAGCAATCTCATAATGAGTTATCATGGAAATGAGAACATTTTAGTAATATATGATTTATTTTCAAAATATGTCAAGCTGTATCCAACAGTAAAATGTAACCGAAAAGAAACAATACGATGTTTAGAAACGTATATCAATGAATATGGCAAGCCAAAGAAAATACTAACGGATAATGCAACTTATTTCACGAATGAACAATTTAAAAGACACTTTGCACGACAAGGTATACAAATTATACATACATCTATAAGAAGAACAAATGCGAATCCAACGGAGAGACAGGTAGAAGAATGTATCAAGTTTTTGAGATCAGAATGTATAAACAACCATAAAGAATGGGATGAAAAATTAGGAAATATAGAAAAATATATTAATCACACACCGAGACTAGTGACAAATGTAGCACCAGTCACTTTAATGGAAAAAATACAACCAGAGAGACCCTGGAATATAGATAATATAAATATAGAAAATTTACAGGAGAAGGCAAAAAGAAACATCATGAAATATAATGAAAAATATGAGAAGGAAAACAAGAAGATAAAAAAACAAATTAAATTTAATATTGGAGACAAGGTATTATTAAAGAGACATAGGGTGAGCAACAAAAGGAATGAAACATGTGCTAAATTGCAAGAACCCTATATTGGACCATTCATTATAAAAAGGTTATTAGGAAATAACGTATAAGAACTACTGGAACCAGAAACACAAAAGAACGTAGAGAAATATCATATACAACTCCTGTATAAATACTATGAAGAAAACGAAAATGCGACAAAAACATTAAAAAAGGATGATCAACACAATTAATTATAACACTGAACAAAGATGTTCATTGTTCTGGGGGGAGAATGTCACATACAGGTTGTCCCACCATTGTAGTGACATGTGTTGATCACATATTTATTATTTAATTATTTGAAAGAAAGTGGTATTTTGAGAAACATTATTTTGAGTGTACCGAGGAATTTATTAGTGTAGGAATTACAAAAAGCTGTGAAACGGGTGTTAATGTCTGAAAAGGTATACGGAAGTAGGAAATAAGAAGTGTCTTAATTGAGAATTGTTATGATTAGAAAGGAAAATGATATGTTCAATGCGGTTGTATTGATGGTAGTTGATCTATTAATTTCCATCGAATAAAATCTGAGTTTGACAATACATGACATTGATTAAAATAAAAATAAAAATTTATCTGAACAAGCCTTTAAGGAAACTAAGAAAGGAAGTGAGGAGAGAGGTTGTTGAAACGGGAGACTATTGACTTGATATTTTGGTGACGGAAGTTTTTATCCCGAAAAGACGAAAAATAACTAAAAAAATTATATTAGAGACGATTCAGGGATTGAAAATTAAAATAACATAGTCAATACGAGGAATAGAACAAATATAATTGAAAATAAAAACAGTATATGGAAAACAGAGATTAAAATATTACGGAATGATGCAAGACTGGGAAAATAGTACGTGAGATTATTTTAACACAGATAGTAGACATAAATAAAACATATTTAGAAGATTGTGAGCAAAATAAATAATTTGAGTCGGTAACTAATAATTTGAAGAAGAACATTATATTGAGAACAGAAATAAATATTTTGGAAAGAATCAACATGGTAAAGAAATACATGAACCCAATATAAGACAGCGGAACCACATAAATAAATATATACAGACGAGTTTGCGAAAAAAGAACATTAAGTTAAAAGGTCGGTTAAATTTTATAGTAGTTAGTTTTTTTTTAAGTTGTGTAATTATTAAATTAGGTTATTTCGTTGATAATTTGAGAAAGTTCTATTTGATTTGATTGAAAATTTTGGAAGTCGTAAATTATTGATCTTATTTTGTTAATTATTGGATCATTGGATATAGAAATTTTGTTTAGTTGATTGTAATTTTAATAGATTTTCTTTATAAGGTAAGCTTAGTATTGAAATTCATCCAGAACAAAGATCTTTGTTTGAGGAATTCAAACGAAGCAGTCCTGTATGAAGAAAAGTAAGAGAGTGAAAACCGAAAACGGGACAAAATCAAAAAGCTTCATCAACGTTACAAACTTATTCAGATAAATTTAAAAAGCAGGCAGGATACTGAAACGATTGAACTAAAATTAGACTCATTAGAAGAAGTGGCCTCTAGATTATTTTATATAGCCGTTTGCAAGTGTGAGTTTCAAACATGTAAGTGTGAAAAATAAAAAAATTACCCCAAAGAGAACAAACCTTTCATGCTGACCAAACAACTAAGAGAGTAATGGCTAACACATAAAAGTTGCCACGAAAATTGCAAAGACTATGAACAGAAAAAATTGTTCCTTCGAAAAAGAAGACCCAAAACCTAGTTGCAGTTACTCAGATGTGCCGGAGAAAATTCTAAAATTTAGTACTAGTGGTGAAGACAATGAAGAGGAGGAAGTTGAATCTGATAGCAGTATTGTTAAATCTCTACGTAAGTTCACTTAATCTTTATTTAAAAAAATTATAGTGATTCTATTGTTTAGGTGAAACAAAATCAAAGACGACAACCACCTCAAATTCAAGATTGGAATCGGTAGCATCTGCCCTTAGCCAAAAAGAGGAATACGATCTTCTTGATAAAAGCTTAGATCGAGGTTCTGATGATGTCTTAGGTAATTTTAATTTATACTTTTTTTAAAACTGCAAAAACATGAAAACCAATTTCTTCTTTTTAGACAAAACATATCCAGAAAACAAAATTTTATCACAAATGAGGGTTACATTGCCATCTGTGGCACTTGCCTGTGACAGAACCGGGGTGTCAGATCGTGCAGCAGCTATAATAGTTAATGCTGTTTTAGAAGACACGGGTTATCAAAAGCAAATGCCGCAATGACAATAGATAGAATGAAAAACCTGCTATTATAGGATTATTCTTTGACGGCAGAAAGGACCAAACACTAATTTATGAAACTACTACAAAATAACGCCGGCGTATTTACTCTTGTAAATGAACCGGGTTCCCAATATATGGGACACGTCATTCCAGAAAGTGGTTCAGCATCAAATATAAAAGCACCAATTCTACTTTTTTTACAACAAAATTTTAATTTAAACGGCTTAATTTCTGTTGGATCAGACGGAACGGCAGTAAATACTGAAGCAAAAAACGGGGTAATTCGTTTGTTAGAGAAAGAACTTAATCGTCCCCTACAATGGCTTATTTCATTTTAATGAGCTTCCCCTGCGACATCTAATTTAAGAAATTGTTGGCGAAACTTCAGGTCCCCGCGGACACAAAGGTCCAATTGGGCAAAAACTAGAATCCTGCGAAAATCTTCCAGTAGATAATTTTAAAAGAATAGAATCAGATCTACCACAGCTGGATGGCAACGGATCTGATTTAAGTACAGATCAGCAGTATTTGTTAGACATAGTGCAATCGGTTGAAACTGGAAATGTATATACTTCTTTGGCCTCAAGAAATCCAGGTCACATTCTAGATGGCTTACAACAGCTAACCGAGTTATGATGCTTTACGTAGCAACTAAAGTTCCAGATGAATCTTTGCCTGTTGACAACTTACATATCCAAAGTCTATGCCCCATTTTGGTTTAGAGTGAAACTTCAGCCATCATGTTGTGGCGGATCAAGACACTTATTCCAGTTAATCCAATCATGTAGCATACTACCTGAAAAGTTTCTAAAAATTATTTATCCCGTTATCCAACGTAATGCATTTTTCGCTCATCCGGAAAACATATTGTTGTCAATGCTTACGGATGAAGATCCGCTATACAAGGAACTTGCAATACGACGTATTCTAAAGGCGAGGAGTAGAGGTAGACAAACGATACGGGAATTTAATGTCCCTGCGATACGTTTTGATGCCAAGCATTAATCGTAGATGATTTCTTGGATCGAAGTAAGTACTACTGAACTACCAATGACAATTAATATGGATATGAACCTCGATTTAATATCTCATATAAGTCCTTCTGATTCTCCATTATTACCTTGTACTACTCAAGCAGTAGAACGTTGCGTGTGGTCAGAGTAATCGGGATGGGTTTATTAAAAACAGGGTTCAGTTAAGACAAATGTTGCTATGTTTTGAAAAAAAATCTGACTTCTTTAAAAATAGAAATGAGTATAGTAATGGTAATTAGTTTAGTTACCTACAAGTTTTAGAGCTATTGTTATGTTTTTTATTATTCCGAACTTAAGGTTAATGAAATTATAATTTAACTAAAACTTGTATTTTTGTTCCATTTTGCCATATTTAAGGGAATTTGAGGAACCTTGAAATGTTAACATTTCAATTTGAGATTTGGTAGGTTATTTTCTACAACCTTAAGCAGCACAATAATATGTATGCCATGACCATCTTACAAAAATTAAAAACAATAATAAAAATTAGTTCAGAGGCTCAAAGTTCATATATTATCAAATATGACATCCCTTTGAGGAACCTCAAGATATGAAGTCACTAGGTTTGTTTTTTCGTATACTTGACTTTGATAGTAAGCATATTTTTTCAACTATGACACAACGCTATTCAACTTTGTTGTTTTTTCGTTAATTTTCGTTCCACCCTAATGAGGATATCAGAGGACAAACTAGAGTTATTATTAAGCAAAAATAGGTGGAAGTGTGAGGTCCTCACTTCGCTGCGCGAACGATAAAGTGAGAACGCATTCGGAGGGAAAAGGATACCCTAGGCGATTAACAATTTCTGCCGATATTGGTAGAATCCAGTGCACAATTAATATAGAAATTGTTTACCTATAAAATTAAGGCGATAAAAACTAGGAAATTTCTTTGCGTTGTGTATTTATTTATATTATTTTCAAAAAAATATGTAATAAAACGTAACAAGAATATTGAAATATATTGAAAAAGGAAATGAACAGGTATACTTGTTAGTACGGATGAATTTCACTATTCCACGATGATATTTAATAGTAAAATTTATTTGTACCAATGAAAGTATACCTCACGTTCATATTATTCCTGATACATCAGGCTCTGAATCTGAGAAGGTTTCATCAGTTCGTGGGCGTGTCCATTTTCAAACTTTCAGCTATTTTTGCTAACCTGTACCGATATAATACAAGAGGCGGATAAGATGGCAGTGGGCCGGTCACCTGGCTAGACTGGATAAAGATAGATGGGCACATAAAATAACAGTTTGGAATGCCTAGAAATACCAAACGAAGCATAGGACGCCCACAGAAGAGATAGGTAGACGACATTAAGAAGGTAGCAGGCAAGAACTGGTTAAGTTCAGCTAGCAACAGGGAGACATGGAAACAAATGAGAGAGACCTATATCCATGAGTGGACAACTATGAGTTGAGGAAGAAGAAGAAGGGAGTACATAACCACCAAATGTTTTGTTGAAAACATCTATTGGAGGGGGGCAATTCAACTGACCTCAAAAAATATCCTTTCATGAACTTCGGTGGTGTCCCGCACATTTGAACATCATCATCATGTATAAGTAGGTATTAAACCTCAATACGTAGTGAATCTCCGACTTTTGTCACAACAATAAACAAAAGTGATTGTCAGAATCCAGTATATAAGCAATAAGTTGGTATTCAAAATTTTTCATACATTTATAAAAAATTCCTCAATTTATGATAATTTTGATCGCGATATTAGGAAAATAGTATATCGGACTACAATGCTTGTTGTATTGCTTTCACTATTATTTATTCATAAAAATACGGATATAAAATACTTTAACACCAACCCTATATGCATAGTCATCTCACCTACTTCCTATTCACATTAGAGATCTTGTTGATATTTCATACAATTAACCGTCAATTGCGAAGTTCCTTCCTGATTCCAAGATAAATACCATCAACTAATTGCGTGATGTTAAAAAAAACTTGATTCAATCGTACCCTGCCCTGAAATGTTTCTATATACTGGTGGCTAAACTAACGAACTGAGGGTCGATAGAACACAGCTGCCCATATTTCAATATAAAAGAAAGTTTTTGATCCATTCATATAGGATTTCTATTGAAATTGTTCAGGAGGAATGCGTACATTTTATATAGAAGGCGTAGGTTGAAGGAGAGTTTTAGGTATAATTTTAGTTAAAAAAATTGAAGATAGGAATTTTAGAAAGTGAATTTTTATTTATGTGGATTCATGAATCATAACGACTATGGTCAGTTTTTAATTTAGGTTGGGCATTAAGAAACCTGAATCACATCACCTGAAATTACTAAAAAGTTTCTAGATTGGGATAAAATGCTATAATAAAAGTAGGTATACGGTTTAGAAAGAACGAACAACAAACTAAATATATAGTGGTTACCGAGCATATGCATTTTATGGAAAACGAAGAAAACAATACAATGAATTGTAAAACTGAATCTATAAATAATTCCAAATTCGGCGACTAGTTGTAAGAAGGTTAATAACAGTTGTCAACTTTGATGTCACATGAATAAAATTTAAAATCTCACAAAGGTTTTGTATTTTCAAATGATAAATAAATTTTCAAAAAATGGTAAAATCCGAGTCGTTTCTGATCAAATTTAAATAATTGAGAAAGGAGGCACCACGATAGACGAAAATGAAAGTATTGAGAAAGCAGAAGATATGTATGCTCCTCCAAATGAAGATCAGTTGAATAAAAAATGTGTTTTGAATTAACATATTTAACTATGAAGTATCGAAAATTGTTCCATTGTGTGCAAAAATAATTATTGTTATCTGTTATAAAAATATTATACACTTTCAAATTTTCCTTGTTGACGCCACTGAAAGTTTTTATGTATTAGTTATTCAGTTCCATTTTGTTTAGGGATTATATTCCATATTGGCATAAAAATGAAGCGATTTGCGAGTTTACGTTTGTCATAAAAACCATGAACATGGTATTGATTCAGAGGTGAATAGATTCTTTTTCGTACGAGTAAGACTTATATTAATTATAAAGCTTAATCGATTAATCTTAATATTACTTAATTTTGCTGGCAAAAGTTAACGAATGAACAGCTATATTTCATATTTTATCGCTTATATTTGCACAAGTGGTTTGTATTTTATCGGGTAAATTTGGGTTGTTTAATGAGAAACTGTTTCCTAGCAATTTGACGAGAATAACTGTCAACTATTAAAAACACGACACCGAAGGTGGAGTGTTTTTAGGTTGACAGTTATTCGAGTCAAATTGCTGAAGGAAACAGTTTAGAATTTGAACAACACAAATTTACCCAATATTATTATGAACTTTATTCATGGAAATACAAATACAATATATAATAATATAATATAAATGAATGCATGCATTACAGGTGATGAATAAAGAAATAATCGATAAGTGATCAATCACTTGTTTCGATATTTGCGAAATATTAATATAAAAATAATTTCATGTATATGAACATGCTTAGAATATATAAAAATACACATGGAAACAAAAATGTTATCACAATTATACATTATGCAATATTAAAATTATTGAGCCAAAATAAAAATAGATATATACATATATATATATATATATATATATATATATATATATAAATATATATATATATATATATATATATAAATATACATACACACATATATATGCATATATACACATATACATACATACACACATATAAACATGCAAAAGCACATTCTAAAACATATAAAATGCGGATTAAAATGTTAATCACAATATAAAATATTAAAACTAAGACAAATAGCATTAAAAATTGATACAGTAAAAATATGAAACCAGATCAGAGTAAAATCAAGAAACGAGTCAGATGATGAAGAGCGGATCATCTATATTAATGCAGTATGTATGTTGATTATGGTCTCGATTCTATCAGATCGATTATTAATTTTTAATTTAATTAATTAATTATTATATCAATACAAACCTCGAGTGTAATTCGGCAGGACAATTTAATGAATGAGAAATTTGGAATATTTACTTTGTAGCATTTTAGCGGTGGTGTTCCAAATTGTTTTAACTACCGCTTCTTTGTAGTCTTCTCCGTTACTTTTTCGCATATTAAATGCCCTATCTTGCAATATTACATTCAATTTCTCGATGGAAGTATCTGGCTTAAATGCGTATTTTTTTGCATCGCAAAACGTAGAAAATTGTCGCCAGATTGATGATTGCGTCGCAACTGTATCAGTAGGCACACAGGTATAAACAATTTGACTAATTTCGACGTTCGTAGACACACCGAATCGACTCATTGTTGGTTCTTGATAATTCAATAAGTTGTTGACAAACATGCCAAACTATTTATTCTGGTAACCAACACCGCGATAATTGATGAACAAATGAAGAAGTGAAAAAACCACTAGTGTATTTGTCGCTGTAAAAGTTGAAGCTAACTTTTGCCGCTGTCAAAGTGACAATTGCACTGTGGCATATGCGATTTTTTATACATGAGTTAAATTGTCAAAAAAAATTATCATGCTTTTTGAGCTTAATATATTAACTATCCTTTTTTTTCCATTTAACAAAAAAAATACCAACTTATAGGAAGAAAATAACTGTACCTAGCTATAAACTAGTTGACCTCCAATCAACAAAAAAATACATTAGCCAAAAAAAATATGGTCGAAATTACTAGAATATTCAACTCTTTACAAAAAAAACTGAAATATGTCTTACCAATTTGTCAGATCGGGCCCTGTTATCACCCTAGATATGGTAATTAAGGCCTACTTAAATTATGTTTTCCCTCTCACGTGTTTTTGTATGCATTATAAAAAAATCACTTCATCAGATGAGGGGACAAATTCTCTAGTCATAATTAGGAACAATCTAGTTAATGAAACTATAGAAGCATTCTAACTTACAATTAACATCTGACTGGAATTACACCGTGAAAAAAACACCTATCGCGTTTAAATCTCTGTTCCCAAAAAATTGGTATTCCCACGGGTCTAAAATCTCCAATAACTCGAAAAAATCTTCAGCGGTACCCGGGAAATATGTTTCACACGTCGGTCATCCCTTAATATATGGTGAAATATTTAATTATTTCATCCGAACATATGATAAAAAATTTCAACGGCTTACACCATCTAATACCCAATGAACAATGGAATGTCCACAAACTAAAAAACCTCGTGTTCAATCCAGCCAGCCAATCAGAATACACTCGAGATGTCAGAACGTTCATTAAGCAATAATGTTGCAATAGTTATTCGTCACAGATCAACATACGCATAGACGCGTTACAAACATATGTATCAGGGGTAGTGCGTTCGAAGTAACACCACGGGGACAAAATAAATACTTTGACGTTTGTTTATAGTTGCACGAAATGATAAATAATTTCCGAAAATAGATGACACTGGATTTCCTAATATATATTCAAAGTCAAAATAATGTTAAATTGAAGTTTTATATTTTAAAGTTTCTTTAACTAAATTTGCACAACGATAAAATTGAAACGTATCAAGACAAATTTTAGAAAAGAACTGGGAATTGAACCGGGATGGTCACCAAATCTTTGTTGATTTCCAGCAAGCATATGACTATAAAAAGAAGCAGGTTGTGGGTGGCAATGCTAGTAATGGGCATCCCAAAGAAATTGGTGGAGCTAACACAAATGTGTGTGGTAAACTCATATGCACATGTGAGGATAGGAAGCAGAACATAAACTCCATTTAGGGTAACATCAGGACTCAGACAAGGAGATCCCTCTCACCGTTGCTATTCAGATTGGCCTTGGAGTATGCGGTTGGTAAAATAACATCGGAACTAACTGAAGGTTTTGCTAAGCAGGGTTCAAAACTATTGTTGGCTTTTGCTGATGATATAGATATGGTGCCCCATTCAACAGGAGGTATGAGAAAAGTGTTCTCCCAGGAGGAAGCAGGTAACCTGAGTCTACGAGTAAATGAAGAAAAAACTAAATACATGGTAGTAATCAAGAACCAAAGACCTAGAATCAGACAGAATATATCCATTAATGAGTATAACTTTGAAGTGGTTAAGGAGTTTAAGTACGTAGGAGCGATAACTACAGATGATAATCGAGTAGAAAGAGATGTCTCAGCAAGAATAATGGCGGGAAATAGGGCGCTATATTCTCTTACAACACTCTTGATATCTAAACTGTTAAGAAGACAATCCAAATTAACAATATACTAGTCAATTATTCGCCCGGTGGTTACATATGACAGCGAAACCTGGACCCTTAGTCAACGGGAAATAAATAAGCTTCTTGTCTTTGAAAGGAAGGTTCTTAGAATGATATTTGGACCGCAACAAGATGAGGCAACAGGACACTGGAGAAGGCGCCACAACGCTGAGTTGTCAGCGCTGTATACCAGTGAGAACATAGTCAGACACATAAAGGCTAATAGAATAAGATGGGCAGGGCATGTATTGAGATCAGAAGACCACGGATTGGTATAAACAGTATTCCTTGAGAGACCAGATAGGAGAAGATCAATAGGCAGACACCCAGGAAAAGATGGAAAGATGCTGTCGCAGCAAATGTGTCTAGAATGGGAGTCCAACAGTGGGAAATGGAAGCAAAAGATCGAGGAAGATGGAGTGCGATAGAGGATGCAGCTAAGACTCACCCAGAGTTGTAGGGTCAGGAGAAGAAGAAAGATAAGCTTAACCGACCGGCCGGCGTTCTAGTGTGTATTGACCTGGAACTAAGGCTAAACAGTCCCGACTCCTGCCAACGTTCTGGTATGTATTGAGCCTGGAACTAAGGGTAAACAGTCCTGACTATTGCCAACGTTCTGGTGTGTATTGAACCCGGAACTAAGTATAACTGTCCTCATTCATGATTTCAGGTTCATCATGGAAACTGCATTACCTTGGAATACATTACCAGAAGCAGTATAATTTGTAATACTCTGGTGACATCGTTGCAAAAATTTGTGCTTAATCTTGAGTTGTTATAAAGCATAATCTAAGTTTTGAATCACTTTTATGTATAAACTGCCATTTTTATTAAACCGGCATTATCAATTGTTAAGTTTTTGTGATTCATTTTTGGAATCAGCCAACAAAGAGAATCCGCAAATTGAAAAAAGGGGGTGTGTCATTTAAAAAACTATTGCTGACGCAATCACTCAAAGGTTATTCACCCTGTATCATAATTTACTGTTTTTTAGCTAAAAATGAATTTGTGCGTTACTTTATGAACACACTGTATAATGAGAAATTTCTACGACTACTTTGGATTAAATGAATAAAATAAGATTAATTAGTAAGGACAGGAAGGAAACCTTCCAAAAATATTCTCGTGTTACAAATACTAAAAATTCTAAATTATATTACCGAAGTTCATTGATTTCAAAATTTACTTTGTCTAGGCAGACGTAGGCGTGATGAAGTAGAATGGTTGCAGAATGTTAATTAGGAAACAGATAGGTATCAAGTTATATTTAATGAAAGAAAAGAAAAGAAGTGTAAATAAAACATTAACTAGTATCATTAGGAGTAATATAAAAATGTGTACCACTGGAAGACTGTTAGATATTCTACTCATTCATAATAATTACTAGAAACTAGAAACAAGATATTAAAAAGCAAAAAAAGTCTGCAATCATATTATAGATTTTTTAGTGAGTCCCATCCTGTATGTAAACATTACAGCAAGTGTTCATGCACTATGACATGAGGAAGTAACCAGATTTCCGCTATTACATTGGTGATTAATTTTATTTACCCTCCAACACCTGCTTTTGAATACAAATTTAGTGAATTCTGCACAAGACAATCTATTAACAAGTTTTATGTTTTCTACTTATCACTACAACCGCTTAAATTTGTACCGTTTTTTATTACAAATAACTGAATGGATTGTAAATTATGTTGTTACTAAATTGTTTTATTTAGCTTGATTCTGTTTGTACAATTACAAGTTAATTTAGTAATTGAAATTAAACTAAATGCTGTTGTCCGATTCATCTGAAATTTGGTACACATCTTTGGCTCCGATGACAATACAATTTCCACAAAATTTTCCTTCTATCGGGCTCGTGGTCAGAAGCATATGGTGTTCACAAAATCAATCATCCTAACTTTCGATATTTTTCAGTGAGGATTCCGGTAAGGGATTAAGGGGTAAGTGCGACCCAATTTGGCACACAACATAACAGTGCAGAAGGCTGGTAAGAAAGTTAATTAAAGCTGAAGCAATTTCGCTAACTTCTCTTCCAGCCTTGTTAGGCTTATCCACGCCTTTTCGGTGGTATTTGATAATGTCCGAGCCACTACGCAGCCAAGGGCACTACCATTGTCAATGGGGGGAGATGATCCGCCGGATGATTCCAACGGTTCCAAGTATTACGGCCTTTTGCATCCACATTACGGTGTTTTTAGGTAAGTTTAGTTCTTTTATGTGTCGTACTGTTTTTGTATGGACAAGGCCGTTTGCGCTTATAATTGAAGAGACTATTGTCACCTTCTCCAAGTTCCAAATCAATTTCATCTCTTGTGCAAGCGCTCCATATTTAGTTATTTTTTCGGCATATGCTTCAGACATATTGTAGTCCTGCGGCACTGCGAAGACAATTATGATGACTGTGTTATCACTTTTATCCCAAATCACCATGTCCGGCCAGTTGTGCTCCACAGGTCTGTCTGTAAGAACTGTGAAATCCCAGTAAATTTTCACGGTGTTGTTTTGAAATTCGTATTGCGACACATATTTGTGGTGTGCGGTAAAATGATTCAACAGACCTCTTCGCAGACATATTAATTGGTGAACGACTTTGCCCATATTGTTGTGTCGTTCCAGGTATCTGGTAGCAGCAATTGTTGTGCAGCCAGATGACAAATGCTGAATGGTCACTTCGCTAGTGTTACACAGTCTACATTTGGTGGTCTCAACTTGTTGTTTTAATATGTGTTTGGAGTACGTTCGGGTTCTAATGACTTGATCCTGTATCGCCAACATTGTTCCTTCGGTTTCCGGGAAGAGGTATCCTGCCGCTAGGTAAGTATTAGATGCTTTCATATCTACTTCTGTTTGATGTAGAGAAGTGTAAAACCTTCCGTGTAGCGCTTTTCCTTGCCAACTTACTTTCATTTGTTCTAATTGGTTCTCTGTTTCAGGAGGCGCAGGATTAGCAAGGTTAAGGGCTGTGATTTTTTTGTCCCATACCGCCACTCTTTTATTAACTGGTGAGTTTGTATTTCGGAAGTATTTTATTAATTTTTCCCTTTCTTGCAGCATGCCATGTTTGGTCATTAGGGTCCTGATTTCCCTGTCTAACCTCTCTAGATCTGTTTTGGACCAGGTGAGTATTCCAGAAGTTTAGGTTATTGTTGGTATGACCCATATATATCAATTGCTGCCACCTAGTTTCTGGCATTAAGCTGGGATTTTGATATCTTGCTTGTTCTCCTCATAAGCTCTTCTTCGGCTTTCTCTCTGTTTTCTTTATGGCGAATTTCGTAGCTCTGCTGAATTCCAAGGTACCTCTAAGTGTTTTCTGCTCCCAGCTCCCTAATTCGACTGCATCTGCCAGAGTGATATCCTCGTTTTCAGTGAGTTTTCCTCTCTTAATGTGGATAGTAGCACACTTCTCAAGCCCGAACTTCATTTGGATGCTCTCACTGAAGTATATATATATATATATATATATATATATATATAAGATTCTTATATCATCGTAATTAAATTTATGATTTAGTTTTTGTTGGTGCTTTGTCAACGCGGTAACATCAGTTTTTGAGTAACAATGGGCTTGCATTCTTTTATGTAAATATTGTTTGGTTTGCCCGATATATACACCATTAGAATCCTCACATGTTATTTCATATACAGTATGTGTTTGTTTATTTTTGGGAATTTTGGGTTTTAATTTATTGAAGAGGCTATTGTTTGTATTTTCTAATTTATGAGCAACTACTATGTTGTGTTTTTTAAGGTATTATTAATTATTTCCGATAGTGAATGTGTGTATGGTAAAGGTATGTATTTCGCTGTGGTATCAGAATTATTATTTTTATTATTATAAATTGTGTGAATTCTCTTTTTTATTAGCTTCTCATAAAATGATTGTGGATAGTTATTTTCCTCTAAAATTTCTCTTACTTTTCTCAAGTTATCTTTTCGATATTTAAGAGCAGCTTTTGATACGGTAAATAGGGATGAAGTCTGGAGTTACTTAGAGGAAATACATATTCCAGGAAAATTAAAAGCAGTCATTAAATCCACCTACAACATTGTAAAAGCGCAGGTACAGATAGCGGGAAAGAGATCGGAGGAATTTGAGCTAAGGAAATGAATAAAACAGGGAGATAGTCTGAGTCCGCTCCTTTTCATAATTATAATGAACAAGATAGTCAAAAGAATAAGGGAAAGGGGAGCCAATCTAGATACAATTATAGGGTTTGGGAACCTACAACCGATAAAAGTATGCAGACGACGTGGTCCTTATATGAAATTCAAAAAAAAATGCAAAGTTGATTAACATATGGACAGAGGAAATAGGAAAAGTAAAAATGGGAATAAACATAGAAAAAACAAAAGTAATGATAATGAACGAGAAACAAACCATGGATCCAGATACGAATCAAATAAAATGCAAGAGAAGTGATTACAAATGACGGAAAGATGGATGCGGAAATAGCAAATAGGGGAAACAAAGCAAGTAAAAGATATTATGCACTACAAAAAACAATACTAGGACATAAAGAAATAGAAGAATAGCAAAAGAGAAAATTCACAATACTATAACAATCCCAATAATAACACAAGCTAGCCAAAAATTGGATAATAAAAAAGAAACAGGAAGCAGGGATAAACGCAATGGAAATGAAACATATTAGGAAAATAGCAGGCAAGACTAAATAGAACAGAATGAAAAGTGAAGAAATACGACAGAGTATTGGCCTAGAACCAATAATAGCAAAGGTGAAAAAGAAACAAATGAATTGGTTTGGTCACGTAGTGAGAATGACCAATCCAGACTGGTAAAAAGAATAATGGAGGTGGGGAAGTACACAAAAAGAAGAAAGGAAAAACCAAGAGGGAAGTGGCTGGATCAAGTTGAATAATGTGGAAGGAAAAAAGGAAAATCCATAAGGGAGAGAAAAGAAATAGCAGGGAATGGAAGAGAATGGAAAAAATGGATAAATGAAAAACCGGAATCACACTCCGACACCTCAAAGGGTACGGGGAGCGGAAAAGAAGATGAAGTTTGAACTGATGACCTCTAATGCGACTATCCCGATTTAGATTAAACATGTTGTCTAAATTTCCGAAATTTCACTTTAGAATCTTGAATGTGGTTATTAGGTCTCCACGATGTCGGCGAAGTTCGAAGGAAGCTAAGTTGGTCATAGACAGCCTTTCTGTATAGGAGGGTCTTCTTGGAAACAAAAAGGAATCCGTGTAGCTTTTCTTTGAGTGTTTGGAGTTTTGTCCCTAGCAAGGTCTGTATAGCATGTTGGCCCAGCGTATTATAGAATGGGTCTCACATAAGATGTGTACAAACTGCAAAACGATTGAAATGAAACTTTTGGAAAGCACCTCCGAATAAGATACAGTCTAGTGTTGCCCGTTTACACATAGATGTAATATGATCAGATCAGGTCAGTCGATTGCTTACAATTACTCCTAGATCGTTGTGAGAAATTACCGAATTGAACGGTTGTACGCTGATAAAGTACGGCACAACAGGGTTGTTTTTACCGATTCGAAGCACCACGCAGTTATCAGTATTCAAGAGT
Source organism: Galeruca laticollis (assembly GCA_963921935.1). Classification (NCBI taxonomy): domain Eukaryota; kingdom Metazoa; phylum Arthropoda; class Insecta; order Coleoptera; family Chrysomelidae; genus Galeruca; species Galeruca laticollis. The sequence continues at coordinate 201,948,350 of OY998175.1, read as the reverse complement.
AATGACCAATCTGAGCACCACATTGAGATAGAGTCCAAATCTTCCTAGAGAATTCGCTGGTTGCTGATTGGATTAGCATTTTTGTGCCATCAGCACAGAAAGATATTTTGCTTGAGACGTAGTAAATAAGATCCCTGATATGAACGGTGAAAAGCAAAGGGCCAAATACTGAGCCCTGTGGTATTCCACTCTCCACTAGTCTATCTTGAGAAAGAATTTTGCCGAATCTCATACTATAGTGTCGATCGGTCAGGAAATTCTCAATCCAAAGGAACAGAGTGCCTTGGATGCCGAAGTGAGTTTATGAAGAAGTCTCTGCTGAGGTACACGATCTAAGGCTTTTGAAAAGTCCAAATAAATAATAGGAACGGGCTGCAAGTTGTTAAGGGATAGTGTCCAATCATTGACACAGTGTAGTGGTTGGTTAACGTGAAGCGGCCTGGGACAAAACTATGTTGTGTTGGAATAACCTTTTCCTCAAAAATAAACTTCGCCATCTCTTCTGAAACAATGGCTTCCATAACCTTATTGACTATTGGAAATAAACTTATTGGGAGATAATTGTTTGGAGCTCAATTTGTTACATTTTTTACAAGTAGGGGTGATAGATGCTAATTTGCAACTGCGAGGTGAGGAGATTAGAGTAAATGAAGTACGCATAATCAAAGATAACGGTTTTGCAAGAGTGTTTGCACAACTTTTCAACAATTTAGGAGTTCCGTCTAAATCAGGAGAAGAATTATAGTGAAGTTTTAATAGTTGTTGTTTATCACGGTCCTCTGTAAATACTAGGTACATGTTCCAAAGATGCACTAAGACGAGGAGAGTTAATGCATGGGAGGTTATCTTTTTAGGTTCTCTAGCAAAAACTTGTAAAAATGTTGAAGCAAGAGTTTCAGACTATTGTTTGTCGGAAGCGCATAGGGTCTGGTCGGACTTTTGTAGTAGAGGTATCGAAATATTAGACGTTAAAGAACACCGTACATATTTGAAAACTTTTTTCTTGTTACCACTAGCATTTTCTTTAAAAGTTTGTCTTCAATAGATAGTTGCAAGGAATTATAAAATTTGCGGTGGTTCTGAAAAACAGAAAGAAGTCCTGTGTGTTTATATTTACGCCAAAGACGACGTTTGTGTTTTGTTAGTCGTATTGTTAGGAGATGTATCCAGGGTTTGAGATTATTTCTGTAAACCTCGCGATACAGGGTATTCGCGGAAAGGAGATGAGATATAGCGTCATGTAATGTACTCCACAGTGACGAAGGGTCAGTAAATTGGGAAAAAAGTTCCAATCAACTTGAGATAGTTGAGCGTTAACTTCAGCGAAATTAGTACTGGCGTATGTTTGTTTTTATTGGGAAGTATTGGATTGAACTGAATATGGGCAGTTATGAGAGCATGGTCTGACTTTCCGATCTGAGAAGTAACTTCACGTGATGAGATAAGTTGTTCGTCGTTAACAAATATAAGATCTAAAGTTGACGGTTGATTGCCAACTCTGAACCTTGTAGGTTCGGTAATGATCTGTGTTAGATTTGAATTTGCGACACAGTTTTTAAACAAATTGTGAGAGTTTGTGGCGTCTGATAATGTGGTTATGGGCAATGTGAGTTCTGGGAAGTAAAAATCTCCAGCAATGATAATATTTTCAAGAAGTGATGATTGTTCGAGTCTGTCAAATAATATATAGTTCTGCGGAAGTTTTATATCGGGAGGGCGATATACGCACACTAAATTAATGGAGAATAAATTTTTGTTAATATCTAGGTGAAGAATATCTATTCCAGGTATATCCAATAATTGAGTGTTGATACTAAAATATTCAGTAATATCATCTGATCTGATAAGTACATGCATACACCACCACTCTTACGAATTTCTCTGTCCCGACCATATAATGTGTATCTATTTATGTTCACTGAGTAGTCCAAAAGGGTTTTAGCCATGTTTCAGCAATAAATATAATGTGTGGTTTAAGAAGTTGCACTGATGCTATAAGTTCATCCAGTTTAATTGGAAGGGAATCCAAATTTGTGTACATAAAAGGCCAGTCGGTAAATGTGTTAACATGAGGATTAGGAGTATCAAATGAAAATACAATACGCGATACAAATTATCTGAGCATCACGAGAACAAACAGATAACAATCCCTCCGCAAAACATTGTGAACGAATTTCTCAAAAAATCTAAACCATCCTCCGTTTTCCCCTAATAAGGCTTCAAGTGACTTTCTTTTACCAAAACATAAATTATCACTTTGAGGCAACTATTTTCAGTCAATATAAGAGATAAAATGAATTGTGCTTAAGTCTGTTCCTGAAGACGCGATCCAAAATATTCTGATAGACAGTTCATTCGTTGACGTAAATGAGATAGTTCTACTTTGAATGCTATATAAAGAATTTCTTTGAATAATACATTGACCTACTTCCTGTAAATTTTTGACACTAGATTAGACAATAAACAATGAAATTCATGATAAACCTTTCAAAAGATAAAATTTGCCATTCATCAACGAAACATTTCTTACTGAATTCTTTTTCTTATTACAACATTGTAATCATTTAAACAATAATAGCAATTGAGAAGTTATCAAAGTTTGATGACCGTATGGTAATACTGCATGCACTTACCTTCTGAAGATTTATTTATATTGATTATCACGACAGATATAAAATGACTACGTCAATGAATTTGTCGTAATTTGATATCGTGGATGTGGTAGCGAGAAAATAAAACAAAATAAGATATAATATTCTGCAGTATTTATGAACAATGTACCATGAAATGTTTGTTACCAATTTCTTGGAATGAAATAAGTGACGTTCTAAATATAATTTGTTGCTTTAGATGGTTGTCTGGTACTTTGATTAAAAATTTTAAATGTGAGATGATATTACGAAAATAAAGAAAACGACAAAATGACGGAAAACGATATATACTTTTTTCTGACGAAGCAATGCTTACAATGGTACATTAAGTTAGCAAAAATGTCGATGAATGTTAATCCCTATTCCCATGTCGTTATCAGAGAACAGTATTCATTTAAAACTAATTTATGGTATGGGATCTACACAGACGGAATTTTTGGAGCATACATTTTTTGAAATGATCTGAATGGAGAAAGATACCTGGAAGTTGTCTGAATTTCTTCAAAGGAAAGAGAAAAAATATGGTACCAACAGCATGGAGCACCATGCCACTGCAATAAAAATATTCGGGATTTTCTCCTTCGCATTTTCAATGGTGAAATAATCTATAGATACATGGGGTTCCTTTGGCTTCCAAGGTCATCAGATATTACCCCTCTAGACGTTTTGTTGTGGCGCTACTTTAAAGAAAAGGACGAGATCGAGTTGTCTCCCGAAACGAACGTTATCACCTGTTTTCGAAAAGGGCCATGTACGAGTTGTCACCCATTCGATTCAGGTGTATCTTATGCCCCTGTGATATCCCTGGTAAAATGTTAAAATACAAAAAATATTTCCTTTGTTCAAATTTGTTTTATTCAAGTGTAAAAACATTACAGGAAACGGTAGTTGCCGAGTGACGCAAGTAACCCCCCCCCCCCACAGAAACCACCACACCGAAAAAGCTCAATACAAACTTAAATGGAAGTCACTCTATGAATACAGTCACTCTATAAATACAGTGATTTTTTTCATGCAAACTGTCGATTTTCAAATGGCCGAAAGAATAGGAAATGGTTCACCGATCACGATGGAATTCTGTCAGTTGACTTTGGGCGCTAGGGTGACGCTAGAGTAGAATTTTCAGCCTCCTAGATGTACTCTAAGCAGAGATACAGGTACCTCGTTTTAGGTAGTTTGTCGGTATATATCTCAGATTAACAAATACAATAGATACCCTAATAACACAGTATTTACCTGGGACATCCCATTAAAATGTTTCCGATCTAGGTGGAATGTTCCTAGAATGTTTCTTCTGGTACATAAATACGATTCATAAAATGTAACATCAGTGGGATGACCCTAGAATGTTTCTCGTGGTACATAAACATTATTCTCACTACAAAAGATATACAACTCGTATTGTCAATAATTGTTAATTGTCTTCAACAATGTTTATTAAATCTTATATACACATAAATGTTGTGACTGACGTATTTGTGATATCCCTCAGCTTCAACTTTGCAATGAGATAAAAGAAGATTATAATAAAAAGAAGAAGACCTAATTTGCAGAAAGTGGGGTTAGAAATAGAAGTGCTGAGTTTTTGTGGTAGAGTACAGTAGTAGAAAATGACATGTGGTTTATGGAAGATATTGTTGGAAAGGTTTGTGATAAATAGCTCTAGTTTTACGAAATATTGAAATGTTTTATTTGTACCTAGTGATTTCACTTTCAGTGTATTTTTAGAAATATTTCTGAGATGTTCTAAGCAAAGTACCCCGGATGTACCTAGTATATTCTATGTCATCTTAGAAACATCCTACCGGGATGTTTCTAGAGCGTTGAAAATGATGACATGGTTGTTGCCAGAAATATCCTAGGGATGTTTCGAGAGAAATGGGGATGTTGTTAGTATTTTTCTATTGTCCTAGAAGGATGTTTCTGGAATATTTCTGGGATGTTTCTGTGTTATTAGGGTATGTTTGTTTTGATTTTTTCTTGTCCCAAACATCGAGTCACATTCTAAGATCACTTGCGGACACTTCCACTGCTTTGCCATATTTACAAAGTCGCTTTAGTTGCAGGAAAAATTAAATTAGAAGTTTAATAAAAAATTTTGTAAAAAGTTATGCAAATAAAAAGAAGTCATGCTAATTTATGCATTTGAATCGCTGCTTCTAAAATTAATTAATAATACTCGAATTTTATTTAATAAAGGCAAATTATTATATAAATTTTGAACAAGTATTTGTTGTAACCTTAGATACATTTATGATTATAACTAAAAGTGGCAACATTGTTCAAAATTTCAGTACCTGTTTTATGTGTCAAGGGTAACCTATTTAGTAGTTTTCTCTTTGTTTAATTACCATATAAAGAGAGATGCAAATATCGTCAGAGTGTGATCGACGATAATTTCGACCCTACTGTAGTATGGTAGTAAATAATGTCAAACGTGGTTTGTTTATACGAGCGTCATTACGACTAGAGAGTAAACATTTAGACTTTTAGTGACAAAATAAACTTTTCAGTTAATTAATTTAATGTTTTTGGATTATCATGGTTTGTAGGTGCCAAGTTTGTCAGAAAATCAGTCGAAATTACCAAGACCATGTATCTACAATACCATCTCCACATTTTGTAATTCATTCATTATTTCACTATTGACGTTTAGGATTGTTGGACGCATAAATAAACGTGTTTTTATAATACGCGTATAAAAGAGACTTCATTATAAGATTGTTTACAGTGTCACAATGAAGTCTCTTTTTTTTAGTAATTATCAGTGTCATGTTATTGTATTTAGTATATATTTTTATTTGACATTTTACTTTGACCTTGAAACAAAGTATAAATGAAATGGTTTAGCGTTTTTCTAGCTAACAAGTTATTATATTAAATGATCTTAAAGGTAAATTTGAATAAATTATATATTAAAAGTATTAATAAATAAAGTAAGCTAGCGTTTATTCAGTAATGATTTGTCAATTGTTTATTTTTTTATTGTATAGGATCAACATATAGGTATACAAAACGTTCGATTTTTGGGATAAATTACCAGATATCTATGTGAAGATGTATTACAGAAATAATTATGTTCATGATATAATATAAATAGATCGCAAGCATATACGAAGAAGATATTTTTTAAACAAATAATCATCCTCTGTTAGCTTAAAAGAAAGTGTGTTTTCAATTTACACAATTATTCTGTCATAATATATGTCAAAAGTGCTGAATAAACCCATCTGTGATCTGACCAATCAGGAATCTACAGAATTGCCAACTTAAATTCAAACCACTCCTCCTATTTTAACAACAGGGAATATATGTAATTCTATTTTATTTTAAAAATTAAATACATGCGAATTTAAAAAAATGTTGTTTTAAACTTGTGTCACAATGACTTCCTGTAGTACTCATGATTTGCGCAAACTTCACACGTACTACAAAACGAGTCATTGTGACACTTGTTTTACGAATAACTATTATGAATGAATAGCCCTCTCTATTGTATATAATTACTCTAAGGTATATATACTTGTGGCAACTTAGTAATGGCTGTAACGATTTCGATGAAACTTTGCTAGATGATAGAGCTCGAAAAGTTATTTCGGTCGAATCATACCACGATCCCTAAAAATATTTTACGGAGTTCTAATGGCCATATATAATTTCGAAATATGGGTATTTTAAGGTTTTACAAATTTATACGGTTGTGACCTCAGATAGAAATAAATACACTTCAATGTTTTTTGTAGTTCTATTCAATACCTTTCCAACGGTATATAATATATGATATATTTGGTGTACCCTTGTGGAGTAATAGCCAAAATAAATGGTCCGCCCTTTCATTTTTTTCATTTTATCAAATGTTTTCCAATTTATACAATTTTTGACCTCATATCAAATTTTTCTGCCAAAAAAATTTTCCTCAAATACTGTATACCTCAAACAAACCAGTCGTAAAAATGAAGAGGAGACTGTTCCAACAGAGGAAGAACGTCCCTCTAAGATTGCGAAAACTGAAAATGGAGTAGAAGAAAAGCAATCGCTAGTGCCAGAAACTCCCTCTACCAGTAAAAAGTTGAAGATGAAGCCATGGAAGTAGATACACCTCTCGAAGCTGAAGAAAAGTCTGTCAAGGCTGCAATAGAAACTTCTGAAAAGACTGAAGAAATATCCGAGACGAAGACTGAAACTATTGCCACAAATATTGAAGAGTCGCCAGAAAAAATGCAGGTAGAAGAAAAATCTATGGAAACTGACAATAATTTTGCCGAAACTAAAAAAGAAACAGAAGCGTTACCAAAAGTTGAATGTTAAGTAGATAGTAGTGTTACAAAATTTAAACCCAATATTAAAGAAAATGAACCAGATATTGAAAGAATTGAAGCAGAACCCGTGTCATAAAAAGCAAGTGATGAAGTAAAAGTCGAGAAGCCAACATTAGGCACTAAAGAAACATGTGAAGTAAAGGAATACCTCAAAGAAGAAACGACGGCAGAGAAAACAAAAACGGAAAAAGTAAAAGTTAATGAAAATACCGTCATACAAACTAAGGATAAAGTTGATGTAGATAGACAGGAAGATACGAAAACTAAAACAAAAGAAACTAAAGGGGCAACTGAAGACAATAAAGTGGAAATTAAAGAAGATGTTAAATCAGGAACAAAGACAGAATTAGAAGATGTTAAATTAGAAAAAAAGACAGAATCAAAAAAAGATGTTAAATCAGAAAAAAAGACAGAATCAAAAGAAGATGTTAAATTAGAAACAAAGACAGAATCAAAAGTGAAAACAAAAGAAGCTGTTAAAAAGAAAACAGAAGACACTGAGTTATAAAAGAAAGTATAAAGTTGAAGCAAAACAAGTTGCTAAAGATGAAGCCGCTAAACAGGAAATGAAAGAAGATTTGAAAGAAGAAACCAAAGAATACGTAAAAAAGGCTAGCCCAATCGTGCGGCACGAATAAAAACGGAAATTGGTTACAAATGAAATGAAAAAATGAATACGAAGAAAAACATTCAAGATTTAAAACTCCAAGCATGAGAAGATGAACTTAACAGAAGAGGATGTGACACAAAAGGTATGAAGACTACACTAATACAAAGACTAACGGAAATACTCAAGAAAGACGGAGCAAATCCAGAAGAATATTTTGTTACTACAGAAAAAGGACAAGGAAAAGAAACTACAGAAAAAGTTGAGGAAAAATAAGAAGAATCTAATAATGAAGAAGAAAAGAAGAAAGACAATGTTATGCAGTTCCTTGTAAATATGCAACAAAATCTAGAATCAAAATTAGAAAAACAAGAACAAAGGAAAATAGAAACGAAAATTGAGCAACAAATGGAAAAGCAGGAACAACAGATAAATAGAAGGTAGGACGAAATAGAAATCAAATTTGAAAATAGCATAAGAATTTTACAGAAAGGGTAACAACAAATAGAAATTACCCAGAAAGAACAATCTATAAAATTGGAAAATTTAAAGATAGATATAGGGAGAGAAGTAAAAGAGATAGTAAAACTAACAATAACAAATATTCAGGCACATGTTAACAAAGAGATGGAGAAAAAAATCAAAGACAACTACAGAGCTATTGCAAATAGTAATAAAAATATAGAGGATTTGCAAGGAAATTTAAAGACGGGAATCTCAAGCAATTTAGGTATTATGGAGGGAGAAAATTACGAATTGAAAATGGAATTTAAGAAAGAAATAAATAAAGCAAATGAAGATGGACCGTTTGTTTACCTGCATATGCTTTCATTTGCATTTTATTACCTATTGTTATTTGACCGGCCGGGTGGCCTGGTGACAATTTCTTTGTTCTTAGTCTAGATTCATTGTAAAACATAAAAAAATTTAAATGACCAACCTCCATTTTCCGTTTAATATAGGCGATCTGTGCTATCAACTACTTTGAAACGACGTATAACGAGGCCTACCTCCAAATTAAGCAAATTGCACTTAGTTTTTGAGATATTAATATTATTTTAAATGATGTCGTTCCATTACATTTGCCCCACGAACTGGGGCAAATGTGATAATGCAGTCTAAATCAAAATTTACTTTCTTTTATTTATGTAGTCTTTGGGGTAAATGTGAAAATATTCAATATTATCTATATTTCCATCAAAAGAAGACATTTTTTGGACATATAATAAGGAAGTTATATACTTTTTAAAAAAAATAAATCACAGAGCTCCTTTTTTACATTAAAATAAATGTTCTTAGAATCGTATAAAAGCACTAGAAATAACTTTCTAATAATATAAAACTAAAGTTAACGTATGTTGTAGCCTTGGAAATGTTCTTCAAAATTAAATGCAGTTCTTCTACGGCCTTCTTCTGGTTGCGGTAGAACTTTTATTCCATTTACACTATCCACCAGAGAAACATTTACATTTGGCCAGATAAATTTATTATTTTTCTTACATCTGAGAAATTTTATCAACCAATAACCTAACCTAACCTAACATAACCTTGACACTTGGAGTCATATTCATTGTCAGACTCTTGGTAAATCGGCCACTCACTATCAGAAGACTCGCTGGATAAACTGGAATGTTACAATTTTTTGAAAGAAACCTTCTTGTTTTAAACATTATCAGCAGTGATATTTGTTGATGCTATTATAACTTCAGCACCACCAGCCAATTTTCTTTTTGGAATCTTGGAATTATTTTGATGCTGCCGAATACATTCTAACATCAAGCTATCAAAACTTCTTTGGGACGTGGAAGGTTGAATAATATTTGCCTCATCGTCGCTCGGATTGGAATTACCTGATGTAGAAGGCTAAATAGTGAATATCCCTTGCGCTCAGGAGATGTGCTGTCAACATTGAATTAGGTATTTTTTGCTTCCCATCTTTTTAAAGCTTGGGGGTCAAATTTTTCTCGTGGAATCACATTTCTATTGAAAGGAACAATTCCTGCTTTTTGAAAACCATTTACGATTATATGTGCATTGGTATCTCGCCAGATTTCAGCCACCAATGTAGCAAATACATTTTTTAGTAATTTTTGTCCAACATTATGTCGCTGCCATTTGAGTAATTTCTGATCCCACGTGTTTTCTAAAGATTTAAAAACAGATAGGTCCGGCGGTTGCAATAAGTGGGTTGTATGAGGAGGCAGCTTAATAGATTAATAATTGTTATATTCCCCCTAATGGCCAAATCAATTACTGCCGTTGAAACACATATGGTATGTCCATCAATTATAGTCTGTTCTGGTCGTTCTCTACCTACAGCAGGTATGACAGTATTTTTAAAATAATTGAAAAATATCTCAGCGTCCATCCAGCCTTTCTTGCTGGCAGCATAAGACATACCAGGAAAAATATCATCCGGAGCTTGCCACTGATCGATTGAAAAGCTGCTATCGTCAAGATTCCAAATCTGCATGCAAGTCGTAGTCAGCTAATGTTTTTTTAAGACTACAAAATACTTGTAGATGATAAAAGGGTCAGTTGCTTTTTTCCGGGAATACTCCACACACTGAGTTATTTTAATATGTAAATGGTGTCTTTTTTTAAATGCCAAAAACCAATCTATACTTGGGACTCCGTGCTTAACACGTTAAGGGCCAGCATAAGAGAGAAAAATTTGGTCCCACAGGCCAATTTTTTTATTGTGGTTTTTTCTTCTATTTGGTACAGTATTTCGATTTTTTCAAAAAGTCTGCAAGATTTATCTCTTATTGACTTTTTTATGAGACACGGCTTGTGTGTCGCGCGGCCAAGTAAACCTAATATTCTCTGTGGGCCACGCGACGCAAATACTGTGTCGCATAGGATGTTTTTTGATTAGCCAATGAAAAAGCGTGCTTGTTCACACCAATATAAGCCTCGTTGTTCGCCTACGTGTTTTGTGGCTGGATGCACGATCTATTGCATATTGTCAGTTATATGGTTAGATCTTGTTAGATGGACATCGTAATTGGTGGATAAAGTATTATTTTCAAATTGGTATAATGGCAAGTTACGAATCGGAGAAGAGGCTTGGAGATTTGTGGAATTAATCGTTATCTGATGAATAACGTTGTAGTGAACTTGGTGATGTATATTTGTCAGATGGCTATTCCCCAAGCGGCAGTGAATCAAGTGATAATTCCGAAAAAAGTTCGTTATACCTCAAAAAGAAACGTATAAAAATTGATGAAAAGAAACAGAATATTGACAACAGTGGCGCTTCAACTAGCAAACAGGGAATAATTGATAATCGGCAATACGATATTGTTGACAACACTGGCACATCAAATAGCAGACAGGGAATACTTGATAATCGTCAATTGGATAGTAACGACCAAGTGATACAAGATGGTATTTCAGAATACACTGTGGAAACTTATGAAAATGACATTCAAGTTGCAGACAATACCGATGACCTATTCAATTCCTTTTGTGCCTAGAGATGTTGGCATTAACATATTTTTACAATAAAGAAACAGTTGATATTTTCAAACTTTTTGTGACTGACGATATTATATCCCTCATGGTATACGAAACTAATCAATATGCAGAACAACCTGTATCGGATGGTGGTATCTTTAAAAACTGCTCGCTTTACAAAAAATTAGAGCGAAATGACTTAAATTTACCTGAACCAGAAGCTTTACATGGCAGGCATCAGAAAATTCCCTATTTTTTCATTGGAGACGAGGCATTTGCCATAACTGAGTCGTTAATAAAACCGTTTTCGGGAATACATCCTAAAGGATCATTGCAAAGAGTGTTTAACTACAGATTATCTCGCGCACGAAGAACTGTAGAAAATGTATTTGGCATCGCCTCAGCCGTTTTTAGAGTACTTCGTAAACCGATGTTACTTGAACCCAGAAAAGCTGAATTAGTTATAATGGCAGTAGCTCATCTACATTATTTTTCAAGAGAAAGCTCCACATCTTATGCTTTGTATACGCCACATGGAACCTTTGATACAGAAATTGATGGAAAGCTTGTAGAAGGAAATTATAAAACTATAACTAATGAACCAATGTCTTCTTCATTTCCAATTGGAAATATTCCCAGAAGACCAACCGAAAACGCAACACGAATTAGAGACGAATTATCATCGTACTTTTGTGGCAAGATAATTATACGTAATTCGTTTTATACTTACGGTGCTTTGTGTTTCCCGAACCTTGTTTTTGTCCCAAAGGAATAGCAAACTTTTAAAGGCAAACCAACTACTTTCATAGATATCTGAAAGCCCTGTAATAAATAAAAATAAAATTTGTAATTGAAAAGTAAAGAAACAAAATAGAAAAGAAATTAATTTTCAATTATTCAAACTTACCTTTACCCATACCGTGGATCTTTTTAAATTTTGCTTTCTCTCGCCTAAGTCCTGACAGAAGAACATTATTTTTTTTGCATTAATCTACTGTTGTCCGAAACTCTACAGCAAGTTCTTCCCAAGCATCATGCTTCTTTATTTCATTATAGTATTTGGGATGTTTTGCAACCCACAAAATTTCTTTATTACGATAACTATTTATGAAATCCAGGGTAGATTCTTCTGTCCACTCCATGTTTTCAACTGAATAAACAAAACGAAAAATAAATCGCAACTGTGTACCGCAGACCTGTCCAGACATGCTAACAAGTGGTGCAACATCAGTGCGTATCATTTCTTTGAAGCGGCGTCAAAAAACCGACAACCGATGGAACGCCGAGATGTTGCTATGTTCTGGTGTTATGGTGTTACGCAGTGCCGTCCGCACTTGTTACGCGATGGCGTTACGATACGAACTTTTCTTATATGTCTGTACGCACCTTTACGGTTGTCTGAGTGGTAATAATTCCGCAACATATCGGTATGTGCGTTAACAGGGCAGTGTTTGCTACCTCGCTAACGGATATTTAAAGTGATTTTGTTGGTGTTATAAAAAATAAAAATAATTATTACATTTGTCCTATTGTTACATTCACCCCACCTCACCTTATATATTTTAGACTGACATGCAAATCATGATCCATTCAGATCATACTACCAAAAATACAATGTATACAAAATGCTTCATTCAATCAATAATTCAAAAATACAATACAAATAAATTACACTATCAAAAAAATAACAGAGAAAGGGCCCCATCCGAATTATACTATCGAAAAGTATTACAAAGCAAAGGTCACATCTGTTTCGTCTGAGTTATCAGAACTACAAAGCAAACATAAAGACCGGTTGAGAAACAAAATACATTAAAATGAAACTGGGAAGAACTCAAACAAACACTAACATTATTTAAACAGGACTGAACGCAAGTACTATACGGTACTATGGTACCAGAGAAACGGGAGATACTAGAGACAATAGAAAAATTCTATAAATCTCTTTACTGATCACCAGTGGCAAATGAAGATGTGAGACACCTTGTGACTAATTCGGGCTCAGAAGATCTATCTGACATAGCAACAATAGAACTACGAAGTGCTCTCAAACAGATGAAGAACGGAAAATGCCCGGGCATAGACCACATAACAACCGAAATGCTCAAGTTGGGAGGTAGCAATTTGGAGAAATCTATTATCGCACGTTTTAACAAATGCCTGGATGAAAGTAGAGTGCGAGAATACTGGCTGGCTACAGAAGTGATCATACTTTCAAAGAAGATACAACCAATGTCGAAAATTATAGACCTATTAGCCTCTTGTCCCATCTCTATAAACTCTTTACAAAGATCCTTACTAACAGAAAAGCGAAAATTCGATTTTTATCAACCTATAGAACAAGCCGGTTTTAGAAAGGGCTTCAGTACGATAGATCATTTACAAACAATCCGAAATCTGATACAAAATATAACAGAATACAACATACCTATTCATATGGTGTTTATCGATTTCCATAAGGCGTTTGATTCTATCGAGACATGGCTTATTCTCAGATCTAAGGATAACGCATACATTGACGCCAGGTACTCCGCACGAGAACATATATAGGAAAGCATCCCTACACATAAAAATTGATTAAGAGACAAAAACCAACACCATCAAGGTCCAACGTGGTGTACGGCAGGGAGATACTATATCGCCAAAATTATTTACTCTCGTGCTAGTGGACGTATTTAAAAGACTCTCATGGGAAAACAAAGGTATTAAAGTCGATGGAACATACCTGAGCCATCTTAGATTTGCTGAGGACGTCGTACTACTATCAGAAGACATTCACGAAATAGAATAGATGCTACAACAATTAACAATTAAATCAGGAATCAAGAAAGACGGGTTTAAAGATGAACTACGCGAAAACTGAAATAATGAGTCCTGAAAATACATATATAGCATACCTATATCGAAAATGTGACAGAATACAACTATCTAGGACACTTCATAAGATTTGGGAAGGAGAACAGGTCCAGAGAAATTAGCAGAAGAGTGCAACTTTCATGGGCATCCTTTGGGAAACTATCCCATATCCTGAGGAACAACTCCGTACCCATAAACTTAAAACGCAAAGTTTTTGACACCAGTATCTTGCCTGTATCCACCTACGGACTTGAAACAAGCGCTCTAACTCAAGAAACCCCCAACACACTATGAGTAATGCAAAGGGCAATGGAGAGGGCCATGTTTCTATGGATAACGCATGCATTGACTCCAGGTACTCCGCACGAAAACATATATAGAAAAGCATCCCTACACATAAAAATTGATTAAGAGACAAAAACCAACACCATCAAGGTCCAACGTGGTGTACGGCAGGGAGATACTATATCGCCAAAATTATTTACTCTCGTGCTAGTGGACGTATTTAAAAGACTCTCATGGGAAAACAAAGGTATTAAAGTCGATGGAACATACCTGAGCCATCTTAGATTTGCAGAGGACGTCGTACTACTATCAGAAGACATTCACGAAATAGAATAGATGCTCCAACAATTAACAATTAAATCAGGAATCAAGAAAGACGGGTTTAAAGATGAACTACGCGAAAACTAAAATAATGAGTCCTGAAAATACATATATAGCATACCTATATCGAAAATGTGACAGAATACAACTATCTAGGACACTTCATAAGATTTGGGAAGGAGAACAGGTCCAGAGAAATTAGCAGAAGAGTGCAACTTTCATGGGCATCCTTTGGGAAACTATCCCATATCCTGAGGAACAACTCCGTACCCATAAACTTAAAACGCAAAGTTTTTGACACCAGTATCTTGCCTGTATCCACCTACGGACTTGAAACAAGCGCTCTAACTCAAGCAACCCCCAACACACTATGAGTAATGCAAAGGGCAATGGAGAGGGCCATGTTTCTTATAAGCATGAGGGACAAAGTCCGAAACAAGGAGATTCGCAGGAGAACGGGATGTTATCCAGAAGGTTGCTAAGCTGAAATGGCGGTGGACAGGGCATCTTGCGCGACAAAAAGATGAACGGTGGACACTAAAGATTATCCAATGGCGACCCCGAGAGACCAAACGAGGCAAAGGTAGACTCCCACTGCGATGGGTGGATGCTATAAGGGATTTCGCCGGTAGAGACTGGTGGCATAAAGCTCAAGACAGGGACGGATGGAAGGGTTTAGGAAAGGCCTTTCTCCAGGAGTGCATGAAAAAAGGCTGAGAAAGAAGAAGAAGAACGCAAGTACATGAATTATTTGAAACTTTTTCAAATTAATAAGGAATAAAGTGTGAATAGGTAGCCATAGCTTACCTTTATTTTCAAAACATTAGAAAAAGATATAGAACTGTGTTACCCTATACATCGTATGATTTGATATCACACATTTTATAAGGGGTGTACTTCCGTAACCTATTTTTACCTCGTAGGTTTTGGGACTGATATTACTTATGTATTTGTACAAAACACCGTTGTGTTCAAGATGAAAATTAAGTCTGTTCTCCTTATCGTCTGGTGTTGATATTTGTAGAGGCGTTTTATCTTAATGAGACTCGAAGTCCAAGTTCCTTTACTTTCATATCGTAATAGTATTGAGTTCATATCGTATCATCCATTTTTTATGAGACAGATATTGTGAACTTTCTGACGAATTTATGTCTGCAATATGAGCTACTCTCGCATACCAATAGTCGTAGGAAAAGTAATATGCACTGTTAAGGGATTGGCAATAAAAAAAGCAAACGGACTCCTTTTTCAGAAATTTCTGAATTGCATAGTATTAAAAAAATTTCATCCATAAATATTTTTTCTTCCGACCGCATTAAGTCATTAGAGGTGGTAGTTGATTCGGAAATAAGATACACTGAGAAAGGAGAAAGATAATTTAACATATTGATACATTTTATTACCAAATTACGGTTTTTCTACTACTAGTTTCAATTATCAATAAAAGTAGATGAATAACAGTGCCAAAAGTGAAATATCAGTTCACTTTCGAATATGATTACTAGATCAAACTTTTTTAGCCGTTTTCCAGGTAGAACTTAATAGAAAAATCGTGAGAATAATATTTCGATAATAATCATTATTATTACCTTTATTATAGCGAGATAAATTCTGTTACACTTTTATTACTTTAGTTAAGGTGAGTGATCGGATATGTCTATTTTGCGGATAACCGCTCCAATAAATAACCAGAGCTTCAAATACATCGTCCAATATAAAATTTATGAGGGGAATTTATGGAAAATAAAAAATTAGATTTCTAAAACAGTGTGCACCGGTTATTTCCGACCTTATTATCAATTGTCACGGCCAATTAACGTTCGCCATGATGTTTCGATTCGGTAATTACAAAGGATGTTGACATTCGAATCGTGTGGTTTGTACTGTTTACCTACAAACAGGGTGATTCCTTACTAATTGGAAATAATCAAACAGTAGAATCCTGACTTTAAATAATGAAGATTTAACTCAAAATATCTAAATAAAATGTATCTGCTTACTGAGTATTGTTTAAAAATATAAAATTGATTGATTCAGACCAGAACAAACTACACAAAACAAATGATATTGAAAAAGTATTTATCAAATGCCACATATCAGTTTATTTATTTTAAAATATTTTTATATCATTTTGATATTATTTTGAAGTTAGAAGATGCATTTTATTATTGTCATTAAATTTCAATATCTTTATTTTTAATACGGATTAAAGTTTCATTTGCATATTAAACGCAATCCACTAGTCCAAAACATTGACATAGTTATTATACATAAAAATTTGAAAAATTGTGCAGCTTCATGTATAACTTAAAATATCTCGAGAAATATTGACTTTATTGTATTGGAAAATCTAAGAACAGTTCTAAAATGGCTATTCCGCCAGTGGCGTGGAATTTGGAAACGATTAACCAGTCACTTACCCCTGTCGTATGCCTCTGGTAGTAGCCAGAAACGTTTGCTTAACATAATTTAGTAGGCTGTATAGTATCTACACTTTTTGCCAAATATGAAATGGATACGTAAAACAGTTTTAAATTACGGAGCACAAATCGTTTTAAAATTTTTAAACAAAACACCCTGTAACTTAGTAAGTAGCTACATTTTATTTAGGTGTTTTGGGTTAAATCTTCATAACTTGAAGCTGAGATTTTACTATTAAATTAATTCGAATTAGTAATGAATCACCCTCTATAGAGGCTCCATCGAAAACTTGACTTGACCCAGGTAACTTGAACTTCGTGGATTAACTGCGCCATAGTCTGCGGAGGGTGGTGTTAGTGACAGACTCCTCCCCATCATATCCCACAAATATTCGATGGTATTTAAATCTGGTGACCGGGGTGGGCACGGCAAAACATTAACGCCAGCTTTTTGGAGAAACTCCATTGTTTGACGTGCATTATGTGGACGAGCGTTGTCTTGCTGAAAAAGGACGTGTGGCGGCCCATTTAGATAAGGTAGTGAAGTGGTTTGTAGGACATCATTCACATAACGCTTAACTGTCATACTGCCTCCAAGTGGTAATCGGCTACCAAAAGCAATAGCCCCTCAAACCATTACTCCAACAGTCCTGTGCACATACCTTTCAACACAGAACACTATATTACGTCGCTCTCCCCGTAGGCGTCACAGGGTAAAGGCGGATAAGATGACGAAGTCGCTAAGATGACAAATAGCGAATTCAAACTATTCAAAACAAAAGATGGAGCCGCGAGATCCATCATGAACATTCCTTTTTTCACAATGCATTCTTACTTAAAATCTTAGGCCCAGTTTGAATCATATTTAGTTCGTCCTTAGCCGTCGAGTGGATAACGCTGGTTGTGATATAATTTCAGCGGCTTACGAAATAAGGTGCTAATTTTAATCTGTATGCAATTATTGCTTTCTAATTGAATTAGGTGGATATCTAAAACATTTCCTGGTTCCTTTATAAGTGAAATGTTACTCATACTAGTTTTTAAACAAAATATTAAACATTTTTAATTATACGGAGTTACTTATGCTAAGATGACGAGATGCTGTTTTGCTAAGATGACGACATCGTCATCTTAGGCGCATACTTCAACTATACTAATTTGTATAAAATTACTTTTCAGTTTAGTAATGAGAAAGCATACGCGGAAGACAACGAGACTATCATGGAGCAAGTCTGACATGAGAGATCCAATGAGAGCACCGTTCAATATAATGGTACAAGCGTTAACGCAGCTTCAAAACGATTTGTTATTCCAGAAGCGACATTGAGACGTTATGGGAGGGCAGGGCAATATGAAGGCGAGGGGTAAGATAGGAACCCACTGAATCTCACGAACCAGGTAGTGACGTCTGTACGCAAATAGCTGAAAGTAGTATCTAATGACTCACAATGTACCTCTCTGTAACGAAAATTTCTGTAACAGTAAACGAAGTTCACAGATTTTAGTTGGAAGTTAGATTTTAACAAATTCGCATGTGTGTTAAATAAATGTGTTACGTTTATGTATATGCTGAGAGTTTTATGTAGGTATTTATGCAAATGTATTTTACTGGGTTTGATGGTAGTTTAATTACTGTTGTTGAGGACATCATACATTCAAATTTCAATAATAATTTAATCATGGGAATCTTGTTCAACCTTTTGAATTTCTGTGGGGCAAGATGAGGTATTTTGGGAGAGGCAAGAAGGGATAGGGTCCCATCTTGCCCCGCAAAAAAGTAATAGTAATATTAAAGCAGACGTATTGTTTTTATTTCAGAAAATGGTGCGTACTTATAAACGTGTATCAGAACGGGAAAAATGGAGTGAAGAGAGCATGGTACAAGCAGTAGAGGCTGTAATATCTGGTCAAATGGGATACAGAACCACATCTACACATTTTGATGTACCAAAATCATCATTAGAACGTTAAACAAAATAAGCGAGATTAAATACTACTCAAATTATAAAGCCGAAGCTAGTCCCAGATAAATGCGTTTTCACACATCAAGAAGAGCGGGAGCTTGTTCACAACATAAAATTAATGGAATCGAGATTAATCGGATTAACCTGTGTTGAGCTAAGACGGTTAGCTTTCAAGCTTGTGGAAAAAATTAAAAAACAACAAAATTTTAACAAAAGTAAATGTTTAATTTGGGTAGAAAAGTTGACCGATTGGGAATTAATAGTCAAAGGATTAATTCTTATCTTTTTTCTCCTGACTCCTTCCAAAAGGTTGCAACCTTCCCCTTCTAATAGAATGGACTGTATCTTGTTGTTTTAGGGTTGGTATCGGGAAATACTGACGATCGGCACTCGCGCACAATAGAGATATGTATTCTCTTCGAACCCATATATCGAAGTGACAGTAGTTAACTGTTTTAGCCTGATTCGAAGACCAGTGTGGTATACAGTGTGTCTACGAATAAGGCAAGACAATAACCATTTGACGTTATTTAATTATGAACATCGGTCAATTTAGAAGCATTGAAAACTTATATTAAAAAAAAAGAGAAAAATATATAAATATATATATATATATATATAAATATATATATATATATATATATAAATATATATATATATATAAATATATATATATATATATATATATATATATATATATATATATATATATATATATAAATATATATATATATATATAAATATATATATATATATATATATATATATATATATAAATATATATATATATATATACAGGGTGTCCCGGGACTAATGGGAAAAAAGTCAGGAGCGTATAATCTGAGCCAAAATAATGTTAGTACTTCATATAAACTTTTTCTATTCCAGCCCTCGTTTTCGAGTTATAGGCCTCCAAAGTTTTAATTTTGAATTTGGTTTTTATTTTTATTTTTTGTACTAGTTATTTGATCTTTATGAAATTTACGGCAAACCTATAATGTACGTGTATGTTTATTTTGGAAAGGTAAACAGATTTACAGTAGTGCCTTGAAGCCAGGGACGGACCACTCGCAATGGTTAGTGATCCAAAAATTTTGGAGGGATGGCACACCCTGTATGAAATTATCGAAATTGACTTCCCCACACATTAATCTAACGAAAAGGTGATTTTGCTGGAATTCGATAAAATAAGCCGTTTGGCTAATATTTACAGTTTTATTAATGCACTACGTACAAATTTACCTAACAAACTTATTAATACGATGTACTACAAGAAAATAATTTGATGATAGCAGATGATAAAAACATTAAGAAATTATTTAATGGGAATTGAATAGGTACGCAAACAACGTAATTAGTTGCTTTTAATCAAAATTACGAACACAACATTATTAAACCATTGAGAAAACCTCAAAAAACACAAGTTATAAAACAATGGACTGAAACTAATTTCTAAACAACAACAAAAACTAACGTTCTTCTAATAAATGTTCAATATGAGCTCCTCCCACTTCCACGCACATTCTAAGTCTACGAAGGTTGTTTCTTTGCACTTGAAAAAGCAATCCCACATTATTTCTAATAACATTGCAGTGTAACACAATTCTGTTTATTAAATCTTGCCCTGTTTGCACAGGTGTTGCGTATACCTTATTTTGAGATAACCCTAGAGGAAGGAATCCATAGGATTAACGTCTCCTGATCGCGGTGGTCATTGAAAAGGGCCCCCACGACCAATCCATCTATTAGGAAACCTTGTGTGTAAATGCTGTCGTACATCTAAACTGAAATGAGGAGGGGCCCTATCATGCATGAACCATAAATTCCTACGAGTTTGTAGTAGCACATAATCAAACAGGTTCCATAACTCATTTTGCAAAAACTCCAAATATCTTTGATATCTTTGACCGGTCAAAGTATCGTCAATAAAGTATGGCCCTATCAAATGATTGCCAACTATTCCTGCCCAAACATTAACCATGAATCTATGCTGGCTCCTAGTTTGGATAATGCCATGTGGATTCACATCATCCCATAAATGCATATTATGAGAATTTATGGCTCCATCTCTGGTGAAACCTGTTTCGTTCGTAAAGAAAACGTTACTAATAAATGTATTGTCTGCTTGTTGTTGTCGCAGAAACCACTGGCTATACTCAAGTCGTGAAGGATAATCAGCCACTGTCATACTTTGTACTTTTGTCATGTGAAAAGGATATAACAGCTGTTCTTTTAGAGCGCGATGAACAACTGATTTCGAGACGTTATGTTCTCTTGATAATTTTCGTAAACTCGTTGATTGTTCATTATCAACTGCATTTAACAAGTCTTGTTCAACTGCCACAGTACGTACGCTTCGTACTGGACCTTCTTCACATTTTTTTTTGGCAAAAAACTTCCTAAAATTTAAAACTTTGTTTTGTATACATGGAAAATTACATTTACTTATTCATACCTGTTTCTTGTAACCTGAGATCAATACGCTCAAACATTCGTCTGTCTGGCAATGTTCTGCATAAAGCCTTCTGGCCTCTAAACAGTTTCGAGAAACCAGTCCATACATTAAATTCATATCTGCGTACTCAATAAAAGTGAATTCTGCCATTGTAACTGTTAAATTAAGGACTTATCAATTATTGACAAGTACTGACTACGAACTATTCTACACAATGTTTGACAACTAATCCTATGGTTACTTGCTAAACGGTAAAAACACTTTTAAAAAGTTTTTAGCAACTTTCCAATTAATAACTCGTTAATGTTTTTTATCTTCTGCTATCGTTAAATTATTTTTTTGTAGTACTGAAGGTAAATCTTGGACATCGTATTAATGAGTTAGTTTTACCTCGTTGTGTACTTATAAAAATGGTGAATGCGTGAATTGGTACGTAGCGCATTAATAAAACTGTAAATATTAGCCAAACGGCTTATTTTATCGAGTTCCAACAGGAGTACCTTTTCGTTAGCTCAATGTGTGGGGAAGTGAATTTCGATAATTTCATACAGGGTGTGCCATCCCTGCAAATTTTTTGGATCACTAACCATAGCGAGTAGTCCGTCCCTGGCTTCAAGGCACTACTGTAAATCTGTTTACCTTACCAAAATAAACATACACGTACATTATAGCTTTGCCGTGAATTTTATAAAGATCAAATAACTAGTACAAAAAATAAAAATAAAAACCAAATTCAAAATTAAAACTTTGGAGGCCTATAACTCGAAAACGAGGGCCTGAATAGAAAAAGTTTATATGAAGTACTAACATTATTTTGACTCAGATTATACGCTCCTGACTTTTTTCCCATTAGTCCCGGGACAGCCTGTATATATATATATATATATATATATATATATATATATATATATATATATATATATATATATATTAAAGTATATCCTAAAAACTAAACATACCCCCCACCAAAATGCATAGTATTTTAACTAAATTAAACAGAAAAAGATGGTAAAGGGCATAACTTTACCATAGGTCTCTGGAGGAGACCCTGAGCGGTCTTAACATTGGCCATTCTGGCGATACCATCTGAACCAGGAAACACTTTTACAATTCTACCCAACTTCCAATGTAAGAATGGAGAATTATCCTCTTTAATGATGACTAAATCGTTGGGTTTCAGTGGATTTTCTTTATTCAACCATTTATTTCTTTGCTGGAGAGTATTTAAGAATTCTGTGTGCCGCCTTTTCCACACATCTTGTTGCAGCCTTTGCAAAAGTTGCCAACGATCCAGTTGATTCAATTTTAGATGTGTGAGATCGGGATCAGGCACCGCAGTGGGTGGTTCTAACATGAGAAAATGACCCGGAGTAAGTACCGAAAGATCATTTGGATCCGAACTTAGGGGATATAAAGGCCTAGAGTTCAGTATGGCTTCTATTTGACTTAGGAGTGTGTAAAACTCCTCAAAAGTCAAAACTTGTGATCCTACGACACGGAAAATATGAGATTTTACAGACTTTATGCCAGCTTCACTCAGTCCATTAAAATGTGGACCGGAAGGAGGAGAAAATGAAAACTTAATTCCTTCCGACTCCGAATCCAATTGCATATATTCATTGAGCATTCGAGAAGCCCCATTAAAATTAGTACCATGGTCGCAAAAAATCTGTGAGCACCTACCACGCCGTGCTACAAAGCGACGTAATGCTGCTACGAAGGCATCAGAAGAGAGACTGGAGACTAACTCTAGATGAAGTACCTTTGTTGCAAAACATACAAAAAGGCAGATATATGCCTTTTGAGACTTGATACCGCGTCCCTTAAGAGGTGTAACCAAAAAAGGCCCACCATAATCCACCCAAACACAAGCAAAGGGTTTAATTTGGTTGATACGACGAGGAGGTAAATTTCCCATAAAAGGGGTATATGACACTGGTTTTAGTCGGAAACATCGATGACATTGGTTCAAAACTCGACGAATTGCTCGTTTAGCGGAGAGAATCCAAAAATTTTGAGAAATGGGAAAGTTACATGCTGAAGCCCCGGATGACAGTGCTCCTTGTGAATACTTTAAATTAGTCAACCGATGCTGACGAGGTAAAATAGCCGGATATTTTTGATCATATGCTAATCCTGAAAACTGTAAACGTCCCCCCACCCTCAGAATTCCACCCTTATCGATAAAAGAATTTAGTTTCCTGAAAGGTTTGGATAAAGCCGTACCGGCTATCAAATTTTCAATCTCAGATGAGAAACATAAGTGTTGTACTCTTTTAACCAAGATCAAAAGAGCACTTTGAAGTTGGGAATCACTAAAGGGGCCAAATATTTTATTGGTAGAATATTTTATATTATGAATGAAACGAAAGGCATGACCAATAACACGCTTTATTTTATTTAGTGACGAGAATTTGTTTAGGAGATAGTCGAGTGTATCTAGTGACACAAAAGTAGTAAGAACTAATGGTTTTTCTTCGGAACAGGATACAACAGAAATTGAAGATTCTGGCCACTGCTTCCTTGGGTTGATCAACCATGGAGGGCCAAAAAACCACAAAGAATTATTGATAATTTGTCCCGGAGTAGGCCTCGGGAGGCACAATCTGCTGGATTACAAGTCGTCTGAACAAAATGCCAACGATCCGCAGCAACCATTTCTTGTATGTGAGCCACACGGTGGCCTGCAGAGGTTTTCCAACGCCATGCGGGTGATTTAATCCATGATAAGGTTACCATGGAATCAGATCATGCAAAAACTTTATCAATTTTGATTTTACCCTGGAAAGAACCAAGTATAAAGTCTATTAAATCAGCTAACAAAACTGCTGCACATAGTTCTAACCGCGGTATTGAAAGAACTTTAAGTGGAGCAACTCTAGTTTTGGCACTAATTAAGTAAATCTGAGAGATGTTATCTGTACCAGTAAACCTAAAATAGGTCACCACAGAGTAGCCCTTTTCTGAACTATCAGAAAAGCCATGCAATTCGCACGAAATAAACTTCGTGGGTAAACAACGAGGTATACTGATCTGTGAGAGGAGCGGAAGCTCAGACTTGTATTGCGCCCATTTATCAATGAGATCTTGGGGAGGAATTTCGTCCCAATCCAAGCCTAAACTCCAGAGGTATTGGAGCATATACTTAGCAAAAAAGGAAAGTGGAGCTAGGAAACCAACTGGGTCGTACATCCTAGCCACTTCCGAGAGAATTATACGTTTAGAACAAGACCTAGAGAGAGGCTGAACTTCATAAGAGAACGTATCTAAAGAATTATTCTACCTTAGACCTAAGACTTTTATTACAAAATCATGAGAGTCAAAAGAGGAAAGAGAGTGTTGACAATCGTCAGGAGGTAAATTTTGCATTAAGTCGGGAAGATTACATGCCCATTTTCTTAAGACAAAACCCCCTTTTGCTTACATGGAAATTAATTCAGACTGCAAAAGCTTCGCTTCTTCTATAGTAAAAGCACCGGTTATGACATCATCAATATAAATATCTGAGGAAAGTGAGGTTGCAGCTCGAGGAAAATATTTTCTTTCTTCGTGAGCTAATTGATTAATAGTGCGAAGAGCAAGAAAAGGAGCCGATGATAGACCATAAGTTACAGTGGTAAGCTTGAAATCTTGAACAGGATCTTGAGGAGAAAATCGCCAGAGAATTCTTTGATAATTCTGATCCTCTTCCGTTATTAAGATTTGCCTGTACATTTGTTTGATATCGGCGATAAAAACAAAGGGATGCAGTCTGAATCGTAGTAAGATTCCTACGATATCCTTTTGCAACTTCTGACCGACAAGAAGAGAATCATTTAGAGATATCCCCATAGGAGATTTAAAAGAAGCATCAAAAACAACCCTGAGTCTAGTTGTATTAATATTGGGATTTTTTACACAATGATGAGGAATATAGTAAACCCTTTCAAATGACGAGGGAGGTTCTACCCGGATCATATGGCCTGTAGACAAGTAGTCTTTCATAAAGTTATTATATTCAAAATACAGCTGAGAATCTTTTAGAAGACGCAGTTCCATGGCTTTTAATCTCTTAAGAGCAGGTGTTCTAGTATCCCCAAAAAATGGATCAGGACTTTTGAAGGGAAGAGAAACACCGAAACGACCAGTAGTTAACCTTATGTAAGACTCTTGAAAGATAGTTTCAAATTTCTTATCTTCGTCCGATATTTGATAAGATGGAGGGATGCCCTCGAGTTCCCAGAATTTTTGTAGAGTTGAATCTAGAGAAGTGAGACATGACGATAGAAAGGAATGAAGGAGTATTTTGTGAGGAACATTCATTTTACGCATTAAAATCCATCCAAAACTCGTATTCACAGCAGTCGGTTCACCTTCTGCTCTTTGAATTTTATCAGGTTTTGATATTTTTGAGAATACGTCAACTTCGAGCAACATGTCTATAGAAGACGAGATGTTGAACGTTTTATCGGCCAGATCTAAATTAGCAGTGTGAGAGAATGAATCAGTAGAAAAGGAATGAACTGGCATATTATTGCAAATTTTGGATAATATTTGAGCATCTATATTAAAGGATGGGACTGTCTTTCCAAGGGGTATTAAGGTACAATGGATGGACTTGCGGGAAAAGGTTCCACTATCCTCTACTCCACCAATTTGCATAGGAGTATCAAATCGAGGTAAACCTAATCTTTTAGCACATTTTTCAGTAATAAGAGACACTTGACTGAACCCATCAATTAATACTTCAATCTTTTGAAAATGTCCACGAGAATCAAGCACCTCCACCTGAGCAGTAGGCAATAAATTACAAGAAGAAACTGAGGTATGTAAGACAGTAGCAGAACTACCCGGTATTGAGTCATGGCAACTGGATTCTTTAGTGAAAATTGAGGGAAAGGTAGTGCCTACAACACCGCCAGTTTTAGCACCTAGCTCATCAAAATGTAACAGGGTATGATGCCTTTTCTGACAGATTTTGCATCCACTACTGGAACTACAATTGTTGGTAGAATGTTTACTGCCTAAGCAATTAGTACACCATTTATACTGTTTAGATAACTCAAATCTCTCTTTAGGCGTTTTAGAAGAGAAAGTAGAGCACTTATATATTGAGTGATCCGACTTACATAGAGCACATTTAGTTTGTTCTGTATTAGTAAGAAAGGCAGAACTTTGCGGTTTTGCAGTTTTTATGAATGCAGATTTGTTACTTGAAGAAATACTTTTCTTTGGGGCGTGTACAAATACCACCGAGTCATATGCATGACACTGTTTCTCAAGAAACTTATACAAATCATGGTATATCTGAGGATGGACAGGGATTTTCTTGTTCGAAACGATGAAGCGTTTCAGAGTCAATTTTTTTGCTTAACATGTGAAAAAGTATAAAATCCCAATCGTTCACCGGCAATCCCAAATTTTTAAGAGCTTCTAAATTATCGAAAAATAGTGCCAACACTTGCCTCAGCGCTTTTGGAGATCCTAAATCAAAGAAGGTAGGCCACAATTTCATGTCTCCAGAAAATACTGGAATATTGAGTTTAGATAACTTGACTGTGGAGGTTTGGTTCTTGTTATCAGGAGTAGAAGCAGTATCAAATAATTCAGAATGAATCGCTAATATATTATAATATTGGTCATCCACTTGTTGACGAAGAAGTGTTTCCGCACCTACGTCGGCGTCTTCACTTGCAGACAACATTGTAATAATAGCAGTGTGTTGAATATTGAATTCACTGTAAAAAGACTTCAATTCTGATGATCGAGCTTTAAAATGACTATGGACACCTTTTTCAATTTTAGCTTGTTCTGCCAGATTATAAAGAATTGAAATTATATCCACCGCAGATTCCCTCAGTGTTTTTGCTCGACGCAACCTAGCAGACATTTCTTTATTTATTTGTGAAGGAGAATGATTGCAAAGCTAAGTGAACAATTAAACAAAAGAAGAAAAATTGCTCTATTTCTGATAAACAATCCCAAAGTAATCTTTTTAGAAATGTTTATTCTTACTGATAACTATATATGTATTGGAAGAGTTCCAAGTAAATCACAAAAATAATCCTTGAATAAAAATTCAACTAAAATGTCGGTGGAATAATCTTTTTTGTATTCAATCAACTATTTATTACATCGAGAGTTAAACGTCAGTTATTAAAACTAGAACATTAAAGGATGAGTTGAGTTATCAAGAGATGTTTTATAAAATAAAACAAATAATATTGGCATGAAATATCCACTATAAACGAGAAATATGTTAGTCACAATAAAGAGCGCAACGTTATTTCAATACGTATACTAATACACAATTACCAATATCTCTTTTTATTTTTAAATATTATTAAATTAACTAAGTGTGAGACAAACTGTATACAGTGATACCGTTGTTCAGAATAAATAAATATTGCCTTTAAGTTCCAAACTAATCGATAAATTTACTGTGATTAGCAAAAAGTTGATTGTTTCAGAGCAAAAAATTAAGAGTGCCAATGCCAATTGACTTTCAATATTAATAAATTTACGTGTTTAAAAATTACGAAAATTATAATTTATTTCAAAATGATAGAAATGTTTATATTTTAACTTATGGAATTTGAAATGAGAAAAACGTTAAATCCGCCGAAGTGACCAAAAAAATGTTTAATTTGGGTAAAAAAGTTGACCGATTGGGAATTAATAGTCAAAGGATTACTTCTTACCTTTTTTCTCCTGACTTCTTCCAAAAGGTTGCAACCTTCCCCTTCTAATAAAGTGGACTGTATCTTGTTGTTTTAGGGTTGGTATCGGGAAATACTGACGATCGGCACTCGCGCACAATAGAGATATGTATTCTCTTCGAACCCGTATATCGAAGTGACAGATAGTAGTTAACTATTTTAGCTGATTCGAAGACCAGTGTGGTATACAGTGTGTCCTCGAATAAGGCAAGACAATAACCATTTGACGTTATTTAATTATGAACATCGGTCAATTTAGAAGCATTGAAAACTTATATTAAAAAAAGAGATAATATATATTATTATAGAGTGAAACACCCTGTATATCAAACAATAAAGAATTAAGATTGTACATCGTAATCTAGAAGAATTTATTTTAAGTCAAAAATTTTTTAAACATTTGAATGGAGACAATCTGTACGATCCACTATTCGATAGAGAAGGCATGCAGGAAGGACAGACTGTATAATGTAGGGATAATTGCGAATAGGTGTGATAAACAATTTATGTGAAATAAATTAACCAAACTTTTATTAAAAAGATCAAGTATCAGAATTTGTTCATGATGAGAAACTAATAATGCTTTATTCTGTAAAGTCAAGCTGATCTCATAATATTTGTTGATTAAAACATTAAAGTAAGTTAGTGTAGCTGTTTAGACATAACAGAGCAGAAAAGTATATAATAATGTGAATTTCAGAGAACATGACTCATAAAAAAAACGAATTTTCATTTTGCATATATATTTAAAGGTAACAGCTGTCATCTATTAAAACATTATGAATATTCATTTGACATACATACTTAGAGGTTAGGAAATGTCATTTTAACAACACTAGGAAATATCATTGAATGAAAATAATATAGGAAGTCTAAGCAATTAAAAAACCTTAGAATACAATATCCTGATATAATGGATGAACATTTCACTGGTTGAAATGAAGAATTTGAGTGATAAAATAAATAGTCAAATCTGATTGGTAAATAAACATTTAAAAAGGATCATATCGGCGACAATTATGTTGCTAACGAAAAAAAAAATCGAAATAAAAAAGGTTGTTGATTATGGGGTCTATTCACTAAGAACTCTCTTTTTGGGGAGGAAAAATTTGTAAGTAGAAAAACTTTTTGGTAAAGAAAATCATTTTGAAATTATTTGGAAGATAAAAAATTTGACTATAGAATTCAAGAACAAAGACATTATACTTACAAGATATACATCAATGTAAGTAGATAAGTTTATATTAATAATTAAAAAAGGAATTGTCGAATGTTGTACAGTACTAACCATGATTTTTATTTTATAATATGGTGTCTTGTATCTTGTGGAAGTAAAATAGCCACAATAGCTTTTGAAAAACACTGAATAGTGGAATTTGTGTGAGCTGCTTGGACTTTAAATGAAGGGCGGCATCGATTCCTGTTCTGGTAGAAACGGAATGCCAGCATGGAGTTTTTCCAGGAGGAGAATCTGAGACAAATTAAAGAAACGGATCATTGAGGTGAACAATCAAAACAGTGAAGTGAATAAGGTAGTAAAAGTTAATTTATTAATATATTAAAAAGTCAAGCGTACTTACCAATTTATGCAAAGAACTAAAATTTTGTGACGCATAGACGCTTTTAGGAGTGTATTTCGCCAATTTCTAAAAATCACATGTTTATCAAGTTGTATAATTGTATTTCACTCTTATAATAATATCTCACCAGAGTGCGTGTATGTTGTATGAAAGAGTCATCCTTTTAGATAGTTAAATATTTACAAGAACACTTGTAAAAGTGTAATGTATTTATTTTCATTAAATTAAATATCTTTTTTCCTTTGAAGAACGTTTTAAACTATTTTTGAGTTATTCATTTCATCTGGTGACTTGCGCACCATCTACTTACCATAGGCAGAAGCTCTGAATGACATCTATTGAATTATGCAGATTTGTTTTAAGCAGGACAGGACCGTATTTAGTTTGAAATCATTGAACAAGTAACATATTCTGATTAACAAATTTATTTTTGAAATATAAAGCATTTATTAAATTTGGCGCTAATATATATAGAATTCTAAAATCATTTTATCCTAAATACTTGAACTCTACCCTGAGATGAGAAGTTTTCATGTTAGTAGTATAAACTGTTTATCATATATATAAAATCATCAATATACCGGGCAAACAATAAACTTAAAGTGAATTTAAACTAAAATAAAATAAGTATAACTTTCTTATTACACCATAGCCAATTCATATTAACATGTCACCGCAACGTGGGGCTAATATAGAAATTTTGTAAATAATAATTAAAAAGGATTGAAACAATTTGTTTTACTGTATTAAAAGAAGAATTAAAAACAAAAATGGAAAGAAGAATGACTTTGAGAGACGGGAAACAAGTAGGAGGAGAAAGTGGCTCTGAACAAGAAAGGGAAAAGAGAAATCATGGAAGAGGAGATTTCCAAGTACAATATTTGGAGCAAGGAAGACAACGTTCAGACGAAGATATTCCAGAACAAGATCAGGAAGAAGAGGATGCACCATTGCAAGAAGAAATAGAACAAAAGCCTAGACAAGAGTCTAAAAAACAAACAGAAGAGGATAAACAAGAACCTAAAGAAAAAAAGAGCAAATGGACGTAATGAGTATGTTTAAAATGATGATGGGAGAAATGAAAGAAATGAAACATAATTTAAATGGAAAAATGGATAAACAAAATGAGAATATGAATAATATTAGGGGAGATATGAACAGAATAAAAGGAAATTTGAATGGAAAAATGGACCAAAATAAGGAAGAATTAAAACAAGAAATGAATATTAAGATGGACCAGAACAAAGAAGAAATTAAACAAACTAAGGAACTGATAATAAAATTGATGGAAGAAAAATTGGGACATTTTGAGAAGATATTGGAAAAATCAAACACATACATAGAAAATAAAACAGAATCCACTAAACAAGAGGAAAGGGGATTGAAAAAACCACAGAAATAGACAATTCACAGATCAACAGAATCAAGGAAATAGAGGAGAAGGAAAAGGATTTCAAAGGAGAGATTCAAATGGATGTAAAGTTACAAAATGAAAATATAAATGATGATACTATAGAACAAAAATTAAGTAATAAAATGGAAATTGATGAAGTAAAAATACAAAGACAAATAAATGAGGAGATGATAGATAGCAATTTACAGAATCTAGGAAGTGAGGAAGCTATGAAAATTTATGAAAAAGAGATTTATTGGAAAATAACAGACCCAGATGTTAATATATTGAAACGAATAGTGACATATGGTAAGACAAATAATAATAATAATAGGGGGATACAACTTAATTGGAAATTAGAGGAAATGAATAAGATATTACAAGAAACCAAGGAAGGAATAGAAGAAACCATAAGACAGAATATAGAAACAATAATTTATGCAGAAAATTTCGAAATGAGATTAAAACTTAGCAGAAATATAAAGATAATTGATCCAAGAAAACTTAATAGGATAATTAAAAATGAAATGATAGGAAGTGAGAGTATTATGGGAAATGAAATAATAAAAAGAAGAAACAATAATATGAAGAAATTGGAAACGCAAATTTTGATGAATCTATTGAGAGAAATTGATGAGATAGGGGATAACAAAATAGAAAAAGACTTAGTGGAACATTTAAAGAAATTTAGGATACAAGAGGATCGAAAAATTAGAGAAGAGGATAAGACGAAATTTAGGAAAAGAAAATAAAATTGAATAAAAAGGCTGTATTATAGGACTGGAATTTAGAAAACGAATTAGGAATTGTAAAAGGTCAAGAAGGGATATAAAAACCACATGTAAATAAAAAGTTTATAACTAACAAATAATAATTAAAAAAAACATATGTAAATATAATTTTGTACATAGATAGCAATTAGGATACGTGAAGATATAATGATGAAATACAGAAATAATTACATTAACAGATATAATAACAATGGAGATTATAAAAATAACAATAATTATAATAACAATTCAGGAAATAACAATAACTATAATAAGAACGATAGGGGTCTAAAGGGTAGTGACGCGACTCTAACAGCCTCTCCTACCAATTCCTACTCGCACCTCTACGTCGGCAGACCCTGGTAACTATCTCTGGAGATCCAAGATCGGGTAACCAACCCCCGGTGGCGGATCAACAGCAGATAGGCAAACGCGAGAAGGGAGAACTACTTTCGTTCTGGGAACTAACAACCCCGGAATGAAACCACGGGCGGAGCCTTGATGACGACCTGGCAACAACAAGAAAATGATGATCGTCTCGGCGTCTTGGCCCGCGGGAAGTGCTCTATTGGAGCTGATGTGAGCTTGCTCTGCCGAAGTGTGGCTAGGACGCTGGGGCAGGAACCAGCCCCTTCGGGCCCTGATCAGGAAGTGTGGCATGGATGCAGAAGTCGGATTTTTGCATTGCTCCGGGCGAGTGCTGGTTCGTCCGTGTATTCCGGAATCGGTTAAGCGGTGGCTGGGCCCCGGGGAACTGGGGTAGGATTGCGGATTGCATCCGAGGGTATACCCGCTCCCAGCTATATCGACCCGCCCCCTGCCACACGAAGCGCTGGAAAACAAAGGGATGGATAAAGACAAGACAAAAACAAAAAACGGTGTATCCGCTACCTCAAGTGCGGATAATTTGCCAGAAACTCAACTTCCTGGTAAACAGAGACAGAAAAGTCCACAGACAAGCGAGGTGACGGTGGTGAACTTGCCCCGGTTCCTCCTTGTAAAAATGTCAGGAGAGGGTTCTCCTGTAAATTTTGATAAAGTTAGCCCATTCCTGATAGCAAAAACTTTATATAGTCTAATCACAATATATAAGAAAAGTTAAAGATGGCATCCTAGTACAAACTAAAGGCAATGCTCAATCCAGACGGCTCTTAGATGTAACCAAATTTGGCGATTTTAATATTGAAGTTCTACCTCATCCCAGCCTCAACCAATCAAAAGGAGTTGTTTACTGTAGAGACTTTCTCAACACTACCATCGAAGAAATTAAAGAAGAACTAAAACCAATAGGCGTGATAGATGTAAGAAGATTAAAGACAAAGAAAAACAATACCCTGATAGAAACCCCCCTACACGTCTTGACATTCAATGAGCCAAAACTTCCAAGTGAAATAAAAGCAGCTTACTATAAATTACCCGTTAGACCGTACATTCCTCCCCCAATAAGATGTTTTCAATGCCAGAACCTTGGCCACGCGGCCAACAATTGCAAAAACGCTACTGTGTGTGTATGTGGAAAAGCTCCACATGGGGATAACCCTTGCATAGACCCAAAAAAATGTGTCAACTGTGGTGGTCCCCACTCAGCAGTTTATAAAGGATGTCCAAGATATAAGGAAGAATCTGCCATACAAAAAGTTAAAGTTACTGACAAAGTATCATATGCTGAAGCAAAAAGAATTGTTCAAATTCGAACACCAAAACCAAACCAATCCTATGCTGCTGCGTCAATAATGAATCAACAAAAAACGACAACCCCCTCCACCTCTGCCACAATCACTCCAGTATCAAACACTATCGACCTAACCGCCATACTACCTCAAATCATTCAATCAATTCAAGAAACAATCACTAAAATAATCAATAAACAGACATTCAAAACACCAGAAAGACCCCCTGAATATTCTCACAGAGACAGATCAGATTCAGTCTCTACAAATATATCTAATATATCAGAACAAAGAAAACGAGATCGAAGCCAAGTAGAAACGACCTCTGAAGAAGATGATCCCCTGATCAAATCCACTCGGCGAAACAAGAAAGGTTGGCCCAAGGGCGTTCCTCGTAAAAAGACCAGTGATTAAAACAACTATAAAATTGCCAAATATAATCCACTCTGTATGTGCATTGATTTATTCTCTTTTTTTACTTATACTATTTTTAATCTATATTATAATATATCCACATTCATATTCGAAAATCAAACTTGCAATATACTATATATAAAATTCATACGTATATATATAAAAATATATTAAATGTATAAACTGGATAAACTAATTCAATGGAACTGTAGAGGATGCATAAATAACTATTGCTACATAAAGCAGTTATTGCAAGAACATGATCCTATGTGTCTTTCCCTTCAAGAAACGCACCTCAAACCCAATCAACCATACTCTCTTAAAGGGTATTCAGCAGTTAGACATGAAGTTACTTATGAAAATAGAGCACATGGAGGAGTTGCAATTTTTGCAAGAAAAGATGTTGTATTCTCGGAGATAAACATTATTACCGAACTACAAGCTGTTGCAATAAAAATTATCAGTCCTGTGAATATAACATTATGTAATATATACTTTCCAGACACGACTTACACAGTCGAACAAATAGACCGTATTATTGAGCAGCTTTCCTCTCCATATATAATAATGGGAGATTTCAATGCCCACAATGTACTTTGGGGCTCAATAAAAACAGATACCAAAGGTCGTATTCTGGGAAAATGGTTAGAAAGAGATGATTTAGCTATTATTAACACAGGATCCAAAACACATTTCAACACAAAATCAAACAACTTTTCTGCAATAGATTTAACGATAGCATCCAGCGATTTATTGTCAAAACTTACTTGGAGTGTTGATGATGATCTACACAATAGCGACCATTTCCCGATATGCATCCAGCTAGGAAAACAGAGAATCATACATCCAGTACCCATCAAATGGAATAGAGCCAAAGCTAACTGGGAAACATTTAGAAATTCATTAAGACCACCGGCACAGCCGAGTGTACAGGAAATTACAAATTGCATTATTAGAGCAGCAAACAGTAGTATCCCAAAATCAGGAGGTAAACCGATTCAAAAAGTTGTACCTTGGTGGAATGAAGAAACCAAAAATATCATTAATCTTAAAAAAGCGGCTCTAAACAATTTCAAAAAGTACCCAACCACTGAAAATTTAATAGCATTTAAAAAGACTAGAGCGATGGCTAGAAAAATAATACTTAAAAACAAAAGAGATACTTGGAATCAATACACAACAACAATTACACCAGATACCGAAATAAATACAGTATGGAAAAAAGTTAAAGCAGTGTCAGGCAATACCACTTACAATGCAATTACCTCCTTACAAATGGAAAGTGGAATTATAACTGAAGATCCGGTGGAAATAGCTAACATAATGGCCTCTCACTTTGAAAGAATCAGCAGCAACGAAAATTATGATGAAAACTTCCTACAAACAAAAAACAGCTCGGAAGCAAGTATAGATTTCTCAACTGACAATGATTTATACTACAATCTACCATTTACCATGGAAGAATTAAGTGGAGCTCTTCACCAATCAAAAATCGGTGCTCCAGGTATAGATACAATTTCAAATGATATGCTCCAAAACTTGACACCAGAAACCAAAGAAATGCTTTTAAAGCTCTACAACAAACTTTGGAATGAAAATACCTACCCGGATTCCTGGAAAGAAGCTGTAATCGTTCCCATACCTAAACCTAATAAAAGTAGGTTATCGCCATCAGGATATCACCCCATAAGTCTCACCTGCTGCTTAGGAAAACTAGTCGAGAGGATGGTAAACAACAGACTTCAAGATTATCTAGAAAAAAATAATTTACTAGTTTCCTACCAAGCGGGATATAGAAAGAAAAGATCAACGATAGATCACTTAGTTTTACTGGAACACTTCATTCAAGAAGCTTTTCGAAAAAGAGAACACCTAATAGCTGTTTTCTTTGATATTAAAGGCGCTTTCGACATGACGTGGCGGCATGGAATCCTGGATAAATTGTCAAAATTTGGACTAATAGGAAAACTACCATTATTCATAAAATCGTTTCTCGATAATAGACGTTTCAAAGTTAGAGTTGCAAATGAATTTTCAACAAGTAGGATACTGCAAAACGGCGTACCGCAAGGATCAACACTTAGTTGTACTCTGTTTGCAATCGCTATAAACGAAATTTGTAGAGGCGTCGATCAAAAAATCAATAAATGTCTCTATGTCGATGACGTTGCAATTTTTTTCAGCGGTAAAAAAGTGGGAGACATTACACGTACACTGCAACCAGCAATCAATAAGATTATTGAAAATGGAGAAAAAATTGGTTTTAAATTCTCTGAAGAAAAAACAAAATGCGTACATTTCTGTAGACTCAGAAAACCCCATTACGATCCACTCTTATATTTAAAGGACAACATCATAACCTGCGTTGATACTATTAAATTCCTGGGTTTAGTATTTGATAAAAAATTAAACTGGCATGAACACTTAGAACTTATCAACACGAAATGTAGAAAATCCCTTAATATACTCAAAGTCTTGGCACATACAAAATGGGGAGCTGATCCAAAAAGCCTTCTTATAATATACAAAGCTTTAATATTGTCCAAGATAGATTATGGCAGCATTGTTTATTCCTCTGCGAGGAAGAGTCATTTGAACAGATTAAATAAAATTCAAAATTTAGGAATACGTTACTGTCTGGGAGCATTTCCGACAACCCCTGTTCAAAGTCTTTATTGTGAATCCGGTCTAATGCCACTAGAGCAACGAAGATTAATCCTTCAAACATCATACCTCACAAGAGTTAAATTGAATACTAAAAATCCTAATAACCAATTTTTATTCCCAAATATTAATGAATACGACAATAGAGGCATCATCACTCGCCCCCTTGCAATAAGGTATCTTGAGTACTTGAGAAGTATAGACGTTGAATTCCCTAAGATTATTGTTGATGATCAAAGTGACGAACAATCAGCCAATAATGAAGCAGTCAGAAAAACTGATTTTATGAATAATCTAAAAAGAAAAATTATTAACGAATGGCAAGCTATATGGGACGAAACAAATACTTTACTCCGTAGACTAGAACCGGAGGTGAAGAAGAAGTATGAATCCACAGGGTTGAGTAGGTTAGAAACCATTAAAGCATTTAGACTTCGTACAGGACACACAAGTCTCACCCATCAACATCTTCTGAAAGGCGACCCAGCACCAATTTGTGATCAGTGTAATGTGATTATGTCAGTAATTCATGTTATCAATGAATGTCACACATTCAATCCGCAAAGACATCAATATGACATAAAACACCAACTCGAAGAGAACCTGAATAACGAAAATATAAAGAACACCTTAGAATATATGAAGTGCATCAAACTATTCGACAAAATCTGAAAATATAAATGTAGTAACATATATAAAATGTAGTAACAAGAGCTAATGATCAAGAGCTAATGACCCCAGTAGTCGATGCTCCTTATGGGTGGGTTTTTAGTGAGGTACAAATCCCACACTGTTTGGCAACCTACAACTTTTACGCCAAGCGCCTTTTGAAGGTTTTCCCACCCATTAAAAAAAAAAAAAAAAAAAAAAATAAGAACGATAGTAACCAAAACAACTATAACAGAAACTTTAAATATAATAACAACGAAAATAACAATTACAGAGAACAGTATTCAAAGGAGAGAAGATAGAGTGATGACATATGAACATCCAAGGGAATATATTAAATTTGGGGAAGATTTGGAATTGAAAG
This sequence comes from Galeruca laticollis, assembly GCA_963921935.1. Taxonomy (NCBI): domain Eukaryota; kingdom Metazoa; phylum Arthropoda; class Insecta; order Coleoptera; family Chrysomelidae; genus Galeruca; species Galeruca laticollis. The sequence goes on along the minus strand of OY998175.1, from coordinate 201,910,791 downwards.
AAATAATGGGATTGATAAAAATTAAAGGAAAATTAAATGGGAAATTTGTTAAAATATTAATAGATACAGGTTCGGAAGCGTCCATAATAAAAACAAAACTAATTGAAGAAAATATTGAAAATTATGAAAATAAGCTAGTTAAAATACCGAAAGCTACAATAATAGGAGCAAACGGAAAGAAATTGTGTGAAGTTAGCAGATCTATAATACAAAGTATTGAATTAAAGGATGGGAAAGAAGTTGAGATGCAATTATTGTTAGTAGATAATCTAGAATCAGACATAGTTATAGGAATAGATGAATTAACAAAATATAAAGCAAGAATTGATTTTGAAAAGATGGAGATTGAATTAAATGGTAATAGAATTGAATTTGAAGAAGAAAATATAGAAGAATTGGATGTTGAAGAGGATAATAAGAAGTTATGGAATATAGAAAGGATTGGAAATATGGGAGAATTGGAATTTGGAGAGGATAATAGGAAGTTATGGAATATTAAAAGGAGTGGAAATATGGAAGAATTGGAATTTGAAGAGGATAATAGGAAGTTATGGAATATGAAGAGGGATGAAATAATGGAAGAATTGGAATTAGTATGTGGAAATAAGGAATATGCTGAGAAAGTGAAGAATTTAATAATTAAGTATAAAGGATTAGCTAAAAAAAAATGAGAATGGCAAATAACTATGTACATAAGATAGAAGTTAAGGGAATAGAAAATTTCAGAATAAGAACATATCCCATACCTTACAAATATAGGAAAGAAGTTGATTCAGAGATACAAAATATGCTAAAGGATGGTATTATAGAGAGATGTAACACAAGAAATATAAATTAATAAATTGTACCGATATAAGAGACTCTGAGAAATGTAGAAGTAATAAGTCGCATAACGAACATTAAAGAATTTTCAAAAATGGATTTATAACATGATTTTTTAAACTAATTCCTTTGGATGAAACTTGTAAATGAAACATGTACCTAAAAATAAAATAAGAATTTGTATACATATTTAATTTTGGTATTGTAAATAGATTTAAAACTATTTGAAGAGGATACTGCAACACAGGATTCCAGAATCATCTTTGTAACAGCGACCTGAAATAAGAAGAAATGTATTATTAGTAATATGTCAGACAGAAACAAACAAATGTGTGCGAAATTGAAACCACCTTTCGAGGGACCATATGTTATAGATAATGAAAACGGGATAAATAGCTATGTTTTAAAATATATGGAAAATGATGAAATAAGAGGTGTCTTCAATATAAAGGATATATATAAGTACAATAACTGATGAAGAAGTAGAGAAAAAGCAAAATAGTAAATGTTTAAGGTGAAATTTGCGTTCATAAAATTTTTCAGAACATCAAAATTTGATAAACGCAAAATTTAGGGGATGTTATTATAGAGTGAAACACCCTGTATATCAAACAATAAAGAATTAAGATTGTACATTGTAATCTAGAAAAATTTTTTAAACATTTGAATGGAGACAATCTGTACGATCCACTATTCGATAGAGAAGGCATCCAGAAAGGACAGACTGTATAATGTAGGGATAATTGCGAATAGGTGTGATAAACAATTTATGTGAAATAAATTAACCAAACTTTTATTAAAAAGATCAAGTATCGGAATTTGTTCATGATGAGAAACTAATAATGCTTTATTCTGTAAAGTCAAGCTGATCTCATAATATTTGTTGATTAAAACATTAAAGTAAGTTAGTGTAGCTGTTTAGACATAACAGAGCAGAAAAGTATATAATAATGTGAATTTCAGAGAACATGACTCATAAAAAAAAACGAATTTTCATTTTGCATATATATTTAAATGTAACAGCTGTCATCTATTAAAACATTATGAATATTCATTTGACATACATACTTAGAGGTTAGGAAATGTCATTTTAACAACACTAGGAAATATTATTGAATGAAAATAATATAGGAAGTCTAAGCAATTAAAAAACCTTAGAATACAATATCCTGATATAATGGATGACCATTTCACTGGTTGAAATGAAGAATTTGAGTGATAAAATAAATAGTCAAATCTGATTGGTAAATAAACATTTAAAAAGGATCATATCGGCGACAATTATGTTGCTAACGGAAAAAAAATCGAAATAAAAAAGGTTGTTGATTATGGGGTCTATTCACTAAGAACTCTCTTTTTGGGGAGGAAAAATTTGTAAGTAGAAAAACTTTTTGGTAAAGAAAATCATTTTGAAATTATTTGAAAGATAAAAAATTTGACTATAGAATTCAAGAACAAATACATTATACTTACAAGATATACATCAATGTAAGTAGATAAGTTTATATTAATAATTAAAAAAGAATTGTCGAATGTTGTACAGTACTAACCATGATTTTTATTTTATAATATGGTGTCTTGTATCTTGTGGAAGTAAAATAGCCACAATAGCTTTTGAAAAACACTGAATAGTGGAATTTGTGTGAGCTGCTTGGACTTTGAATGAAGGGCGGCATCGATTCCTGTTCTGGTAGAAACGGAATGCCAGCATGGAGTTTTTCCAGGAGGAGAATCTGAGACAAATTAAAGAAACGGATCATTGAGGTGAACAATCAAAACAGTGAAGTGAATAAGGTAGTAAAAGTTAATTTATTAATATATTAAAAAGTCAAGCGTACTTACCAATTTATGCAAAGAACTAAAATTTTGTGACGCATAGACGCTTTTAGGAGTGTATTTCGCCAATTTCTAAAAATCACATGTTTATCAAGTTGTATAATTGTATTTCACTCTTATAATAATATCTCACCAGAGTGCGTGTATGTTGTATGAAAAAGTCATCCTTTTAGATAGTTAAATATTTACAAGAACACTTGTAAAAGTGTAATGTATTTATTTTCATTAAATTAAATATCTTTTTTCCTTTGAAGAACGTTTTAAACTATTTTTGAGTTATTCATTTCATCTGGTGACTTGCGCACCATCTACTTACCATAGGCAGAAGCTCTGAATGACATCTATTGAATTATGCAGATTTGTTTTAAGCTGGACAGGACCGTATTTAGTTTGGAATCATTGAACAAGTAACATATTCTGATTAACAAATTTATTTTTGAAATATAAAGCATTTATTAAATTTGGCGCTAATATATATAGAATTCTAAAATCATTTTATCCTAAATACTTGAACTCTACCCTGAGATGAGAAGTTTTCATGTTAGTAGTATAAACTGTTTATCATATATATAAAATCATCAATATACCGGGCAAACAATAAACTTAAAGTAAATTTAAACTAAAATAAAATAAGTATAACTTTCTTATTACACCATAGCCAATTCATATTAATATATATATATATATATACATGTATATATATATATATATACATATATATATATATATATATATATATATATATATATATATATATATATATATATGTATATATAACATATAACATTTGGTAAAGAAACGGAAATCTGAAACTCCTCGCCAAATTGTTAAACGTCAGATTCACCTTAATAATAATCAACAGAAGAAAAACAAAACTATAGAGAGTGACTTATCTGAAGAAGACGAAGGAGACGTGGAAGATGATGCAGCATGTCTTTATTGCAACCATTTATATTCCCAGTCAACGGAAGGATGGGTGCTATGCATTAAGTGCAGACATTGGGCACACTGTTCCTGTGCTGGAGAGGAGGAAGATAATGACGAAGTTAAACATATTTGTGCACTTTGTACAACAGAATAATTTAAATTCATCCAAAAGTTATATTATTTTACAAAATCATGTATATCTCAACTTGCCCCACCTAGTTTCCCATCTTACCCCACCTGCGGGGCAAGATGGGAAATATACACTTTCGTAAAAAATATTTTTTACTATCTTATAGCTAAATTAAAAAAATATTAAACTGTATGTAAGTAGTAAATAACACATCAGCCTGTCCAGTTGTTCAAACTTAAAATCTCTAATGCAACAAACAACATATTTAGAAGCGATTAAAATTAGGGCCCATTTTGCCCCGCCCTCCCCTATATTAAAAAATATGGAGATGGGGTATGTGCCTATTTTATTGATTTTACAGAATTTGCCTAAATAAGACTTATTCTGCAGAATTTTCCTCAACATACTGAACACTTTGAAGCCGCATTTATGAGCAGTTATTACAGCTGAAAAATTATATTGTAGAAGTTAGAAGTTTTTGGCTTAACGAGAAAACAATTTAGTGAAATTGTTTTTGACTATGTAGAATATCACAATACTGATCACAGATTAGATAAAAAAAAAGAGCTAGAAGAGAATTTTGCGAAAGTTTTAGGGAAAAATTCAAAATTTCTTCAAGAGCTCCCACTTCTATTGCACATCTGACTGAATTTAACGAAGAAAATGGCGCCAGATTTTTTAACACACTGAAAGACGTAACAGTGAAGTATAACTACATTAAAGAAATTGACTGTCTCGACCCTTACTTCGTGGAATATGCTCATATTAGTGTTTTTAAATGAAACTCAAGGTTTCTAGTTAATTCCACAATATAATACAATTTATTGAAAATTCTAAAAAATTGACAATTGTTTCGATAAATCAATATCATCGTCAGAATGACAGAAGTTACATTGCAAACCAAATCTATAATTGTGAGGAGACTGTATTTCGACAGTCCCTACCAAAAATTCTTAAATCCAAAGGAAAAGGTAGGGTTATTAAAGTATCATCCGCCGAAATAAGATGATATGTAACAGCTTTATGCATCATTAATGCAGTTTGTACGTATGTTCCTCCGCTGTTAATTTTCGCCTGAATTAGGATGCAATCTGCATTCATGAACGGAGCTCCTTCAGGATCAATAAGCGTGGCACATTCAACGGGTTGGATAACAGCAGGAAATTTAATTAAATATCTGCAGCATTTCATGCAATATGCCAAGCTCTCCAAACGTAACCCCGTTTTATTATTGATGGATAACCATGCTACACATGTAAATTTGCATGCCATATATTTGTGTAGAGAGCAATTTCCGGAGCACACAAGCTATAGGATGCAGCCATTGGATGTTTATTTTTTCAGCACACTGAAAACGGCTTATGGCATGGTGTATAAAAAATTGGTGGTTAATAATATAGGAAGAACCTAGCAACAAGCCTATTTTAAATCATCATTACTGTCACCTGCTTTAAAAGGATGTATAGCTTGCGGAATAGAACCTTTTAATTCCAATATATTTTCTGAAATTGATTTTATGGCAGCCAAAACTACAGAAACCACTTGAACATAAAAACATGAAGCATATTACAGTTCTCCAAGCGGTTGAAAATATTCCAAATGAATGTGCTAATCTAAATCAAGTTCATCCATTTACCTAGGAAGAATATCCAGAATCCAACGAAAAACAGCACTCAACACCTCTCTCCAATAACAAAGGAACAGGACTACCTGTAGCTGAAGTTAAAAATAAACGACCAAGATAAAAAGCTCCTTTCTTTGATAATTTCCAGCTCACCCGTTAAGACAGCTCTGGAAGTCATACAACAACGAAAAATGTAAAAAGAAAGAAAAAAACATTACGCCAAATAGCAAAAGATGAAAAAACAAAAAAAAAACGAAACCAAACCAAAGAAAGTGAAGCGCAACACAACGAAAACGCAAACCTTTAAGCAAAAGGTGAATTTTAGGTCATCTTCACAATCATCTTTAGAAGTTCAGGTCTCTAGTTTTTTTAAAATTAGTCCAGGGCATACAAAAACAGACAGAACAGCAGCAGCAGCAGCACTTTGTGTACACAAAATGCAACTATACTCAAAATGAAAAATGGGGCAACGTCTTTAAAAAGACATTTACAAAGTAAACATAAGGATTCTTACCAAAAAGCCTTTTCGCAGGAGAAAAAAATTTATGAAAATACAAATAGTTCTAGCTCTGTTTTAAACTGGCTGCAGAGTCGGACAACTCAAAGTGAATATTCGGTAAGTTTTTATCTTATATAGAAATTATTCGGTTTTGAATCGAAATGTCAACTTTTGAGTTGTTTTCCCTCACTCTCGAATTTACTAATTAATATAACTCTCCGGTAATTTAAAAAGTGATGTGAATTCATTTTTAAATAACGAAATAATAGTATTATTGTGCGGAGAAATTTTTTTTATTTGGTAGGTAGGAGTGGTCGGACTTATATTATTTGTTTTTTTAACTAATTATTAGGATCAAGAGTAAATAGGAGAAGAGGAAATTATTTAAAAAAAATTAATATACTAGGTTTAAGGGGGAAAGAGTGCTTCATTCAAGAAACAAAAAAATGGATATGAAATTTTTGAAAAGCCAAACGTTCACTGAAATTGTTATTCCTCAAAAATCCTAGAGCTTTTTATGAAGAATATTTTTTTAGGGAAATATAAACTTTTCCTCTATCTGTATAACACTTTTTGTGACACATGTCTATAATAGGTACTTATATAATTTTCAAGAAAGAAAAACAAGAAATAGATTACTTACTTCATGAAATTGACTGTCTCGACCCTTACTTCGTGGAATATGCTCATATTACTGTTTTTAAATGAAAGGTCTCTAGTTAATTCCACAATATAATACAAGTTATTGAAAATTCTAAAAAATTGACAATTGTTTCGATAAATCAATATCATCGTCAGAATGACAGGAGTTATATTTCATTTTATGCCTACCTGATGTTTAGTAGTTATATTTGGCTAGACCAAGAAGTAACCTAACTTGTGATTGGCTTAATATATGTTTATAGAAAAAAGAAGAAGATGTGATATTACAAATATTGAAGCTTAGATATTATTAGCCCTATGGTGATATCCTGGATATCATTTTTCCAATTAAGATCAGTATAACTGTGCAATGATATAGAAAACCAGGAAAACTATATCTGCTGATATTTACAATTATCACTTAAGAAGACAGTTTATTAGTGGAGAATTCCCTAGATTTAACTGTTCATTGACAACTTCATATTGTGGGTTTCTTAAATGTCTTCTAATTTCCAGTTCTTCAAGGAAATCCAGTTCTTGTTTCTTTTCACAAATATGCAGTACTTCTAGTTTTGTGTTAGGTGTCAATGAATGATTGGTGTCAAGTAGATGTTTTGCGTAGTGGGATTTATCTGGTTATTTTAATCTGTATGCTCGTAAGTGCTCACTGTATCGTATTTCAAAATTCCTAAGGGTCTGACCCAAATAGACAGCATTACATTCTGGACATTTGAGTTTATATATACCTGACTTCTTTAATAGTGGTATTTTTGTTTTTACATTTAACAATTTTGTACTAACGTTACTTTCTGTTTTAAAAGAAATTGTTGCATTCGTTGCTGAAGATATTATCTTTGAAATATTATTAGAAATATTTCCTGCATATGTGATGGTTTTATAAGTTTTAACTTCATCAGCTTGTTTAGGATATATTAGTTGTAATGCCACTTTTTTCTCTTTTTTACTAATTAGTTTATTTATCATATCTAATGGATAACCGTTAGATGTTGCTATTTGTCTAATTGTATTAATCTCTCTATCAAAATTACATTTGTTCATAGGAACTGAAAAAACTCTATGTATCATTGAATTATATGCTGCTAGCCGGTGTGACACAGGGTGGTTAGAATTGAATGGAATTGTTACATCAGTTTGTGTTGGTTTTCGGTAAATTGAATAATCAAGTACATTATTAACTCTTTGAATTTTTAAATCAAGAAAATTGATTGGGCTATTTTCTTCAATTTCTAATGTAAATTCAATTTTCGGTTGTAAATTATTGATGTGGTTGAAAAATACATCTAATTGTCGTTCACTACCCATAAAACAAGCTAATATGTCATCTACATATCTATACCAAAAAAAAATATTTTTCGAAATATTACTTTCAAAGATCTTTCTTTCTAAATTGTCCATAAAAATGTTTGCTAAAATAGGTGATATAGGGCTTCCCATTGGTAAACCTTCATTTTGAATATATATCTTATTGTCAAAAGTGGAATAATTCTGAATAATGCATACATCAAATAAATTAAGTATATCTGATATTATTCCTGGATTAATATTTTTATCTTCTAGTAATTTTCTTACAAGTATTAGACATTCTTTAGGAGGAATTTTAGTAAACATGTTAGTTACATCGAACGATATGAGTTTATAGTTATCTTGTAAGTGGATTGCTTTCAACTTTTTGATTAGTTCTATTGAATTTCTAATTGAGTACTGAGATTCATATCCGTAAGTATTGAGTATATTGTTGAGCTTCTTTGCCAATATATTATTAGGAGCATTAACATAAGAGACTACAGGTCTAACTGGTTCCGTTATTTTATGTAATTTAACTGTTCCATATAATTGTGGACAATGAGGATTCTTATGTATGATAGACCTCTTTTCGTAATCATTTAAAAGATAATTTGAATTATTAACAATATCCCTTACATTATTAGAAAACTTCTTTGTTGGGTCTGCTTTAAGAACTTTTACATCGCTGGATTCTATAAAGTTATATACTTTGGAATTGTAATTTTCAGTCGTCAAAATGACAGTAGCGTTTCCCTTATCAGATTTTGTAACTGTTAGGTTATTATTCTCAATCTTCTTTTTTATTGCGTTTAAAACTGAAATGTCATTTTTTGTTTGACGTTTAACTTTTGAAGGTTCAATATTTTTGATTAAATTGGCAATTTTTAATTTCTCATAAAGAAAATTATTTGAATTAGATTTTAAAGCTATTTCTGACTCTGTAGCTATAATTTGTTTAATATTATTCGTAAATTTAGGTGGTATGCTGTACTTTAAACCTTTATTTAAAAATTCTATTTCACTATTTGTAAAATTAGTGTCTGAAAGGTTTTCAAATCGTGGTGCAAAGTGTGTTGGTATGTAGGTACTTACAGTTTCATGATGTTTTGAGTATTTAATTTTATGTTGTGTGTGTTCAAGATTCTGTAGTTTCTTTTCTTGTTTCTTAAATTTCATATGCTTCATCGTGCTGACATTTTCTCTAATTTTGTCATCCAAACAGTCAAATTCTACTGGATGTAATTGGAATGTGAGTTCTGAATGTACAACTTTTATGTAGTTGTCTAAGGAGTCTCTAACTTTGAACCATTTCTTACATTCTGATTTTATCCAAACTCGTTGAGAACATTTTATAGCTTTTTGTGCTTGTGGTGTTTTAGTGTGACATTTTATATTCACATAATTTGGTATTACCTTTTTTCTAAGGCATTCTTGGTTAAAACAAATGTTTTGTGATGCTTTGTAACGTTTTTGTAGTAACTTCTGGTACAGTCGAGTCAAATCTTCCCTCGAAGATTTTTTAATGAAATTGACTGTCTCGACCCTTACTTCGTGGAATATGCTCATATAAGTGTTTTTAAATGAAACTCAAGGTCTCTAGTTAATTCCACAATATATTACAAGTTATTGAAAATTCTAAAAAATTGACAATTGTTTCGATAAATCAATATCATCGTCAGAATGACAGAAGTTACATTTCATTTTATGCCTACCTGATGTTTAGTAGTTATATTTGGCTAGACCAAGAGGTAACCTAACTTGTGATTGGCTTAATATATGTTTATAGAAAAAAGAAAAAGATGTGATATTACAAATATTGAAGCTTAGATATTATTAGCCCTATGGTGTCCAGAATGTAATGCTGTCTATTTGGGTCAGACCCTTAGGAATTTTGAAATACGATACAGTGAGCACTTACGAGCATACAGATTAAAACAACCAGATAAATCCCACTACGCAAAACATCTACTTGACACCAATCATTCATTGACTCCTAACACAAAACTAGAAGTACTGCATATTTGTGAAAAGAAACAAGAACTGGATTTCCTTGAAGAACTGGAAATTAGAAGACATTTAAGAAACCCACAATATGAAGTTGTCAATGAACAGTTAAATCTAGGGAATTCTCCACTAATAAACTGTCTTCTTAAGTGATAATTGTAAAGATCAGCAGATATAGTTTTCCTGGTTTTCTATATCATTGCACAGTTATACTGATCTTAATTGGAAAAATGATATCCAGGATATCACCATAGGGCTAATAATATCTAAGCTTCAATATTTGTAATATCACATCTTCTTCTTTTTTCTATAAACATATATTAAGCCAATCACAAGTGAGGTTACTTCTTGGTCTAGCCAAATATAACTACTAAACATCAGGTAGGCATAAAATGAAATGTAACTTCTGTCATTCTGACGATGATATTGATTTATCGAAACAATTGTCAATTTTTTAGAATTTTCAATAACTTGTATTATATTGTGGAATTAACTAGAGACCTTGAGTTTCATTTAAAAATACTTACTTCATGTATATTGTACTTGATAAGATAATTTTTAATTTCAGGATTCAACTCTTGGCACGGGAACTGTAGAAGTTGAAAAACTCAATGATATATTAGTTCAATACATTTGTAAGAAATATTTTCTTTTCAATTTTTTTGAGGACAAGGCAAGCCGTAACTTATTTTCCTACATAAATCCAGCCATACATTTGCCTGGTAGAAACCAAATGAGATCGCTTACTCTGAGAAAATTTACTGAAACTCAATGTTCTGTTTCAAAAATTTGGCAGTTGAATAAATCCAGGATATCTTATACAATTGACGGTTGGTCTTCTGATTCAACTAGTGGATTTTATGGCATCACTGCCCATTTTATTGATGATAATAATATATGTTTATTCACTATAAATTACAAAGTATAACAAATGTAGATCAAAAATCCTAAATAAACACAATGCCCCACAGAAGCTGTAAAAAACAGCTTGTAAGTGGTATCTAAATTAAGTACAGCGACAAAATTAGTTAAACTTACAACAATAGTAAACTTAGCAACAATAATGATAGTAGTAATATCACAAATAATACATAGCACAATCAGAATATCTCAACAAAATATGAATTTAAAAAAAATATAATATGAAAAATTAAAGGAATAAAGGAAATGAACCTGTACTACTACAGAAAAAAACTTGTAGTATATTAAACTATTTAAGTTATTGAACACCGAAAACTCCAACCTTCAGCCAATGTAACCATGTGTAGGTGTAGATACTTCTCACGTTACGATTTTTATATTGCAGAATTCTCTTTTTTAGTCTAAAATGAAGTGTTTTAGTTTCTTTTTAAATAATCGAATATTTTGGATGCTTTTAATATAATCTGGAATACGGTTGTAAATCTTAACGGAATAGAAAGAATATGTTTTGTGACAACTAGTTTTTATCATCCTAGGGACTGTATGGAAATGTCTATTCCGAGTATTGTAATTATGGATTGGTAAGTTGTACGTATTCTTTGATCCATGATATTCTACTGAAACGCATAAAAAGTATAGATGTTTCAGATCTAATATTCTACTTTCAGTATACAAAAGATCTGAAGAATAAAGGTTCGGTTTAGACATTATGATTTTTAGAAATCTCCTCTGAATCATATTTAACGGCTGCAGGTGAGTTTCCAACACACTTCCCAAACCTTAATTCCATATCGAAGATGGCTTTCTACCAATCCAAAATATAAATTGCGGAGATGTTGGCCAGAAATATACTTTTTCAAGTGCCTAAATTTATGCAAAATTAACTGTAATTTTTTTATTATATATTTAATATGACAATCCCATTTTAAATTTGTATCCAATATAACCCCCAAATATTTTATTTTGTTTGTTGGTTCAATAAATAAATCCTGATCAAACTGTGATGTTTTCAGTGGATAAAATCGGTTATTAGATGAGTTGGAGCTAAGAATAGGCAAGTAAAAAGTGTTTTCAAAATTTATGGTTAATAGTTTACTATCAAACCACGACTTAATTAGCTTAGGTCAGATTCAACTTTTAGCTTTAAATCATACCAATTACTGTCCTCATAAACAATTGCAGTATCATCCGTGTAACCAATTATATGACCAGCGCTAATTAAACAAAATCGATCATTCATGTAGAGATTGAATAACACCGGTGTGAACTTGGCAGCCAACATCTAGCGGCCGATTTACCGAAGACGCCCGAACGATCAGTGGTGTATTGTTTAGGGGCGTTTAAATGTAGGAGCGTTTAAATTTTACAAATCATAACATTATATATTAATAAGTAATAAACTGCATTAACTTACCCAGAAAAAATGAGATTTAGGTATTTATTGCACTATTTTTATTGTAATGATGGAGAACTGTTTGAAAAAACAAGATATTATTCTATTATATAAATAATAAAAAGGGCAGAAGGGAAAAAGTTATCACTCTGAAAATCGATATACGACTAGCTAGTTACACTAGAAATAAAATGAGACTAGTCGGATTCTCTTACGAGGGGTATAACAGGGTGAAAGGGGGTAGCAGCCAATTCCAAAACATGAAAAAGGGCAGAAGGGAAAAAGTTATCACTCTGAAAATCGATATACGACTAGCTAGTTACAGTAGAAATAAAATGAGACTAGTCGGATTCTCTTACAAGGGGTATAACAGGGTGAAAGGGGGTAGCAGCCAATTCCAAAACATGAAAAAGGGCAGAAGGGAAAAAGTTATCACTCTGAAAATCGATATACGACTAGCTAGTTACACTAGAAATAAAATGAGACTAGTCGGATTCTCTTACGAGGGGTATAACAGGGTGAAAGGGGGTAGCAGCCAATTCCAAAACATGAAAAAGGGCAGAAGGGAAAAAGTTATCACTCTGAAAATCGATATACAACTAGCTAGTTACACTAGAAAAAAAATTAGACTAGTCGGATTCTCTTACGAGGGGTATAACAGGGTGAAAGGGGGTAGCAGCCAATTCCAAAACATGAAAAAGGGCAGAAGGGAAAAAGTTATCACTCTGAAAATCGATATACGACTAGCTAGTTACACTAGAAATAAAATGAGACTAGTCGCATTCTCTTACGAGGGGTATAACAGGGTGAAAGGGGGTAGCAGCCAATTCCAAAACATGAAAAAGGGCAGAAGGGAAAAAGTTATCACTCTGAAAATCGACATACGACTAGCTAGTTACAGTAGAAATGAAACGAGACTAGTCGGATTCTCTTACGAGGGGTATAACAGGGTGAAAGGGGGTAGCAGCCAATTCCAAAACACAAAAAAGGGCAGAAGGGAAAAAGTTATCACTCTGAAAATCGATATACGACTAGCTAGTTACAGTAGAAATAAAATGAGACTAGTCGGATTCTCTTACAAGGGGTATAACAGGGTGAAAGGGGGTAGCAGCCAATTCCAAAACATGAAAAAGGGCAGAAGGGAAAAAGTTATCACTCTGAAAATCGATATACGACTAGTTAGTTACACTAGAAATAAAATGAGACTAGTCGGATTCTCTTACGAGGGGTATAACAGGGTGAAAGGGGGTAGCAGCCAATTTCAAAACATGAAAAAGGGCAGAAGGGAAAAAGTTATCACTCTGAAAATCGATATACGACTAGCTAGTTACAGTAGAAATAAAATGAGACTAGTCGGATTCTCTTACAAGGGGTATAACAGGGTGAAAGGGGGTAGCAGCCAATTCCAAAACATGAAAAAGGGCAGAAGGGAAAAAGTTATCACTCTGAAAATCGATATACGACTAGCTAGTTACACTAGAAATGAAATGAGACTAGTCGGATTCTCTTACGAGGGGTATAACAGGGTGAAAGGGGGTAGCAGCCAATTTCAAAACATGAAAAAGGGCAGAAGGGAAAAAGTTATCACTCTGAAAATCGATATACGACTAGCTAGTTACAGTAGAAATAAAATGAGACTAGTCGGATTCTCTTACAAGGGTTATAACAGGGTGAAAGGGGGTAGCAGCCAATTCCAAAACATGGAAAAGGGCAGAAGGGAAAAAGTTATCACTCTGAAAATCGATATACGACTAGCTAGTTACACTAGAAAAAAAATGAGACTAGTCGCATTCTCTTACGAGGGGTATAACAGGGTGAAAGGGGGTAGCAGCCAATTCCAAAACATGAAAAAGGGCAGAAGGGAAAAAGTTATCACTCTGAAAATCGACATACGACTAGCTAGTTACAGTAGAAATGAAACGAGACTAATCGGATTCTCTTACGAGGGGTATAACAGGGTGAAAGGGGGTAGCAGCCAATTCCAAAACATGAAAAAGGGCAGAAGGGAAAAAGTTATCACTCTGAAAATCGATATACGACTAGCAAGTTACACTAGAAATAAAATGAGACTAGTCGGATTCTCTTACGAGGGGTATAACAGGGTGAAAGGGGGTAGCAGCCAATTCCAAAACATGAAAAAGGGCAGAAGGGAAAAAATTTTCACTCTGAAAATAGATATACGACTAGCTAGTTACACTAGAAAAAAAATGAGACTAGTCGGATTCTCTTACGAGGGGTATAACAGGGTGAAAGGGGGTAGCAGCCAATTCCAAAACATGAAAAAGGGCAGAAGGGAAAAAGTTATCACTCTGAAAATCGACATACGACTAGCTAGTTACAGTAGAAATGAAACGAGACTAGTCGGATTCTCTTACGAGGGGTATAACAGGGTGAAAGGGGGTAGCAGCCAATTCCAAAACATGAAAAAGGGCAGAAGGGAAAAAGTTATCACTCTGAAAATCGATATACGACTAGCTAGTTACAGTAGAAATAAAATGAGACTAGTCGGATTCTCTTACAAGGGGTATAACAGGGTGAAAGGGGGTAGCAGCCAATTCCAAAACATGAAAAAGGGCAGAAGGGAAAAAGTTATCACTCTGAAAATCGATATACGACTAGCTAGTTACACTAGAAATAAAATGAGACTAGTCGGATTCTCTTACGAGGGGTATAACAGGGTGAAAGGGGGTAGCAGCCAATTCCAAAACATGAAAAAGGGCAGAAGGGAAAAAGTTATCACTCTGAAAATCGATATACGACTAGCTAGTTACACTAGAAATAAAATGAGACTAGTCGGATTCTCTTACGAGGGGTATAACAGGGTGAAAGGGGGTAGCAGCCAATTCCAAAACATGAAAAAAGGCAGAAGGGAGAAAATTATCACTCTGAAAATAGATATACGACTAGCTAGTTACACTAGAAATAAAATGAGACTAGTCGCATTCTTTTACGAGGGGTATAACAGGGTGAAAGGGGGTAGCAGCCAATTCCAAAACATTAAAAAGGGCAGAAGGGAAAAAGTTATCACTCTGAAAATCGACATACGACTAGCTAGTTACAGTAGAAATGAAACGAGACTAGTCGGATTCTCTTACGAGGGGTATAACAGGGTGAAAGGGGGTAGCAGCCAATTCCAAAACATGAAAAAGGGCAGAAGGGAAAAAGTTATCACTCTGAAAATCGATATACGACTAGCTAGTTACAGTAGAAATAAAATGAGACTAGTCGGATTCTCTTACAAGGGGTATAACAGGGTGAAAGGGGGTAGCAGCCAACTCCAAAACACGAAAAAGGGCAGAAGGGAAAATGTTATCACTCTGAAAATCGATATACGACTAGCTAGTTACATTAGAAATAAAATGAGACTAGTCGGATTCTCTTACAAGGGGTATAACAGGGTAGCAGCCAATTCCAAAACATGAAAAAGGGCAGAAGGGAAAAAGTTATCACGCTGAAAATCGATATACGACTAGCTAGTTACACTAGAAATAAAATGAGACTAGTCGGATTCTCTTACGAGGGGTATAACAGGGTGAAAGGGGGTAGCAGCCAATTTCAAAACATGAAAAAGGGCAGAAGGGAAAAAGTTATCACTCTGAAAATCGATATACGACTAGCTAGTTTCAGTAGAAATAAAATGAGACTAGTCGGATTTTCTTACAAGGGGTATAACAGGGTGAAAGGGGGTAGCAGCCAATTCCAAAACATTAAAAAGGGCAGAAGGGAAAAAGTTATCACTCTGAAAATCGACATACGACTAGCTAGTTATAGTAGAAATGAAACGAGACTAGTCGGATTCTCTTACGAGGGGTATAACAGGGTGAAAGGGGGTAGCAGCCAATTCCAAAACATGAAAAAGGGCAGAAGGGAAAAAGTTATCACTCTGAAAATCGATATACGACTAGCTAGTTACAGTAGAAATAAAATGAGACTAGTCGGATTCTCTTACAAGGGGTATAACAGGGTGAAAGGGGGTAGCAGCCAATTCCAAAACATGAAAAAGGGCAGAAGGGAAAAAGTTATCACTCTGAAAATCGATATACGACTAGCTAGTTACACTAGAAATAAAATGAGACTAGTTGGATTCACTTACGAGGGGTATAACAGGGTGAAAGGGGGTAGCAGCCAATTCCAAAACATAAAAAAGGGCAGAAGGGAAAAAGTTATCACTCTGAAAATCGATATACGACTAGCTAGTTACACTAGAAATAAAATGAGACTAGTCGGATTCTCTTACGGGGGGTATAACAGGGTGAAAGGGGGTAGCAGCCAATTCCAAAACATGAAAAAGGGCAGAAGGGAAAAAATTATCACTCTGAAAATAGATATACGACTAGCTAGTTACACTAGAAATAAAATGAGACTAGTCGCATTCTCTTACGAGGGGTATAACAGGGTGAAAGGGGGTAGCAGCCAATTCCAAAACATTAAAAAGGGCAGAAGGGAAAAATTTATCACTCTGAAAATCAACATACGACTAGCTAGTTACACTAGAAATAAAATGAGACTAGTCGGATTCTCTTACGAGGGGTATAACAGGGTGAAAGGGGGTAGCAGCCAATTCCAAAACATGAAAAAGGGCAGAAGGGAAAAAATTATCACTCTGAAAATAGATATACGACTAGCTAGTTACACTAGAAAAAAAATGAGACTAGTCGGATTCTCTTACGAGGGGTATAACAGGGTGAAAGGGGGTAGCAGCCAATTCCAAAACATGAAAAAGGGCAGAAGGGAAAAAGTTATCACTCTAAAAATCGATATACGACTAGCTAGTTACACTAGAAATAAAATGAGACTAGTCGCATTCTCTTACGAGGGGTATAACAGGGTGAAAGGGGGTAGCAGCCAATTCCAAAACAAAAAAAAGGGCAGAAGGGAAAAAGTTATCACTCTGAAAATCGATATACGACTAGCTAGTTACACTAGAAATGAAACGAGACTAGTCGGATTCTCTTACGAGGGGTATAACAGGGTGAAAGGGGGTAGCAGCCAATTCCAAAACATGAAAAAGGGCAGAAGGGAAAAAGTTATCACTCTGAAAATCGATATGAAACTACCTAGTTACGGTAGAAATATAACGATAATAGTCTGATTCTCTTACGAGGGGCATAAAAGGGTGGAAGGGGGTGGCAGACGTTTCCAAAATATGAAAAAGAGTAGAAGGGAAAAAGTTATCACTCTGAAAATTGATATACAACTATATAGTTACAGTAGAAATACAAAACCGGCAAATTTGTTTAATTATAAAAATCAGAAAAAGGTTATATATTAACAAAATAGCATGGTGATGAGCCGTTTTATGAATGCAGCTTTTGCTGGTATTTTACTGTTCTTTATATTTCTTTTATCCAAAAATAGATGTACGAAGTAAGAAGTAAACGTGTGAAAGTTAATTTATAAAGTTATTTTTAGTATACTCTGCACAATTCACAAATATTGTTAATTGTTTTTTCGCTTCTATTCAAGCCTTGTTTTAATTCATTCGCGGTTAAGAGGCATCTGTGATGAATTTTTCTTCTGCAGAGACGGCAGGTGAATATTGATTTTTCGTTAGATTTTATTGCCAAAGAACAAAATAAACAACGTTCTTTCATATCCGCACTATGATGAAGCAAAAGCCATTTCAAGTCTATTCTGTACTGATTCATGTCTGTGGCGATGTCTAAACTTTGAGATTTTGTAAGTTTTTGAAAAAAGTAGATTATGTAAACACCACAATTATATGTATCTCTTTGTAAAATGTGGGTAGGAACCACAAATTCAAAAGTTTGCATATCAATAGTTTTCCTTATGAAAAACTTACTCAGATATCTGAAATATGAATTTTTAATTAATACCTCGTTTCCCATAGGATCAATTAGTATTAGTTTTTTATCTTTAAACGAAATAATTAACAATACGTAGTGAAAGTTTTTGTTAATCGGCATAACTATCATGTCTTCTGTAAAGTTAATACCATTTACAAATTCATCTGACAGTTCTTCATCTTGATTGAAAATAATGGATGATTTAGCAACAGATATAATTTGGTACTTATGTCCAATTTTTTTATTAAAAATATTCAGACAATGGTCAATTATGAAGCTACTTAGATATTCACAATTATTTAGAGTGATATAATCATCCAACAATATTTCTCTAATGGAAAATTTAATCTGACTATCAGCCGTAACAACGTAGCCCCTTTTATTCGGTAGTTCCTTATAATAGTTTACATCATCTACTAAGCCATTTTCCAAAATTTTGTAAGGGCTTAAACTTGTCCATTTTGCTTGAGCTGCAGTTAAGTTCATATTTTTGGTTACGAGGCTTGGAAGCATATAAAAGTAATAAAAATTTTGTAATTTTTTTAGATTAAACTTCCAAAAATTTTCTGATCTTTGTACTCGAATAACCTTAATACTTTTAAAAGTATAAATTACTAGATCACACCAAGATCTATTAGTAATTTCCAACAAACCTTGGATTTGATGATGGTACACATGGTTTTGTTTAATGGATTGTTGGTCCTTACTTAAAAAGTCAAACTTAATATTATTCGCAGATTGATATCTCGCAGTGTAAAGGCATTTTACCTCAATTATACCCTCCTTTCCTACCAGACCATCTGGAGAGGCACCAAGATAGGGATAGACTGGGTGAACGAACAGCCCAGCTTCCTCACACTTTATAGACATCATTTTTTCGTAGTCTCTTATAGCCAATTTCTCGAAGTTAATGCCATGACGAATTGCAAGAGTATTTACGTTCTTACAGCTTGTAATATCTTTTACAATATTTGGGTAAGAACTAACATTGGCATTACATATCCTACCAAAATACGATGAAGTTACGCGAATTT
The DNA here is from genome assembly GCA_963921935.1 of Galeruca laticollis. NCBI lineage: Eukaryota > Metazoa > Arthropoda > Insecta > Coleoptera > Chrysomelidae > Galeruca > Galeruca laticollis. The sequence continues at coordinate 201,891,847 of OY998175.1, read as the reverse complement.
TTCTAGCATTTCTCCATTCAGTACAACCTCTTTGCAAACGAGTGTTAATTTCAAGATCTTTCCGTTCTGGTTCAGTTAAAGATAATTTATTTAGTTCCGTTTGACATTCAGTATAAATTGAAAAAGTTTCCAGATCACTATTTGAATTGACTGTTTGGCACATTTTACAGAAAAAATCCTCTGAAAAAATAGCTTTTGGATTCTTAGGATCAATACAGTTATTATGTACCCAACTTTGGCAAGAGTCACATTGAATCCAAGTTGTGGTTTCGTCTAGCGTACCATGTCCACAATAGGAGCATTGTGCCAAATCTTCGTCATCTTCAGGAAAAATACACTTGTTTAAAATGTTACCTTCTTTTTTTAAGAGTTTCAAATGTCTTCCCTTAAAATGTGAATTAGACATTTTCTTACGTTTTGACCAACTTTCTTGACAAATATTTTCATCAGTGACTGATGTTGATAAGGTTTGTGATGCCGAATTTGCAGTCTCTGATTTTCTTTTTTTGCTTTTTAGCTTTGTCAAATTAGACTTAGTTATGTCTAAATCAGATTCGAATTTAAATGCTAGCACGTCTTGCCTCATCTTTCGCACCAGTTGAGAACATTTTAAATTTCTTTGCCCTTCCAAGGTGTTAATTTTTAACTGCGAAAAAAAATTTTCCACGATAGCGTTACTTACTCTACCGGATGGTAAGAGAAGTTCGGACCAAAGTGGAAAATACGGAAAATATTTTATCATCAGTAGCTCTTGCCATTCCGGATTATAATATCTATTTTTGTCATTTTTGGTGATATTGATATGGATTTTACTGCACAAGTCCATACTACGTTGGTAAAAGGGACTTGCCTTATATAATATATCTCCGTCACTTAGATGAAGGTCAAAATCGGGAATCTTGCTATATTCAACTGATTTATATAGGGTGATTTTAAAAGAATGCATGAATTAACAACAAAATCATCAAATGCCTTAATATTATTTATCAGAATTCCAGCAACAATGAGATTTTTAAAATACAAATTTTGTTCAGGGCTTTTAGATAAATTATCAATATCTTTGCATGCCATTTTCATGAAATGTGCACAACATAAGTAAATACCGATAATTTTTTCTGATTGAAGGTTTTTGTTTTTGTGAACAGAGGAGTAACATTTATCCAGATATTCTAATAAAGTACACCTATTAAATGCCTTAGATATTGCATGCAAATTTGCAAAAGAAAAATCTGTCACAATGCCAGAACATGCTGGCCAATATTTGTTATTTTCACAAAAAAATCTAAAATCATTAAGTATTTTAAATATGGTATTAGAATCATGATTTGCAGATATCATAGAAAAAGCAGAAAAAACTCTTTTTGATGTTGAAATAGTAACGACGCCACTATAAAGGTATATTTTTTTATTTGAGAGACCCACTGGATTTCTTACAACACTTCCAGTAGCGTCAAAGTGAATAAGCGGCAGATTGTTCCCAATTTTTTGATTTTTGAGCTCATCCAATTGTTCCAAACTGTATATTTTTACATTAAAAGGCACAGATACCTCTTTGATATATTCCGGGTGGTCTAATTGCATTAGTATTAAGTCAATGAAATCATCCCGGCTTCGGTCAAGTAGTTGCGATGATTCGGACCTTATTTTACGAAGAGTGCAGTCTGATTTTAGTTTATATAAATTTTTAGATTTTTTTAACAAGGACTTGTTGGCTTGTAAAAGCATATGTTTTTTGTACTGAAGAGGTTTGCATTTATACAAGTTACGTTGCGCAATTTTTCTTTCGATTCCTTTTACCGGAAGGGTAAGAAAATCTTTATGACAGTAGTCAATCGATGAACTGAATACGTGACAGACACTATCTTTAATACTAATTTTAAACTTTTTACACCCGGTATATTTACACATTGCAAACATATTTATAGATTCTTTTAAATACTTCGTATATTTGAAGACGATCAAACAAGTATTATTAACAAATTTTCTTATTTCATGTCGCAAGTAAAAAGGATACACGTTTGAGTCTAATTTTCTATTTTTACATATATATAGCCATTTAACCTCATCTATTTTAAAAGAACCTTCGAACACAGAGCAAAGCTTGTATCCATCATGTATGGGTTCCAAAAATTCGACATTCTTAGATCCAGTTGGTAAAACCTCTTCAACATTATCAAAGCTGGATAATTCTAAAGCAACAGGAATATCAAAGTCCGTTGGTGTTATTTCAGACTGACCATAATTAATAGCAGATAAGCTAGAGTTATCGATTATATCAATTTCTTGAAGCTTTTCAGAATCATTTGGATCAAAATTTGGAGCAACTGATTTATGTTGATAAGGATTTGCTTTCAGTTCCATATTTGTATTGCAATTGTTAGTTCTAGGTGTAGAAGCATGTAATATAGTATATTCTTTAAATAATGGAGGCTCTGTTGGTATTTCTGCTGCATCAAATGCACCAAGAAGTTGTTTCCAAATTAGATAAATATATAATCTGTTTTCAAAACAGAATTTTAACTTTAATTTTTTACAAATATCAGAATAAACACCTAATTCTGTACGATATGATAATAGATTTGATTTCTCTATTAGTAGTTCATCTAGTGCGAGTGCTAAACATTTACCGGTAATCTTAGCCTTGGAGTTCTGGATCATAGGATAACATAAAAAGTACTTTCTAAATTCCACATTTTTACAGATAATATTTGTAATTACACTTGGGAAACCGTATTTAGTACCTTTCAATTCACTGGCTATTTTGTTTAGAATACATTTTTCTAACATATTATCTAATGTAAAATGATGCTGATGGAGATATTCAGCAATCAATCGAAATGCTTCATTTCGTGAAATAAAGTTCTTCATTATGCAAAAGGAACAGTTTCAGCAGACACAATTATAGTTATTTATCTCGTTTACTTAGAAACGGGAAATAAAACAAAGCTTTGAATTTAATAGAACTAAACCTAATAACTATATATTAAGTCAAAAACATGAAATGAAAATAAACGTCCACTATAAACAGTTTTACAAGAAAACGATAATAATCAAAAGCAAACTACAGCGATATTCGTGAATACGTAACACAATGGTATAACATAAGATGAGACATAGATACGAATGTAGTTACTAGAAGCTAGAGCGCGGAGCTTAAGTGGACATGAGAGTTGAATTAAATGATTTAAACTTAGTTAACTACTTCTACAAAAAAATGTCATAGTGTAAAGAGGGTGTGTTTCCTTAACTTCAATTGAATGAAAAAGCTAAATTTCAAAAATAAGTCAAAATAAAAAAAAATCCTTTCTCACATTTAAACCCCTCGTAAGTAAATCAGACTAGTCTCGTTCTATTTCTACTATAACAAGCTAATTATATATCGATTTTCATAGTGATAACTTTTTCCCTTCTGCCCTTTTTCATGTTTTGGAATTGGCTGCTAGCCCCTTTCACCCTGTTATACCCCTCGTAAGAGAATCCGACTAGTCTCATTTTATTTCTAGTGTAACTAGCTAGTCGTATATCGATTTTCAGAGTGATAACTTTTTCCCTTCTGCCCTTTTTCATGTTTTGGAATTGGCTGCTACCCCCTTTCACCCTGTTATACCCCTCGTAAGAGAATCCGACTAGTCTCATTTTATTTCTAGTGTAACTAGATAGTCGTATATCGATTTTCAGAGTGATAACTTTTTCCCTTCTGCCCTTTTTCATGTTTTGGAATTGGCTGCTACCCCCTTTCACCCTGTTATACCCCTCGTAAGAGAATCCGACTAGTCTCATTTTATTTCTAGTGTAACTAGCTAGTCGTATATCGATTTTCAGAGTGATAACTTTTTCCCTTCTGCCCTTTTTCATGTTTTGAAATTGGCTGCTACCCCCTTTCACCCTGCTATACCCCTCGTAAGAGAATCCGACTAGTCTCATTTTATTTCTAGTGTAACTAGCTAGTCGTATATCGATTTTCAGAGTGATAACTTTTTCCCTTCTGCCCTTTTTCATGTTTTGAAATTGGCTGCTACCCCCTTTCACCCTGTTATACCCCTCGTAAGAGAATCCGACTAGTCTCATTTTATTTCTAGTGTAACTAGCTAGTCGTATATCGATTTTCAGAGTGATAACTTTTTCCCTTCTGCCCTTTTTCATGTTTTGGAATTGGCTGCTACCCCCTTTCACCCTGTTATACCCCTTGTAAGAGAATCCGACTAGTCTCATTTTATTTCTAGTGTAACTAGCTAGTCGTATATCGATTTTCAGAGCGATAACTTTTTCCCTTCTGCCCTTTTTCATGTTTTGGAATTGGCTGCTACCCCCTTTCACCCTGTTATACCCCTCGTAAGAGAATCCGACTAGTCTCATTTTATTTCTAGTGTAACTAGCTAGTCGTATATCGATTTTCAGAGTGATAACTTTTTCCCTTCTGCCCTTTTTCATGTTTTGAAATTGGCTGCTACCCCCTTTCACCCTGTTATACCCCTCGTAAGAGAATCCGACTAGTCTCATTTTATTTCTAGTGTAACTAGCTAGTCGTATATCGATTTTCAGAGTGATAACTTTTTCCCTTCTGCCCTTTTTCATGTTTTGGAATTGGCTGCTACCCCCTTTCACCCTGTTATACCCCTCGTAAGAGAATCCGACTAGTCTCATTTTATTTCTAGTGTAACTAGATAGTCGTATATCGATTTTCAGAGTGATAACTTTCTCCCTTCTGCCCTTTTTCATGTTTTGAAATTGGCTGCTACCCCCTTTCACCCTGTTATACCCCTCGTAAGAGAATCCGACTAGTCTCATTTTTTTTCTAGTGTAACTAGCTAGTCATATATCGATTTTCAGAGTGATAACTTTTTCCCTTCTGCCCTTTTTCATGTTTTGGAATTGGCTGCTACCCCCTTTCACCCTGTTATACCCCTCGTAAGAGAATCCGACTAGTCTCATTTTATTTCTAGTGTAACTAGGTAGTCGTATATCGATTTTCAGAGTGATAACTTTTTCCCTTCTGCCCTTTTTCATGTTTTGGAATTGGCTGCTACCCCCTTTCACCCTGTTATACCCCTCGTAAGAGAATCCGACTAGTCTCATTTTATTTCTAGTGTAACTAGCTAGTCGTATATCGATTTTCAAAGTGATAACTTTTTCCCTTCTGCCCTTTTTCATGTTTTGGAACTGGCTGCTACCCCCTTTCACCCTGTTATACCCCTCGTAAGAGAATGCGACTAGTCTCATTTCATTTCTAGTGTAACTAGCTAGTCGTATACCGATTTTCAGAGTGATAACTTTTTCCCTTCTGCCCTTTTTCATGTTTTGAAATTGGCTGCTACCCCCTTTCACCCTGTTATACCCCTCGTAAGAGAATCCGACTAGTCTCATTTTATTTCTAGTGTAACTAGCTAGTCGTATATCGATTTTCAGAGTGATAACTTTTTCCCTTCTGCCCTTTTTCATGTTTTGAAATTGGCTGCTACCCCCTTTCACCCTGTTATACCCCTCGTAAGAGAATCCGACTAGTCTCATTTTATTTCTAGTGTAACTAGCTAGTCGTATATCGATTTTCAGAGTGATAACTTTTTCCCTTCTGCCCTTTTTCATGTTTTGGAATTGGCTGCTACCCCCTTTCACCCTGTTATACCCCTTGTAAGAGAATCCGACTAGTCTCATTTTATTTCTACTGTAACTAGCTAGTCGTATATCGATTTTCAGAGTGATAACTTTTTCCCTTCTGCCCTTTTTCATGTTTTGGAATTGGCTGCTACCCCCTTTCACCCTGTTATACCCCTCGTAAGAGAATCCGACTAGTCTCATTTTATTTCTAGTGTAACTAGCTAGTCGTATATCGATTTTCAGAGTGATAACTTTTTCCCTTCTGCCCTTTTTATTATTTATATAATAGAATAATATCTTGTTTTTTCAAACAGTTCTCCATCATTACAATAAAAATAGTGCAATAAATACCTAAATCTCATTTTTTCTGGGTATGTTAATGCAGTTTATTACTTATTAATATATAATGTTACGATTTGTAAAATTTAAACGCTCCTACATTTAAACGCCCCTAAACAATACACCACTGATCGTTCGGGCGTCTTCGGTAAATCGGCCGCTAGATTTTGGCTGCCAAGTTCACACCGGTTTGAATAACACAGGGCCTAATATAGTACCCTGTGGTACTCCGTATGTTATATCGCGTTCTTTACTAATAAATCGATTGATTTTGACGACCTGTTGTCGATGTGAGAGATAACTCCTGAATAGCTTCAAACAAGTATCCCGTATCCCGCAGTTCTCCAGCGTTTTTAATAGACTACTGTGGCTGACAGTATCGAATGCCTTCGCTAAATCTCAAAAAATACATAGGCACGTTCTATTCCTATTTAGAGCATCAAACATTTTGGTTGTTAAATTTAATAAAGCATTGTGTGCGGAACTGTTTTGTTTAAATCCAAACTGGTGGGACGATATCAATCCATATTTGGTTATGTATAAATCCAATCTTATTTTCAATATTCTTTCAAAAATTTTTGATATATGTGGTACTAGTGATATTGGTCGATAGTTAATAGGAAGGGATTTGTCTCCATTTTCATAAATAGGTGTGATTACAGATTTTTTGAACGCATATTCCCATCTTCATACACATGTTTATTATGTGTTGCAGCGGATCAAGGATATATGATTGTATTGCCTTTAGACACTCAGCACTAATTTCGACTATACCAGTTGCTTTTTTGTTTTTCAATTCATTTATAATGGACTTCACCTCAAATGTATTTGTTGGTAGCAAAAACATTGAATTTGAGAAAGAAACTCTATCATATACCCGCTGTCGGTTTTTGTATATTTTTTCGGCCAAATGTTTCCCTACTTCAGAAAAAGTTGAGTTAAACTCATTCGCTATTTGAAGAGGATGGGTTATTATATTTCCTTTTTGATCTTTAATATTTCCTATGTTAACTCGTGAATTGCTTGATCCACAAATATCTTTCACTACATTCCACAGTTGTTTGTTATTATTGTAATTTTCGGTAATTTTTGTAATATAATAATTTTTTTTGTAGTTTGAATTAGAGCATTTAACTTGTTTCTGTATAGTCTGTAATGTGAAAGTATATTACGATCATTCGGGCTTTTTTTGGTTAACTGAAATAAACGTTTCTTTTCATTTATGGACCTCAGTAGAGCATTTGTTACCCATGGAGCAATTTTGGTATTTTTCCGGTTGTGTCTATTATAATAAAGGCACTTATCCATATTTTCTTGAATTATTGAAATAAATTTCTCTGTAGCATCATCTGAGTCATAGCAACTTCTTATCGAATCCCATAATATTTTAGAAACAGTTTCCTTAAGTTTTTGGTAGTTAACATGCATTGTTACCCTTTCGGATGGCTTCTTTTGTTCTTTATTGTCCATTATAATTTGTAATGCTATTGCGTAGTGATCTGATATATCAGTTTTTATTACCAAGGGAATAATATTTTCTAAATTTTTATTAGATTTTGAATATAAAAAGAGATGGTCTAGGCAGGAATTCAGTCTAGTTGGCTTATTAATGGTAGATACAAATCCATATTCGCTCAAGGTACTAATGTAATCTATTGTACTCGTATTATGATCTGAATCAAGTAAGTCTATGTTGATATCATCCACAAATATGCAGGACTGCTCAGTACCCACTCTACTATTCCTCAACAAAGTATCCAGATTATTGATGAACTCTGGTATTTCAGGATTATAATTCTCCTGTGATGGTGATCTATAACACGCCAAAATTACGATCCTAGTATTATTGTGAATATCTATTGAAACTTTTAGAACCTTAGTTGGTCCCAGACTTATAATAGTATGTTGAAAACTGAAAGCAGATTTAACATACACTACCAGCCCATCATTTTGATTTAAATCGCCCTCATTATAAATTAAGGTGTAACCTGCTATATTATATAGATTCGTATCGATAATTTTCCATGTTTCCGTCAAAACGATACAATCAAAACCCAGGATATCAGATAGTGATACTTTCAGCTCATCCAAATTTTTTGATATGCTTCGAATATTATTATGGAAAATTGTAAAATTATCATTATAATTATTAACCCCAAACAACTGATTACATTGGCCTAAATATGTCAAACAATATGTGTCAATACTTGGAAAATTAAAATCTCTTATATATTGGTCCATTTTCAAGTAATTGAAACGTTATTAACCAATTCAAAAAAAAACAAAGAGAAATCAATGTAGGCTCAGGACACAGAACAAACACTAGTTATTCGAGTAATAGAGTAAAATAAAATGATATGTACCTCTGGCAGCGTTCAAATGATGTTCAAAGATTTTTTGAGTCTCTCTATGCAGTCTGGTATAGTCATTAGAAATCGATATACTAGAGCCTTTTAGCTTGGAGCAATTTCGAAGTATAGCTAATTTATTTAAATAGGATAAAAATTCCACTTTAACTGGTGCGTTTTCCGATTTACCTAGAGGGTATGCATCATTAATATGTTCAGATGTTATTTGAACGCCCGTTATATTAGCTAATGTTTCCGATATTTTTGCTGGAGTCACTTCATCAATCTGGTCTTTCAACCCAAATATGACTATATTATTCTTTTTGCTTACTTTCTCCAAATATTCTACTCTGTGGTGAAGTTCTAAATTTTCGCTTTCTAATTTTCGTATTTTCTCATTTAGGGATTCAAACTTCAACAAAATATTCACTTCCGAAGCCTCTATAGCAAGTCGCAATTCTTTTCTGGTGTTAACTATTTCATTCAGAAAGGTATCCAATGTGTGTTCTACTTCGCTCATGGTATTCGTGTGATCGTGTGTGGACGTCTATAATTTCAGGTTATCGACAACTGTTTTTAATAATTATCTTTATCTATATAACCTGTTGTGTTCTCAATATTTTGGTTAACATTCGTTTATTTGATGAAAAACAACTTTGATTTTTATACTTTTTTCATGGATTTATATAGTTCTCATTACTATCTCATATCAGCTTACTATTTATGCAATTCATAATAATTTATTTTTGTTATTTTACTCACTAATTAGATGAAAATTGGAAACTACATGCAATTTTATTAGACTTCGTTCCTGCCAATGGATCACATACAGGCCTCTATTGCTCAAATATTTGATAATTCTTTAAAATTTTATCATTTAGAAAAGAGTATTCAGGGTGGAACAACAGACAATACCAACAGTAACTTCACTTTTGTCTCAGAGTTAGAAAAGTTTAATGAAAATTTTCATTCACGAGATATGCATTTCGTCTGTTTCGCGCATATTTAAAATGTAGGGGCGCGTGAGTTCATGCAAATTTTTCAAGTTAATATTGATGATACGACCGAAGAAAATTATACTGAATCTGACGAGGAAACCTTGGAAGTCGAAATTCACTGCGATTCCCCTGTCAAGAAAATCAAAGCTAATGCAAAAAAAATTTAAAAATCGGAACAACTTAAAATAAATTTTGAAAAATTTTGCAATACTTTAAATCTAAAAATGAAAATGACAAAATTAGATGTGACTACAAGATGTCGTGGGCCCTGAATTTAAAAAATTCCATTAACGTACTTTGCGACAATGTGGACGATTTAAAGACATTTCGAGTCACTAATAATGAGTCGTCTCTTATTCAAAATGTTTGCAATTATCTAGCAGGTTTCAGTAAACTTTCAACAAATTTTGAAACAGAAAAAAAATGTACTCTACCAATGGTTATAATAGGAATTAATTTATTACTAGATAAATTAGAAAAGTGGGCATTAGACTTAAATTAAAAAGGTGATAGGAACAACGTTGACGAAGCGTTAATATTATCACTTCAAGCTGCTCGCGATAAAATCTTAAAGCATTATGATAAAACAAACTGGATATATTGCGTAGTTTTAATATTGGATCCGCGACACAAAGTTGGAACTTTCTCAGCAACTAATTGGGGAAAAAGGCCGTTGAACAATTTGAGCAAGTTTATAAAAGTACTTACTACTGTGTAATTAACGAAGAATTAGAAAACAATTAATTGTTCCTACGATCACTATATCATTGCAAACCATGTAAGAAACCAGTTCAAAACTTAGATAAAACAATGTTTGTCTAATTACGAAAAATGGGTGTTTTGAGTTAAGTAAATATTATTTATTAGAATAATCTATTATAATTAATTTTTATAATTATCGTGAATGTAATATTTCTCATATGTGCAAGTATATATAATTGAGCTTGTTATGTATATTTCTTGTACTTATACAGAAATATATGATAGGATAGTGATAAATGTAGATCGATATTGATAAGGTTTTATACCTAAATCAGTTCTCCTTTTTGAGAGTTTCCCCTCCTTCTATTCAACGCATATCCTAAGAGTTTCGTTATAGAACTTTTTTGGAAGATAGTCGACAAGAAAATTGGTAATTAAGCAAAAAACCTTTTTTTCAACGCACATCCTAAGAACTTCCGTAGAGAACATTAAATAGATTATCTTTAAAAAAATTTATTACATTATTGTTAACAGTTAATACCTTCAAAAGCTTGAAAGCTTAGCTTGAAACAGCTTGGTAATTCAAGCTCTTTTCAAAAAAAAGCTTGGCTTGGCTTGAGAAAAAATGGCTAGGCTTGACTTGGTACTTTTGAAAGCTAGGCTTGGTATTTTTAAAAGCTTGGTTTGATTTCAAGCCAGGCTCAAGCCAAGCTTTTTAAAACCAAGCCAAGCCTGTGAATCTCTGGTACACCCTAATGCAATCCCAACATTATATTTGAATGGTAAGATCATTATCTAAGTTTAATATACATAAATTTTATAGTTTGTATTATTTCTTAGATAAGATTAATTTGGTACCAATTACGGAAGTTTCATCCGTGGTGCCATCATTTTCATCATCATTGAAAAATGGTATGTATTAAATGTAATTGTAATTCTGACTTATATTTTTCTCTTTGGTTTCAAGAACATAATTATGCGAAACCTAATGAGCCAAATAAATCCAAAATGAGCGAAATGTATGTTGAAGCGAACACTGAAAACAATGAAAATCCTCCAGAAATAGCCCAAAGTAAGTATAAATCCAATATTACTTGTATAATTGGGAACTTCTGTAATTATCAAAGCTAAAACATTTGAAAAATATCCATTTATATTTTATAGCATGGTATATCAGATCAGGTACGTTGCAATTTTTTATTTAGATCGTTCTTGGACGATAATTTTGAAATTATTTTCAGTGTCGGTAGACACTGAACTATGAAAAAAATCCTATAAAAAGAAATAAAAAAGAATACTTTGGATTTAATAAATAAAATTCTTCCGCAACGTGAACCTTTAGTTACTAAAAATGTATGTAATCCTTGATAAGTTCATTCGCGAACAATATATCTTCATCATTGATGCTGTACTAAAAGATTTCCTAACATAATGCTTCATCGCCTCGACTAAAAGGTCTAAGTCTGATATTAACTAAATGGAAGGGATGATTTTTATGTACGGACATTAATCTACTTCTCTAGAGAATAAAGTTCTTCAAATTTGTAATTTAATTAGGTATAGTAACAGCATCAGATTATGATATAAGAATTGGAGGTATTCCTTCAGGAACAAAATATGCTAATATATTAATAGAATTATTAAATCAACCATAAATTATGAATCATAACCATACAGGAAAAGCTAATATTATTGTCATAGATATGTCTTGTTCTCGTAAAAATTTGAAAGAATAACTTCCTTGACCATGAATTATAGCAATAGTCATTACTTAATGATGCCATTTCGAATTAATAACATCTATGAATGAAATTAAATCAAATTTGGAAGGGTCAGAATGAGCGATACAAAATGAAAAGCAACGAGTTAAGAATCAAATAATGTATATCACAAAAACATTCAATACTGAAATCAGTATAAAAGCTTGTAAATTTTGCGTTCTGCACGTTAAACAGTTATTACATAGGAAAGCATAGAACATAAAAACGCAATATGGGTATGAAATTACTATATTACTTAATAATAAAAAAATATTATTTGTTCCTAGCTCTTGCAAGAGTTTATGGATGCTTGAAGATGATAGAACCCTATAAATAATTACCTCCTCGCAAGTATCCAGCACATAAATAATTTATTAGGTACTTAATTTATTTAATTAGGTAAATTGGAGAAATGAGTGTTGCGAAAAGTTTAGAAAATATCCAACGTTCATAAAACAAACATTGTTTGAAATTATTATAAGTGAAATTTCACACGAAGGGGTACTTATCGTTAAATTGCTAATGAAGACGGTAGGATAGTGTCAAGAAGTAATATTTATGTGGCTGATAGGGTCTGGGTTGGAAGCCGGTGTGAGGACTGTGGTAGAGGACTTGACAGCCAGGCGCGTGGGAAGGAGAATGAAAAGTTTTGACGTTTGTAATCATAAAAGTAAATTACATTTTATTTAATAGTTAACTTAATGTTATTTAATACCTAAAACATGACATGGCGCTACGATAATCGTGTTGAAGAATTTGTGTGCTTTAGAAAATAAAATAAAAATAGCCGACGTGAAAAAGTTAACCCATGTAATAAAAAGCCGGTTAATACAGAAATAGGTATAACGAAGAATGGAAAACTCCGTGTGAGTTGAGCTTAGAAGGTGATGTAGCAATAAATTTCAGAAAATGATTCCTAATATATATGGTACCCTGAGGTATTAGTTCAAATAAAGATATTAGTGAGGAAAGAAAAGTAGCAATTTTGCTTCACACTATTGGGCCAGAAGCTCATGATGTTTTTGAGACTTTGGAGGTTACAGATGCTCAAAAAAAGGACTGGAAAGAAATAATAAATATACTAGAACTCCACTTTGCTCCTATATCAAATGAAACGGTAAGCTAACACATATTTAATTCTCGTAACCAACTAGAAGGTGAAACATTTGACACGTTCTTTACAGAACTTAAAAAATTAAGTAATAACTGTAATTTTGAAGCTTCATGTGACAGTCTCATTCGAGATAGACATGTATGTGGAATTCAAGATCACAGAGTCAGAGATAGATTATTACGAGAACCTGATTTAAGAAAATGCAAAGACATTTGCAAAGTTGCTGAACTAGCAGAAGCACAAAGTAAAAAGCTTGAAGAAGACGACAAGGGCGTGAATGCAACAAAGAAAAAAATTTGCAGAAAAAGCGTATTTGCCAAAGATGTGGTACAAGACACGATTTTCGAAAATGTCCTGCATATGGTAAAACATGTGGAAATTGTAAAATGTTTAACCATTTTGAGAAAATGTGTCTTAACAACTAAGAAAAAGGCAAGAAGACAAGGACAACGCATGTAATAAAAAAATTAAGTGACTCAGAAGATGAGCATAATGGAGTTATTCATTGGACAAATATAATTACAAATAGAAAATAAAATCAAACAAATTGGATCAATAGCTAACAGATATAGTTGGATACAAAAAAATTTAATGAATAATCATGAAGTTAACTGCAAAAATGACACAGGTTCGGAGACCAGTACTTTGACCAAAAAAGTTGCCTCAAAGATTGGTGCCCAGATACATAAGCCAAAAATAAGGCTAATAAACTATGACGGAAGCTCTATTGACAATATAGATGGAGAAATTCGAGTACCATGCAATGTAAACAATATAGAAGATATTGAGACGTTTCAAGTTGTGGAATTTGACTCACCATGTATCATAGGTTTGGAATTCATACAGAATATAATATAATTGTTCTTCAAAACAGAAAAATGGGAAACCTTATACAAGAAAATAAAGACTTATTTGAATCTATTGGCGAAATAAAAGATATGACTCACAAAATTAAACTTAAGCCTGGTGCTGAGCCTATTGCAGAAGCTCCTAGAAAAACCTCAATAGGGATTGAAGGAAAACTTAGAGCAGAATTAGATAAGATGGAAAAAATGAATATAATTAAAAAAGTAACTAAACCGACAGAATGGGTCAATTCGATGGTTCTTAAGAAAAAATCTGATGATTCATTGCGAGTTTGTTTAGATCCACAGAACTTGAACAGAAACATTAGAGAACGTTACCAGTTGCCAACATTTGAAGAAATACTGTCAAAGATGGGAAAATCAGAAATATGTTCTACGCTTGATGCTAACAAAGGATTCTATCAGATTAAACTTGATGAACAAAGTCAGTTACTAACAACATTCAATGATGGAAAATATGGAAGATGCTGCTATAAAAGAGTACCTTTTGGATTGTGTTCTGCTCCGGAGGTATTTCAACGCACCTGTGTTGAAAGTTTTGGAGATGTGCCTGGTATTCAAGTGTACATAGATGACATCTTAGTTTATAGTGAAAGTGAAGAAGAACATCTGAACGCATTGAAAAAAGTGTTCAAGAGAGCAACACACGCAAATGTGAGGTTCAATCTAAAAAAATGTCAATTTGCTGTGAAAGAGGTAAAATATTTAGGACATGTGTTGAGTGAAGAAGGTCTAAAAGCTGATGATGACAAAATTCAAGGAATACTGGATTTAGAGTAACCAAAAAATAAAAAAGAGTTACAGATGGTTTTGGGTATGATTATTTACATTTCAAAATTTATACCAAACATTTCTCAAGTAACTGTTTCCGTAAGACAGCTCTTAAAGAAAAATAATGCGTTTATGTGGAATGAAAACCACACACGTGATTTTTAAAAAATAAAAGAAATGTTTTAAGGTATTATGATAAAAAAAAACCAGTAGTATTATCGGTAGATAGTAGTAGTGTTGGTTTAGGTGCAGTTCTACTGCAAGACAACTTGCCAGTTGCGTATGCTTCAAAAAGTCTTACTGCGCATCTAAAAATGTGGGCTCAAATAGAGACGGAGCTACTTGCCATCTGCCACGGATGCGAGCGCTTTCATCAATATATTTTTGGAAAAACTGTGATTGTTGAAAGTGATCATAAGCCCCTCGTACAATTTTTTTTAAAATCATTAAACGAAGCCCCTTTAAGACTTCAAAGATTAAGGTTGCGTTTGCAACAGTATGGTATCGTCATTAAATATAAACCTGGCAAAGAACTTTATCTGGGAGACGCACTGGCGAGATCATTTAACAAAGACTCAAATGACTTAACTGATATTGATCAGGATGTTCAATTAACATGATTATGTCAAATTTGCCATTCTCTAAGAAGAAGTTGAAACTTTTTCAAAAAGAAACTGCGAAAGATCCAGAAATGAATGCTTTAAAAAACTAAATACAGAACGGTTGGCCTGGTATTATTGATAAAATACCGAAGGAACTTAAATTCTATTTTTCAATCAAAGATAATCTCTACTTCACAAATGGTTTGATTTTTAGAAATTCTTCTGTGCTGTTTCCGAAAATTTAAGAAAAGATATGTTAAATTTGATACATTTAAGTCAATTAGGTCTAGAAAAATGTAAAAATAGAGCCAGGCGTATTCTATTTTGGCCATTTATGATTAAGGAGATTGATGATAAAATAAAAAATTGTTTTACATGTCTAAAATTCCAAAAGACTCATAGTGGGGAAAAATGTTGTTACTAGAAGTTCCTAATTTACCATGGGAAAGTGTTGGAATGGACATTTTCTACTTTAAAAATAAATCTTTTTTGCTAATTATTGATTACTTCTCAAAATTCATTGAGATGAGTAAATTGACTCGTGAAACAACAGAACATATAATCCTACAATTAAAAAGTCATTTTGCAAAGTTTGGAGTACCTAAGTTTCTTTATTCAGTTTACGCATCATTTTATTAATTACAAATTTAAAGATTTTTAAAATTTTAAGCATGTGACGTCTAGTCCCCGTTATCCAAAGTCGAACGGGATGGTAGAAAGAAACGTGCAAAGTTTCCAAAATTTAATGAAAAAAGCTGAACATTCAGGAACAGATTTATTTATGGCTTTAATTGAATACAGACATACACCTATTGATTCGGTTATTAACAAGTCACCCAATGAGCTTGTTTTTGGGAGAAATTCAAATGACTTTCTACCTAGCACTGAAACTTTTCATACGGAGGTAAATGATAACTTAAAAACAGTTGAAACACATCTTCAGAAGAGACAAGAGAATTATAGACACTAATATGATTTAAAAAAACATAGTAAACCGCTATATTTGGTTAAGGATGAAGTTGTTTATATAAAAGATAATGTCAATAACATGACAGCGGCAAAAATAATGGGTATAGTTGACAGACCTAGAAGTTACAAATTGCAGGTTTCTAGTGGTAATATTGTAGAGAGAAACAGATTTAATATATATATATATATATATATATATATATATATATATATATAAAGCTTCAACCAAAGAAAATTTGGATAGTCCTTGAATCTAGATTTGGATTATGAAGCAAGTAGTGAAACATTAATTACTAACCTTGATGAACCAAGAGACTTACCTACTGAAAATAACTCTAATGCAAACCTTAGCAATAAAGACAAGTCTCTTGAAACATGCGGTACTTCCAGGTGTGGATGCAAAGTTAAAACCCCTGCATATTTAGAAGACTACTACGTCAAGTAAATGTAATATGTTTTATTTTTATTTTTTTTGCTGTGAAGAAAGGAGATGTCAGGAAGTAATATTTGTAATATTTATGTGGCTGGTAGGGCCTGGGTTGGAGGCCAGTGTGAGGACTGTGGTAGAGGACTTGACAGCCAGGCGCGGGGGAAAGAGAATGAAAAGTTTTGACGTTTGTAATCATAAAAGTAAATTACATTTTATTTAATAGTTAACTTAATGTTATTTAATACCTAAAACATGACAGATAGCCTCCATAAGTTGCACTGGAAAACACCTGTATATTTTGGCTCCCGATTACTTTTCATCCATTAGACTAATTGTAGTTCCAATAGGTCCTAATTTATATTATAATTTAACCTTGTAATCACCCATGAATAAAAACGCCTGAAGAAAGAAAAATTCATTGTGCTAACCTTCAAGCTAAAATTCACAAATACTGACCTCTCACACAGTAAGCGATATTGCCATATACGTTTACTTTAATTCTTCTTTAACCCCAACCAGTTACATCCGTATACACGTGTACAAAATTGTGTAAACCACAAAATCTCATATTACACAATGTAAAAGAAATATTTACTAGATCTGCCTACAGCAATCAAACTTAGTATTAAAAATATTTCTTTACCGGTTGTAGGAGAACTAACAATCATTTCGCTTTTAACACAAAACCCACATGTCAATGCTTCACTCGTAGTCGCTTTACGCATGTTTTTATTGATAAGGTATTTGTAAAACACAACTAGTCCACTTTTTTTCTTCTGTTGATGCTAATTATGCCGAATGTCTTAATTAATTAAATGAAAGTGATAGAATGTATTTTTGATATACTTAAATTTATTAATGTGAGATTATGGAATTATTACCAAACATGAAACATGTTACTTCGTAACAATGAACTAAACGTAAACAAATTTAACTTGAAATTCCATATTCATAACCAAAAACAGTCAACTAAAGTTGAATGTTTTTGTTCATAACAGAAATGTGCTAGCTGACACTGGTTCAGATCAGGCTAGGGACACTGCAGACCGTGCCATCTATAGAGCCTGTCGAGTAACTAAAATCGGTAGATAAATCCAAAAAATTAACGATAACTGTAACGTCGTTAGTAATCAAATTTTATTGATTTTTATTACAGCCTATGCGCGATATCATATTGCTCGTATGTTATATGTTATACTGTTATCATTTCTTAGTTCAAGTGCAGAGGTTATTACAAGGTTACGGTATTTTGGTGTATTTTTTAATTGCTATAGTGTAATATTTATCTGTTGTTTCGTTGCTTTATTGTTATTAATTGAAAAGACAATGTCAAAGTGTATCCTGAAGGAGTAATAAATGGTGTACTCGGTAAGTTTTATTAAAAAAATTTGAGCATTTTTTCTTTCACAAAATTAACAACCATTATCTCTATTTTTATAAAACACAGAATTTTAACTAATTCGACAACTTTAGAGATCATGGTTGTGTTTTACATTAGCTAAACTGAAAATTGCAGCATTAATAAAGTAAATATTTCTTTTTACAGTTTTGTTCCTCCAACCTAGGAAGATAAAATTAATATGGCTGAAAAGCAGTGGCATTAAATCATTAAATTTGTCGACGGAGAAACGATGGAGAATATGATCTCTTCATTTTCAAAAACAGTGTTTCTTCAGATTTGAGAAAGACGAAGAGAAGTAGTTTGATTTGCTTTCCCATATGAGTGGAAATTAACAAAAATTGATGGTAAGTTTTTTTGTATTCAATATAGCATGCTATAATTTTGGACATTTTAAAATGTAAATTGAGCGAATGAAAAGACGAGTACTGAGTGTTTAATTTTATTAAAATTCCAGCTAAGATATTTCAGCCATTAGACCATTCTGAAAGCTCTCGTCAAGAAAACAACGTACAGAAAGTGTCAAAAAACATCGAACCCTGTAACTGCTACATACAATGAAACAAAATGTTTGACGGTATCATTATTTAAGTGAAATTTGTTAAAATTACTCTATATAAAGCGTGTACAATTCTAATTCACATAACGAAACGTCTAATTTGAAATTATCAACTAAATGATGTGTGTACACCCTCTTTATAGGGCAATTTTAACAAATTTTACTTAAATAAAGATGTAACATCAAACATTTTATTTCATTGTATGTACATTGTACCTGTTTTGTATGTTTTTCTCTTGTCGACAGCTTTGAGAATGACCTAATGGCTGAAAGCGCTTAGCTGGAAATATACGATAAAGACAAAAAATAAAAAAATTGTTAAAATCCAAAAAAATCAACAATTCCTAAAAAAAGCTCCAAAAAAGGAATTCAAAAAAACCAAAAAAATTGAACATTCAAACATTTTTTGATATTGTTTTGGCTTAGTACAAAAATTTGTGTAAACTTATTATTTCAATAGTAAGAGCATTTTGTTTTCTTTTGTTCACATAAATTTTCAAACATATTTGTGTGTTTACTTATTTATTATTGTTATTTTGTGTGTTTACTTGTAGAACCTCAACCACAAACGAGAAAGGACTTTCACGAGACGGTGGGATTTTTAAGAGCCCTTAAGAAACATTTTAACAATCATAGACTGCCAGGAGCTGCAGAGTAACTTAAACTGCCTTATGCGATGGTTTCATAAAATCGGAATGCTTTTAAATGTAGAAATATACCAATATGCAATATATTAGGTTTAAGCTCGTGATATAAACATATTTAATACTTTCAGTAAAGAAATAAAGATGTGTTTTAAGTGGAAATGAAATGTTTATATATTACTTTAAATGTTGTACAGTCAAAAGTGCTGTTTGCCACTCTTATATGTAATTACTTGGCACCTTGTATTTACAGAGCTGGGCAGTAGTTAACAACTTTTCCTTTAATAGTATATTACATTACAAGTCATGAAAGTGGAACTTTGCAGAAGAGGAGGCTTATTGAAGAGTACGAGGATGCGTAGCATCCGAGTATCTCTTTAAAGCCTCCGAGTCAAGCAGAGACACTTTCATGACCAGTGATGTATTATATTTTTTCTGAAATGGTTTTTCAAAACAGAAATAATAATGCTTTGAATTATATACCTGGAATAAACTTTTCTAATGTGCATAATACTAGTGTCGGCAGCATTAACATTAATTTTCATTTTCATAGTTCTAATACCAATTAATAATATTTGTTGTATTTGATTGTTAGTGTTTTTAATTATATTAAATAAACGTTTCATAAGATAAGTGACACTTTCATGACCAACCTGAGTTCTGTCATGACAAGCTTTCTTGACGATTTCAGAAAAATTTTAATTACTTTTGTTCTAACATTCACAGTAATTATACTCAAATGATTTCTTTCACAAAAAGTTGTCAAAAATGGTAGTTAACTACTCATTGCTAACACTTCCTTTGATTAAGTAAGTAGCAGTTATACTTCAGCAGTTTGTCCAGCTCTGTGTGTTTATACGAGTATAATAATAAATAAATAAATTAATATAAACTTATCATAAATAATTTTCTACTTTTATCTTGATTTAACATCATTTACAAATCTAATGATACTCCAATCTAGAATGTATGTTACTCAAATTATTTTATAACGATTAATTATTTTATAACGATTGCATTGTTTCCACATTATAGTTTATTTATTGTCATTCTGTTTGTTAAGAAAAGTACTTTCTGTAAGAAATTATTTGTTGTGTATTTTTTAACCAAAATAAATAAACTGTTTATATGATTACCGTTTTATTTTTTCTAATTTAATTAACCATTTATGGTCCATCATTTGATAATTCATTTAATTTAACTCAACATCTAATCATTATTGAGTTAAATTGAACGAAATGTTAAATGATGGACTATAAATGGTCATTTTGAAATAAAATAATTAAAATACAGTAAATTTGAATATACCGCCAAAACTTAAAATTACAGAAATCTTGTCAACATCACTCAATTGTTTAGTCGCCAGGTTCTTTAGATGGCGCCACAATTAGTGTCTCATCTATCTGTGGGTTATCTGTGGTTCAGATTTCTATCGTCAGAGGGCGTATCGCTTGTCAGAAATTCCCAATAACTTTAAAGTGGCAATATTTAAGTCTAAATAAATAATTTCAGATTATCCTGTTGATATGCTCTCGTCACCATTGCAAATTTTAAAAAATCGGGGATTTCTAAACGGAAAATCAAAATCAATTGTACGCTTCAGTGAAACAACGACCTAAAGAATGTAATTCAAAAAGAGCTCTTAAAAAATAATTTAAACGTAAGCTTTTCGATGCAGAGATATTTCAAAAACAAAATCATCTTGAAACTAATATGGAACAGCTAATCTCATCGCAGCTATGTCAATTCGTTGTTAATTTCGAAAAGCCACAAATAAAAAACATTGAGATGCTTTACAGTTGATCAAATTGTATGAACTAACAAAAGTTTGACTTATTTGTTTTCTTTATAATATTCTGTATAGTCTTTGTTTTATATATAGATTGTAGTATTTAGTTATCATCAAAATGTTTCTTTTCTTTGTAATATTTTTTGGACTACAAATAATGAAGTTTATTAAGATTTTATGTGTAATATTTTAACTATTTTTGTGTGCAAACTTATTTGGGAGTATATATTTTTTACATTTTAAGTTTAATTTTTGCCCTACTAATACATAGTAACATGTTTTGTTGAGTTTTGATTAAAAAATTATCATATCACTAATTTGTTTCAATTTATTTTTATTGTAATAATGTTACAACTAAAAATTTCCAAATTTATATTTTGTGCATCTAGTTCTCACAATTTTATTGTTATTGGGGTAATATACCTTAAAAATATGCAATTTAGAGGGCAATTTTAAGCACAAAATATTACTCTGGAGAATAACGAATAATCTTAACTCATAACCATAAAATAACATTCAAATTTTGTGCCGTTAATTAAATTTAAATTTGCCGCCATTTGGTGACATGTCAAATTATAGTTAAGGTCTACCACTCTAAATGACGCCAATTTGGTACATTGTCGTGAACCATCTAAGTATAGATGATCTGTGAATAATATCTGTACTATTTGTCTTTAGCACACATTTTTCTTCAGAAAATATTAATATAAAAAATTTGTTTTTCTTAATCTGGTCATAGAAAGAATATTGATACTGTTATCACAGCACGCACGAAATATGGTCATGATGTTATCAAAAAATTTTACTCACTCTTAATATCTCGATCTGTATGTAATTTATAATTCATTGGAAAGTCTTACCAATAATAGATAGTATTTAACTTTCTCTATAACTCCACTATAATCATTTAATTGAACAATCTTGAAAAGCTACTAATTTTCTCTTAATTCAGTTAATTTGATTTCTGTCTAAAGTAGTTACTACTCGTGATAGGCAACTAGAGAATTATAAGGTCATGACGAACAATTACATCATGTTAATTGATTTTAATAGACGTGTTTACGTCGGGAAATAGGAAAACGTCGTTAAAGAGGAAAACTATTGACATAGGTATATACTATACTACAAATTTTTTATTAAAAATGTATAGACTGTATAATACAAATTACTGAAAATTGAATTGTAATTAATAAATATCAAATAAATATATAATAAAGTGAGTGTGTGAGTTAGTGGAAAATAGATAACAGTGTGATAATAGACATAGTTTAGATGTAATTAATATTAGATGGAAGTTTGCGATTTGTCTCTAACACTGTAGATATAATCAAGTTGATATAAATGTTATAAATTCCTATTCACTTTTAAAAATAATAATCATTAAGTGAATGAAATATGGGTATCTTAAAGCTTAATCAAATAAATCGTAATACAATCGTATTTGTATTGAACATTTTTGATTAAATTTGAATAAATGTTTAGTACCAGGAAAACTTCCTTATTTATCAAAATTAGAAAAGAAAAAGATGACAATGGTAAATAAGGAAAAGGTGAATATAAGAAGAAACAGAAGAAGTAATAGCAGAAAAAGTAGACGTAGAAGAAGAAGAAGGAATATTTTAACTGTAAAGCGAGATACACTAAAAAATATTAAAGATTCACCTGAAATATCTGAAGCTGAAAAGATGAGAAGTATAGAAAAACATTGTAGTTCATTGCATTTCAAACGTCAAATCAACTCAAATTGAACCACATTTTCAGTCACAATTGATTTATTATAAACATTAGTTGTGGGAACATAAACATCAATCAATGGAAAATATAAATTCACTGGATTTAGTTACGCTTTACTTATAAATATTTACTTTGTCATTAACACGCAAACTTTCATATTTTTATTAAATATATACAGGATGTACTACAACAAGTGAGTAATTTAAATTTCATTCAAAACATTTCGTCCATTCGAACTATATTCATAAATATGTTCCTATAAAATCATTGGGTATTTAATGATTTATTTCAAGAATTATTTGGACTTTAATTGGGGATTAAAATTAAATAACAATAAACTATAATCTGTGGTTGATGACAAATAATATACCGCCAAAAATCATGATAAAAGATAAACTCACAAAAAATGTTGTATTTAAACTGCAGAGTGAACCTTCAATGCATCAGTTTGTCGAAAAAATGGGAAACAGCCTAGGAAAAATAAGAAAACATCGAAATGGAATAGGGAGAAATAGAGGAAGCTATGAATGAGATAGCCCAGAAATACATAGGAAGAGCTAAAAGAAGACAAGAAAAAGACTTGGGACGGCAAAGAGGCGATGGAAGGGAGGAATTTTATAAGGGAAAAATGTTGGAATATCCACAAGAGAATGTCACAAGACTATACGTTTTGGAAAGGAAATCCTTCAAGAGGATCTACAGAAGGAAGAAACAGGAGTACATAGATAAAGGACTTGAAAAATTGAAGAGCGCTATGCTTACAAGGAAACTTCTACCAGGAAGCCAAGAGGAAAATAGAATCGGACAAAAAATGTACAAGAACAAAATGGACAATTCATAGGTGACAGCCAAGGGAAAATGAACAGATGGAGGGAGTATTTTAAAGAATTGTTGAATGCAAGTCAGAAGAAAACGAAAATATCATCTTAATGATAGAGCCAAATCAGAATGCGCAGAATTATTTAGTTAAACTCCCGATAGACGATGCAAAAGGGGAAGTAATAAGAAACCTAGAGAACAACAAAAGCGGATGTTACAACGAAATATAGGCCCAAGTTATAAAAACAGGCGGTGAGGCACCGAGAACCCCAATAAGGAAAAAATGGGTTGAAGAAAGGACACTGGATCAATGGAATTAAGCAATGATTTGTCCAATATATAAAAAAACGACAGAATAGAATACGCAAACTATAGAGGCATATCATTGCTGGATGTGACCTATAAGGTCATACAGACAGTAATAAAAAAAGTTTAGATGAATATGCCAATCAGCAAGTTAAGGAGTATCAAGGAGGTTTTCAAAAAGGGCGATCGACTATAGACCAAATATGTGAACTGAAAATAATTCAAAGTAGTACTCAAGAGCAAGATCTCAACCTGAACCTCATGTTCCTCGATTTTAAATATGCCTAAGACTCAGTGATATAAGGGCAATTATACCAGGCGTTAATAAAACTCGGATTGCAAAGTAAGTTGATAGTTTGATGTAAAAAAGGGGATTGAAACAAGGTAATCACCTATGATCGGTATCGTTTAGCTTTATTTTAGAAGCCATGTGTGTAGAGAGTGGATTAAAGCCAGACTTTGGCATGTGCGCATGTGCCGATGAAGTAGTGCTCATAGCAACATCAAAGATCTTTGCTGTATTTGAAAGTAAAGCAAAAGTGTACGAATTGCACGTTAACGAGCAAAATACCAAGTATATGAGAATGGGATCTGAAGCGAGCACTCATCAAACCATAAAAATCAAAACCGAGAGAGTTCTGTATTGAGAAAGTTGCGGAAGTCGAATATCAAAAGGTTAGCGAAACGTTGTCGAGCAATGGAAGCCGTGCGGAAAATCCGGAAATCGAAGATATATCAAGAGCTTCTAAGCTAAGACAATTCAAGACGACCGTCCCGTCTACTTCACTGCATAAATGCGAATGTTGGATATTAAATAGAAAGAAGACGAAATTAACTCCGGTTCTGACAGACCCAAAGCCATTTCCAATGACTTTTTCTATATGTACTGTAGATTTCTGAAAAAAGATTAATAAAAAGTTTCGCGAGTTTACAACAGATGACGATTTGGGTTTGTGAAACCCAAGGCATCACTTTATGTATCTGTTGTTGTAGTCAGTACCTGTACTAACTAATAAATAAAGGTATAGTGATCTCAATTGATTAGCAAACTTTATAGTAATAATGTGAATTTCACTGATCCGTGTGTGAAATAACAAAATAGGCTTCTTCAGCTCTATAGTGATGTTCTATCGGACGACGACGGTCCAGATGAGAGCTCGGATGCGATCCAGATTTTGAAGTAGTCAGCGACCATGACTCAGAGAGTAAATTAGAAATGGAAGATGTTGCTGAGGAACGTCGAGCAGATCCTGAAGATAATAATACAAGATTATACAGGGGAAGAAAACGAAACAATAGTAGGTATGGTTTGGAAAACAAGTTTCTCTAACAAAGCCGTTCGAACTCGAAGTGACCATATTATTACCCACTTACCTGCTGTTAGAGGAAAGGCTCGCAATGCTGAAACTCCTGTGGATTGTTGGGAACACTTCATTGATGAAGCTATGCTAAATTCGATAGTTGCAAATACATATGACGAATAAATGGTGAAACTGAAGCAAATTACAGAACAATGGACACAACAGTTGTAGAAATCAAAACTGTATTTGGACAAGTATACATAGCATGCGTTTCACATGGTGGAGGAATGGATATGGAGTAGTTTTGGAGTAAAAACTGGAGCGATTACCTTTTTTTCCTGACCACCAGGGGCATAAAACGCTTCCATTTTTAGCTAGTCTAAGATTAGATGATATAAACACAAAAGTAGAAAGACGTAATGAAGACAAATTAGCTGCTGTGAGAGATTCCTTTGAGAATTGTGCGACAGAAGCAGTTACATTATTGGGCAATACGCAACTATTGACGAAATGTTATGGTCGTTTCTTGGTAGATGCAGTTTTAGGATGTATATACCAAACAAACCAGCTAAATACGGCATACAAATATTCTCTCTAGTTGATGCATGAACGGAGTACACACCTTACTTAGAAATTTATGCAGGAGAACAACCTGAAGGACCATACAAAACTAGTAATTCACCGAATGATGTGGTTTTCTTTCCTTCAGAACACAGAGAAGAGTTTTTCTGCGACAGGCGTTTGGCCCTATAATCCTGATGTTTTTACACATGAAGATTTTGCGCCTGCTTCTGTAACTGATATGCCTGCAGCCCCCACGAGTTCAAATGATATGTCCACACCCTTTCCATTCAATGACATTGAAATCATCATGGACGATCCAGATTTGCTGGCACTAATAAATAGTACCGCCTGTGATGAACCATTTTCGCTAATTCCTCAACATTCATCTCCAATACCAAGTACGAGTAGTGACGGTTTGACGGAAGTTAAAACGAAATCTCCGATTATTGGAAATGAGTCTGAAGCGGAGAATTCCGAAAGTGGCTCCCACCCATTGAAACGGATGAAGGTAAGATATATGTATGGTCGTAAGTGGGTAATTATTCTCATCTTCAATCAATTTTTGTAGAGGCTACCATACCAGACGTGCAAGAAGAAGGCCGTGCCACCGTACATATAAAAGCCTAGTAGCGACACTCTGTGCGGAAGCCGATATGCGAACCCGCTTTACCCCGCCTATAGTATAGTAGCAGGTTTCTAGCAGGTAACGTCGGCTTGCTTAGTATACAGGGGTTCGCGTTAGAGCATACGACACGAAGCTCTGCAGTATACAGTATATATTTCCATAGAAGTAGCACGACAGCAGTCCCTCGTAAATCCGCCGGCCAGTGAACAACTGCCCGACTTCTTAGAAGGTTGTCGGCGAAATTATCCACAAAGACTTCAAAGGGACGAGTCGAGAGTGTCGCTACTATGCTTTTATATGTACGGTGGCCGTGCTGCAGCCAGTTCATTAACAGAAGTTTCAGATACTTCTGGTACAATTCCAGGCACCTCATCAACAAAAGATTCTTCTGCAACAGATTATTCAAAATTTTTGGATGAAATCTGTCCTTTTCCTAAATCAGCAGGCAGAGGTACAAAGCGGAACAGAGTAGGAAAAAAATTTGAAATTATAACAGGAACGCCTTTCAAGTATTCCTTGGTTGAACAAGAAACAACTAAACAAAGCCTAGAACACCAAAAAGCTGCGAGAGCTGCAAAACGGTAGATTAATGCATCCAAAGGCAACAAGAGGCAGAAAAAAACTGAAACTACTCAAAAAGTAACGGTTTCCAGAAAACACTGTGGGTTTTGTCCAGTCTGAACCATATGCAGACCCTCCGGAGTTAGACCTCATTGAATGCTCGACGTGTAAAAAGTGGTTCCATGAAGTTGGTACCGACTATGAAAGGTTTCGCTTTTTTATTGTGATGAATGCAAAAACACTAGTCTTTCTCATAGTGTAATGAGTGCGCATTCTTAGATAACCTGCGCGCTTTTAGATTAGCCCCGTGCGCATTCTTTCACCAGCTAAGAGTGCGCATTTGAGTTTTGTTAGAATTTATTTTTTAGTTAAATGAAATTAACTGTCTCGACCCTTACTTCGTGGAATCTACTCATATTAGTGTTTTAAATTAAACTCAACGTTTCTAGCTAATTCCACAATATAATGAAAAATATTAAAAATCCTAAAAAATTGACAATTGTTTCGATAACTGGATATCATCGTCAGAATGACAGAAGTTACATTTCATTTTATGCCTACCTGATGTTTAGTAGTTATTTTTGGCTAGACCTACCTTGTGATTGACTTAATATATGTTTATAGAAAAAAAAGATGTGATATTACAAATTTTGAAGCTTATATATTATTAGCCCTATGGTGATATCCTGGATATCATTTTTCCAATTAAGATCAGTATAACTGTGCAATGATATAGAAAACCAGGAAAACTATATCTGCTGATCGTTACAATTATCACTTAAGAATACAGTTCAATAGTGGAGAGCTTCCCAGATTTATCTGTTCATTGACGACTTCATATTGTGGGTTTCTTAAGTGTCTTCTAATTTCCAACTCTTCAAGGAAATCCAGTTCTTGTTTCTTATGACAAATATGCAGCACTTCCAGTTCTGTGTTTGGTGTCAATTAATGGTTGGTGTCAAGTAGATGTTTTGCGTGATGGGATTTATGTGGTTGTTTCAATATGTATGCTCGTAAGTGTTCACTGTATCTGATTTCCAAATTTCTAAGGGTCTGACCCAAATAGACAGCATTACATTCAACTCAAATGTCCAGAATGTTCGAGCCCCAAAATTTTTTCAAATTTTCTTTAACTGTTTCAAAGGACACTCAATTAAGGAACTTACTGACCAAATATTGTGAGGAAAGATTTTTTGTAACGTCAAAAAAATTTATAAGGATTAAGATTGTGCGCCGACGGGCAACGTTCGTTTTGAACTCGAAGCCCCAAAATGTTATCAAATTTTCTTTAAATATTTCAAAAGACAATTAATTAGGAACCTATTGACCAAAAATTGTGATGTATTTTTTTCTAACGTCAAAAAAATTCATAAAGTTTACGATTGTGCGCCAAAATATTTTCAAATTTTCTTTAAATATTCCAAAGGACAATTAATTAGTTATTAATTATTCACGGAAGGTTCAGGCAGCGCCTCCGTGTCGATCTTGGTTATTGTCCCGAAAACTCGGGATCTTCCAAATGAATGCATAAATGAGCGTTTGGTTCCCCTGTTGAAATCCGTTGTTTTGTGTTTCCCATATTTCGATCAACATCTTTGCTCTCAAGTTTCACATCTTCATTTGGTTATACCGTACTGAGGACGGCAAATGAGCCAGAAACATGCATGTCTGTGGTTACCACTCTGTTTCAGTAGCCCTTTTTGCTTTTCGCGTGAATTACCCAGAATCTATATATATATATATATATATATATATATATATATATATATATATATATATATATATAATTATATAATTATATAATTATATAATTATATTGACACTGAGGGTACGTAAAATGGATTACGAGAAGATATATTATCATAATTGTCAATCATTTAGTGTAGAACAATAAATATTCAATGAAATACATAAATAAAGAAGCGAAAATGAAGTGGATAAAGAAAATCGGTGGAGTAAAATTATTAGTTTGAAACTCATCGAATGTTATCTCTTATAAAAAGAGATTCCGCAGATGAAATAGATTTTTGTGCTTTCGTGAGTATATGTGGCTCCCTAATAGGAGATTAAAAGAAAAACGTGCGAGGATTTCCACGATTAATGAAACTACGAAAAGAATACGAAGGGAACTAATGAGCTTGTACAGATTTGTTGTCAGCGAGATGATTAAATACTTTGCTTTTGCTGTATCAGTGTACATAATTTGTTACATTTTTTAAGGTGATTCCGATATAGTGGTTTTATCACGGTTTCACCTAAAGGGTATATATCATAAAAATTTATACACGTCATCATTCACGCATTAATTCACAAACTGGGTACTAACTCCTATACTACAGTCTCCAGTCCGTTTTGTATAATATTGAACTGATCAGTTTTTTCTAATATTTCTCTGCATTATCTGAGTCAATATGTTGTTATACTGTAAAATCTATAATATACTTCACTATGTAAAAATCCCGCATAAGGAAAAGTACGTATATCTGCAATGACAATACAGTTTGGCGTTTCTTGTATTAAAACTTTATAATGAACATTTGCTTGACGTCTTACAACTCATGTTTTATTAAAAAAAATATACACAAGTTCAGGGTCCTGAAAAGAGAATATGCCACTAAGGAATTCGCAAGTGGTTTTTTGCAACTCCAAATTAAATTCAGGAACATGTGGTTGACTTCGAAATTACGAAAGGAAGGAAGAGCAGTGGCAGCGGTTACTTAAAGGAATTAGGTTCTCACTGGCGTTCTGTATTTTTTATTCCATCCATTAAAACAAAAATGTTTGTGTCTTTTTTAGTGAAATTTCTTCTATTTTTCTAAAGTGCCACCGTTTGGCTTATACTGAGTTATCCATTAGTATATTAATTTTTGATATCATTTAAATATGTTTATGTAAAGAAAATAATTTTTTTTAGGTATCTTATTGTAATGATATTTTTTTATTATTGAATTATTAGAATATCCAACTGAGGTATCTCTTTTTTAGAATATAAAATATATCTCGTACTAATATTATACGTCTGAAGATTGGTAGAAAAAGGGCCAATGTCCATTAAGTAACTTTGAAGAAAATGTAAATCAAGAAATATTTCATCGTTCAATTCATCAATAAATATATTCTAAAATTGATTTTTTGAGATTCCTATTTATGAAAAGGTAGTTATTTCAATATTATAATGTGATATTTTTTTACTTATTGTAATAAACAAAAATCTGGACATTAGCCCTAAGAAAAATGAGCAGGAAGAGGATAGTGGCCTCAATGAATGAATAATAAAACGGTTTTTTCATAGTAAATATTTTATTTCTTCTAAATAAAAAAGCATTATGTAAGTTGAGAAATTGATTCTCGTTGTCGCTCATATTAGGAATGTATTCAGCAACCAGCTGTGTGGATCTTTTAAGATTTTCATAGAAAGGCTTGATGTAATCGCTGATGTAAGGAAGCAAATATTAGAAACTGCTAACTCTTAGATCTGCTAGAGGTAAAGATTCCAAATTAATTTGGTTTGAGATTATCAATATCCATATCTCTTTCTCGACTTCGTAAGGAACCCCTACGTAAATAAATGTTTTATATCTTTTATCCTCATCTAAAGTTATTTTACAAAATAACTAGTATTGATTCTTGTAGGTAACTTTAATCCATTTGATGCCAATCCATGGAATAACTTCAACTTCCCCATTTTGATTGCGATGTACCAGTTTACCAGTAAGATGACGTTTAAAATTCAAAAAATCTATTTACTGCATTTCAATGACATTCAACAGGGGTTTCTACATACAGAATTTATAAAATTGATCCAATCATGTGGAATTTCAATTTCGAAGGTTGTTTTCTTTGTGCTGGATTTGATGCCGGCATGGATTTTATTGGCCTCCATAAAATGGATATGTCCAAGCTCCATAAATTTATGATTAATTTCTTTTAAATTTCTACCAGATTTTTTCATTTTATGCATTACGGAACAAGGCATGCAACCCAACATTTTTAAATTATTCTAAACGCTAATGTCTGAAGATTGGGCCTTTTTCTATTGAACTAAGATGGATATAAGCCACCTTATTATTCAAATAATCAATTAGTATAATACTTGAGGACATTGGCCTTTTCTGTGATTGAAATGAGTTATCTCAGTAGTCAGACAGATCATTAGCTGCTGAATATAATTTTGGGAAATTTACCGTTTTTCTGCCAAGCTCCTGAAGTAAATGTCATTACTATAGTATAAATTTGTGATTAAAAAATATTAACAAATGAAATTTACGTTTCGATCCTTATAGTCTGGTTCACAAGGCCCATTTTCCTCAGAACCTAAACCGGACCACCGAAAATTATGATTTTAGTCTCATTCGATTCGGAATGGCATCAAAAACATTCTATCAAAGTTGCAAGAGGGGCTGAAAAAAATGCAAAAGTTATAAACAATAAAGTAAAATAAAAAATAAGGGTTTGGTTTTTTTGAAATATTTCAAAAACTATTTGCGATAATCGAAATTTGAAAAAATATCCTTAAAGAGCAGGAAATTTCCTAAAAAAAAGTTCAACCTCCCGGAACTGTACCGACAATCCTTATAATTTTAATTTGGCGGCGAAAATAACGGTAAAAACGCGTGGTTCTGCAGCCACGCGCATCGCCCCAATCTCACACATGAACTAAAAAAATTATTTTAACTGATTAAATATTAATATTAAGGATTAACAAAATTGGGGTATTAACTAGACATATGAATAAAATAGTACGTAAAAAAATTTTTTTATCATTATTTGTTTATTAATTATGCTTTTGTTAATTAGTTAATTTTCATCATTATATTGTTTACATGATTATTTCAAAACAAGAAATCTAGAATTATTTTTGATTTTTTGGAGCTATTCTTAAAAGGGTTTAGAAGAGATCCCCGTTGGAAAAATTCAAAAATTTTGATTTTTCACTTTTTCATTAACAATGAAAGGCATTAAAAAATTAATTATATAAATAAAGCCATCAGGATTTTTTTTCCAATTATTGTTAATATTTTTCTTTCTTATTGATGAAAGCCATATAACAATAATTTTATTTTATTTTTAACTAACATTATTTATATAATTGTTATAAGCAAATGCATTGTTTATAAGATTTTTGAAAACTTTTTTTTGGAATTACATCGTTGATGAAAATAATGGTTTTAAGAAAAAAATCGTTTCTTGAAAAAAAATGTTTATTAACAAAAAACGCACTTGTTAATTAACAATTTTTTTTGTTACTGAATATTAATATTAAGGAACCATTTTTTTACAAAATCATTATTTATTATGTTCTTTCATATTATAAAAAAAATAATTTTAATATCAATTTTTCATTTGTTTATTAAACAAATAGTTTGTTATAAACAAATGCATTTCTAGGAAATATTTTTTCAAATACTAAAAAATATTACAAAAACAACCATATATAATTTTTATATGAAAAATTTTTTTTATATTTTTTATATAATTTTTTACTTTTGGACTTGTAGTTTTCTTTCTGTTTTTACTTATTGTTATCAATATAACTTATAAACTATTAAAGATACGACAAAAACACTTCAACACTTTTTTGTTTTTGTTATTAATTATTAAACAAATTGAGCTCTGGAACGAACCTCTAACTTGATTGTTTACTAACTTTTTTTATTGTTATTTATTAAATTCACCCGAATTTTACTTTTTTTCCTACTTTTCAATTCAAATATCTTATAAACTAATGAAAATATGATAAGAACATTTCAAGACTTTTTTGTTCTTCGTTAATAAATGAACAAATTGAGCTTTGAAACCAAGCTTTAATTCTATTATGCTGAAGCGTTATTAGGAGATGTAGTTGAACCACAAGAAGAAGAACAAGAAATCACCACCGAAACGTTACAAAAGGTTATCAACAAGGACTAAAAAATGAAAAATTTGAATTTAAAAATAAGTCAATTTTTGTAAACTATACACCTTGTAAAAATTACTTTTAATTCATTAGATCCTTACAATAAGAAAATAACATAAAGAAAACATTTTTTAAATATTAATATTCATAGTTTTTTAAATAATAAAGTTAAAGCTTGGTTTCAAAGCTCAATTTGTTCATTTATTAACGAAGAACAAAAAAGTCTTGAACTGTTCTTATCATATTTTCATTAGTTTATAAGATATTTGAATTGAAAAGTAAAATAAAAAGTAAAATTCGAGTGAATTTAATAAATAACAATGAAAAATGTTAATAAACAATTGAGTTAGAGGTTCGTTCCTGAGCTCAATTTGTTTAATAATTAATAATGAACAAAAAAGTCTTGAAGTGTTTTTGTCGTATCTTTAATAGTTTATAGTCCAGACCTGTAGGTTATATTATTTCAAGCAACAGTTCAATCGCCTTCAAAATAGATCACGATGTAATTTTTTAGTTGCCATGATTAAAAAGTTGCTAATGCGTGGTATCTTATAAAATCAAATGCGTTTCATTTTCGCAACTATCCAGTTGCCAAAAAAAAGTTGCTAGTGCGCGGCTACGCTACTTGTGCAGATTAGGATCCGCTTTTGTTTAGTTATTTTTGCGTTTGTGAGCCGTAGAAATATTCTTAGAGGTTTTCTTTGTGGCAAAGGTAAGTAGTTTATGTTTCAATTTATTGTATTTTGACTATCGTTTATGCAAGAAAAAGTTTTTGTTGTAAAATTTGGTCGTATCAAATTTGCTACATTATGTAAAAAGTTTTTTTTAAATGTTTTAGATGTCAAATCGGCAAAATTGGAAAAGTCCACTTTCTCAAAATGAATTGGAGGATGCTATAGCTTACTTATCCGATAGTGAGACATCTATTAAGCTGGACCCCCCACCATCGCAAATCAAGTTCGCAACCAGTCAAAAATTTAGTGCTCGAACCGTTTAGCAGGAAATCGCGTGAAAAATGGGGGGTCCAGCCATTAAGCTGGAGCCTCCTCTACCAGAAAAAAAAATACGGTGATCCAGTATAAACGACAAGTACACTATAATTTAGTGCTAATTGAGTGCTCTAAGATAACGTTGAAAAATTGACAAATATAATAATCTTTAAATAGTTTATCTGGGGAACGTGGGCGTCGCGCTCTAAAATTTGTTAGACAATCGTCAAAGAATTTGGTGCTCACAAGATTATGGTACTAAAATATTCCTTAGGCATTGTATTTTCGAAAAAAAAAACAATGACAGAAATTAGTGCTACCTGCATCACGTGGAATTAAATAGTTTAAACGGGAAAGAGAGCGCGCCGCACTCTAAAATTCGTTAGACGAACGTCAAATAATTTGGTACCAGCAAGATTATGATACTAGAATATTCCTCAGTTATCGTATTTTCACAAAAATACAATGACAGAATTTATTGCTACCTGCATTACGTGGAAATAAATAGTTTAAACGAGAAAGAGAGCCCGCCGCACTCTAAAATTCGTTAGACGAACGTCAAAGAAATTGGTGGTCGCAAGATAATGGTACTAAAATATTCCTTAGACATTGTACTTTCGAAAAAACATAGTGACACAATTTAGTGCTACCTGCATCACGTGGAATTAAATAGTTTATACGGAAAAGAGATCGCGCCGCACTCTAAAATTCGTTAGACGAACGTCAAATAATTTGGTACAAGCAAGATTATGATACTAAAATATTCCATAGTTATCGTATTTTCACAAAAATACAATGATAGAATTTAGTGCTACCTGCATTTA
This sequence comes from Galeruca laticollis, assembly GCA_963921935.1. NCBI lineage: Eukaryota > Metazoa > Arthropoda > Insecta > Coleoptera > Chrysomelidae > Galeruca > Galeruca laticollis. The sequence goes on along the minus strand of OY998175.1, from coordinate 201,857,343 downwards.
GAGTTAGATTTGGATGATGAGCTGGGTGACATTACTCTTGAACAAATTGACGCCATAGAATAGAGCTTGAAGATGGTACTATTGGTTTTCCTGGTGCAGATGTTCAGCAGGAAAATCAGGTTCAACAGAGTCCTGAAATATCAAATGAAACTCCAGAACAAGAGATAAGTAATTAGAAAAAGAATTGCTCCAATCTATTATGGCGTAAGCAAAATCTTGTTTTGAGTGAAGAAAGTTTAACATTTCGAGGAAACACAACACTTCCTTCTTCAATAAACAATCTTGACAATATTCCAGTTTTTTTAAATATTTTTTTGATGACGATTTATTAAAATCTTTACTCAATCCAAAAATATCCCAGTAAACCAGCCATGTTATCTGCAGCTGATATAAAGCAGTTACTAGGAGTTTATATTTATATGTCAGTCGTACATATGCCCAATGTACGAAGCTACTGGTCAACAAAATTAGGTTTCCCCCAAATCAAGGAAACTATGAGTCAAAATCGGTTTGAATTTATTCGAAAAAACCTACACTTCAATGATAACAACACGATGTTGCCTCGAGAAAATCCTGACCCGGATAGGTTACACAAGCTAAGACCCATTATAGATGACGTAAATACCAGATTCCAGTCAGTTCCTTTACATAAATGTCTGTCAGTAGACGAGCAGCTTTGTGCTACCAAAGCACGCCATCATTTAAAACAATACCTTCCAGCAAAACCCCACAAGTGGGGTTACAAACTGTACGTTTTATGCGGAAGTGATGGCTTTCATATAATTTTGAAAAATATAGGGGTGACGAAAATAATTCAAAATTTCGCTTGCATAGCGAACCCGACCTAGGTTCTAGTGCGAATATTGTCATGAGACTCTGTAGAATTGTTACTTAAAATCAAAATTATTGAGTCTATTTTGACAACTTCTACACATCGCTTCCCCTGCTCGCATATTTAGGTTGTAAGAGCATTTACTCGCTGGGCACAGTTCGACGTCCAAGGATTCCAAATTGCAAATTACCGACTAATGCAGAGTTGAAAAAGGGGAACTTCAGAAGAATTCCTTTGTAATGTTGAAGGAGTTGACATATCCTCAGTAATATGGTTAGATAATAAACCGGTTACTTTTCTATCAACATTTAAAGGCAAAATACCCCTAACTGAGGTTTGACGATGGGACAGGAAAGAAAAAAAATACGTACATATTGAGTGTCCCAGTTTAGTTCCAGATTATAATGCCCACATGGGAGGGGTAGATGCCATCATTGGAAGGTACAAAATTAAAATAAGGACAAAAAAATCTATTTAAGACTTTTTTACCACCTGATTGATATGACACTTGTTAAAACATGACTGCTTTATAGACGGGCACATGCCGATATAGAAAAGTTAATGTCACAGGTTGATGTTTGACTAGAAATAGCAGAATTCCTTTGTAAGTCTGACAATGGCACTAGAAAGAGAGGTAGGCCTTCCAAGGATTGAGTTGATTCAATGTTGATAGAAAAGAGAAAGAAATCTACAGTGTTTTCTCACTTACCACCAAAAGACTTTCGCACCGACTCCATAGATCATTGGCCAATATACGATAAAACTAGACAACGATGTAAATTTCCATCCTGTTCTTTGTTTTCTTACATTAAATGCTCTAAATACGGCATACATTTATGTTTAAATAAGAACCACAACTGTTTTGTTTCTTTTCACAACGGATAATATTTTCATGCAGTTATGCTCAATGTATCAGATCTGATATTACTATATTTTTCACTATAATTAATAAAAAAATTAGATTCTATTTTTTATTATTTTTCCCTTCATCCTTAGAGCCTTAGAGCCCAAGACACATTTCAATATTAAATTTAAAAAAATTGATAAGTGTAGGGTTAAATGATTCTTATAGTCAAAAGAATAAAAACAAGCATTTTTTTGAAAAATTTTGTTCAAATCATAGTCATTTTAATAAACAGAATTAAGTATATTGAACCATTTAGTCACGTGATCAGAAACAATCCGTGCACCAATCAGTTGCGAGATACATCACACTATAATAAAGGTAACGACAAACGTTTGCTTGCAGAAATTTTTCATCTGATGGATAACTGAATGTACAAAAAACCGTATCCGTTGGATATGTTGGCTAGTGTTAACCTGCTCCCCCCTCCCCCGAATTCAAAAGCATTTTTATTGTAACCTGTTGGTATTGTTACGAAACAGCGCACTGGTATAGTCCGTGAATCCGACTCTGTCTAAGCCATGTATGAAAGTTAAAATTATGGCGGGTGCGCAGGGATTTCTTAGAATTGTTTACGATTGTGACTCTTATCTAGACATTGTTTTTGTGACCAGTCTTATCTGGAAAATGCGAGAGCCGATTGTTTTTGTGGAAGCCGCAATCTAGAGTTATCTAGTAAAAAAGGCTTTAATATATACATAAAGAACCGACCAGTGGAAGAGTTAGTTTAGTTTATGAAGTGATCTCTTCAAATAAACCTGAATACACCAAAATTCCGAACAGTAAAGTGTTGATATAAAAATAATAATTAAGGTTGCATGTATATGAATTAAATTTGAGTGAATACTTAAGTGTATATAAATTAAGTGTTAGTGAGTAGTTTAGTGTTTAAATGAATTCGTAAGTAGACATAACGTGTTTGTTTAAAGTTTATCCCACCCGTTTACTGTTTAAATAAATAAGAAAAACATTACATTAGTGTCAGGTGTGGGGTAATATAAATAAATTGCTACGTAAAAATGGCCAAGAGACTATGTAATCTGAAAGTGGCGGAATTAAGAGCAGAATTGGAAGATCGTGAGTTGGAAACGTCCGGTAAGAAAAGTGGATTAGTAGAAAGACTTGAAGTGGCACTGGAAAATGACGGCTTTGATCCAGAAACAGTTTTATTTAATGACGAGGCTTCCACCTTAATCTCGTCAATTTCTGCAAACATGGGCGAGAAGATTTTTGACATGGAAGAGAACATGGACGAGAAGATTTCTGCTTTGAAGAACGACATTTCTGCCAACATGGTCGAGTAGATTTCTGCCATGGAAGAGAAACTTTTAACAAATGTAAAAAGCGATATTTCTGCTATAATTAACGATATTTCTGCTATGAAGAACGATATATCTGCCGTTATCTTATTAATGAAAAATGACAATGCCGCTGACGTTCAAAATGAAATTTCGTTTCTAAAATCTCAAATCGAGAATAAGATGTCAACGATGGACAAGAAAATCGAGAATAAGATGACAAAACGATGGACGAGAAAATCAAGGAGTTAGAAAGAAAGATGACAGATATAAGATTTCAAGGCACGCCCGCGGAAGAAAAGAAGACCGAGCAAACAAAACCTTGCAAGCCAGAAACACACTCTAAGTTAGAAGACATCGGTAGTTTTACCCGAGTCAATGCCCCAACGTTCGATAGAAAAATGTCGTGGATCAATTATGTGAAACAGTTTGAAGCAGCCGCAGAGTGAATAATTGGTCCGATAAGGAGAAGGCAGTGAACCTAACCATCGCGCTTCGCGGAGATGCCTTAGATGTACTTCAGACGATACATTTGGAAGAAACGGATGACTTCGAGCAGCTGAAAAAGAGGTTGGACATGCGATATGGTCACGAACATTTGGAATATTTGTACAGATTCCAGCTTAAGAACCGAAGGTGGAAACGTGACGAAACCCTTCAAGAGTATGAACTGGATATTGCCCGACTAGTTCAATTGGCTTATCCATCAGCACCATATAACTTGATGGAATGTTTAGGCATCCAGGCCTTTATTGATGGCTTACGTGACTTCGATATGCAGATGACGCTTCGTTTAGTCCATCCGAAAACATTAGTCGACGCATTGACTGCTGCTCTTGAATATGAAGCAGCCACGACGACTTCCGGATACAACAAAGGTATGACCATACAGGAAGAAGGTGACGATGACAGACTTGACCGGATCGTCAACTTGTTGAAAGGTATGGTAGACAAGAAGCCGAAGAAAATCAGGTGCTGTAATTGTGGCGAGCTAAAGCAGGCACGCAGTTCGTGTAAGCATACTTCGACTCCTGCAAACCAAGATCCTCTTAAATGCAAAGCAGCCACGAAGAGCTCCCGGTACAACAAAGGTAGGACCATGCAGGAAGAAGATGACGATGACAGACTTGACCAGATCTTCAACTTGTTGAAAGGTATGGTAGACAAGAAGCCGAAGAAAATCAAATACCGGAAGCGTGGCGAGCTAGAGCACGTACGCAGTTCGTCTAAGCGCCCCGAGACTCCTGTAACCCAAGAACTCCAGTCACAGGAAAAATCAGACAGAGGTGAACATCCAGCTGATGTGAATCACCGGAAAACCAACTCTTTGCCTAGACGGTCATGCCATGTAGACTATTCACAATGCAACAAGTCGAAATGTAAGGAAGATGCAGTTTCAAAAATTACAGTAGTCAATGGAGAATGGTTACCCACCAGGATCAGAGAAGATCAGGAGAATGATCCTTGCCTAAAGAAGATTCGGCAGTGGAAGAAAAAAAATCGGCAACCTTCCTGGCAAAAAGTGTCAAGAATTTCACCGGAACTCAAGGCGTATTGGGCTCAGTGGGACTCCCTTGTCCTGGAAGAAGGGCTGTTGAAAAGAGTCCTAGGAAACGATGATGGTTCCGAGATGAGGAGACAGCTAGGTAGTTATCCCGAGAAATAGAGTAGCTGAAGTACTAAAGAATTTACATGACAGTCCATCGGGAGGTCATCTGGGAGTGAAAAAAAACCTTCAGCGAGTCCGTGAAAGGTTTTATTGGATGAACAGCTTCGACGATGTGAAAGACTGGTGTAAGAAATGTACGACTTGTGCTACGAGTAATGGACCACATAGCAAGAGAAAGGCACCTATGAAACAGTATAATGTTGGAAGCCCTTTCGAAAGTATTGCTTTAGATATCGCTGGACCATTTCCGACGACAGAAAATGGTAGCAAATACATACTGATTGTAAAGGATTATTTCACAAAGTGGGTGGAAATTTACGTTTTCCCAAACCAAGAGGCCACAACTGTCGCAGATGTATTGGTGAAAGAATTTATCAGCCGATATGGAGTGCTATTGGAAGTCCACAGTGACCTGGGAAGAAATTTCGATAGCCATCTACTCCAGGAGATTTGCGAAAATCTGGGAATGAAGAAGACCAGAACAACAGCAATTGAGAAGAAGGCTGGACGATATTCATGAATTAGTTCGAACAAATTTTCAAGTTGCCAGCGACAGAATGAAAAGTCGGTACGACATGCAGGCCATAGTAGGTGGTTTCAAAGAAGAGGACAAAGTATGGTTACATAACCCGACGAGGAGAAAAGGAGTTTCTCCAAAATTACAAAAATCTTGGTAAGGTCCATACTTAATCAAGAAAAGTATCAATGATGTTATATATCGCATAAGCAAGATTCCAACGGAAAACCAAAAGTACCTAGTTCACCAAAACTGACTAGCGCAATTCGAAGGAGACCATGACCTAGAGAAAGGAGTAAACCATATTCGAGATGTGTCTGACCCTACCTTCCGATGAATGTATGGGTGCGTATAGAGGTACCGGGAAAGCTAGATATGGAGTCACTTCAGAACAACGACAAGATTTGTTCACTCTCCCGGAAGATTATTCACTGACATACAACATCCCCGCCCGTCTCAAGAACGCACGAGGGTTGGCATCCGTCTTTCGAAAGAAGTTTGGGCAATTAGAAAAACTTGAAGACCAGAATCCAGCCTCTGGCAAGACACTGAAACTGACAAATAATTCGCGGTACGTATGCAACGTGGTAACTGAAGATCGATCTACCTACGCCTAAGAGCGAGTAACCAGTTGGATTGTCGAGTTATCAGGAGCATGGTAGAGATTAACTTTCGAGATACCGGTGTCCAGATATTAATTTGGAGCTACAACCTCCGTTATTAGTATCCGATGAAGACGGTGCCCTGCTATTTCCATAAGATCGGAAACTCTAGAAATGGGGCTAGTTGCCGATTCAAACATTCAGTCTCAGCTACACAAAGGAGGGACTGCCATTTGAGGAGGGGGTAATGTTACGAAACAGCACACTGGTATAGTCCCTGAATCCGACTCTGTCTAAGCCATTTAAGAAAGTTAAAATTATGGCGGATGCGCAGGGATTTCTTAGAATTGCTTCTGATTGTGACTATCTTATCTAGACATTGTTTTTCTGACCAGTCTTTTCTAGAAAATGCGAGAGCCAATTGTCTTTATGTAAGCCGCAATCTAGTACTATCTAGTAAAAAAGGCACTAATATATATATATATATATATATATATATATATATATATAAAGGACCGACCAGCGGAGGAGTTAGTTTAGTTTATAATGTGATCTCAACAAATAAACAAGAATACACCGAAATAGCGAACAGTAAATTGTTGATATAAATTAATAATTAACGTTGCGTGTATATTAATGAAATTTTAGTGGATAGTTAAGTGTATATAAATTAAGTGTTGGTGAGTAGTATAGTGTTTAAATAAATTCGTAAGTATACATAACGTGTTTGTTTAAAGTTTATCCGACCCGTTAACTGTTTAAATAAATAAGAAAAACATTACAGTATGCTAGCTATAAAAATTGGTGTGCTAGTGTTCTTTATTTGTGCTAGCATTTTGGTAAAAAAATCTAACCGGGGGGGGGGGGGCAGCTTGATGGACCCACCCGGCGCCCCGTTTTGTATTACTATTTTAGAAGCCCCGTCTGCAGGGTTAACACTGCTTTTTACTATTCCAACTCATCTTCTATGTGGCCTGTGAAGATGATATCAGATTCCTTATTTAAATCTAGACGTCGTTATAAAATAATAGGAATTGATTTTAACATAGTAAAAATGTCTCTTAAACCGGCTCTGTCGAAAATCTACTGTTTGGAGAATGGTAAACGGTTGTAGTAGCATCATTCAAGTGGTTTATTTTTATACACAAGCAATTATAATTTTAAGAGGGTTAATCTCAAGAGATTTTATATGTTTTTTAATACCAACATTGAAGCTAAACAATTTTAAAATGTTTCATTTTACACTGTTGCTGTGATTCGTTTGACTCATATTCACTTTTTATACCTAAAACTGACCTTCAATCCTCTACAGTTTATTTAATATAAATAACAATAAACGTTTTTTCATGGTATAGATAGGAATTAGTAACAAAAAAGAAACTGAATATTTTTTGTTGACTGGATTGTAGGTATTTATTCAATCGTGACAATTTGAAAATGACAAGGATTTGGGAAATAATCTCTTGTTACTTGTTACTCCCCCAAGTATAATTTAAAAAGTTTCAGGTAGAATAAGTACATACAAAAGGTGGATCTCATTTGGTAAATTTATTTGAGAACACAGGTATATAATATTAGTACTCTGTTAATAGGAGATGGTGTATTCAACATAAGCAGGTAGTCTGGTGAAATATTTTTTCTAGGAATATTTGATTTAACATGAAAATAATTCGAAAACAGAGGGTGATTTTTTATAGTCGCTATAAAACGTTTTATAGAAAATTGGTATAATAAATAGGGTATAACGTTCACGGATATGTCCAGCTCAACGTTACAAGCATAAAATAATTTTCAATGTACAAGGTGAATCAAAAATCGCACTAAAAAATCTCTCAAATGAATGTTATATCTGATAAGTTCGTGTAGAATGAAACTTATTATTTCTTAAGACACTAAAAAATAAAATAATATACCCCAAATTAAATCGTGAAAAGGTGTGTGTTCCGTAATAATTTGGTACAATATATTATCACAAATGAACGGTTTTAAAGATTAAAACTAACTTTTTCGCATATGAAACAGGCCCTGAACAATATTCTATAGTAAAATTGTCACTTGTATACACTTCGGGGGATGAATCGTGCTAACTAACCGAAATTTCTCCAAAAATAACCAAAAATGTTGTATATCTGGATTTATAGGACCCGCTGTACTCGCTCTAGTCAGCTGAAAATCAATAGGGTACATATGTGAGACACCTTGAAAAATATACAATTACAAAATTGGTCACATGTGTACACTCCGGAGGCTGTATCGTGCTAACAACCCGAAATTTCTCTAAAAAGGACCAAAAATGTGACGAAAATATGGTACTTCAAGTACCATAGCACTCGTTGTGCTAGCTCTGGTGAGCTAAAAATCAATAAGGTTCATCTATTAGACGCCATGAATAATATTCAATCATGAAATTGGTCACTTGTATACACTTTGGAGGCTGTATCGTGCAACAAACTGAAAATTCTCCAAAAATGACAAAAATTTGGTACTGCAAGTACCATAGGACGCGTTTTACTGGCTTTAGTGTGCTGAATATCAATAGAGTTCATATTTGAGACGTCCTAAATAATATCCAATTATAAAATTGGTCACTTGTATATACTCCGGAGGCTACATCGTGCTAACAAACTGAAATCTCTTAAAAAATGACAAAAATGTCGTACTTCAAGTACCCTAGCACCCGTTGTACTGGCTCTGGTAAGCTGAAAATCAATAGGGTTCATTTGTAAGATTTCCTGAACAATATTCAATCATAAAATTGGTGACTCCGTTGCACTCCGGAGGCTGTATTGTGCTAATAAGACATGTAACGAAAAGTGGCCGACGACATACACACAGGATTTTTTTTCTAAAAACCGTTTTTTCGTGTTGTTTGTGTATCTTGTGATAAATAGAAATTAATGAAATATTGTATGGATTTAGAAATGAATTAACCGGTTTTTCAACCAAACAAACGGAAGTTGATGCAGTTGATTTGTGCAATAAAATTGAAATATTGACCACTTATATTTGTAATAAACCCAATGCGATTTCGGCGAAGGAGATTTTAAACTACGTTGTAAAAAAATAGCTTTACGGAGTTTTAACGATACCTGTCACTGTCATGGTGAAAGATTTTTTTCAAAATTAACAATAATTAAAAACTATCTGAGATCTGCTATGAGCCAAAATACGCTTACAAATTTGGTTATGATAAGCATCGAGAAAGCGTTAGAAATCACAGATTTAATTTGCAACTGAAAAAGCAAGAAGTCTCTATGACACCAGTCATGAAGATTATATAAGATCTAAATTTAAGGATCCGTTGTAATTGCCAAAAAGAGATAAATTATAAAGATGGTAGGTTTATGTCATTGTAAATAGGGTGTCCCATTTCAATCCGACCGGCGAAATAAAATAAGAACAATACATTTTCGGATAACAGTTATAGAGATTAAAGGCAAATATTCGATGTCACCAATACTTTTAACCTTAAGTGGAAGGTTTAAGGTCTATTTAGGTCAAATTTGTTGTTGTTTGCGTGGGTTCAATATGCGGTAGATAAGAGAAACGTGGACGTAGGTTGCGCGTGTGTTGTGAGTGGGCTGTGCGGGTGCTGGGTTCTATATGCGGCAGGCCTTAGAGCAATCAATTCTCCAATGTACTGGATCTAGAAAATATCAGTTTAAAAATTTTTTAAGCATTTATATGGATGCATGTATCACCGGGGATTGAAGACGTCGGTTTGGCGAATTTATCTCCATAACAACTCGCAGAAATTAATTAGAAATAAAATATGCCGCTGGGTAGTCCCCCCTAACATTTTTCCTCGCCGAGATATGGACACGGCTATGCCACGTTACGGTTGAAGCAGGCAGAACCATTGTTTCTCTGAAGGGGTTGGTACAAAAATTTGTTTTTGGCATAGAATTTAAGCAATAAATTCTCCAATGTATTGGATCTCGGAAATATCAGTTTAAAAGATTTTGAAGTTTTTATGGGGATGCATGTGTCACTAGGGGTTGAAGGAGTCAGTTTGGAAAATGTATCTCCATGCCACTTGCATTTAATTATTAGAACTATTGATATAATTAATATAGAACTCTAGAACTTTGTAAAACTAACAGGGACTATTCAAACTACTTACATAGAACTCTAGAACTATTCCAAAGGATGCCAGAACTCTAAAACAAATCAAGATTTTTAAATATGGTATGTCAAGTTCACAGGAGTGGGTAGTATTCCTTTTTATTTAAAAACGCATCAGAAACTACAAATAAAGATGCAGTTTAAGATTGCTAGAAATTCATTTAACGGAAATGGTTTTTGACTTTTGAGTTTTAAATGTTTACAGGGTGATAGATGGTCGGTGGTACATTAGACATATGTATATGGAGAACTAAATAGAAGATCGATTTGAAAATTTGGTAACCGGGATAAACGACTGTGATCTAGAGTTTATAAATATTTTTTACCATGCTGTGTTGCTGCTGCTTTTCTAAACCGGTGGCAGCGTAGCTCTTTTAAACAAAACACCCTGTATATTATTAAATAGTTGAATTATGAATGATTTGAATTTTGGGTAGAATCCAAATATCTAATAATATACAGGGTGTTCCTTGCTGCGACCGGTTTAGAGTAGCAGTGGCATCACCGTAGGGTCAAAAATAAATTGTAGATCATGGTCGTTTATGTTGGTTGCCAAATTTTCAAATTGATCTGTTATTCAATTTTCCGAATTATACGTCTCACGGGGGTGTTTCCTATATTATGACAACCTCTGACGGCATTATGGAAAGTGATAGAAAATAAGTTCAAATGTCAAAGTTGTTGAGTTTCTCTTAGACAGCAAGAATTTGTTAGCTACAAAAATAAATGAACATCGCAATATGCTATCTGAAACTGCCAACTTCGTTTTTTTTAAATGTATATTGTATTTTAATTCGATATTTAATGGGTCTATCTTAAGTGGTTCTCGAGATATGCAGTTGTAAATATCACATTGTTCTCATGGCAGCCTTACAATGGAGCTTACAACTGATGCATATCTTGAGAACCATTTAAGATAGACCCATCAAATATGGTATTTTTGGAAATAATATTTAACTGTAAAATACAGGGTATTTCATTTAATAGAATGAACGAAGTTGGCAGTTTTTACAGCATTGTGATATTCATTTGTTTTTGTACTTAACAAATTATTAGGATTTAAGAAACTTTAACTCAATTTTCACTTTTAACCTCATTTTATATCTCTTTTGATTAAGCCGTCGGAGGATGTCAAAATATGAGGAACGACCCTGCACCATCTACCAATAATCACCTTGTATATATAAAACTTATAACACATGAATATTGAGATGAGCTTATACCTTTACTTAATAAATTAAGGTATGTATTAGTTTTATTATATCTTTCATTTTTTTTATGTTTGTTGCTCTTATATTTTTATTCAATTATTGTCCTCAATTTTTCTTTGTTTAGTAATTTTTATAATTGTTGTATGTATATACAATATATTTATTACTAACACTGCTTTAGTTTGTTCACCTATGAATATGAAATGCTGTGGTCGTATTATTATCTATAGATATTGTGTAGCTACCAATATTATTAATATTTAGGTATATAGTGTTATATGGAGTTTTAATTTAAATAACATTTTCGGAAAAACAATAGATATCTTAGAAGATGGAGAAAAGCAAATATAACAAGCTGGTTTGTTTTACGTGCATCCAAGTGTGTCTCATTAAGCTCAGCAGTGACTCTAGCAGCCTAGGTATAAAAGTACCCACTTATAGTATATCCATAAACCCACAGTAAAGTAGCAAGTAGTTTCTGCGATCTCAACTAATAATACCTTGACTTATACAGCTTTTAAAACTCCCGCAATACCCTCGAAATCACTGGAAATCGGTTCTGTAATTTCGCAATCTCGGAAATCTTTCCGCATTTCTCTGCAATCATTAATGTTTCCCTGGAATCTTTGGAAATCCCTCGCAATCCTTGAAAATCTACTCGTAATCCCAAATTTTTGCAATCTTGTCACAATTTTTCCCTAGTGGTTACTCCCTCGTGTAGTCTATAAAAAGTTACCTTTTATCATTTTTATTTTAAATTATTTTAGTTCTTAAACATATTAACAATTATTAACAATTAATTAAAATCAACGCAGTAATTATTATTATTGACGTTATTGTTCTAATGAGGAAGGGCGGCAAATTATAACTTGCACCCGGGTGGCATATACCCTTGAGTCGGTCCTGGTAACAAATAGCGATTGTGACCGAATAGTACTTAATTAGTGAGTAATTTCAATAATCACAAACAGTAAATTTAAGTGCAAACGAATACTTACTATCCAGTTTGTTTAATAGATATGTAAATAAACTATCTTCAAACGCTTTATCTGCCAATAAAGATTGTATAATTAATTACATCAATAATAATAATAATAATAACAGTCTTTTTGAATAACAAACAGTGTCCACCAATGTTTGCCGGGTTAAGATAGTTTATAAATAAATTATCACATTTTTGCTAACGATATTGTCGTTGAAATCCTATTTGAAGTATTCTCATAATATATGGAACTGTAAGCTTTTAAATAGAAGGAACTGACTATATTACTATATCAGCAAGCATTATCGGTTTCAAGTATCCAGGAAAAATATAACAAACATGCCACATATTATTAAGTCCGTTCTTTTCTTGCAATCATTTTGTATGCACAAATTCCACATTTTCTGTTTTTCTATGATACAGTCGTTATATTCAATGAATCAGCCTGTGCCAATATTACAATTTTCAAGACAATTATATATTTTAATTTGATGCTAAACATTATTTGTATCATTGCTACTAATTTTAACGTTATGAAACTTGAGATAGTTTTTATATATCTATGGTTTTTATACCTCCTATGACATAGAAATGCTGTATTTTCGCAATTACCCTGTAGGTATCTGATAAAAAATATCTACAAGATTAGTAGAATAAGTATGGAAAAACTATTTTAAAAACTAATTATGTATAGTACACATTTGAGACGACTTTACCTGATACTCGAATCAATTCAATAAAGTCCTAAAAAAAACTAATACATACGATAACTACCATAACCTCTTTCTACCCTTCAAGATAATTTCAATAAATGCATGCACCGAGGATCACGACAGGTGTTTCAAGACGAATTTAATTAGAAACATAAGAACCAGACCAACCGAAAAGCTGCATTACAGCTAAAAACGTCTACCCATCTTTTCAGTGTCAGATAACCTCAACCCCTATCAGGGATGCTGCAGACAGTTTCAAATGTCACCCCCTACCAAATATTATGATTTCATCAGTCTAAATCAAAACAAAAGTTTATAATAGTAGTAATTCGGTATCAGTAATACTGATTATAATAGAATAATGGTTACAGACAGATATAAACAAAGCCAAAAAGGGCCACTCACCCTTAAATACTGCTATTAATTCCAGTGGGATAAACATCCAAAACGAGTCACTGTCACTGTTCCCGTAAAAAAGCACGTGCACTTATCACAATACAAAAAACGACCACTAACCCTACTAGTTTCATTACAAATACTGATGAATGTTAGAAAAGAATCTACGGCCCTTCATTTTCAAAGCCCGCTCGATGTTTACTACGTTGCGCTCGGTTCGTATGCGCATATCCACGTTACTACAACAATGAATTCGACGCCCTGTTGCCGATTGATGTTGAGGTAACTAAATTGAAAATGAGAATTGTTATGGGTTCTTTGAATGCCGGAAATTGATAATTGGAATTGTTTGAATGTCCATCGTTTACGGGGTAGGTGAAAAATTAGCGGCGATGTTCATAACGTATAATAAGGACAGAGGATCAAGTTTTGTTTTGCCTATAATAAGTTGTTGAATATAATTGCCTATGGAGGGGATAAAGAGAACAAGAACTAGTAACAAGCCTTAAACTGAATCCAGGATTAAAATTAGATACATTAAAAGTAAAAAAAATGTACTAAAATGAATAAAATAAACTTTTCCTTCAAAACTTTTACTATCAACGTATAACGTCATTACACAATTTATATGATATAAAAGACTGTCGTATTTACGTAGTTAAAAAAAATTTGAAAACTAAATCAATCAGATCAAGTGATTTAATTTACTTGTTTATCTACACAGGTTAATTTCGCGACAAGCTTTTATAATCATATAAATTGTGGAATGACGTTATTAGTTAATAGTAAAAGTTTTTAATGAGAAGTTTTATTTTATTCTTTGTAGTGCATTTGAATGAAAGCTTGTTTCTTCAAAAAAATTACTATTAATTTATTTTTTAACTTTTAGTTATCGCTGGACAGGTTTCTCAGTCTGTTCATATTATTCAACGCGTCATTGTTGCAAGGTCGTTTTCAATAAGGAAACCTTCCATTGTGCCTTACTAAACACAGTTCCGAATTTAATTTTGGAGTTATCCTTCTCCTAAACAGGTCGCAGACCAATGCTATTGACGCCTATCTCGCCAAATTACACAAACCATGGTTAACCACTGATGCAGCAGTCTCGAACAATTGGACCTCAATACCATAATCTACGGCTCCAAAAACCACAGCACACCAAAATTTCAGACGGATTGGAGCAACGGAGTGTAACTCGCATTCTTATCCTCAGCAATCCTTTCATTTGATACCCATATTGTGGGAAAGTATAAAAAACTTAGTCCGACATCTTTAGAAGTTCGCCGTATTGGATTTAGAGTGATGTTACGTTATTTTTCGAATTATTCTCAACAAGCCTTTTCATTTGAAACACATATTGTAGGAAAGCATCCTGGGTGTCCCGCCATGTTGGATTTAGAATGACATCACACAGCTAACCATGTATTGGCATCCAAACTAATCGTGTATACAAAATTTCAGCTCAATCGGTTGAAGATATCTGCTTCAAAATTAAGTTGCAAGATTTCACCCGAACAAATATCTTTAGATGTCAGCCATATTGAACTTACAGTAACGTCACTTTATTTTTCGAGTTATTCTCAGCAAGCCCTTTCATTTGATATCAATATTGTAGGAGTGGATTAAAAATAACTGCTCCGCCATCTTGGGTGTTTCGCAATGTTGGATTTATAATGACGTCACATTCACATAGCCAACCATGCATTGTCATCCACACTAAACGTGTATAAAAAATTTCAGGTTTTCCATAAAGTGTTATATCGTCAGGGTAAGAAAAATTGAGCTTGACAGATAGTATCGAAAATCACTGCGAATATATGTGATAAAAAGTATAGAACCTTGCAGAATACCGCTAGTAACGAGTCTCTTCGGAGAATTTCTGTCCAACTCTGACTTTGCAGAATCGGTTTGTTAGAAAACTGAAAACCATTTATTAAGTATACCTGTTTTGCCAAGATAATCAAGCTTTAGTAGAAATTTGCGTTTTGGCATCTCGTTAAAGGCTTTAGAGAAGTCAAAGTGAACTATGTCTATACGATGTCTACCATTAAGTTCTTTGGACTAATCGTTGATAATGTTTAGCAAATTGCTAAGAATTGATCGACCCTTCATGAAACCGTGTTCAAAGTTTGGGATTACAGTTTCTCGCAACCATTTGGTCGGCAACAATGGATTCCATAGCATTGAAGATAAATGAAAGTTTAAAATATACAAATACACAATTTGGATTCCTTTCAAATTATTTTGTGTCTTAGTTCTTGAATAGTTTTATAAATACCCAAGTTTTAAATTTTCAGCTGAATTACTAAAAATATTGTTTGTATGTAACGGGTCAATAGAATTTATGAATTCATGTTATTTTCTAAATAATTCCACAATATATTGAAAAAATTATAAAAGTTCTCAAAAATTGACAATTGTTTCAATATTACTAAATATTTTCGTCATAATGATAGAAGTTGCGTTTCGTGTGATGCCAACCTGATATTTAATATTTATTTTTGGCTAGACCAAGAGGTGGTCTACCTTCTGATTGATTTAATATATGAATAGGGAAAAGAAGAAGACATGATATCAAAAATATTGAAGCTTAAATATTACTAGCCCTCTCCTGGATAATATCATTTTCCCATTTAAGATCAGCATAACCATGCAATGATATTCGAAATCAGGAAAACTATATTTGCTGATTTTTACAATTATTACTTAAGAAGGCAGTTTAAAAGTGGAGACCCTATATTAATATTTTCATTGACGACTTGCTATTGTGGGTCTCGAAAGTGTCTTCTAATGTCTAATTCTTCAAGGGAATCTAGTTCTTGTTGCTTATCAGAAATATGTAGTATTTCTAGTCTGTATTAGGTGTTAATGAATGTTTGGTGACATGTAGATAATTTGCGTAATGGGATTACTCTCGTTGTTTTAATCTGTATGCTCGTAAGTGTTCACTGTGTCTTATTTCAATATTACTAAGGGTTTGACCCAGCATTACATTTAAGTTTATATATACCAGATTTTCGTAATGGGTATATTTTGTTTTTACATTCAACAATTTTGTGCTTACATTAATTTCTGTTTTAAATGAAAATGTTGTATTTGTTGCTAAATATATAGTTGACGCAAGAGATATAGTGTGAACTAGGCTTAAGCTTATCGTTTGTGTTAAATGCCGTCATAGTCCAGTCAGTATATTAATTTAAAATGCTTATTTGACGATATATTCATTAATTATTATAATTTCAGCTAATAATCGTTAAAATGTATTTAATAAATTCATAATTATTATTACATATTACATATTACATATTACATATTACATATTACATATTACATATTACATTTTACATATTACATATTACATATTACATATTACATATTACATATTACATATTACATATTACATATTACATATTACATATTACATATTACATATTACATATTACATATTACATATTACATATTACATATTACATATTACATATTACATATTACATATTACATATTACATATTACATATTACATATTACATATTACATATTACATATTACATATTACAAATTAAATATTACATATTTAAAAACAATTTAAACATAACACCAGACACTACCTTATATCTTGTTTTATTAACATGAATTGGGAATATAATTTTCGAATAACTTATTATTTTTCACCGAACTATAAGTATATTTTTGGATAGCAATTTTTTCGAACACAGCAGGTATCCATCAAAGATACGCAATGTTCGTTCTTCAGTTGGTAGGCAGATATCAACAAAGAATGTAGTGTTTTTCACAGGAATTAGTACTTTGAAGATTATTATACAAAATAACAATTGATTGAAGTTTTACCAACAAAGAAATTTAAGAAATTATACGCCCAACAGAGTATTGCTGAACAACATGGACAGTATGGACACTCTATAGTGAGACTTCCTCCTATTCTTGTATTTTCAATCCCATCAAGTTAACTTGGTCACAATTAAAACAGAAATTAAAAAAGTAATCAAAATCGAAGATGAATATAAGAATTTTGGGCAAGTTCATATTAATGGAGGAAATAAATTTATTATTGATTTACAAGACGATAGTGATGGTGAAGCAGATGATATGGGAGAAGGATTGATAGAATTTTTGGAAGAAGAAAACTAATTAAGTTTAATATATTTTTCATGTTACCTATATAGTAATGACAAACAGGAGTTAGACATAATATTTATTTTTAAAGAATTGTTTTATTCATTGTTATAATTTTTTTTTGTTATTTTTCATAGAATTTTGTTTTGTTCATAAAAAATCGAATGGGATACAAAAAGGGCTCAGTTCACGTCTGGTATCCCGATTAAACAGAACGCCGTTTCAACAGTGAGTTTTACCAGTGAGAAGCCATGTATCACAAATTCTGCAAATATTTGTATCGACAGTTTAGAAAGAATAAACTTCAAATGTAACATTTCAATAAATATCTTATTTTGGTATAGATATGTAGATGAAATATTAGCTTGTTTTATAGGTAGTGAGCGACAATTAGATGTATTTTTCAATCATATTAATAATTTATACCCGAAAATAATTTACATCAGAAATTGAAGAAAATAATTCAATCAATTTTCTAGATTTAAAAATTCAAAGAGTTAATAACGTACTCGATTATTCAATTTACAGAAAACCAATACACACTGTACTATATAATTCCAATCATCCCATGTTACATAAATTAGCAGCATATAATTCATTGATACATAGAGCATTTTCAGTTCATATGAACAAATATAATTTTGATAAAGAAATTAATACAATTGAGAAATTGCCACATCCAACGGTTATCAATTACATATAATAAATAAATTACTTAATGAAAAAGTGGCATTACAACTAATATTTCCTAAAGAAACTAAAGAAATACCAAAATAAGAAATCATCACATATGCTGGTAATATTTCTAATAATATTTCAAAGACTTCTCAGATATCTTATAAGTTGAATATTTTTTTCAGTGGTTCTATTGAATTTTTGATTGAGTATTTAGATATATATCCACAATTATTAAGCATACCGTTTAGTTATTATTATGAGAAATTGAAGGTTTAATTTGTCTGGATTCTGTATGTAATTTAATGGACCCATTTAATTGTGGAGATTGAGGATTTTTATTTATGATGCATATCTTTTTATAGTCATTTGAAATATAGTTTACCAATCTCTCTTACATTATTAGGAAACTTTTTTGTTGGATATAATAATATTTCAATGATAGCATCTTTAGCAACAAGTACAACAATCTTTTTTAAAACGAAAAGAGTACAAAATTGTTAAATCTAAAAACAAAAATATCCCCATTAAGAAAGTCTGGTATATATAAACCTAATTGTCCAGTATGTTATGCTGTCTATATAGGTCAAACCATTAGACATTTTGAAATTAGACACAATGAACACATACAAGCATACACCTTAAAACAGCCACAGAAGTATTACGCAATACATCTAATTAACACCATACGTTCATTAAAACGAAACTCAGAACTAGAAGTAGTACATATTTGCGATAAAAAACAAGAACTAGATCTTCTTGAAGAATTACAAGTTAAAGAAATTTAGGAGAGACACAATATGAAGGCTTCAATCAATAGATACATCTAGGGAGCTCTCCACTTTTAAACTGTCTTATTAAGTAATAATTGATCAGCAGATAATTTTCCTGGTTTCCTATATCATTGCACAGTTATTCCGATCTTAAATGGGATAAATATAATCAGGATATCCCCATAGGGCTAATAATATTTAACATTTAATATTTGTAATATCACGTCTTTTTTCCATTCAAATATCAAGTAAATCACATGGTAGGTCACTTCTTGGTCTAGCCTAAGATAATTATCAGATAAGCATCACATGAAATGTAACTTTATCATTCTGACGTTGATATTAAGTAATAACGAAGCAATTATCAATTTTTTAGGATTTTTATCATTTTTTCAATATATTGTGGAATTATTTAGAAACAGCAAGCGTCATTTAAAAAAGTTAGCATCGTAACAGTAAATTTCATTTCATTCATTGTTATGTTGCTTAAAAACGATTGGAATAATTGTATATTTGAATAATTAAACCATAATTCAATAATATTTTTAAATATGTATAATTTTATATATTTTAAGAGACTAATTTACCACAATATCCATATATTCAGGTCCTTTCGGATGGTTAACATCCCTCCAGATACGATTCAAGGTCGATTGGAAGGTAGAGTTTCAAGTTATTTCGTGCCATTCTGGCCTTGAAAAGAGTTTTAGTCCCTTCAGATTGGTCTGGCTTTATGAATACAGTTATAAAAACATTGTTAATTATATAAATTTTAGACTACATACTTTAAACGTTTGTCTGGTAAGCTTTCAGTCTATAATTTTTTTATCACAATTAAAGCTCAAATATTACTAGACTACCATCACAAATATCTGTCGCCCTAAATGTAGATAACCAATCAATTGAGTGTCCCTTGAAAGAATCCTGTCTAAAATATATTATGAAATAAATTTTGTACTTAGTTGATAATTTTCTACTTTAAACCATTAACTTACAATAAATTTCAAAATTTTAGTTATTTTAAAATATGAAGTAAGAATATAAAACACTATTATCTTGTTTTGAATTACGGTTATAGATAAAATCCAATTCTATTAAGAACCTCTTTGAAATAGGTTCATATATAGCAATCTGGCAATGTCGCTAAACGCTTCTTGGGCTGCAGTTTCCGGACATGAAGCGAATCTTTTATTAGGGGGCATTGTGAAGCTTTCATGTGATATGTTTACTTTTTGCAAGGCTCGAAAGATGGATATTATTCACGAATAGTTGTGCGAGGAATATCAGTTAAATGCAACAAAATAAAAGCATTTTTTGTTTGCGTATTGAATGGCTTTTTTAATGGGGGTTCGTAGTGAATATTCTTAAATTAACGATCTCTCTTTTACTGTTAAAGGAAAGATTGTAATTAAATTTTTAAAAAATATACAGGGTGCACTAAAGAAATAATTCATAGAAAACTAGAAATCAACTTTTTGATTATCTAAATATAGGTGAATTTGTTTTGCATCTGTTTTTACGTCAAGTTAAAGTATTTACTTCATATTTTTTTACATTTTTCTGGTTTAGTTTTAAATCTAACCTCATTGACTTTTGTATACCTACCATTACGTTCCGTTTTTAGTAAACTTTTTAGCCGTGTTCAACGGGGGCACATTATCATGAACATTGACCAATGTACCTGTTGGAGTTAGCGGTATTCTGGATATATCTGTTGATAGTACAGCAGAATGAAAAGGCAGAGATGTACTATAAACCCTTTTAGTTATATTAATAAACGGTACATTCTTACATTGATAATTATTTCATTATTTCTGGCATTCACGATGTCATAACAACATAAACAAAATATAATGATCAACTTAGTCAGTAGATTCATATAATTTCCTAAAGCTTCAATACCCTCACTGAATCTAGTGGCTAAGAAAATACTGAAAATAACCTGGAATTAAAATTAAGGTCTCTTAAAACACCAAAATATTTAATACAGAAATTATGCTTTGGCTTATACAACGTTTTACTTAACACATCTGGAGGCGTTTCTTCTGTGCATAAATATTTTACGATTATTTCGTTATTTTCAGCTAGTTCCCTCATATAATGGTATTTTATAGAAATGTTTTTTGTTCTTTTGTGGAATACAGGATTATAAATTAATAAATTTTCTCCTCGATTATCATTGTATAGTATTACAGGTCCACAATCTTGATACAGTTCCCTGTATAGCCCACGAATGAATACACATTCTTTTGCAGCTTCACATAGCGCCATATACTCCGCATCTGTAGAACTGAGCGCAACACTTTTTTGTTTGCGGGATTGCCAACTTACAGCAGCATCAGCAAATTTAATCACATAGCCTGTATATGAATGGCAGTCATCTGTGCAGCTGCCCCAATCTGCATCAGCATAAGCTACAAGCTCACTAGAACAGTTTCTGAAACATAGAGAGTAATAAATGGTACCTTTCAAATATCTCAGTATTCTCTTGGCTGCATTCCAGTGCTGTTCACTGTAACAGTTATTGAATTGGCTGCAATATCTGACTGCAAACGATATATCGGGCCTAGTAGATATCGATAAGCACATTAGGGCTCCAATAAGCTCTTGATACTGGTAGCTATTATCCATATTTCCAATTCTTTTTACTAGCTTTAGTTTTGGTTCCCATGAGTTCTCCATACCAAAACGTTTTAATAATATTTCTACAATACAAAGCATCATTTAAATCTTGTGGATCTGAATTAGCATCTACTAAAACATTAAAAATAAACTCATTATTTTCAGAATTTTTTGGCTTTCGTGGTCTTAAATTATATCTTCTTTCCTCAATTTAATATTCTTTGCTTAAAGATTCACCTTGAGTCGTAGATTCTTCTGAAATTCCACTTTCAATTAAGACATTTTCTTGATCTATACTTTCTTGGGTTCTAATATTTTTATTAAATATCCAACTTTGTTTTTCTTCTTCATTACTTACTAAATTTTGTTCTTGATCTATATTTTCTGAGCTTATATTTGATTTTATATTCTCTAGAAAAAACAACATCTTTAGATTTAACAATTTTTGTAGGATTTGCAACATTTAGTAGGCGATATCCTTTTGAATCTTCACAGTAGCCTACCAATATGTAGTCTGCAGACTTAGGATCAAGTTTTCTTTTCTTTGGATTCGGGATATGAACCTGGGCTATGCTACCAAAATTTTTAAGATGTGACAGATCAATTTTCTTTCCTGTCCACCTTTCTTCAGATACACAATCTTTTACAGCTGCTGTAGGAACCCTATTTTTTAGGTAACTAGCCGTATTCATAGCCTCAGCCCAATACTTCTTACCAAAGTTAGCCTCAAAGAGTAAACATCTGGTCTTTTCTACTAAACACCTATTCATCCTCTCAGCAACACCATTTTGCTGAGGAGTGTATGGACAAGAAGTCTGATGACGAATTCCATATTACTTTAGAAACGTCCGAAAATTCTTGTTCGTATACTCTGTTCCATTATCACTTCGCAAACATTTAATTCTTTTACCTGTTTGATTTTCTGCCCACGCTTTGTATTCTTGAAATTTACTAAATGTTTCAAATTTTTTTTAAGCATGTAACCAGTTACCTTCCTGCTAAATTCGTCTATAAAACTGAGACATTACCTTACACCTCCCCATGATGATTCTTCCATACGCCCTAACAGATCTGTACGTACAAATTCTAGCAAGTCTGTGGCTCGTTTGGCCTTTTGCCATGAAAACTTTACTCCACTGTACTCCACTAACTTAACCATTCCTTAACTCTTTCATAGTTAAGATAGCCTAATCGTTTGTGCCATAATTCATCCTCCGAAATACCTCCTGATAATGCTTTAATCGTTTCCTTTATAATTTGATTAACCGTATATAAGCCATTGCATAATTTCCCAGTAAGTTCTACATTTCCTGAAACAATAAAATTATTTACATTATAAACATTACATTCAAACCTATCAAATACAACAATGTAACCTTTTTTGTCATTTTGCTGACAGACAGGAGATTTAATGCAAGATCTGGAACTAACATAACATCACAAATTGTTTTTGTAACATTGTTACCATCTTGATTAAAATTTACCTCAATGTCCCCAGAACCTTTGGACAATATCTTCTGATTATTGGCCGTCACAATGTCACCAACTGAATCTCTTTTGTAATTGGACATACCTTCACCATGCATCGACATATGAGATGTCGTTCCAGAATCTACGATCTAATTCATAGTTGGCTGACTTGCCAAAGCCGTTGCCACTAGAGTAGTATTGGAACTTGCTTTCTTCTCCTTTTCTGTATCAATTTTTTCATTCTTCACTGGACAGTCTCTTTTTTATGACATTTTACTCCACAAGAATAACAAATAAACTCCTTAGGAAACCGCTTAAAGGTCTGCTTACTTGAACCTGCCTTTGAATACAGCACTGAATCTGAATCATTTGAATGAGCCTTACGACGTGCACTCTTTTCAAGAAGTTTGGTTTTTATAACTTTTGAGCAAAGTTTATTATCCGTATGAGTCAATATCATTATTAGAAGATCGTAGTCTGAGGATAATCCATTTAACATTACAAATACAACAAATTCATCATCCAATAACATACCAATATCTGCTAGTTTATGAACCGTTCTTAATATATCATTTAAATAATCTTCTACATAGGAAAAATTTTCTATCTTGCTTCCAAATAGATGCTTCTGAAGTTCAAACCGACGATTCATACTTTTTGCTTCAAATACAGTTTGAAGATTTTCCCAAGCTTCTTTAGCACTTACAGCTTTGCAAACGTGAACGTAGCATGTGGGTTTTATACTAAGACAAATTTTGGCTAGAGCAAAACTATCTTTCTCCTTGCCTAGTTTAGCAGTTTGAGAACTCACACCATTTGTCACTAATTTCCCATAATCTATCAAGAGTTAAATTCATCTTCATTGCAAATTTCCATGAGTCATAGTTTGATTGCACCTCCAACTTCTCTATATTGCAGTTTGATTACACCTCCAACTTCTCTATATTGGGTACAGACGTTGAAACTGGGATAGACATATCTACATTTGATGTATCAGGCATTCTGTAAATTTTTGTACTATTCATTTATATCCATCTGGGCCCATAACCTGTTGGAGTTAACGGTATTATGGATATATCTGTTGATAGTACAGCAGAACAAAAAGGCAGATATGTACCATAAACCCTTTTAGTTATATTAATAAACGGTACATTCGTACATTGACAATTATTTCATTATTTATGGCATTAACGATGTCATAACAACATAAACTAGTATATTAAAGTATAAGTGGATAAAGAGGTCTTTCAAACACGCGCGATTTTTCGAGCACGACGGCGCAGCCGGAGTGCTCGAAATAGAGCAAGTGTTTCAAAGACCAGTTATCCACGAATATTTTACGCTATTTTTTTATTGGTGCACTTTGAAATCATAAAATATTATTATTATATCATTACTACAAAAAAATGGAAATCCGTCCTCGATGCCCAGCCAAGTTTCGTGAAAGTCCATCCTAAATAGTATTTATTTTTATTTGACGTTACGAGATAGTGCTGTCAGATCAATAATCAAAAAATTTCTTTATTTATGAAATTGACTGTCTCGACCCTTACTTCGTGGAATATGCTCATATTAGTGTTTTTAAATGAAACTCAAGGTCTCCAGTTAATTCCACAATATAATACAAGTTATTGGAAATTCTAAAAAATTGACAATTGTTTCGATATGACGATTATATTGATTTATCGAAACAATTGTCAATTTTTTAGAATTTCCAATAACTTGTATTATATTGTGGAATTAACTAGAGACCTTGAGTTTCATTTAAAAACACTTCTTTATTTATATTTAAAAAGATACAATGTATATATGAATACTCAAATAATTTTTTTAGAAAAAACCAAATAAGACATAGGTTACTCTATTGGTCCCAAGCAATGATAACAGTCAATTTTCTCTAACTTATACTTTCTTATGCTAAATCATTACGTACAGCTTTATTGAATTAAATAAATTTTGAACCTGAACCTGTATATCTTTTTATATCCATCACCGGCAGAAGCTGCTTAATTGTTTGAAATATTGGATGCCTCGGTCGATTCTATCAACGTATCAAGTTAATGCACCGAACTTTGAACAGGAAGAAACACGATAGAATAACATGAAACTTTAGAAGGAATAAAAGGTGATCAATAGAATCCTTAAAAGTTCCCATAACTATGTAGACATATCGTGTTTGTAATCAACGCTTTAATACCCATGGTTATGACCCTAAGCGGCGTTACCGCAAAAGCAATATCAATTTTTATTAAAGATAGTTATCTTTAAATTGTTATTGGGTCATACTCGTAAAGTTAAAGGTATGGAATCAACCAATTTGAAACAACATGTATAGTGAAGGAGAAGACGTATAGTTCGTTACAAAATATTCCGTCTAGTACCAATAAACATCTGGTACTTACCTATAATAATCCTGAGTAGGTTCTTGGTAATCCCAAAGAACTAGTACTGGAAAGTACTAAGGACATCCTATAATACTTATTAAATTAGACTGTACATAGAAATTGTTAATCGAAAATAATAATGTCAGTATATAATCAGAATACAACATGTTATTTTCAAGAGCGATAGATACCTAGATAGAAGAAGACGAGTAGAAATTTAGATGGAAGCCCATATAGCACGAGACGTCTTGGGGACGTCCATTTTAGGTCCAAAATAGGTCTGAACGTTCTGGACTTTTTCAAGATTACTGGAAACGTCTCTTTTTGGGCGTACCTAGTACGTCTCAGTACGAACGTAGTGGGTACGTCCAATTTATGGACGTACTCAGTTGAAACAAGTATTTTCCTTTTGTACGTTATTATATAATCTAATTTATCTCGTAAATTGAATAATATTAAAATCTATCTCAACAAAAAAACCGTCATAAAATCTCTTAAATAATAATAATTGCAGATTTGTCTAGTGGAATACATGTCCATAATGCAATTTTTCATCACATAATACTTTTAATGGCCATAATGGTTGGAATCTGGAATCTCGATGGGTGGCGGCTTCATCAGCGTTTCAGACAGAGGAAAGGTCAGGCTTCAGATTATTGCAGACTATTGTCTCATTGGATATATCGAATTAGAAATTCATTCAATAACCAAACAGAAAACAGTACGCCGACCACCGTAACCCTCAGATGCTAAAAGCCGTCATGTGAACTGTGTCAAGTGTCAACTTTGGTCTCCATGTAAGTGCATAGTATTGCTAAGAGTAATGATAAACATAGAGAGGGCTATTCATTAATAAACACGTTTATTTTAGCGGCCAACAATTCTAAACGCCAGTAGTGAAATAATGAATGAATTACAAAAAATGGGGATGGCATTGTAGCTACATGGCCTTGGTAATTTCGGCTGTTGGCACCGACGAACCATGATAATCCAATAACATTAAATTAATTAACTTGAAAGTCTATTTTGTCACTAAATATTCACCCTCTAGTCCTAATGGCGCTCGTATAAACAAACTACGTTTGACATTAGAGAGATATCGGTGAAATGAATTGCGCATGTGAACGTTTTTAACGTATTGCCGTATTGGTTTTACGTCAAGTGGTATTTCAATTTTATTTAACAGTTATCGGAAGCGACGCTTTACCCGCGCTATTCGATAATGTGACTTAACCTAGCTTTATTGCATAGTATGTAGATAACCTTTCTTTATTGTTATTGTTGGTTATTGTATACTAAGTTCGTGCTTATAAGTTGTTAATTAAGTTTGTGTGTTTGGCTTAGCTATATCCGATGTTTTTTGTATCATTGTTCAAATCAAAGACGAACATTTATTTTTTGAGGTGCCTCGTAGTGTATCTATAGATTCATTTTATCTACAATTATTTTTTCCTTAACTTCCACTAGAATCTCTGCAATGGATGAAGATCTTGAAGCGATAATTATTGGTGGTGGAAATGATCAAGACATTGAAGCTGCTATTTTAATGCATATTTTGAGGGATGAACAAGATGGTGGTGCCCAACAACAGCGTTTTACTTTAGATGAGGTACCAGATGAAAACTGTAAATTTTTGTTTAGGTTTGAGAAAGATGATATTTATAGACTGTACCACGCTCTTCAGGTCCCAGAGTTCTTACGAACTTTCAATGAAAATAAAGTGACAGGTAAGTTTATTTTTTATCATATATCATAATTCAACTGTAGGTAGTGTATTAATATATTCCTATTTTATTGCAGGTATTACTGCGCTTTGCATGCTATTAAGAATACTTACATATCCTAATAGATTAAGGGATTTGCGACAATTATTTGGATATTCCCTTCAAGCAATATCACTTATAATAAGCAGAATTACAGACATTAATACAGAATCATGGACATCTATTAACACACCTTCCACAGTTAACATGGTTAAATCGGCAAAGGTTGAGAATATATGGTCTAGTAAGTAATATAAAAAGCATAATATATTCGTTCTAATAACGTATTTGTTTTTAATTGTTTTAGGCTATTGAGGATATGCCTATGCCCAACTGTTGGGGTTTCATTGATGGCACTGCTAGGGCTATTTGCAGGCCATCTTTAGAACAGGAGAACTATTATTCAGGACACAAAAGATTTCATTGCGTAAAATTTGAATCTCTTTTATGTCCAGACGGAATCATTGCTAGCTTGAAGGGAGGTTGGCCAGGCAGAAGACACGATGCTGCAATGTTGATTGAATCAAATTTATACACTGAACTGGAAAGGGTAGCAGTTTTCCCAGATGGAGAACAATTTATTATTTACGGTGACCAAGCCTATGGGATGAGGGAATTACTTTGGGCTCCCTATGGCAATAGAGCTAACATGGAACCTTATCATGTACAATTTAATAATGCCATGAAAAGTCTTAGACTAACCGTTGAGTGGGGTTTTCAGAAAACCATTTCAAATTTTGCATTTTTGAATTTTAGAAAAAATCAAAAGCTTCTTTTACAAGACATTGACTATATGTATAAAGTGGGAGTATTATTGACGAACTGCCATACTACCATATATGGGAGCTATAGGACTGGAACAGTATATTGGTTAATAATAATTAAATTTTGCATGTTGAAACAGTTGAAAATAATTTTTTTTGCAAGAGTACACTTTTTTCAAAGTTTATAGCAAAATCATATTATGTAGAAAAATTGTTTCCAAATCATTTCATCTTCAAAAATATTCAACAGTACCTAGTATTTCAGATAAATTGCACTGTTGACTATATTGCGATTTTAAACAATATGATTGTATTTTGCAATGTGAATTTCATTTTTATATATTTTAATACAAATTAAGTTCTTTTAGATTCTGTAACCAAACGATACACTCAGAGGATGGACCTATAAGAATTCCTTTTTATATTTTTCTTGGTTCTGATAAATAAACTCATTCAAATTTCATTATTACACTGTTTTATTTTTCTCTAAGACCCAGAAGAAAGTATATTAGAAAAACTTTAGGGGTATAATATAGTTAAAACTTTCGTTGAGAAAATAAATTTATTAAAAACATTCACACAAAATCTACATAATCATATACTAAGGAACTAAATAACAAACGAACTACTGGCCACTTGAACATTGACATGCATAGCTTTAGATAATATGAAATTTTAATATTTTCAACAAAAATTGATATGCGACTAAATATTTCTATTTATACTAAAATGATTGCACTTCCAATATTGTTAAAAAAAAGATACAGTAGCAGTTTACGAGTAGTTGTAAAAAAATCTAAATTCTAGTTCAATTTAACAAAAAACAAACTTCTAATTGTTTTCAAACCAAAATACATTCTAGGTATAGAATCACAGTTATTAGAACATCAGTCTTAAACTTTGAACTTAAATTAGGAACGTTAAATTTAAAACATTTATTGCGTTGGCACATATCAACAAATGAAAAATTTATTGGTTTCAATATTTCCTTAATCTTTCCAGCAGTGGCTGTATTAGTTGCTGTTGTTGTTCTATAATTTTTGTTTTTTGATCTCTTTCAAATATTTCGTGGTTAAACTTTATTTTTTCCATATCATGTCTGTCCTTTCTCTCCATTATTTCGAATTCTTGGCGTTGTTGCTCCAGGTCAATTCTTTTTTTCTCTAATTTCAATTTCTCTTCTTCTAAATGTAACTGTCTGGATTTTAACACTTCCTCCCTTGCCTCCTTAGCCTGTAAATATTCTAATGCACTTCTCCTTAAGGGCTCACTTTTATTTAATTTAGTTCATTTGGGACCTGTAATAAATTTTTGCATGAATGGACATAAAAATAGGTAGGTACTTTTACTCTTGGTTTTATTTACCTAATATGATTTTTTCATTATGAGGCATTTTACGTATTGGCTCAGGTATTGGTGGAAGTTCTACCCCAGAGTTCAGTATAGGAGATTTTTGTGCAGTTGCCTCCAAAGGCTCAATTTCTACATGGTTAGTTGTCTCATCATTTGAAATCTCTAATTCATTATCTACTGTAGGAATTACTAAAACAATAAATAAATAAAATGTATTCCATAAAGTTACAAACATATTTTGATAGAACTGTTAAATATCTTGAATAATCATTATTTGATCATAAACTAACTTGTCATTTTATTTCAAAATTCAAAATTTTATTTTGGTGTTTAAAATAAGATACAAAAAAAACTAAGAATACGTTTTAAATCTGCAGTCTACTGTTGCACTTACATTACACTTACACTTACATGATCACAAGATGAAGAAGGGGCATTCTCATTATTTTGACGTTCAGTACATACATTCTTTTGGTTCAAACTCAGAGTTCTAGCACACTCATCTCTTGCTGATAGTTCTAGTTCCCGAATTTGTTTTTCTTTGATAATTTTCCTTTTTTTGGTAGTAGGGTTAACATTTGCATTATTGCAAAGATCGCTTACTTCTTGTAGAAGCTGGTCTCTTTCACAAAATATTTCTTCCACTCCAGACCTACACATAAAAAATTAATAGGTATATGAGAATGAATAATACTATTATAAGTATATAATAATTATTCATGAAAATTATTTGAATACCTACATTATTTGGTTTCCTTTGTCTTTTTTCAACCACATTTCTAATAAACGGAACAAATGATCTTTTAGAGTTCTTATTAAAAACTTTTTTCCAGTTATGACGTGTATGTTGGATTGGATTGTTTCCCATTTTTCGGAGTCTTCCAACGGGTTTAAATTAATAAACTCTTCGAGGAGAGCCATGTCGTCCTCTGGTCCAAACCTTAATCTTTTTGGTTCCCTTTCAGACATTTTAGTATATACTCAAAACATAGAGTTTATTTTATGTGGTAAATCCACAACAAAAAACTTTAACATAGAAAACTCTGCGCATGCCCGGCTAGTTAACTATTAAGCGCTATTTAAAATACGGCCTGTCGTTGGGCTCCATAAATAACCCTTGGCGGTAACGTTATTTAGGGACGTTGTCTTAAGAATCGCTAATACGGCCTGACGTTATTTGGGTTACCGATAACTCTCTATTATTTACTACAATACTACGGCCTATTCGAAATGATCGTCTATCACAGTCTGACGATATTTGTATCTCTCTTTAAATGGTAATTAAACAAGGAACAAAGTACTAAATAGATTAACTATTGACACATTAAACGGGTACTGAAATTTTGAGCAATGTTGCCACTTTTAGTTATAATCATAAAGGTATTTAAGGAAACAACAAATACTTGTTTAAAACTTATATAAGAATATGCCTTTATTCAATAAAATTCAAGTATTATTAATTAATTTTAAAAATATGCATAAGTTAGTATGACTTTTTTTATTTGCATAACTTTTTAAAACATTTTCAATTAAACTTCTAATTCGATTTTTCATGCAACTAAAGAGACTTTGTAAATATGGCAAAGCAGTGGAAGTGTCCGCAAGTGAGCTTAGAATGTGACTCAATATTTGGGGCAAGAAAATATCAAAACAAACATGTTGTTGGAATTTACACTAAGTAATTCCAACTGTTCTAATTATATATTTCGAGACACCCTGTACATATGTATTGGAGCAGGCGTAGATGTCGCTGGGTGTCTAACAGTAACGAACCTCTGCGCGCGCAATTTCATTTTCAAAGTACTGCAGTAGCTTTCGCCCTAGGCACACCTACTGTGAGAGTGTCTACACTTCACACAGAAACTAGCCCTATGTAAGAGTTTCGAGCTTCACAGCTTTATTGCGAAGAGTGCGTTGTTGTTCAAGTTGTGTGTTTTAGTTGTGTAACTAACTCAGTTATTCGCCGTGGTCTTTCCTAAAAAAGCCGGTATACCTTTCTCACTCTCTCTCTCTCTCTCTCTCTCTACATCAAATCACAATTACATCCATCGTTTCTGATACATAGTTTTTATTTTTATTTTCATGTAATAATTATTTTATGGTAATCGCTAAGATTACAGTGTTGCCAAACATTGGCTAGAACAATTCATGGTGATAATATTTTCACATGTTTATTTATTTTGTTTTTATGTGATCTTTCGAAGTTGTTTCATTAAAGATCAGTTGAAATTAAGCTGACTGTTTGTTGACATCTCAGTTGTTTGTTTAACCTTTCGTGGTGAGCGGAGACAGGATAGTTCACTTAGATGTCAACAACCACCTCCCCAAAAACTATACAGTCCACTGAAGTTACTGCCCGTCTTCCCTCCCCGACCCATGTCTATTTTATTTGTTAATCTGAGGTTTGATGTAATAAACTCATCTAAAATTGTAAGTTGTTGTTAATTTTTAGGAGTTTATCAATGGTCGTTATCTGTCAGACTCATTTGTGAAGCGAAACTGTGTAAATGTGGAAAGCTAACCTAGAACAGATGCTTGTTTTCCAACCAAACAGACATAGCACCATATTGCTATCAATGATCTCAGTATATTGAATATTATACAGGTTACAGACATTTGCAAACTGGGTGGAACAAGTCCCTACACTTTTATGAAAATGGTAATTTTTCTGTTTATGTCTAATCAGTTGGCAATGAGTTATAGCTGGGAAGAAAGGTAGAGTCGCGGTTTTCATACCAAATCGGCAATGTTATCAATCGTTAAGATTTCAAAAAACTAATATTTTTATTTGGTCAGATTTTCAAAATTGCTGACATATATTTAGTTCGGCCAAGATATATTTTGAGTGGAGTAAATCGGTGTGCATTGAATTTGATAGTCTATTTCGGAAATAGACTACTTTATCAATTATTATACTTTTTCTGGTGAACTTTGTGGAAAAAAATCAAGCATATTTTAAAAATAAATTTCAATGTATACTTATATGAATATATTCTAATGTGTTATTTTATTGAAGGTGCTACAGTGCTACAGATAAAAGAGATGCGGCCAACGAAGAATAAAATTCTCAGGAAACCGGAATCAGATGCCTGGAGAAGTTTTTTTTTAGTTTCAAGTTTTATTTCCACATAATTTGTTAATAAAAGCATTAATTCTACAGGTTTTGTTGTTCAATTTTTGAAAGAATTTACCTACAGTTTGTGTGCGAAAAGGTAGTATAATAACAATACTATCATGTATGAGGTGTAGTGACCTCAATGGTTATGGTAACTTGGAATTGGTTAGGAAAAGGTCCAAATAACTATTGCCGACGTTTCAACTTTTATAAAGCCATCCTCGGTAAAATGAGCAGTAGGATATGTATCTTAGAAAGGATATTTACATGCACTTTAATTTCTCTTACTTGTATCTAATTTAAATAGAAAATTTGTATTATACAAGCCAAAGGAATTCAAGTATATGTACATTTTCCTTCTAACATACAGGGTACGGCATTAGTGCGAGGAAGTCCAATTACTCACTTGTCGTGAGAGAAACGAAAACACTTTATTTAGATAAAAGTTAAGCCATATATAGGACCAAATTTTGAAAATATTTTCAAATATACAGGGCCACCCATATTGGCAGGATGAACCTAACTTAACTTATTATTTTTTAAAATGGAACACCCTATATATTTCCACATTTTGTTATTCCCCTCGATTTTCTTGTTTGTGCGATATGAGGTACTGCAATGTTATACGAGGTAATTTGTTAGTAATTTCCTAGTAACATTAACACCCTGTACCATTATATAGATTTGATATCAAGACATCTATTTACGTTCAAATGATTTTTGATATAGTTTACCATTGTCCAAAATTATTAACATATCGTGATATTCGTTTTTTATATACAGGATTGGTCATAAATCGGAATGATCATTTACTGGGTTTTCAAATGGAACAACCTGTATTTTAGTATCGTAATGAAATGTAATTGTATGGTACTTCATTATTTCTTGAGGATTTCCTATACCTAATTGCCCTAACTTGTGAGTTATTGATGATACTTTCAGCTAAACATTATTTGAAACAAATATAAGGTGAAATTTTATTAGTTTGACGGTGGAAATATTCAACCAAAAATAATTTTCCAAAAAAAATCACAAAATAATCTAGTCTGATCCATAATTGATTAATATTCGGTGAATTACCAAAATACATGAGTACTTAAGATTGTTGGTGTATAAAACATTACTACTCGAGGATTCAAAACGGACGTACTGGGGACATGCTAATGCGCGGCGATTGGACGTTTCCAAAACGTACCTAGAACGTCGACTGTACCAAATCTGGATGTCCCCAGTACATACGGATGTTCTCCGTAAGTTATGGGGACATTCTTGTGCTATTGAGAAGCCTGAAGCAATTCTAGCAAAAGAAAATTGGAGTGCCATACATAAAATTATTATAGAATACCTGTCCACTAAAAAACAGGGAAGCAAGTAAGATGAAAAAGAAAATGGGGATAACAATACCTGTCGTGATCTTGATGTTATATCTTATAGGGGTTTTTAGTCGGAGTAGCGCCGGACACTGTTGGATGCAATTGAACCTACTATGCCAGCATTATTTCTCCTCAAGTGAGGTTTCACCGGTTTCGCTGTCTAAATCTACGGAGTGGATGAGTTTTCACCATCATTGTATTTGAGTGAATGAAAACGACGAATACTCAGTGTGTATTAATTTATTACTTTTAGGCTAAGCGCTTTCGGCTGTTAAGCCATTATCAAAGCCGTCCTATGAAAAAATACAAAGCTTGTGAAATTTTGAAAAAAAAAAAACAATTTAAAAAAGTTGAACTTACGTCATTTAAAAAGTAATTGTCAAAGACATCAAGCTGATCAAAAACAATACTCAATACTCAAGATCTATCCAACCATCGTTATGATTGAGTCATTCGAATAAAAACTTTAAATACCCTATTATAAGGGTGTAAAATTATATTCACAAGATGTAAATACACTCAAAATTAAAAAACTGAATTAAAACAGATGACAAGCTTGACATTAGAATTACGGTGGCTAATAAGCCAGCGCGCCGTAAAAACAAGTGCATGACAATACAACATATTTACACGACGAACACTGAATCAAAAGCATGATTGTAAAGATGAAAAAAAAATTTTTCATAGTGAACTGAAAATTGTAGGGAACCCCTAATATTACATTTATTTTTAAATTAGAAAATGAAGTTAAAGATGTGAATAAAGCAAAAAAATTGAAAAACTCTATTCAAATTCAATTCCCAACATTCATCCAATTTAGATGAATAGTAAAATCCACCTCATCCCTCAGCTGAATACTGAAACCGAATTAAGAGGTTGGATCCATTCCCCATTCGCACGTTTAGGTTACTACGCTTGTTCCTGACTGGCTGGGGAATGGATCCAACCTCTTAATTCGGTTTCAGTATTCAGCTGAGGGATGAGGTGGATTTTACTATTCATCTAAATTGGATGAATGTTGGGAATTGAATTTGAATAGAGTTTTTCAATTTTTTTGCTTTATTCACATCTTTAACTTCATTTTCAAATTTAAAAATAAATGTAATATTAGGGGTTCCCTACAATTTTCAGTTCACTATGAAAAATTTTTTTTCATCTTTACAATCATGCTTTTGATTCAGTGTTCGTCGTGTAAATATGTTGTATTGTCATGCACTTGTTTTTACGGCGCGCTGGCTTATTAGCCACCGTAATTCTAATGTCAAGCTTGTCATCTGTTTTAATTCAGTTTTTTAATTTTGAGTGTATTTACATCTTGTGAATATAATTTTACACCCTTATAATAGGGTATTTAAAGTTTTTATTCGAATGACTCAATCATAACGATGGTTGGATAGATCTTGAGTATTGAGTATTGTTTTTGATCAGCTTGATGTCTTTGACAATTACTTTTTAAATGACGTAAGTTCAACTTTTTTAAATTGTTTTTTTTTTTTCAAAATTTCACAAGCTTTGTATTTTTTCATAGGACGGCTTTGATAATGGCTTAACAGCCGAAAGCGCTTAGCCTAAAAGTAATAAATTAATACACACTGAGTATTCGTCGTTTTCATTCACTCAATTTGCATATAGTGTGTACACCATATCCACAGGCATTTTTTTATCATTGTATTTGTTCACTGTTCAATGTCCAAGCAATGAGTGATAAATATGTACCTGTTCAGAAAATGTTCTATGTCTTTCATGTGATATCTGAAATAATGAAAGAAATATTATTTTATTAACCAGAAGATGACTTCATAAGTCGAAACGTACGTCGTTATTAAATGTTTTTTAAGTATATTTGAACTTTAATCCAAGAAAGTAACCAATATATATATATATATATATAAATATATATATATATATATATATATATTATTGTGAAAAATAATGCTACACACTGTACATATATCTAACACAAGTTAATTGCAACTTAGGATATTAAAGAGTATAAAATTATTGAAGGAAGGACTATTCGGGAGTCAAATTTAAACTAAATTAAACTAAATCGAACTAAAGTAATTTATTTGGACTTTATAATGTACCTTGTACATATGTACATGACACCGATATAAAAATTCAAACTATTAAAGAGAATAGTTTATAAAAATAACATCACCTGTTACGAAATGAATGAGTCCACTCTTCGGGTGAAATCGTAAAATGTTTGTGCATGTCTTAAATTCTCATTAGATACCATTAAACTATTTGGAAGCCCTGGAGGTGTTTCTTGTAATATACCCAAAAGTTGGAATTCCAAATAAAAATATTAGGGTTATAAAATTTTTGACATCTGTTTGAAATATGTGTCAGTTGAGTAGAGCAAGCCCAACAGCTAAAAATTTTAAGAATTAATAATATATATGATATAGATATGAATTGTTTGTTTAAAATTGTAAGAAATTATGTTTCATAAATAAAAAGTTAATATCTTAAAACATATAATGAAATCCATGAACAAAGAACTATGAGTTATTTTGATTGGTTGCAAACATTTATGTGATTTCAATAAACAGAGGGCTGATATAGGAATGAGATTTTTTGTTTTGGAAAAAAGAAGGTTGTTGATTTTTGAAATAAGAAAGTAGTGGAGCGTTGGTGCTAAGAAAAGCTAAGAGAAACACATTATTTTTCTTTCATAATAATTATAAGACTTGTAAAATTTATAGCTAATATTAAAAAGTGAATAGTGATACTAACCTTTTAAAACGATTCCTGAACTAAATATTTGATATATACAGTGTAGATATCCTTTACATAATCCCAGAAGAAAATACTGAAAGACTTTTCAGTAATGAAGTGATACAAATGAACTGTGAATCCAGCTTCCCAAAAAGACTAGTGATAAAACGATTCCTGAATTAAATATTCCATGTATACAGTGTAAATATCCTTTACACAATCCCAGAAGAAAACACTAAAAGGCTTTTCAGTAACGAGTTGATTCAAAAGAACTGTGTATCCAGCTTCCCAAGAAATTTTCCAGAACTTCCTAAAATGCAAGAAAAATGAATATTCTTCTATAGAACATTAGTGGAAAACATAAGGTATTTCATAATTTTTTTTAAATGAAAACTTACTTGTAAATATAAAAGAACATTAGGTATTGAATTATATCCGATATTCTTATGTACATATCACAATCGTTCATTTTGTATATGTATTTGTTTTTGTTGAGTACAATTACCAACACAACTTAAACGCATAATAAGTTGCATACGTACATGTATAATTTCATTGGTATGAATTTTGTGTGAAAGACCATCATAGATAAGTTTTATTTTTCTTTATATATCGTATGCAAGGAAAAATAATGTATTTTTTGATTTTTTTTACGAGATAGAAAATTCTTTTCTCTCAAATAAATAGAATCATATATCTGTGAATCTTGATTCAGTGTTTTCTTTTGTAAGTTGGCAATACTGTTTAGACAGCGTTCACCACTGAAGGTTTCCTTGAGATAAAGTATACAGGACCGCACTACAGAGATTTATAAAAAAAAAATATTTAATTTAACAGAATTTTTTTAATATCAAATATTTGGCGCATATAAAATAATAATAACAAGATTCATTATATATATAAAAAGCCCATGAACCCAGATCCTGAGAAGCTGAGTTCTCATATAGAAATTAATAATAAGAAGAGATAAAGGTAAGTGCACTGTGTGGCATTATTGTTGAACAAAATAATTCCTTAAATATACCGGGCGAATTGAATTAAAATTTTATTGATTTTGAAACACAAATAGTAAACCACAATAAAATGTCACTGCAACGTGTGGCAAATGAAATAGAATAAGAATAATTTATTGTGAATATGAAATAGAATAAGAATCATATATTCACAATAATATATATATATATATATATATATATATATATATATATATATATATATATAAATATATAATATCAGAAACGCAATTACCATAGTATATGGTGTAGGGTATACTTTCACAATTATACTTATTTCAACTACATCGCATTGAGCTTAAGACATATATCCATTTTTTCATCGATGCTTTGGTCCAGATAGAATTTTATTCATGTACAAATTTGGGTCCATTGTTTTTTATCTCTTTCCATTGCTTTTGGCTCTGTCCATGTATTTCCTTTTTCTTGCATTATGCCTACCATAACACCATCCCATGTTTGTTTTGGTCTCCCTGTTTTTTTCGTTCTTTTTAATATTTTTGGTTGCCATACGTTTTTAACTGGTCTTGTATCGTTCATTCTTTGTAAATGTCCCCACCAGCTTAATTGTCTCTTTTCAATAAATTGAAGTGTTGATTCTATTTCAAGGTCTTCTCTTATTTCCGTATTTCTTAGTTTGTCTTTCTTTGTGACTCCTTTAACTCGCCTAAGATACTTCATCTCAACTGTTTGTATTCGTTTTCTTGGAAATTTCTTTTTTATTTATGAATGTCGAGTTCATGGTGTGATAAAGTTTCATCGTTTTTTGTACTTTATTGGTAATTTCGACTTTCTGTGTTCCCAAGTATTTATATCTTCTAACTTGCACAATTTTTATTCCATCTAATTGTATATTTAGATGTTTTTGTTTTGGTCCTATAAGCATAACTCTGGTTTTACTTTGATTCACTGTCATTCCAAATTCGTCCGATACCGTGCTCCATATTTCCATATTCTTTTGCAGACCCTTCTCTTTTCCTGCCATAATTATTCAATCATCTGCAAAAGCTGCTTCTCATATATCCACTCTTCCTAAATGTATCCAACGTGTAGTTTTGCCATTTTGGTTCACGATTTTTTCATTATTTCATCAATAAAAATTGTAAATAATAATGGACTTAGTCCCCGTCCTTGCCTTAATCCTTCTTGTGTTGAAAATGTTTTATTCCTGTATATTACACAATTTCTATTATTTTTGTAAATGTTTTTGATTATGTCTATTATTTTGTAGTTTACTCCCCTTCCTTCTAGTACCTACTGTCCATAACTTCTCTCTTGGTACTTTGTCAAAAGCTTTCTCCTTGTCTATAAATCCCATATATACCTCTTTTTCCTGTTGTGAGAACTTATCAATTCCATTTTCTCACCAAACTCTTTTTACTGATTGCTTTCAGCTACTGCTACCATCTCTTTTACCTTTTTCCTCTTCCCTTTGTACACTTCATAGTTTTCCCTTGTTTTTTTATTTATATATAGTTTCCACGCTTTTTTTTAATTCAACTTCTATTTTAATTTCGTCCGTTCACCAAGCTGTTTGTTTTTTCTTATTTGTTTTCTTGCTACAAGCACATATTTCTTTAGCGGTTTCCAATACGGTTTTTTTGAAATAATCATTTAAATTACCATTTTTCATTATATCACAATTATTTAAGTACTTTCCTGATAATGCTGTTTTGTATTTCTCGGCCTTATCTTTGTTTTGGAGTTTGTATGATCTGACCGATTCATATTCTACTCTTTTTTCTACTTTTAGTCTATTATGATTTGTAATTTCTACTTGTTCTCTTATTTTTGTTACAAGTAAATAGTGGTCATTTCCTATTTCTGGCCCTCTTCTAATTTTGGTATCCAATACTTCGTTTCTATTTCTCTTTTCCACTAATATGTAATCTATTATTGACCTTTCATTTCTGCTTTCCATTACACGTGTATATTTCTGTATGTCTTTATGTTGGAAAAATGTATTAGTTACAATAAAATTGTGTAATATGCAAAAATCCAACAGCCGTTTTCTATTATTATTCCTAAATGCTTCACCATGTTTTCCTATTACTGTTCTGTAAATGTCATATTTTGTTCCCACTCTGCTATTCAAATCTCCAAGTATAATTATTTTTCCTTTTGCATTTTCTGTAGCCATAGTTAGATCTTCCCAAAACCTATCTTTATTTCCTACTCTATCGTCTTCATTTGGTCCATATACAATTATTATAGCTTTTATGTTCATATTTTTATTTTCATTACCATCACCAGTAATCTTTCCAACCATCCCGTCCATCCAGTAATTTGTTCTTCTAAGATTCTATGTATTATGCATGCAACTCCTGCTGCCGCTCTTTTCTCATTTTCAATACCACTATATATGAGTATATTACCATTATCCATTTTCACTATCCCCTGTGCTTTTTTTGTCTCTGTTATAGCTAGTATTCTCAAGTTTGTATTTTCAAACGCTTCTTCTAATTATTTTTCTGTTCCTGAAATACTTCTATCATTCCATGTTCCAATTCTCCACATTTCCGTTGCTAATTTTACTTTATTCTTATCAAATTCCGTTGCCGTGTCTTTTCCTCTCTAACCATGAATATCTGTTTCTTTATTTAGTTTTTTGAATGTATTTTTTCCAGTATTTTTGCAAACATCCTTATCTCTTTCTGTTTTTCTCTTTCCTTCCTGGTCATATCATTATTCATGAAAATTCTTTCTTCTTTCCTCTCCTTTTATTTAGCTTTATTTGCCATATTTTTTTCTTTTTTAGCTTATTTTTGACATTCCACTATACACATTTTCTCCCCTATCTTGTTAACTGCTTTAGGCTCGATATTTCTTTTTAGTTGTTGACTCAAAAAGTTTCTGACATTTTCTACCAATTTAGACGGCTCATTAGTATCAAGTTTCAATCCATTTATCATCACATTATTCTTTCTTTTCTTTATCTATAATTTCCATTGTTTTTTAATCTCTTCCATTTCTGTTTTCATTTCTGCATTTTCTTTTTTAATTGCTTGGTTTTCTTTTCTCAATACTTCGTTTTCAACTCTCAACTTTAATATTTCCTCGTTAAACAGAGCCTATTGATCTTCAGTTTCTTTGATCTCGTTTTTAATTAGTTGTTGTTCCCATTTCATAACCTTTTCATCTGCAGACATTTCCTTCATTAACGCTATGATTTGATCTAACTTTTCATCTTATTTACTTTTAGGTAGGGTTCTGCTAACTTCAAATAAACCATCCATTTTTCTTTTCTTTGAATATTCTGTAGAATAATCATCTATCCATTTTGTTAATATTTTGTATTCAACTACTATTTGATTATATTATTTTCGTGGTAGCGTAAGACCAAGATACCCAGATCTACTCTTCGGAGATACTTGATCTATCCAACCACTTATTATTATATATATATATATATATATATATATATATATATATATATATATATATATATATATATATATATCTAATTTGTTGCTTTATTTTGTCTGTTATTTTTTTAAAT
Organism: Galeruca laticollis; assembly: GCA_963921935.1. NCBI lineage: Eukaryota > Metazoa > Arthropoda > Insecta > Coleoptera > Chrysomelidae > Galeruca > Galeruca laticollis. Next base: position 201,816,433 of record OY998175.1, on the reverse strand, counting down.
TTGACAACGTCGCAAATTATATAGTTTTGGACTCGCCTTAAATCTGCTTTTCATTTTAGTAACCTAACACTAACCTATTTGTTTTATTGTTTTTACAAAATCTAACGTTTTTCTTTGTTTTATTTTTGTAGCACTACGTACTTTACCTTTTGTTGCCACAACTCAAATTCTAGTTAATTAATTTTCGCTGCACATTCCGATATATCGAAATAAATGCAGGCGAATTTTATAAACACTTTATTATTTCCACGCCTATGCACTGTATAAATTTAAAAAAATCATTATACAATCACTAGTTTTATAAAGCGCCACAAGTTTAAACTGAACAATATAATCATGTTTTAAACATATTAAATGGTTTCATTTCATCGTTTAGTATTTATATATTCATCAGTTATTTTGAGAATTCTTTTGAATGATTGGTGCCAAATAAGACAGTGATTTATTAGTAATAATAATTATGTTACCCAATTTAACTTCCCATTTCTAGACAGTAAGAGAGAATTTCTTTTTGAAGTAATATCTCGGTTTGTTAAGCAATTCTAAAATATTATGATTCACAAAGTTCAAAGCAAGTTATATTCTAGAAACCACTCGCAATTCAAATCTTTATTTGGTTACCTCAAATGATCACACACACGATGCATTCAAACTAGCAAATATGACCTGTAAAAGCAAAGGACATAACGGCGAATTATATAAAACATAGATATAGAACCGTGTTATTTTCTTTGATCATTTGAAGTTGCATAAAGGGTTGATAGATTGAAGGGTGGACGATAAAAAGCGGGAAGGACCCTATCAGCATGAGACTAATGCATTTGCGTTTCGATCAAGCTTCTGGTTTCGAATTCTGTCCCGGTGGAGAGAGGTGCGCGTGAACACGTCCATGCGGAGTTTATATACAGTGTGTCACAAAAGAACTTACGAATCGACTCAAAGAAAAGAAAAGTATAGCAACTTGTGGCAAGTATCGCAACTGTATGATGATAATTTTTGCAAATTAGTAGTTTAACAGTTAATTAAAAAAAGAAGAACGAAATTGCATAAGTAAATTACAAGAAAACATAAGTTTGGATGTCAATGAATTTTGGAACTACACAAAAAGTAAAAGAAAAAATCCGACTAATTCAAGAAGTTTGATCTACTAGCGTGAAACTGTCCGTAGCGTCCAAACTACAAAAGTAGGGAAAAAAATTTTCTTCTGTTTACTCTACTAATGTAGCTACATATAATATAAATTTTATATATTAACATAAGGATGTTGACAATTATACTTTCCCTTTAAATAAAGTAACCGAAAAAGAATTAACTGAATATCTTAAAAAATTTGAACCAAAAAAATCTGCAGGAATAGGCTATATATTTTAAAAGTTTGTGGCTGAAGACTCCGCTGTTGCACACATTTAATTTAACAATCGAATCAAAAATAATTCTCAAATTTTCGAAAACCTCTATAAATACAAAAGGCTATATTGTGCACCAGTGAAGTTATTTGAACAAATTATTATTCATTCCAAACTGTATATATGTATGCAAATCTTTACATTGTACCAGAGAAGCATAGATTTATGGCAAACAAATCTGTTAAAACAAATTTATTAATTTTTAGCAATAAATTTCATAATACATTAGAATGAAAATCACAGTTAAATGTTATGTTAGTTCTTTTACTAAAAAAGATGCATGGGTTGGAGTTGGCTGAAAATTTTCTAGAGCTGTTAAAGAATTACTACTGTACAAAATAGGTACTTTGTTGTGAAACGCAATAAGAATTTTTCGGGAATATATCATGCCAGATCTGAGGTACCTCAGGGAGATAATTTAGGATTTGTGATGTTTATTAACGATCTAATGGATCACATAAACTCTGTGATCTTATCCTTATGTATTATGTATTTCACGACCATTTATCGGTTCAGTAGGATAATAAAAAACATATTTTTCCACGACCATAAAGAAAAATATACATTTCAAGTGCGTATTCGATTAAGAAACCTACCACGTTGTAATACAGATTTTCATTTCCCACGGGTTAGCTGTATCGAAATATTTCATTTCCCACGACTTTCATGAGCTACTAGACTGTCATTATATTAACAAATTTTATGATAATATATGATAGAGTCATATTTATTGACGTATGTCTAATAATTTGACATTTCCCATAAGTGTTTACAAAATTTCATATACCTACTCGTGGGAAATGTATGTCATTCCATGTTCATTGTACAATATACTATTTCCACTATACCGACGTTTCAGATTTATTTGAATCCTCTATCTAGGATACAAAGATATTTGCTGATTATGAATAATAATTAACCAATAGTCAACAAACAACGGTCGGCGGTTATGTTTGCAGCTTGATGGCTAAGAAGTTTCAAGAAAATACGTATACGACAACGATTTATATTTTGAATGTTAGCTGTGAGCCATTTACTATCTGCGCACATTCCTGCCAGAATAGGTTCCCACGTTTTACATTTCTCTCCTAAAATAATCATCTTTGCAAAAGATACCTTCTCCTCCTCGCCAGGCCAACTCTACAGATATTATTTGAAAAAAAAATTCTGAAGGCCGTCTGGGGTATTCGCATCATAGCATTCAATTCATCTAAAGTAAATGTATCTGAACTGTCCTTCCTCTTTTGAGGACAACTTTTCAGATCTCGCCTTTTTGAATTTTGCGCATACCTGGCACTTTGGATTTACCTTTCGATTATGCTCAGTGAAGTATAATTCCTGCACAGTTTTCTCAGTTGGATCCTACATCAATTTAATTGTATATTTTTTATTTTCCTCGCCATTATTTCACGCATATTCGATGCCCAATCTTTGAGTATTTCGGCTATCATGAAAGTTATGGTAATCGCACAAAATTCATAATTTTTCTGCCGACAAAAAGACATAAATTGACTCCAAACAGACCCATTACTCTTTTTGGTATTTTTTGGGATGGATTGGCTTTATTTTAACTGACTTCCGAAGTGAAACATGAACCTAAACGAGATATTTTGACTGAATTTCACGTCAACTTCTGACACTTGTCATAGCACTCTTATACAATCGAACTAAATAGCCGTTCATACTTAATTATTTACCTGAATAGTCGATTATATTCCATATCATGTGACTAATCTCAATAATTATTGATAAAAACCTAAGTTTAATTCCCAATTTTAAGGCCCTATAGCTCATTAACGAAAAACGTAAGGACATTTTTTATATATATTATCAATATTTTTAGAGAACTCTTGGGAAAGTCACTTTCAGCGTAAGTCTGTGTATCCGCCAACTCCTTCCAAACCAGACAACGAATTTTGATGCGGTTTTCCCCATCATTTACACAATTTTTTACGGTTTATTTGATAATAATAATAATAATAATATTAATAATAATAATAATAATAATAATAATAATAATAATAATAATAATAATTCCTACCAATTCCTGCTCGCGCCTCCACGTTGGTAGCCCCGGTAACTATCTCTGGGGATTCGGGATCGGGTAACCATCCCCGGTGGCGGATCTGCAGCAGATGGGCTAACGCGAGAGGGAGAACCACCACCACGCGGGGTAGCATCCCGTATGGTGTGAAAAAAAAGTGCTTTCAACACACGAAGGAATCGTTACTCGGGCGGGGAAGGATTAGATGCTGGTCCTTCCAATCGGAACCGTCAGGATGTCCAGCATGTAGATGAGAATGGTGGGGGCACCGCTCATCGAAACGTACCCTATCAACCGCTTGAACCTACGGCACCTCGGAGACGTGTTGTGCGACAGCCTGTCGCACCCACTGAACGAAATCAGGCACAATCAGGAAGACGACGTATGAAATGGGACAATGAAACCAACAAACAAGTAATACGTTCGTTTTTCACAGTTACGGCACTGGAGACTGATATGACGATGTACCGCATGCGACTGCATAATCACTTCATTGAGAAAATGCCACACCTAAACCACCTCTCAGAACAACGAATAGCATATCAACGTAGAGCTATCATTAGAAATAACCTAATACCTCTACCTGCAATCGAACAAATAAGGGCAGAGGTGGAGAGGGAGATTAATCAACAGCCTATAAATGAAACCCCAGAGACTCAGGAACAAGAAAGTAGAGGACCTGAAGCTGACCTACCACTATTAAGTCTTCGACCCTCAGTATTCAACCGTCAAACATTATGGGAAGAAAACTACCAACAACATCTTACTGAATTCAGAGGATCCGACCCTGCCAGCAGGCCGGCGCTACCAAAACTCATTTATACACCAAACACGCACTCTCTCTTAGGAATTGCTAATCAAATTCTGGAAAGTCAATTGGATGCAGATATGAACCTCGAGGAAATACATCTTCACGTGTATTGCGCAGCTTTAGCAACAATCAAAGCCAACAAACAAAAAATACTAAAAGCACATACGCCTCAAAAACCGAGATGGGAGCAAAGACTTAGTACCAAAATCGAGAATTTGAGAAAAGAAATTGGAAGAATTCAACAAATAGCAAATGGGCAAAAATCCAAAAAGCTGCTAAATAAAATCCCGGTCCAGATTAAACAACAGCTGGAAGGAAAAACAACAAATGAAATAAAAACAATTATAGATGATACCTTAGATACCTGGAAACAAAAACTTGCAGTTGCTTCTAAAAGATTAAAAAGATATCAGGAGAGCTACCAACGCAAAATCCAAAACAACTTCTTTTCAAAAAATCAGAAGGGCTTCTATAGATCGTTTAACGAACAACCTGGTTCGAAAGGACAACCGCCAAAGAAGGAGGATTTACAGACATTTTGGGAAGGAATGTGGTCGAAGGAAATCGAACACCAGGAAAATACACCTTGGATCAAAACAGAAATTCAGAACAACAACCATCTACATATGGAAGAAATAATATTTATATTACAAGATCTAAAAAAGGTAATAAAAAACTTGGCCAACTGGAAAGCACCAGGGAACGACCGTATCCAAAATTTCTGGTACAAAAAACTTACGGCTACCCATCATCACCTGACCAACCAATTTAATATCGCTCTAAGAAACCCTGACCAACTACCAGACTTCCTTACAAATGGTGTAACTTATCTTCTTCCAAAATCTGATCAAACCCAAGATCCTTCTCAATATAGACCCATCACGTGCCTTCCTACAATGTACAAAATCTTCACTGCAGCACTATGTGATAAACTGTACGCATACCTAGAAACTAATGATATTCTAACTGAGGAGCAGAAAGGGTGCAAAAGAAAATATATGGGCTGCAAGGAACAAATAACAATCGATAATGTGATATTGGAACAAATCAGAAAGAAGAACAGAAATCTATACATGGCTTATATAGACTATCGGAAAGCTTTCGACTCAGTGCCCCACAGTTGGTTTATAAAAACTTTGGAAATTCACAATATACACCCTGTGGTGGTTAGGTTTCTAAAAAGTACTATGAGTAATTGGAAAACAAAACCCAAAATTAACCTAAATCACACAGAACCAGAAACTGAATCTATCAGTATTAAAAGAGGAATCTTTCAAGGAGATACACTTTCCGCTCTATGGTTCTGCTTGTGTTTAAAACCATTATCACGTGGCCTTAACCACACAGGATATGGAGCAACTATTAGAGCGGATCGAAACTCAACAACCATAAGTCATCTATTCTTTATGGATGATCTGAAACTATATGCCGCGAGCAAAAAACACCTAGAATCCAACTTAAAACTCATGCACCAGTGGAGCACAGATGTCGGAATGTCGTTTGGTATGGAAAAATGCCAAACTGTATCGGTTGAAAAGGGAAAGCTGAAAGAAGGAGAACCTATAGAACTAGAGCCAGGCAAATATATTGAAGCCATGACAGACAAACCCTACAAGTACTTAGGAATCCTTCAGACACACAAGATAGAATATAAAGAAATAAAAGCCATATTAACCACCGAATTCGAAAAACGCCTTTACAACCTCTTAAAAAGTAAGCTAAATTCAAGAAACCTTACCACTGCCATAAATAGCTACGCCATATCCGCTCTTCAGTACTCCTTCGGAATAACTAAATGGACTCAAATGGACCTGGAAGCAGTAAACAGAAAGATTAGAACCGAGCTAACAAAACATAGAAAACACCATCCAAAAGCGTCCGTCGAAAGAGTAAATTTACCTAGAGAAAAAGGAGGTAGAGGAATAAAAGATGTTGGGGAAGCTTGCACTCAGCAAATTGCAGGCTTGAGGAGTTTTTTCCGCCACCAAAATAGTCAACTTCATAAAGCCATAGTGAAAACAGATACGGGTTATACACCTTTAAACCTAAGCATGGGAAACTTTACGCCCTTTAATACACGAAATGAGGAAGATAAAATTAGAAATTGGCGTTCAAAAGAATTGCGCGGAAGATTCATTAATGATTTACAGAAAGACACGATAGATCAAGCTAAATCGGTTGAATGGCTTAAAACTGGAACGCTGTTCCCAGAAACTGAAGGTTTTATGGTTGGTATACAAGATCAGGTTATAAAAACGAGGAATTACCAAAAGTATATCTTGAAGGAAGAAATACCAACAGATAGGTGCAGAAAGTGCAACAGAAGTCAAGAAACGATTGAACACATTCTTTCTAGTTGCCAAAGCATAGCTGAAACTAAATATCTAGAACGACACAACAAAGTTGCCACAGTAGTATACCTAGAAGTACTGAAAAAACATAACCTTGATCCACAAAACAACGAGCCATATTACAAATATAAGCCCCCTCCAGTTATCGAAAATCAGTATGTTAAGATCTACTGGGATAAAACTATCATGACGGACGTAACAGTACGACACAACAGGCCGGACATCACAGTCATTAATAAACAATCCAAGCAAGCTCTGCTTATTGACATATCGATCCCAAATAATTCTAACACAGAAAGCAAATACAATGAAAAACTAAGCAAATACGCCGAACTAAGGACCGAAATAAAAGAATTGTGGAATCTTAAAGAAGTCAAGATCATTCCAGTTGTTTTATCCTGTATGGGGCTAATTCCCAAGGAACTAAGTACTTCCCTCAAAGACATTGATATTCCTGAGTCAACCTACCGATTAATGCAAAAATCTGTAATCCTGGATGCGACAAACATTGTTAGGTCATTTCTAGAATAGTGACACCCAACGAAAGTCTTGCTGTTGAGGCCGACTGTCGTTGAAACACGCCGGGTGTAAATCCGGTGACACAAAAAGGAAAATAATAATAATAATGATAGTGTTTTTAAATTAAACTCGAGGTCTCTAGTTAATTCCACAATATATTGTGGAATTAACTAGAGACCTTGAGTTTCATTTAAAAACACTAATATGAGCATATTCCACGAAGTAAGGGTCGAGACAGTCAATTTCAATAATAATAATAATAATACCCAGACAGAAGAGTCCCACCACATGAAGGAGTTATCACTCTGTGGTAGCTCACGTGATTGGGCAACACGCGGACTGTAACTCCCACTCACGAGGAGTAAACCTCGTCCAGCCTATGCATAAAAATCCGTAATTTAAAGTGGAAGCGATCGTGCTGAGGAATTAATGGCCATACGTAGTTGGTTATAAACGATGCCCTCTGGACACCTGGTCGAATCTAGTTGTATGAAAGACCTTGCTGTAGTAAGGAGCACTGCTGCAGTTGACCGATTATTCTTCCTTTCTTGTGGGATTTTATATGGGAAAGTCACACTCATCAACAAAAGGTGTTGGTGGATCACCTAAAAAATCCACAGCAACTCAGGAGACGATGGACTTGCCTCGGTTCTTGGTTGTTAAAAGGAAAGGTGATAATGGTGAGAACTTCAATTTGGTTAGCACGTTTGTCATCTCAAATGTGATTTATGGATTAATAGGTGAAGTAAAAAATGTTAAAAAAATTAGGGATGGTCTGTTAGTAAATACTAAATCAAATCTACAGACAAAGCGGTTGATGGAAGTGAACAAATTCGCCGGCTATGATGTAGATGTTGTACCACATACCACCTTAAATATATCGAAAGGAATTGTATTCTGTAGAGACCTCTTGAATTGTACAGTGGAAGAAATTAAAGAAAATCTTAAGAACCAAGGCGTAATTGAAGTAAGACGACTAAAGCGCAAAGTTGACAATCAAGTCTCTGATTCTGCAAATCATGTCCTTACTTTCAACACATCTAAACTGCCAAATGAAATAAAGATAGCCTATTATAACCTAAAAATTAGACCTTATTTTCCACCCCCAACTAGATGCTTTAACTGCCAAAAGTTTGGACATGTCGCAAATAATTGCACCAATGAGAAATTATGTTCTTGTGGACTCCCTCCGCATGAACCGGCAGAATGTGAGAAGCCAATTAAATGCATCAATTGCGAAGGGCTGCATGCTGCGAATAGTAAGGAATGTGAGAAATTCAAAACTGAGACGGCAATTATTAAAATGAAAGTATCTGAAAAAATTTCCTATGGAGAAGCAAAAAGGAAAATACAAATACCCACGCCATCTAAGAATATTTCCTATGCATCAGCAGTTAAAACTCCTATATCTAATAATATTGAAACTTTTAATCAAATATTGCCCCGTCTAGAAGAAATTATCACTAAAGCAATTAATCGGGAAATACAGAACTATCAAAATATGTCGTCAATCTCTCTTAGCTCTCATGGCACAAAAGAATTTTCCTCGCCGCATATTTCTAGACACAAAAGAAACAGAAGAGATAGTTCTGATATAGAATCAGTTACCAGCGAAGCTACTACTTCGCAAACAGAGTCAATAAAGAAAAAATCGAAGAAAGGTTGGAATCGTGGCAAGCCACGAAAAATCAGCAATCCTGATATTGGTATTGCCAATATCCAGGATTGTAATGTTACATTAACCCAACTGTGATATTTTATAACAATTAAATTTTAAATAATTTTTATATACATATTTTACAATTTATTCACATTTTTATATCTAACTTATTAAACTACTTATTTTCACTCTAGGTAATGCTTAATTATATTAACATTCATATAAAATAAATGTTTCTTTTCAACTCACTCAACTAATGGCGAACCTAGAAACATTATTACAGTGGAACTGTAATGGACTAAAACATCATTACCCAGAGCTAAAAGAAATTATTGTAAAATATAAACCATTCTGTATCTGCATACAAGAAACACACCTAAAACCACATGACCAATTTCTCTAAGAACCTATAATTGTGTCAATTTAAGTATCGATCCCCGCAGAAGAGCTCATGGTGGTGTATCTATATATACTAAGAAAAATATCAAAATGGAGGAAATAAAATTGAATACGAATAGTCCAACTGAATTATCCAATAAAAATGACCATTTGTAATATATACCTCCCTGACATCTATTGGAGACCAGACGATTTTCAAGATCTTGTTAGACAACTTCCTGTTCCTTTCATTATCCTTGGAGATTTCAACTCACATAATACTCTATGGGGCTCATCATATACTGATCATAGAGGAAAAGCTATGGAGGAAATACTCGAAGAATTTAATCTCAATATCTTAAATACCGGTGAAGGTACTTATATCAATAGTCGGTCAAACACTCTCTCTCAATTAGACCTTACAATATGTTCACCTATATTAGAGCCAAATATAAAATGGAGTGTTCTAGATGAGCATAATACCGATCATATCCCTATCGTCATTGAATTTGCAGCTAGAATAAAATACGAGAACATACCAAAAAGATGGTTACCAAACAAAGCAAATTGTTCTTGAATCTTTTATCCCTGAAAATGTGGGTGATATAAATTTGCTTCTGAAATACTTCACAGATGCATTAATTGATGCTGCAACCGTTTCGGTTCCCATGACTAAAAGTTGCGCAAATGTCAAAAAAGTACCATGGTGGAATCAAGAAATTGCTGAAGCTGTGAAAAAGAAAAAGAGAGCTTTCAATTTATTTAAAAGAAACATGACAAGAGAAACGTTAATTGAATTCAAACAGTTAAGAGCTAGAGCTCGTTATCTAATTGTAGAAGCCAAAAAGAGATCTTGGCAAGAGTATATCAGTACAATAAATACAAAGACTCCTAGTAAAGAAGTATGGCAAAAGATTCGTAGCATAATTGGAAAAACCTTCAATACCTTCCCCTCAATTAACAATTCGTGATACAAAAATATCTAGTTATCAAGACATATCAGATGAACTTGCGAAGTATTTTGAGCAAGTAAGTGGAGAAACTAATATAAATAGCCAGACGCATCCCTTACCTAACTTTGCTACGGATCAATATTTTGAATATAATATTCCTTTTAAATTAGAAGAATTAGAAAATGTATTAAAAGAAGCGAAACCATCAGCTCCAGAACACGATCAAATTATTTATCAGTTTATTGACAACTTATCTGAAAAACAAAAAAATTATTTAATTACAATATTCAACAATATTTGGCAAAAGCATTCTTACCCTACACAATGGAAGGAAGCAACGATTATACCAATACCAAAACCAGGAAAAGATCTCGAGTCTGCAACTAGTTATTGTCCTATCTCCCTCGCCTGTTGCTTGGGTAAATTATTAGAAAAAATGGTAAGCATAAGACTCATGTGGGAATTAGAAAAAAGAAATTTGTTAAGTGATCATCAAATGGGCTTTCGCAAACATCACTCTACAAATGACCAGCTTGTTTTACTTGAAAATGCTATTCAAAACTCCTTTGCAGAAAGATGCCATCTAGTTGCAGTCTTCTTTGATATAGAAAAAGCATTTAATCAAACATGGCGATTAGGTATTCTCAAATCTCTTGAACAATGGGGATTCAAGGGTAACTTACCAATTTTTATAAAAAACTTTTTGGAGGAAAGAACTTTCAGAGTTAGAGTGCAACAAACGTTATCCGACATACGTTAACAAAAAATGGTATTCCACAAGGTTCAACTCTAAGTGTTATTCTGTTCGCAATAGCCGTTAATGATCTTGTAAATATAGTTGAAGAGAATGTGGGAGAAGTATATATGTTGATGATTTAGTTATCTACTATCAATCTAAAGATATTGAAAATATTGAAGAGATTCTGCAAAGAAATATAAATAAAATTAATAATGCTGCAAAAAGAATAGGCTTCACTTTCTCAAAAACTAAAACGCATTGTGTACATTTCTGCAGATTAAGATCCTCTCACCGCGAGCCAACTCTGTTTTTGGAAGATACCAATGTAGAAATAAAATCATCGTCACGAGTCTTGGGTGTAACTATGGATAGAAAACTCAATTGGAAATTACACATCAACGAACTTACTAATAACTGTAAGAAATATTTGAATATTCTGAAATCAGTGTCAAGTATAAGATGGGGATGCGATAGTCAGATCTTACTCAAATTCTACAAATCTTTTATTTCACCACGTATTGATTATGGAAGTATTATATATGCCTCAGCAAAACCTTCTTCACTAAGACCACTCTATACCATCCAAAGAACAGCATTACTTGTTGCCCTTGGTGCCTTTCGAACAAGTCCAACATTATCACTTTGTTGTTAAGCATCTATACCACCACTACAGTACAGAAGACAGCTATTACTTTCAAATTACTCTTTGAAAATGTTCGCCCTACATAAACATCCTGTTCATGAGATCCTCACTGTTCGGGAGAATTAAGTATTTGGAATGCGGTCAACAATTACGAGACCAGTCAGAATTAGATTTAAAGAGTTGTTAGAAAAGTTAAATATGTCTTGTCCTCCTTTCTACTCTTATCAAGAATATGAAGTCTCTCCGTGGTTAATAAGTGAATTAAAAATACATTTTGAATGTCTAAAATATCAAAAAGAGCAACACCCAACCGACCTTATTAAACAAGAATTTCTATCTATTATAGACTCGTATCCAAATTCCAAAATTATTTACACGGATGGCTCAAAAGGTAATGATAGCGCTGGATGTGCCTTCTACACTGAGAATATAACTAGATCTTGGACATTACCAGAAACTACTACAGTGTTCACCACAGAGCTATTTGCCATTTGGAAATCTTTGAAATACATAGAAAATGAAAACCATGGTACCAGTATAATATGTACTGATTCGCTTAGCTCATTGAAGGCATTGGAAAACAACTTCAATCCCGACCCCCTAATTAGACACATTCATAACAATATATTCCACTTGGAGACTGTCGGAAAAAAAGTTATATTTGTGTGGATACCAAGTCATATTGGTATAGCTGGTAACGAGTATGCCGATGTTGCCGCAAAAGGAACACTAAGTAATCAACCATAAGATATCCCAATAAGATCAGAAGACTACAAAAATTACATGAAACTGAAAATTGTGTCAACATGGCAAGAACAATGGAATCAACATGTGTCAAAACTGAGAAGGTTAAAGATTCATGTCAAACCCTGGGCAGCGAATTTGCAACTAAAGAGACAGGAACAAGTGAAATTGACAAGAATGAGAATTGGACATACACATCTTACATCCTCCTACATGTTACTAGGACAAAATCCACCAAGATGCGAAATATGCAATATAATTTTAACAATTGATCACTTATTATTAGAATGTACACAATATATTAACCAACGCCAACAGGTTATGCTTCCAAATGATATAAAACTTTGTTTAACCATTACAAAAAATATAAAAAAGTTATTACCTATTTGAAAATGATAAATGTATATAACAAAATTTAATTTAACTAATACCAAAATATAAATAGTTAAGACATATATAAGGCTAATGACCACGTAGTCGACGCCTTCATCAACAAAAAAATAATAATAATAATAATAAAAATAATAATAATAATAATAATAATAATAATAATAATAATAATAATAATAATAATAATAATAATACCCTCCTAGGAGCTGTAGGACCTTGTCGTTGGTGGAGTGGCTGAGTAACTTCCTCCCTCCTCGAGCCGCAAGGACGGGAAGGGAGGAGTGAAACTAAAAAACAGCTCAGAAATGGTCAGTGGAGCACTGGTGGGGCTATTTATACCGATATGATAGCACCAACAAATGCCAGTAGAAGATCCAACATGCCCAAGTTACATCCGATCACACTGGCAAGTCCTGACCAGATATGGGGGACGAGCGGCGAGTTTCCGGCGCCGAAAAACTGGAACCCTCGGCTATGGTATGGTAACCCAGACAGAAGAGTCCAGAGGAGTGAACCTCAATAAAAAATTCGGAACCGAAGATAGAAGCAATCGTGTCGATCGGTGAATAGCCCCACGACAGAGAGGCTGCGAACGATGCCATTGAGATACCAGGCGACCCCTCAATGTATTTAGCCTTAGCAGGGTATGGGAGCACTGCCCTGCCGGACTTGTTATTTCTGCCCTACTCGTGGGATCTACATGGAACCAAAATTCAATACGCCAGAACCAGCTGCAGTTAGGGGTGCTATAACTGCCGCTGCCTTTACTCAGCACCATAAAAATACGAATTTGGAGACGGGAACAACACCCCGGTTCTTGGTCGTAAAGAGGAAGGAAGGAGACTTTTCAAAAGTCAGCCCCTTTCAAATAAATAGAGCAAAAATACGAAAAATAAAAGATGGATTACTCGTTGAAACAGCGACTGCAAACCAATCGAAAACAATTAGTGGAATGGAAAATTTACTAGATTATGACATTGAAGTAAAACCACACCAACGTTTAAATTTTTGCAAGGGAGTAATCAACTGTAAAGATCTGATGAGCTGTACAGAAGCAGAAATTTTAGAAGAACTAAAGGGCCAAGGTATATTAGAAGTTCGAAGAATAAAAACAAAAAGAAATGGAGAACTTATTGAAACCTCGAACCACATTTTAACTTTTGACACTCCGAAACTTCCGAAAGACATCAAAATTGCCTTTTACCTACTAAAAGTACGCCCATATATACCATCTACACTTCGATGCTTTAAGTGTCAGAAATTTGGTCACACATCCCTGTCTTGCGACAAAGAACAGGTGTGTATATGTGGAAAACCGCTACATACAGGAATCCCGTGCGAACCACCTGTAACATGTGTCAATTGTGAAGGAGCTCACGTTTCAACCTCTAAAGATTGCCCAGTTTTTAAACGGGAGAAGGCAATTCAGGAAATAAAAGTTAAAGAAAATATTTCGTACTTTGAAGCAAGAAAAAGAACACAAATAAGTGTTCCTCGACCAAATACTTATTATGCCCAGGTAGCCTCTACTGTAGCAAATACTTCTATAAAAGACTTGGTTAATGACTTAATTCCGTCCCTTATGAATGCTCTCAAAGACAATTTCGATATAACACCAAAAATAATGAAAACACCTTCACATCCATATCAATCTCTCGCATCTGAAAACTATAATGCTAGTCTGACAGAATCCCAGAGCCATTCCCAGCGATCCAAACGCCATCTTTCGGAGACCTCTGATATTGAATCTATTACCACTGAAGACGGTTTTGATATTCAGCAAAATAAAAAGAAAAAGAAAGGTTGGCCTAAAGGCAAGCCAAGAAAACCTCAAACTGGTATATATATATAGAAATACAACTTCCGGGCCAAGAGCCTTTGGCTTCGGATTCAAACATGTAATATAAATTCGTCTATTCTAGTCTTGTGCTATTTATTTATTTATACATTCTCTTTAGTCATACATTTTATTTATTTCTATACTTCATTTATTTTACTTTTTATCTATTCACACATTTTATCCATTTATAAATTTTATTTATACTCAATTTTAAACTCACGCAGCTCTTCACCTTTCAAAGCACATAACACAAACTTAATATCTCATGGCTGTAAATGAAAATATACTACAATGGAATTGCAACGGGTGTAAAACGCGCTACCCTGAATTGAAGAGCTTGCTTCTCAGTAAAACACCTCTCCTCATCTGCATTCAAGAATCACATCTGAAACAAGGAGAACATTTTAATTTAAGAGGCTATGAATCTGCCAGATTAGACGTCGTACATGATAGACGTGCTAGAGGCGGGGTAATAACGTTTGTTAAAGAACACATACCATTCACTATCATTCCTTTGAACACAAACCTTCAAGCTATCGCAATATCCATACTTTTTCCCTTCAAAATGACCATTTGTAATATGTGTCTTCCCGATGTAAACTGGACATCGGCAGAGTTACGAAACTGTATTAGACAATTACCGGAGCCATTCCTTCTGTTGGGTGATTTTAATTCACATAACGAACTATGGAGTTCGACAAAAACATGCCCAGGAGGTAGAATCCTAGAGGATATAATAAATGAACGAGACCTGATCATTTTGAATTCAGGAGAAGGAACATATCTCAATCTAAGATCAAACAATATGACTTCAATCGATCTAACCGTTGCGTCAGCACAAATCGCACACAAATTCAACTGGTACGTCAATGAAGAATGGGATTCAGATCATATTCCTCTATCCATTGGAATAGCAGATAAAAGCATAAACAAAAGGCGTAGACAAAAATATATTCTCGATAAAGCTGACTGGACACTTTATGCAAATACTTTAGATTCGCAAAACATAACAGGAGTATCAATCATGGAGCAAGTAGACGAATTAACCAGTGTCATTCCAAATGCTGCTAATTTAAGTATACCTAAAACAAGTGGTTTGGTAAAAAAAAGAAGAGTACCTTGGTTGAACCCAGAATTGGAAGAGGCCATTAAAAGTAAGAAAAGAGCCTTCAATTTATTTAAGAGGATGCCGAGCAACGATAACATGATTAACTTCAAAAGACTCAGAGCCAAAGCCTGTTTTCTTTTGGTGAAAAGCAAAAGAGAATCGTGGCAAGATTATGTCGGTACAATCGACTCAAATACCCCAACAGAAGAAATTTGGGAAAAGATTAGAAAAATTAAGGGATATAGCTTCAAAGTGACCTCACCCTTATTAATTATAAACGGTAGAGAAATTACGGGCGAAGATAATATAGCAGAAGAACTTGCCAAATCATTTGCAACACTGAGTGCCACCAATAATTATAACCCAAATTTTGTACAACTTAAAACCATACAGGAAAGCATAACGATAAACTTCGAAACACGAGAAACCATACCATATAATAAACCATTCAGCTTAGAGGAACTTGAGGAAACAATATCAACCACCAACAATTCAGCACCAGGTAGTGATGAGATCCCTTTTGAACTCCTTAGGCGCTTACCTGAAAATAAAAGAATATATATATATATATATATATATATATATATATATATTAAATTTATTTAACAAAATATATATCAACGGTACTTACCCCACACAATGGAAGAATGCAATTATAATACCAATCCCAAAACCCGGAAAAGATGCAAAAATTCCATCTAGCTATCGACCCATCTCACTAACATGTTGTCTAGGTAAAATACTAGAAAAAATGGTTTGCGTAAGACTACTGCAACATCTGTAAAGAGAAAAACTATTATCAAATGGGCTTCCGTAAAAGAAGATCCACTGTCGACCAACTCGTATTAATGGAGAGCTACATAAAAAAAGTTTTTCTGAGAGATCACATACGGTAGCAATATTCTTCGATATCGAAAAAGCCTATGATACAACATGGAGATACGGGATTTTGAAAACATTACATACATGGGGTTTTCGTGGCAACTTGCCGAAATTTGTTCGAAGCTTCTTAAGTGAAAGGAAGTTTAGCGTTAGAGTTGGAATGGAAACATCACGAAGGCATTATATGGAAAATGGAATCCATCAAGGGGCAAACTTGAGTGTAATTCTATTCTTGGTAGCTGTCAACGGCTTGGCAAATGTTGTGAGCGAAAGAGTACGAAAAAGTCTGTATGTGGATGATCTGGCGATATTTTACTCCTCGCCGCTTATGGAAGATATAGTCAGCACATTACAGAATAGCATAGATGCCATCGCAGAGTATTCGGAAAACAACGGTTTTAAAATATCGGTAGCTAAAACACATTTCATCCACTTTTGCAAGCAAAAGAGAAGTCATCCTGAACCCATGCTGTACTTGTATGAAAATAATATCCAGATTGAAACATCTACCAAATTCCTAGGTCTCATTTTTGACAAGAAACTTCTTTGGCAAGACCATATAAAAGAGCTTGCAGTGAACTGTAAAAAAAGGTTAAATATCTTAAAAACCCTAGCCAATATCAATTGGGGATCTGATACAACTGTACTGATAAATTTTTACAAGACGTACATATTATCAAAAATGGATTACGGGTCCATCATTTACGGCTCGGCAAGTGAATCTAACTTGAATGTACTGGAGCATATTCAAAGTACTGCCTTAAGATTAGCACTAGGTGCATACAGAACAAGCCCTTACCTTTCATTATGCTGTGAAGGAGGAGTAACACCACTTCGGTACAGAAGGCAAAACTTAATGTCAAATTACTACTGTAAAATTCCTAACAACCCTACAAATCTAGTTCATGAAATACTATCTGCACCAGCGACACCTTTCCATACCCAACGAATTAGCAGTCTATCACTTCCTATAAGAACATCACTCTTACTGTCCTCTCTAAATATCAGTACAGAGGAAAATGATGAAGGCCTAGAAGAACAGAAAAAGAGCATAAAAGAAAAATTAATGGACAAGTGGCAAGAAGAATGGACTGTAAATAATAACTTCCTAAAACCAATACAAGAAAACATACAACTCAAACCAACAGAATACAAACTTCAAAAACGTAGGGATAAAGCGAATTACCCGGATAAAAATTGGGCATACTAACCTGACCAGCTCTCACTTTCTTCTCAGTAGAAACCCACCTGTCTGTGAATGCGGAAGACAAAACACCGTAAGTCACCTAATAGTTGAATGCCCACTGCTTTCTCGCAGCCGTCTAGATATGGGGATTGCAAAAGATGTTAAGTCATGCACATCAACAACAGACCAGCAAATTGAGCTCCTAAATTTCCTAGAAGCGAACAATTTGTATCTGAGAATATAAAAGTGTAGCCTCAAATATTGGGGGAGGTTTTTGGTTGGTAGGCCATAAAGGAGTCCAACACTACCCGATTATAGGTCGGGTGAACATGAGTTTTCTCTGCTCCAAATTAGAAGAGCTAATGACCAAAGCAGTCGATGCTCTATAATAGAAAAAATAATAATAATAATAATAATAATAATAATGCTACTCAACTTGAGGAAATAAAAACAGGATACCGCACAGAGCTTTACAGACTCTTTTCTATAAAATACTCTAATCTTGCTGCAGCTATTACGAAACAAAGAGTAATAGACCAAAAACGTGTTATACTAAAAAGCAATAGACTGACAACCTATGAATTACAAAAAGCTAAAGAAGAGGTCGCAGAAGAACTAAAAAATAAATTATATACAGCACATGATGCAGAGGAACAAGAATCACCAAACGTACCTGAATAAAACAGGATACTATTGGAGCAGTAGTGGACTGAGTATTAAAAAATATGAGCAATTGCTGGATCAAGTGTATTAATAGTATTCATCGTAGTTGAAATATAATAATCGAAGGACCACCGAGTAGAACACGGACAAAGGAACAGAAATAAAACTATAGCCCGTAAAGTTTATCACAGAGCACTTTATTTCATTAAATACTAAAAACCACGCAGCTCGGTTTCCATCTAAAGCAAATATTATGACACCGACACTTGCAGGTAGATGTGGAAATACATACATAATTAAATATATTTATAAACAATTAAAACTTTTATAGTTAAACATACGATTATCTTTCGCAGATGTTATGATTTGGCAACACCGCGGTACAGCAGGTGAATGGTATGGATTAATCAAAATTTTCCGGTAGCATTCCAACTTTTTCAATAATCACCATGTTATTAGAAGTAGATTTAAATGCTATCTTACCCCATATTTGCAACTGCACTATTCACTCATTACTTAGTTTGTTTTTTTGGCATCAAACTAATTAAAGCACAATAAAAATTAAAATTTTATGGCGAACGTGTATTCTTTTCGGAAGTCAGACATACTCTCTTTTTCGACTTCTTTTCTGAATTCGCAGAGGACACAAGGTCAAGCGACGGACGGAACCGAGTTTATTCGTTATATGAATTTAAGCATTGACTTTTATTTAAATATTGGCGGGGCTTTCGCATCTGTTAAAATGTGATTTTAACATACCACAAAAAATTCATAAACCAGACCAACCTCCCTCAATACAAACTATAAAACAAAATAACTTAGATGTACAACAAAAGGAAGAAACTTCAGCCAATAAACAACCACAAAACTCACTTGCGATCAAAGAAAAATTAACAAGAGAAATGGAACTACATTTATTAATCTGGAGAAACAGTAACTCTACTACGAGAAACATATTACCTAGATTACATTTTAAACAAAACACAAAATCACTTATAAAAATAATGAATACGGAGATAATAACGAAATACATAGACTACTCAAGCACCCTGGAAGACATACACACGACAATACATGCAGCATCATCAACTGTGTTAACATCCAACCAACAGAAACCTATAGAACAGAATAATTCCAAACCGAACACAATAAATATACCTAGATGGCAAAGACGGATTGAGAACAACATAATAAGGCTTAGAGCACATATAGGAAGAATAACACAGTACATAAATGGAAACAAATCAAAGAAAATAGCAAAACACATTGAACAGAAAACAAAGGAAAATCCGCTACGGAAATGCTGGAAACACTCAAACAGAAACTAATCGTCTACGCAGCGCGCCTACGTAGATATAAGGAATCTTACAAGAGAAAAATGGATAACGCATTATTCAGCAGGAGTGAAAAACTATTTTACAAAAAAATAACAAATACAGAAGAAATAAAATTAATACCGCCAAGTAAAGAGAAAATAACAGAGTACTGGAGAGAAATTTGGTCAAATACCGTAGAGCATAACCAAACAGCAGCATGGATAAAAGAGGAAGAAGAGAGACAAAAAGGGACAAAAGAACAAACAGAATATAAAATAACAACAGATGAACTGACCAATTTAATAAAAACCACACATAACTGGAATTGTCCGGGAACGGATGAAATACAGAATTTCTGGCCTAAACAGTTCACAGAAACACATAGGTACTAAGCTGTACAAATAAATACCGTACTTGAAAACCCACGAAAATTGCCACAATTCTTAACACAAGGAAAAACCTACATTAAACCGAAAAACCACAAAACAGAAAACCCGGCCAACTACCGACCAATAACATGTCTCCAAACATTATACAAAATTATAACATCAGTAATATGCAAGAAAATAGATCAACATCTTCAAGAACATAACATCATTACAGAAGAGCAAAAAGGTTGCAGAAAAAATAGCCAGGGATGTACAGAACAGCTCATAATAGACGCCATAATAATGAAACAAACAGACAAACAACACAGAAACTTGAAAACATGTTTCATAGACTACAAAAAAGCATTTGATTCGGTACCACACTCATGGCTAGAGAAAGTTTTACAGATTTATAAGATACACCCGACCATAAGACATTTCTTGTGAACCATAATGAAAACTTGGAGGACAAATATACATCTAACAACAGATAAAGGACAAATAAAAACTGATAATATAAAAATAAAAACAGGAATCTTTCAAGGGGATTCTCTTAGCGCCCTATTGTTCTGCCTCTGCCTAAACCCACTTTCGAACACATTAAAGACCACAAACTACGGCTTCCAGATTAAATATCAAAACAAAGTAAAACACACAATCAACCATATACTATATATGGATGACATCACAATATATGCACCAACACAAACACAAATGAGAGGGCTATTTAAAATTATAGAAGAAATAACAACAGACATGAGAATGCAATTTGGAATTGACAAATGCAAAATCCTACACATAGAACACGGTAAATGGAAGGATGAAAGCAACACGGAAACACTTAACAACGAAATAATAGCCAACATGCAATTCGACGAAACATACATGTACCTAGGGTTTCAACAAAGTACAAAACTGGACCACACAACAATAAAGAAGCAATTAACCGAAGAATATAAAAAGCGACTAACGACAACCCACAACTCCAAATTAAATGCGAAACACCTCTTCAAAGCTATTAACACGTTTGCTATTCCATTACTTACATATTCCTTCGGAATAATTAAATGGTCGACAACCGATCTGGAAAACATAAATATACTCACGAGATCGGCATTGACAAAACATAGGAAATTGCACCCAAATTCATGTAAAGAGAGACTTACAATAACCAGGAAGGAAGGAGGTAGAGGATTAATCGATATCCACATGCTCTACGCAAATCAAATACACACTCTGAAAACATATTTTCACAATAAAACCACCTCATTGCACAGAGCAGTCACACAAGCAGACAAAGGATTCACACCACTAAATCTCTCACAATCTGAGCCACAGCCAAAACAGACACCCACACAACAAGATAAAATAGAACAATGGGCACAGAAAAAGCTACACGGAAAACACTTATACATTATGAACAACCAACATATCAATAAACAAGACACCTATAAATGGCTACAAAAAGGACACCTCCAACCGAAAACAGAGGGCTTCATATTAGCCATACAGGACCAGGTAATAGCCGCCAAAAACTATCAAAAACATATAATGAAGATAACAGCAATAGACGATCGATGCAGAAAATGTAATCAACACCAAGAAACAATAGAACACATAACAGGAGGTTGCAAAATACTAGTAGGTACCGTATACACAGAAAGATATAACATAGCAGCAAAAATATTATACCAATCACTAGCATCTAAATGTAACCTGATAACAAGCGAAGTATCTTACTACAACTACACACCGGACGGCATACTAGAAAATGATAGGTTTAAGCTATATTACGACATAACTATACACACAGATAAAACAATACCATGCAATAGACCAGACATCACGCTATTAGATAAATTTAATAGTATCACTTATTTAATAGATATAGCTATACCCACGGATAACAACACATCAAAAAAATATACCGAAAAAATAGACAAGTATACACCTTTGGCAATAGAAATGGAAAGAATTTGGAAGCAAAAACAAGTGAAAATTATACCTTTCATAATATCTGCAACAGGAATTACACATAAGGGATTTACCCAGCATCTTAGAGAGCTTCAACTGGACACAAATATACATGAAAACATACAGAAAGCTGTAATACTGAAAACATGTAATATAACCCGAACATTCCTCAGAATAACATAGTAGCATTTGAACCACTGGGCAGACTTGGTACACACCCGTCTACCTAGAAAGAAGCCGGTCGAAAACCGAGAAAAGGATT
The DNA here is from genome assembly GCA_963921935.1 of Galeruca laticollis. Taxonomy (NCBI): domain Eukaryota; kingdom Metazoa; phylum Arthropoda; class Insecta; order Coleoptera; family Chrysomelidae; genus Galeruca; species Galeruca laticollis. The sequence goes on along the minus strand of OY998175.1, from coordinate 201,794,196 downwards.
ACCCATAATAATAATAATAATAATAATAATAATAATAATAATAATAATAATAATAATAATAATAATAATAATAATAATAGGGGTTAAAATGGTAGTGAAGCGTCTCTTATAGCCTCTCCTACCAATTCCTGCTCGCACCTCCACGTTGGTAGCCCCGGTAACTATCTCTGGGGATTCGGGATCGGGTAACCATCCCCGATGGCGGATCTCCAGCAGATGGGCTAACGCGAGAGGGAGAACCACCACCACGCGGGGTAGCATCCCGTATGGTGTGAAAAAAAGTGCTTTCAACACACGAAGAAATCGTTACTCGGGCGGGGAAGGATTAGATGCTGGTCCTTCCAATCGGAACCGTCAGGATGTCCAGCATGTAGATGAGAATGGTGGGGGCACCGCTCATCGAAACGTACCCCATCAACCGCTTGAACCTACGGCGCATCGAAGACGTGTTGTGCGACAGCCTGTCGCACCCACTGAACCAAATCAGGCACAATCAGAAAGACGACGTATGAAATGGGACAATGAAACCAACAAACAAGTAATACGTTCGTTTTTCACAGTTACGGCACTGGAGACTGATATGACGATGTACCGCATGCGACTGCATAATCACTTCATTGAGAAAATGCCACACCTAAATCACCTCTCAGAACAACGAATAGCAGATCAACGTAGAGCTATCATAAGAAATAACCTAATACCTCTACCTGCAATCGAACAAATAAGGGCAGAGGTGGAGAGGGAGATTAATCAACAGCCTATAAATGAAACCCCAGAGACTCAGGAACAAGAAAGTAGAGGACCTGAAGCTGACCTACCACTATTAAGTCTTCGACCCTCAGTAATCAACCGTCAAACATTATGGGAAGAAAACTACCAACAACATCTTACTGAATTCAGAGGATCCGACCCTGCCAGCAGGCCGGCGCTACCAAAACTCATTTATACTCCAAACACGCACTCTCTCTTAGGAATTGCTAATCAAATTCTGGAAAGTCAATTGGATGCAGATATGAACCTCGAGGAAATACATCTTCACGTGTATTGCGCAGCTCTAGCAACAATCAAAGCCAACAAACAAAAAATATTAAAACACCTAAGACACGTACGCCTCAAAAACCGAGATGGGAACAAAGACTTAGTACCAAAATCGAGAATTTGAGAAAAGAAATTGGTAGAATTCAACAAATAGCAAATGGGCAAAAATCCAAAAAGCTGCTAAATAAAATCCCGGTCCAGATTAAACAACAGCTGGAAGGAAAAACAACAAATGAAATAAAAACAATTATAGATGAGACCTTAGATACCTGGAAACAAAAACTTGCAGTTGCTTCTAAAAGATTAAAAAGATATCAGGAGAGCTACCAACGCAAAATCCAAAACAACTTCTTTTCAAAAAATCAGAAGGGCTTCTATAGATCGTTTAACGAACAACCTGGTTCTAAAGGACAACCGCCAAAGAAGGAGGATTTACAGACATTTTGGGAAGGAATGTGGTCGAAGGAAATCGAACACCAGGAAAATACACCTTGGATCAAAACAGAAATTCAGAACAACAACCATCTACATATGGAAGAAATAATATTTACATTACAAGATCTAAAAAAGGTAATAAAAAACTTGGCCAACTGGAAAGCACCAGGGAACGACGGTATCCAAAATTTCTGGTACAAAAAACTTACGGCTACCCATCATCACCTGACCAACCAATTTAATATCGCTCTAAGAAACCCTGACCAACTACCAGACTTCCTTACAAATGGTGTAACTTATCTTCTTCCAAAATCTGATCAAACCCAAGATCCTTCTTAATATAGACCCATCACGTGCCTTGCTACAATGTACAAAATCTTCACTGCAGCACTATGTGATAAACTGTACGCATACCTAGAAACTAATGATATTCTAACTGAGGAGCAGAAAGGGTGCAAGAGAAAATATATGGGCTGCAAGGAACAAATAACAATCGATAATGTGATATTGGAACAAATCAGAAAGAAGAACAGAAATCTATACATGGCTTATATAGACTATCGGAAAGCTTTCGACTCAGTGCCCCACAGTTGGTTAATAAAAACTTTGGAAATTTACAATATACACCCTGTGGTGGTTAGGTTTCTAAAAAGTACTATGAGTAATTGGAAAACAAAACTCAAAATTAACCTAAATCACACAGAACTAGAAACTGAATCTATCAGTATTAAAAGAGGAATCTTTCAAGGAGATACACTTTCCGCTCTGTGGTTCTGCTTGTGTTTAAACCCATTATCACGTGGCCTAAACCACACAGGATATGGAGCAACTATTAGAGCGGATCGAAACTCAACAACCATAAGTCATCTATTCTTTATGGATGATCTGAAACTATATGCCGCGTGCAAAAAACACCTAGAATCCAACTTAAAACTCATGCACCAGTGGAGCACAGATGTCGGAATGTCGTTTGGTATGGAAAAATGCCAAAATGTATCGGTTGAAAAGGGAAAGCTGGAAGAAGGAGAACCTATAGAACTAGAGCCAGGCAAATATATTGAAGCCATGACAGACAAACCCTACAAGTACTTAGGAATCCTTCAGACACACAAGATAGAACATAGAGAAATAAAAGCCATATTAACCACCGAATTCGAAAAACGCCTTTACAACCTCTTAAAAAGTAAGCTATATTCAAGAAACCTTACCACGGCCATAAATAGCTACGCCATATCCGCTCTTCAGTACTCCTTCGGAATAATTAAATGGACTCAAACGGACCTGGAAGCAGCAAACAGAAAGATTAGAACCGAGCTAACAAAACATAGAAAACACCATCCAAAAGCGTCCGTCGAAAGGGTAAATTTACCTAGAGAAAAAAGAGGTAGAGGAATAAAAGATGTTGTGGAAGCTTGCACTCAGCAAATTGCAGGCTTGAGGAGTTTTTTCCGCCACCAAAATAGTCAACTTCATAAAGCCATAGTGAAAACAGATACGGGTTATACACCTTTAAACCTAAGCATGGAAAACTTTACGCCCTTTAATACACGAAATGAGGAAGATAAAATTAGAAATTGGCGTTCAAAAGAATTGCACGGAAGATTCATTAATGATTTACAGAAAGACACGATAGATCAAGCTAAATCGGTTGAATGGCTTAAAACTGGAACGCTGTTCCCAGAAACTGAAGGTTTTATGGTTGGTATACAAGATCAGGTTATAAAAACGAGGAATTACCAAATGTATATCTTGAAGGAAGAAATACCAACAGATAGGTGCAGAAAGTGCAACAGAAGTCAAGAAACGATTGAACACATTCTTTCTAGTTGCCAAAGCATAGCTGAAACTAAATATCTAGAACGACACAACAAAGTTGCCACAGTAGTATACCTAGAAGTACTGAAAAAACTTAACCTTGATCCACAAAACAACGAGCCATATTACAAATATAAGCCCCCTCCAGTTATCGAAAATCAGTATGTTAAGATCTACTGGGATAAAACTATCATGACGGACGTAACAGTACGACACAACAGGCCGGACATCACAGTCATTAATAAACAATCCAAGCAAGCTCTGCTTATTGACATATCGATCCCAAATAATTCTAACACAGAAAGCAAATACAATGAAAAACTAAGCAAATACGCCGAGCTAAGGACCGAAATAAAAGAATTGTGGAATCTTAAAGAAGTCAAGATCATTCCAGTTGTTTTATCCTGTATAGGGCTAATTCCCAAGAAACTAAGTACTTCCCTCAAAGACATTGATATTCCTGAGTCAACCTACCGATTAATGCAAAAATCTGTAATCCTGGATGCGACAAACATTGTTAGGTCATTTCTAGAATAGTGACACCCAACGAAAGTCTTGCTGTTGAGGCCGACTGTCGTTGAAACACGCCGGGTGTAAATCCGGTGACACAAAAAGGAAAATAAAAATATAATAATAATAATAATAATAATAATAATAATAATAGTAATCATAATAATAATAATCTTTATTTGCCTCAGTTACAGTTACAATAATTAAGTATACATTCAAAAGATACAAGCATATTAAAATAAGTTGAGTAAATAAGTAGTCACCCATTTTCATCGCAAAAGAGCGTACATTCACAAAAGCAAGGTTGGTGCATGAATGTGATAGTTCATTTATCATAAGAAGTAGTTGTATAGAATTTAAAAAGCCATCATTTACAAAGACAAACATCCTAAACATACATAGGAATATTTCAAAGAATGTAAATATGAGCTATAACATATAGAACACAAAACAACAACAAAAACGTAAGTAAAATCATTCAGAATATCGATAAGACAAAAATTTTTCAGGTTTTACAAATCACGATAAAATTGACAGACTATAATAAGTTTCATTTCGAGGAGAAATAAAGTTTTGCTTTATATCGGTCGGAAAAGATAGGATCCAGTTCTTTATTTTTTTTTTAATAAACTTGAAGAGTTAATTTTTTTCAAATCAGACGGTAATTGATTATATAACTTTGGAGCCAGGTATGTGAAAGTTTTTTACCTACAGGCTTTTTTCATTAATGGTATTTCGGCAGCACTTTCCTTATATCTGGTTGGATAACTATGTTGAATTGCCTCTAGAGTGGCTTTGTCTTTATATTGCTTTAGTAAAATGACTTTAACATATAGTTGGCAGATGTAAAGTACTCCAGTTTCTTGGTAGAGCTGAGTTGTAGGGTAGGTTCTGGGTTTGTGAAATAAAACTTTTAATATACTCTTTTGGACTTTTTGTAGGTACTCGATGAGAGTCTTCCCAGCCGATCCCCAAGCAATAAGACCATATGTTAGGTGGCTTTCGACCAGTGCATAATAAAGAATTTTAAGGTAAGTTAATTTTAGAATATTAGATAGATATTTAAGTTTATATAGTACAAATCTAAGTTTTCTCATTAAATAATTTACATGGTGATCCCATCGTAAATGGGAATCAATGAAAATTCCGAGATATTTAATTTTATTGGATGTTTTGATATGAAACTTTTCTCTTGTGGACACAGTAATAGATATTTGCTCAAATGGTGACAAGCCGGTGCTGTATGAAGTAAACGGCAAAAAAAGGTTTTTTTATAGTTTATGGTAAGTAGTCTGTTCTCAAAAATAAACTATTTTAACAAAATCGATATCGATATAATTCTTGAGAGCCAACCAATTCTCATTTTTATAGAATACAGCGGTGTCATCAGCAAAGCTCACAATTTCTCCCTTTGTGCCCTGAAAAAATATATCATTAAGGTACAGGTGGAATAGGATTGGTCCCAAGACTGTTCCTTGAAGTACTCCATATTTTACAATTTTGAATTCACTGTGGGCTCCACCAACATTCACACACTGCACTTCGAGCAAGTAACTCACAAGTAGCTTGTAAGCCATACCCTTAAATCCTGCATTCTCTAAAACCAATAAAAGCTTGTTATGATCCACACTGCCAAATGCCTTAGCCAAGTCAACAAAGATGACAATGGATGGTTGTTTTTTATCTAAAGCACCACTTATCATTTCCAGCAACCTAGCCACTGTATCCGACGTCGACACGTTTTCACGAAACCCGTATTGTCTGTCTGATAATATGTTATATTTTTTTATAAACGATACGATTCGTTTTTGTATTATTTTTTCAAATACCTTTCCTACATTTGAAATTAATGATATTGGTCCATAATTTGAAGTTTCCTTAGGATTTCCATCTTTAAACTGGGGTAAAATTTCTGCAATTTTCAATATTTTTGGTAACTTACCATCATTTATTGATTCATTTATTAGGAATGTTAGCACAGGTGCAATTTCTGCACTTACTGCCTTAAGAGTTTCTGATCTGATCGTATACCATCTTGCCCCGGTGACTTATTATTTTTTAAACTCATCACGGTTTTTATTACCCCTTTTACATCAGTGTCTGAAAGAAAGATTGTTTTAGATATCTTTTGTTGTTTAATATTTTTCATCACATTTTCATTGCTTATCTTGTTAGCCATCTTTTCTCCAACGTTTGTAAAGTGTTCACAGAATGCATTTGCAATTTGTTTTGGGTTATGTACTACACTATTTGTATGTGTTATAATTTCATTTATTGGTTATTTCTGTCGTTGGGTGCCTGAGATTTCCTTAACACATTCCCACAATTTCCCTCCAACATTCCTATTGTCATCTATTTTTTTATTGAAGTAATATGATTTAGCTTGCTTCAATAATGTATTTAAATGATTTCTATATCTCCTAAAATCCAATATATTATGTGGTGTGTAATTATGCTTCATTATTTTATATAACCTATTTTTTTTCATTAACAGAAGTTACAACAGCTGGCGTAATCCAGTTTTTACGTTTGATGTCAGTTTTTTTTGTCATTGTTGATTTGTCTCTGTAAAATTTGAACCTATTCATAAAGGCCTCTGTACAAATATATATGTCATTATTGTTATAAATGTCCTGCCAACTTTCTTGATTAATTTGATTTTGAAACATTTTCATATCGAATATAACCTCTGTCCTTTCTGATGGAATATTTAGTTTTGTTTCAGGTAGTACAAGATGATTTATGATCGAGAAATGGTCAGTGATATTAGTTTGTGATATTATCGGAATATTTTTATAATTATTTATATTAGTCTTGAAGAATATATGGTCTAGACATGATTTTTGTTGGTCTTTTACCCTAGTGAATTTATTTATTGAACTTTCGAAACCCCCTTCGGTCATTCGGTTCAAATAGTCGTGTACAAAGTTTGATGCATTATCTAATATATCTATATTTATATCGCCTGTTATTATATGGACATTGCTTTAAGTAAGTCCCTAGGTCTGTAATAAAGGTATCTATACGCGAAGGACACGGTCTGTAAATTCCATTTATTATTAAATTTTTGTTATATACCTTGCATGAGAGTTCCAAGATTATAATTTCGTTAAAATTGATCAATTCACATGAACCCTGGAACTCTTTTTTCGCAAAGATAATGACACCATCGCATTCATTGAAACTTCCATTATTGTAAAATAAGTCGTAGCCGTCCAACTGATATGAGGAAGTGTCTATTTGATATAAATGATAATTTCAATTTTTTGTTTCAGTTATGAATCTTTTAAAAATAATATAAAAAAAATTCGTTGGAAAATCTTTGTGTTTTTATACGCTAACCTCCATAATTGACGAAACGTTCTATTATATCTTAATAATAAACCAAAGTGTCAATTGAACAAGCAGTTCATGCACCTGCAATTCAAGATAGTAATCCAGTTATGATTATGAATGAGCATAACTGGTAAACCCGCATGTCTTTTGTCGGTTTACCTTCTATTAGCTTGTTATCCAATTGTTCTCTGTCTGAGATTTATATTAAAGAATAGAACGGGTCATGAGAACTAAACATGTTGTACAAGGTGTCGGAAAGACTGTGGAATCTAAGACAACTTATTAAATATTGGAATGTTATCAAATGGCAGATGTGGTAGATTGAAGAATGGTGCAATTTCTATGAAAACTAGGGTTATGGTAACTCTTCAAGGTCACCGAGGTATGATTAGTCCGCTATAGACGCTGTTAAGAACAAGACGAAATGATTACATCTCTCAGCAACTCTAGGAAGTACAATTGACCTAATTGCATATATCATTTCCCTTTCCAAAAATTATAAGATATTTACGAAAAAAATTTGAGCACTGATTCGTTGAAATGTCTGTTAATTTCTGAGCTGAGATACAGACACAGACATATAACACGAAAATAACTAGAAACTAATAACATCAGCTGCTCTATATCGACCTGTAAAAAGCTTAGAACAATGTACCACCAGAAAACTTATGGAAACATGGAAGAAAGCGATTACATAATGAAATTACAAAAGACGGGTACCTATCCGACAACTTAATGGCATATTGTTACGAAATCTCAAACTGATATAATCCCTGAATCCGATTCTGTCTAATGCGATACCTTAAATTTAAAATTTTGGTGGCGGTGCACCGATTTCTGGGAAGGACTATTTTCTGTGATTGTTTTTATAGTCACTTCTAACAAGGTCAATTGCTTGTTGGAGTCGCAATCTAGAAATTCCAGGAATCCAAGTGTTCCAGAAAATCGTTTTAATATATAAGCGACTACCTACCAACTGCAGTTTAGTCTACCATTTAATCTGATAATGAACAGACGTAAATATACAAATAAGGAACATTATATTCGAAATATAAATTGCTGATGAAGTTGACTGTCTCGACCCTTACTTCGTGGAATATGCTCATATTAGTGTTTTTAAATGAAACTCAAGGTCTCTAGTTAATTCCACAATATAATACAAGTTATTAAAAATTCTAAAAAATTTACAATTGTTTCGATAAATCAATATCATCGTCAGAATGACAGAAGTTACATTTCATTTTATGCCTACCTGATGTTTAGTAGTTATATTTTTGGCTAGACCAAGAAGTAACCTTACTTGTGATTGGCTTAATATATGTTTATAGAAAAAGAAGAAGATGTGATATTACAAATATTGAAGCTTAGATATTATTAGCCCTATGGTGATATCCTGGATATCATTTTTCCAATTAAGATCAGTATAACTGTGCAATGATATAGAAAACCAGGAAAACTATATCTGCTGATCTTTACAATTATCACTTAAGAAGACAGTTTATTAGTGGAGAATTCCCTAGATTTAACTGTTCATTGACAACTTCATATTGTGGGTTTCTTAAATGTCTTCTAATTTCCAGTTCTTCAAGGAAATCCAGTTCTTGTTTCTTTTCACAAATATGCAGCACTTCTAGTTCTGTGTCAGGTGTCAATGAATGATTGGTGTCAAGTAGATGTTTTGCGTAGTGAGATTTATCTGGTTGTTTTAATCTGTAAGCTCGTAAGTGCTCACTGTATCGTATTTCAAAATTCCTAAGGGTCTGACCCAAATAGACAGCATTACATTCTGGACATTTGAGTTTATATATACCTGACTTCTTCAATAGTGGTATTTTTGTTTTTACATTTAACAATTTTGTACTAACGTTACTTTCTGTTTTAAAAAAAAATTGTTGCATTCGTTGCTGAAGATATTATCTTCGAAATATTATTAGGCATAATTCCTGCATATAAGATGGTTTTATAAGTTTTAATTTCATCAGCTTGTTTAGGATATATTAGTTGTAATGCCACTTTTTCTCTTTTTTACTAATTAGTTTATTAATCATATCTAATGGATAACCGTTAGATGTTGCTATTTGTCTAATTGTATTAATCTCTCTATCAAAATACATTTGTTCATAGGAACTGAAAAAGCTCTATGTATCATTGAATTATATGCTGCTAGTCTGTGTGAGACAGGGTGGTTAGAATTGAATGGAATTGTCACATCAGTCTGTGTTGGTTTTCGGTAAATTGAATAATCAAGTACATCATTAACTCTTTGAATTTTTAAATCAAGAAAATTGATTGAGCTATTTTCTTCAATTTCTAATGTAAATTTAATTCTCGGGTGTAAATTATTGATGTGGTTGAAAAACACATCTAATTGTCGCTCACTACCCATAAAACAAGCTAATATGTCATCCACATATCTATACCAAAATAAAATATTTTTCGAAATATTACTTTCAAAGATCTTTCTTTCTAAATTGTCCATAAAAATGTTTGCTAAAATAGGTGATATAGGGCTTCCCATTGGTAAACCTTCATTTTGAATATATATCTTATTGTCAAAAGTGAAATAATTCTGATTAATGCATACATCAAATAAATTAAGTATATCTGATATTATTCCTGGATTAATATTTTTAACTTCTAGTAATTTTCTTACAAGTATTAGACATTCTTTAGGAGGAATTTTAGTAAACATATTAGTTACATCGAACGATATGAGTTTATAGTTATCTTGCAAGTGGATTGATTTCAACTTTTTGATTAGTTCTATTGAATTTCTAATTGAGTACTGAGATTCATATCCGTAAGTATTGAGTATATTGTTGAGCTTTTTTGCCAATATATTATTAGGAGCATTAACATTAACATTAGACCTGTAGTCTCTTATGTTAATGCTCCTAATAATATATTGGCAAAAAAGCTCAACAATATACTCAATACTTACGGATATGAATCTCAGTACTCAATTAGAAATTCAATAGAACTAATCAAAAAGTTGAAATCAATCCACTTGCAAGATAACTATAAGCTCATATCGTTCGATGTAACTAATATGTTTACTAAAATTCCTCCTAAAGAATGTCTAATACTTGTAAGAAAATTACTAGAAGATAAAAATATTAATCCAGGAATAATATCAGATATACTTAATTTATTTGATGTATGCATTAATCAGAATTATTTCACTTTTGACAATAAGATATATATTCAAAATGAAGGTTTACCAATGGGAAGCCCTATATCACCTATTTTAGCAAACATTTTTATGGACCATTTAGAAAGAAAGATCTTTGAAAGTAATATTTCGAAAAATATTTTATTTTGGTATAGATATGTGGATGACATATTAGCTTGTTTTATGGGTAGTGAGCGACAATTAGATGTGTTTTTCAACCACATCAATAATTTACACCCGAGAATTAAATTTACATTAGAAATTGAAGAAAATAGCTCAATCAATTTTCTTGATTTAAAAATTCAAAGAGTTAATGATGTACTTGATTATTCAATTTACCGAAAACCAACACAGACTGATGTGACAATTCCATTCAATTCTAACCACCCTGTCTCACACAGACTAGCAGCATATAATTCAATGATACATAGAGCTTTTTCAGTTCCTATGAACAAATGTAATTTTGATAGAGAGATTAATAAAATTAGACAAATAGCAACATCTAACGGTTATCCATTAGATATGATAAATAAACTAATTAGTAAAAAAGAGAAAAAAGTGGCATTACAACTAATATATCCTAAACAAGCTGATGAAATTAAAACTTATAAAACCATCACATATGCAGGAAATATTTCTAATAATATTTCAAAGATAATATCTTCAGCAACGAATGCAACAATTTCTTTTAAAACAGAAAGTAACGTTAGTACAAAATTGTTAAATGTAAAAACAAAAATACCACTATTAAAGAAGTCAGGTATATATAAACTCAAATGTCCAGAATGTAATGCTGTCTATTTGGGTCAGACCCTTAGGAATTTTGAAATACGATACAGTGAGCACTTACGAGCTTACAGATTAAAACAACCAGATAAATCTCACTACGCAAAACATCTACTTGACACCAATCATTCATTGACACCTGACACAGAACTAGAAGTGCTGCATATTTGTGAAAAGAAACAAGAACTGGATTTCCTTGAAGAACTGGAAATTAGAAGACATTTAAGAAACCCACAATATGAAGTTGTCAATGAACAGTTAAATCTAGGGAATTCTCCACTAATAAACTGTCTTCTTAAGTGATAATTGTAAAGATCAGCAGATATAGTTTTCCTGGTTTTCTATATCATTGCACAGTTATACTGATCTTAATTGGAAAAATGATATCCAGGATATCACCATAGGGCTAATAATATCTAAGCTTCAATATTTGTAATATCACATCTTCTTTTTTCTATAAACATATATTAAGCCAATCACAAGTTAGGTTACTTCTTGGTCTAGCCAAAAATATAACTACTAAACATCAGGTAGGCATAAAATGAAATGTAACTTCTGTCATTCTGACGATGATATTGATTTATCGAAACAATTGTCAATTTTTTAGAATTTTTAATAACTTGTATTATATTGTGGAATTAACTAGAGACCTTGAGTTTCATTTAAAAACACTAATGCTGATGAAGTATTTATATAAATTCGAAATTAAGTGTGGATAAAGTAAGTATAAGTGAATAGTTAAATGTATAAATGAATTACGTAAATAGATACTGTGTCTCCAAATTTATCCCACCCGTTGTATATTCAAATAAATAAGAGAAACGTTACCGTCATTTGGGGTGAAATTGATCATTCGGGGCGGGATTGTTCACTAAGTCATCCGTTTACATATTTGAATTTAGCGCCTAAATCAACCATGCGAACACGCTACTTTCGACCAATATTGACACTACAAAGATGGCATACGGCAATATGTGCCAGTGAACTATAACACAGTAAACACAGATACGTCTGATGTCATTTCTAAAATGTATCATCTGGACGTAAAGTACGTCTTATGTATGTACGTTTTTGTCTCGTGTACATATTATGTACGTACATAAGTGGTCATATGGGCACACAAAAGTACGTACTGAAGATGTACGATTTAAGTCATCTGATAACCAAAATAAGACGTAATTATACATATTAAGTATGTATTTATGACGGACATTTAAATGTAAAATGTACGTCTTTGGTACGTACTTTTGTGTACCCTTATACGCACCTACGTACGTAATCGTACGTCTTGAAAACGTATCATAAAACAATTTGAAGCTATTTAGGTTGTCTTATTTAGCAGTTTGATACATTTTGGCAGACAATATAGTCTACCCAAAAACAAATATTTTCAAATTCCATCAAAATGCTCAACATCAGAAACAGAATATACATTTAGTAACATTCTGATATTCAATAATTTGATGAATTCCGGAAATATTGGTTTTTGGGTAGAGTATATTATCTGCCAAAATTTAGCGAAATACAAAATTAGACCTAAATAGTTGAACATTATTTTTAAACTATATCATAATAGAAAGGTTCACTTGTAATTAGAAAAGGAATAAAAATTGTAGATTATATAAAAATACATATTTATTTTCTTAAAAAATATATACTAAAAAACACTTACGTATGAAAATTTAAAAAATATATATTTATAAAAAATAAAAAAAATGAAAGAAAAAACACGTATGAAAAATGTTAACTCTGTACTCCTATCTGGCCAGATTTTCAAAATTTGATAATTTTTGGTAAATTTTATAAAATAACATAAACTTGTTCATTTCTTCATATTTGAAATAATAGAAATAAGAGTTATACCTTTTTACTACATAAGCATTTTTCTTTCAACAAACAAACAAAGTAAAATCATTCTAAAAAGTTAAAATTAAAATGTCTTACAGTTAACAAATATAAACATTAATTTTCATCACAGCCTTTCTTTTTTAGAGACTTTAGTCGTTCACCAGACCTTCTTAACCACGCTGATATGTGTGACTCAATAACTCTTTCATTTCCCTTTTCGAGGCTTAATGCTCCATCTAAAATTTATTAAATAGTAATTACTAAAACACCTTGAGACTAGTGAGACAACATTAAGAAAATTCGTGAGCAGATACAAACATAGGTATATGATTAAATATGAAAAGTGATCTAAAAAATACTACTAAAAGGTTCAAATAAAATAGGCGACAAAAAACAGCTTCACTCTTTTATTGCCTTAAGCACTGCTTGAATACTTTTTTCTACATAAACTGCAAACTTGTGTACTGTCACGTAAAGTCACATATATTAAATAAGCTAAAACATACTCACCAATTACAAGTTTGGCCACTCTCAGGCTATAAAAGCTAGATTTATCCCTTCTTCCTAACCAACTATATTTTGCAGCTAGACCATTAGTAATTAATTCCTCCTATTTGGGAAATTTCAGTGATCTACAAATATAATATACAATAAAACCATTATAGTTTTCCCTGCGTTGATAAAAAATCGAATTTAACTATTGGTGAACATTTAATAAAAAATTAAAAAGATTCAAGTTCAATTTGTAATAAACAATCAATTAAGATGAATAGGTTTGGTAAATGTTTTTAAACAACTTACAACTAGAAATTCAAAGAAAATAAGTTTTAAAAAATTAATATGTATGTAGCAGCGGAAAAACAACAAACTTCTCATTAAAACTAATTTTAACACATTTAAAAGCTATTTCATTAACATTCCAAAACTTCAGTTCACCCATTTCATCACTAAGAAGATATCAATATCTGAGGAATTACATGGTTCTATAAAAAAATTTGTTTTGATAAATATTCCCTTCCTATAATAAAAATTTCATTACTAGTTACATAATTTTTAATATCTATAATGGTGCCATTAAACAAGTAACAACAATTATCTGATGGAACTAAGTATAAAGTAAAATTTTCAAATGATAATTGTTCAAACTGCGAAACTATTGGTAAATTTGAAATAATAGGTCCATTTACATGTATTTTTTCGTGTACAAGGATAATGTTTTAGAAGCTCTGTATTTTTGATTAAATTCTGTTACTCATGCTTTCTATTAATTACTACAATATTCCAAACTCTTTAACATCTTGGGTAATATGTAGTAAGTTGTGAATGTTATGTGATATATTTTCTGCTCCATATAAAATACTACATGTACTAACAAAGTATTTTAGCAATTGTTCAGCATAATCAATAAATGGGAAATATTTTTCATTAGATAAAATCGGCATTGCTACATGTAAACAAATAAAGTTACGGTACATATCTGGAATTAAAACATTTCTAAGAACAATTAGACCAGTGTAGAATAAAAATTGTCGAAATTCTGAAGCCTTCCATCTTTTGCTTTCACTTAAACTTCGGGGTTTACGGCTAAATTCTTTAGGAATACCTTTTACCTGATTCATTAATAAAATACTTAAATTACTTATCTGACTGTATGATAATTTGTGAGGTAGTTTTCATCCTATCCATAATGCGACTATTAATTTCTTCGCAACTCCTAAAGAAATAAGATGCGTGTAATCTAAAGGAAAGGATTTGATCATGTCTATAAAAGGTATTTTTTCAATAATGGATGTTCCTGTATGATGTTCTTGTAATTTTTTTCGAAAATCTGAATCTAGTCGTAACTTTATATTGGAAATTCATGGGAAACAAACATTGTTAGAAATGTAGCTACCCTCAATTTCACATTTAGAACGGGACATATATCCTGTATGTCCCTAAGTATATTTTATAAAAGATTTTGCTGGAACATCAGCCACAAATCCTTTAATTCTGATTGTGTATAATTCATTATTCATTATTAAACCATTTGTTGACAACTTAATACACTCATCTACAAACATTGATAAGACCATGTTAGCATCCTTTGGCTTCTCGTAGCCATGATAGAGTCCAACTAGTTGAACACTAGATTTTTTGTTGAACAGACTGCACAATATGAGATAAAATTGACCACCTGAACTTTTGGAGATAGGCAAACCATCAACATTTACCAAAATTTCAATATTCTTACAAACCAATTTAGATTGAGAATTAATGAGTTCTTTAATAGAATTTTCTAGACCAAAATGATGATAATATCTTGGAACAATTGCTTGAACTTTTGTCTGCCTAGGAGTGCTTAAAAGTGTTCTAGCATCAAGTGGTAACTCTGGATGATATTGCTTAAGTGCTTTTAAAAGATCATCAATAGCATTGTGTTTAATATTATGATTAAGAACCCACTGTGAAATAATTTCCGAAAAAGATTGTTCATTACATTTTTTATCTAACGGAATATCAAGTTTGGAGTTTAAAACAATTTTATTTATCAAAAATTCGCTTTCTGAATTATCCGAATGTGAATCACTAAAATTTGCGGAAGTAGGATCATCGTCGCAAATTGAATCCAGAGAATTGTTTAGAGATGATGTAGTCGGAGATTCATAATCTAATAAAACTGCTTCAAAATTAAGTATCTCCCTTCTTGCTCTTTTATACGGTTTTCTAATATTAGTGTTCATGTTATTATTTCCTTAATGCTATGGTACTTACCGTGTAACACTTCAATGGAGTCGTTAAGATAAAAGGAATGATATTACCCGATTCGCCTTTATATACCTCTAAAAAGCGGGAAAATAGTGTAAAATATTCTCCCGAAATCATATTCACTCACTTTAGCTAGTCACATTTTTAGTTAAAAAGAATAAAGACAACAGGCACACAAAACTTTTTTGACAAAAGCATAAACTAACAAAATATCTGGTTATGTAATGAAAGACCGTATTCTTCTTTCTGTACTAACAATAGGTGTGGCATTTTCTTCCGGCAACAACTAGCCAATAATATGGGTGGTATATGGTAGGTATAAACGTTCTGGGTTTCTGAAATTCTTATAGATATTTTATTCCAAATTAATACTTTTAACTTCTGTATTACAAATATGTAAAATCAACGCAATATGCTATACATGTCAAAGCGGCATAAAATGTACGTACATAGTTTGTATTTCCAAGACGTACATAGTGTATATAACTATGTACGTCTTCAAGACGTACATTTTAGAACAAAGGACGTAATTCGGCCTTTATGACATAAAACGTACGTGCATAAAACGTACGGTGTTATCTGGGAAACGGCTGCCTGGATAGTGAGAAAACTGAAAATCATTAATAGTTATTGTTTTTCTGTGAAAGTGAACATTCAGAAATTTGTCTGGTAAGTCAGAATTCCACTAGCTTTTGCTAATTACCAATAAATATACATATGTATTTATGCTTTGTAACCTTCGTGTGTTTTGATGTTAACAGTCGGCTCAACCAATTTCATAATATTTGCCATTTTATTATGTGAGGTCGGATTGATCATGTACATGGGGTGAGATCATTCTCGTTGATCAATTTCTTCCCACATAATAGAACATATCTATTCATTTTTTGTAACCTAACATTTACTTCATTCGTCTTATATTGTTTGTTTGCTTCAGCGATGTCTAGAAAGTACCATAGAAAGTTAGGGGCACGTTCATACATGGATTCTCCAGACGCCAACCTTCAATTGGCACTTCAAAAAATCACTGAAGAAGATTGGTATATTCGTCGTCCTTCCGCTGAATATAAAATTCCATTTGGCACGCTACGCAATAAGTACATTGGCAGCCGTATAAAGAAAAGCGGAGGTCAAACAGTTTTTACACTCAATGAAGAAAAACATTCATATGGGCAGCAAACTGCTGTGGAGAGTGGGGATTCCCTCTTACACTTATCGACTTACGATACTTGGCAAAAAATAAACTTAGATAGCCAACGTCGTAATATCAGCAAGTTTAAATCAAATATGCCTGGGATAGATTGTGCCCGTTCTGTTAGAAAGACACAAAGGAGAGATAAGTCAAAAAGTGTCGGCGAATATTAAAATATCTCGAGCTAATATTTCAAGAGATATACGGTAGAATACTTTAATAATCTAAACGCCACAGAATGTACCAGCCGGTAACCTGTTTAACTACGATGAAATAAATATGCAAGATGACCCTGGCAAGCAAAAAAATGTTGTTTCGTCGTAGAACCAAATATCCAGAGTGAATATGCAACTTTACCAAAACATCAATATCAATTATGATGTGCGGTTCTGCCTCTGGAGTACTATTGCCTCCTTACGTCATCTACAAGGCAGAGAAAATGTGGCAGCAATGGATAGAATTGGGTCCAAAAGGAGAGCCTTGTTGCATGAACAGATGTTGTAGTTCAGGTTCTCGTTACAATCGTACCCACCATGGTTGGATGGATGCCCAGACTTTCACCGATTGGTTTGAGTCGACATTCTTACCTCACGCGAAACGTTTGCCAGGTCGCAAAGTGCTGTTGGGCGATAACCTCTCGTCCCATTTCACGGACGCTGTCTTGAAACAATGCCAAGAAAATGACATTGCTTTTGTTTGCCTTCCAAAAAATTGGACACACCTCACCCAAACTCTTGATGTTGGATTTTTCCGCCCATTTAAAATGGCTTGGAGGTCGGTGTTACTGAGTTGGAAGAAGAACCATTCACAACAAACTCCTATTGACAAAAAATATTTTTCCCATTTACAGGCTTCCACACTCTTGAAATGAATTGGAAAATGCTATAAAAAAGATCTGATAGCTTCATTTAAAGCGACAGAAGTTGCACCTTTTGATCCCGAACAAGTCTTGCAGAAAATCCCTACTGAAAATATTGGCAATGATACTGATGGCTCTGTGAAAAACATTCTTGTGAATTACTTGCAGCAGCAACGTTTTACAACAGGACCATCAAGAAGGAATATTAGAAGACAAAAACTATCTGTACAACCTGGCAAAAGCGTTACAGCAAGTACTGATGCAGATTCTAGTGATTCAGATGTGGATGATCCATTAACCCATGACAACTCCGACAACGAACCCCTGGAAGATGAGAGTGATGACGTGCGAGCAGAAACAGAGTATTCCGAACCAGGTGACAATGAAGTTACGGCGGAAAAATTTGTATTGGCTAAGGTTTACGGTGGATCAAGGAAAAAACTATCTATCGGTGCACAGCTATTATACAGCAGGTGAGAGTGGACGAAGAAGGAAGAAAGGAAATTGATTTATTGGGTATGAAGTCTTTGGACACATCCAAGAAGATTTTTGCAGATGAAGACGGTGGCGAATTCATGTCAGATGTATCTGATGTTTAGCAATTTTACCAAATCCGACAATAAAACAACTTGATGGTACTGATAAGTACTTCTTCGAAAAAGTAATTGACGTTTTTCAGATGAATTAGTGATTTTCAATTAGGTTTACTTGTTCATTTTTCTTTTGAAATACAGGAGAAACAGTTTTTCCAAGTTTATGTACTTTCATTTTTATAATGTAATAAAAGGCTTCATAACAATGATAAATCTATCTTAATTTGGTGAAAAAGGGTAATGTATGATAAATAATTCTCATGATCAATCTCCCCCTTACTGAACAATTTCACCACCCACAGTATAAACAGCTATAACTTCGTAAGTACTTGACGTAAAGCAGCGTGGTTGGGATTGATCATATATGGTCTAGCCTGCTTGCAGCCTGTGCAATATAGTGTGTGTGTGAACAATCTCACCCCAACACGTGTATGAGACTGTTCATAACTTTATTTCGGTATCATTTTTATATTTCAAAGTTGATGTTCGTGATATTTTACAATTCCATTCCCATCAATATCTAGTAGATATCCACATCTTCTTTGGACTATTTTTTCTAATAACGAGCGCAGAATATAAAAAACTAACTTATTTTTGATCAATTCCACCCCAAATGACTATACGTTGGTGTCAGGTGTCATTTTTAACCAAAGGCGAGGCATTCACCTTAATCTCGTCGATTTCTGCTAATATATCTGTTAATATGGACAAGAATATTTCAACCATAAAGAACGACTTTTCTGATATGAAATGAAATTTCGTCTCTAAAATCGGGTATCGAGAATAAGATGACAACGATGGACGAGAAAATCAAGATTGAGATGAAAACGGTGGACGAGAAAATCGATAGACGAGAGATTCAAGGAGTTAGGGACAACTATTGTACATTTGAGGACACAATACACCTCAGCAGAAGAAAAGAATAACTAACAAATTAAACCATGCAAGCCAGAAATACAACTCAAGGTAGAAGATATTGGCAGTTTTACCCGAGCCAGAGCCCCAACGTTCGACAGAAAGATATTGTGGACCAATTATGCAAAGCAGTTTGAAGCAGCTGCTAGAGTGAATAATTGGTCCGATAAGGAGAAGGCAGTGAACTTAACCATCGCGCTTCGGGGAGATGTCTTAGACGTACTCCAGACGACACCTCTGGAAGAAACGGATGACTTTGAGCAGCTGAACAAGTGGTTGGATATGCGATATGGTCACGAACATCTAGAGCACTTGTACAAATCTCAGCTGAAGAACCGAAGGCAAAAACGTGACGAAACCTTTCAGGAGTATGAAGTGGATATTGCCCGACTAGTTCGATTTGCTTATCCATCAGCACCAGAGAACATGATGGAATGTCTGGGCATCTAGGCTTTTATTGATGGCTTACGTGACCCTGATATGCAGAGGACCGTTTAGCCCATCCCAAAACATTGATCGACGCATTGGCAGCTGCTCTTGAATATGAAGCAGCAATGAAGGCTTTGGGATATAACAAAATTAGTACCATCCAAGAAGAAGGTGACGAAAACAGATTTGACCAGTTCGTTAGCTTGATGAAAAGTATGATGGTCAAGAAGCCGAGAAAGATCGGATGCTGGAATTATGGCGAGCTAGGGCATGTACTTCGTGTAAGCGCCTCAGGACTCCTGCAAACCAAGAACCTTAATCACAGGAAAAACTAGAACGGGTCGGCTACTAAAAGATACCTTAGATGTACTTCAGACAATACCACTTGAAGAAACGAATGACGTCGAGCAGCTGAAAAAGAGTTTGGACATGCGATATGGTGACGAATATGTGTACCAATCCCAGATGACGAACCGAAGGCAGAACCGTGACGAAACCATTCAAGAGTATAAAGTGGATATTCTCCGACTAGTTCGATTTGCTTATCAATCAGCACCAGAGAAGGCTTCGGGAGATATAACAAAGTTAGGACCACCCAAGAAGAAGGTAACGAGGACAGACTTGACCAGATCGTCAGTTTGGTAAATAGTATGATGGACAAGAAGCCGAAAAAGATCATATGCTAGAATTGTGGGGATCTAGGGCATGTACGTAGTTCGTGTAAGCGCACCAGGACTCCTGCACACCAGTCACAGGAGAACTGGAACGGGTAGGCTATGAGAGGGCAGCACTGACCCAGCACCATTCCAAAGACCCTCTGACACTGATAGCTCTTATCATATGTCATAACGACAGTGTTGGTTGACAATTCAAGATCTAGACATTCGGGCTCTATAATGCGCCCGCGACATTTGAAAGACTCATGGAAAATATCTTGAGAGGGTTTTCTTGGAAGACATGCCTGGTCTATTTGGACGGCATCGTAGTACTGGGGAAGAAATTTGACGAACACATGAAGAATTTGGAAGATGTATTTAAACGACTTCAAGCTGTCCAGGTTATGTTAAACCCGAAGAAATGTTAGCTATCTGGGTCATATAATGGCGGTGAATCCAGAAAAAATTTCAACCGACAAACATCAAACTAGGAGTTTCCTTGGACTTTGCACATACTACCGAAGATTTATCAGGAAGTTTGTAAATATTGCCAAGCCACTAACTTGACACGCAGAAAAAAACAAGAGGTTTCCATTGGGACGATGACTGTCAAACGGCTTTTGAAACCTTGAAGAGACATTTAACCACGGCACCGATATTAGGATATCCATTACCAGAAAGAGACTTTATTCTTGATACTGATGCAAGCAACGTAGGAATTGGAGGAGTGCTCTCACAGATCCAATGAGGGCAAAAGAAAGGGTGCTGGGATATTTCAATAAAGTCCTCTTAAAACCAGAACGAAACTACTACGTCACGAAAAGAGAACTTTTCGCGGTAGTGAAGTCCGTGGAACACTTTTACTAGTATCTCTATGGAAGTAAGTTCTTAATCCGGACTGATCATGCAGAACTCAAGTGGTTGATACAGTTTAAGAATCCTGTGGGCCAGATCGCTAGATTGATTGAACGAATTCAAGAGTACGATTTCAACATTGAACGTCGACCTCTGAAATAAAAAATGTTCGACTTCACGTTGATGGACTATTGGAGTAATGCTACAAGAATCTAGAGAAATGTGAGATATTTTATACTAATACGGAAGACATAAAAGTTAATCAACTAATGGGGTATCCAAACAAATTTTGAATTCAGCACTACAAGGAAGGAAAAAAGGGGATCTAAATTAAACTGGAGAAGCATGAGGATATTGAGCAAAGAGTTTTAGAAGATCAAAATTGATTATAGAAAGACAGCCAAGAATCGTACGACTACATCTCCAAGTTAACTGGAAAAAAGAAAAGAAGCTATTTATAACAACAATTTATCATTTCTCCATGTGGTTTGATGAACAAATCATCACAAAATAAAATTCCACGTGCTATTCCTTATAGAATAACATAATATCGAAGGAAAGTATATACATTCAGAAATATAATCTCTAATGGTAATTTGAATATTCTTTTTATTGGCTTAACTGAAATATATATCTTTTAATTATTTAATTTAAAAGTCATTTTTAACTCTTATCCGATTTTTTTTGTTAATACCTTCATTCATTTAACAAGCTCCTTCCTGTGGCACATCAGTTATGTTCCATAATAGTAAAAATGGGGTTGAAATCTCGTTTCAACTCTTAAGACAACTTTTTGTCACCACAACAAGCTGCCACGTGCGCTAACTCCTCACGGATGCAGCTGTTTGCCCTTTCTTATGTTGTATGTTAGCCCTTTTCTCCTTGTTCAACAACAAAACTCATCCAACGTGTTCCTAAAGTGTTGTAACTGATCAACCGACCCGACGGTAGTTTAATTTATTTTCTATAAACATTTTTAAATATTTTTATATAAAAAAAACTTTACAAGGTAATTTATCTTGTATATAATTAAAAGATGGACACATATTGTACAACTGATGGTGAATAGAAATACTTGTTTGGAATCAAAAAGAGAAATCATTGAAATGATATTCATTAGATCAAATATTTTCCGGGAATTATCCTGAATTTTCTTCCATTTTTTAAGAGGGGTGATATTCATTTTCTACTACTAACAATTTTTCCAGTTCCAGTGCCTGGAAATTTTCAGTCAAAGCAAAGAAATATTTTTTAGGAATCGATAAGAATTTTCAATATTCCAACCTTTTTTATAATGTGTACCTACTGGAGTCTTACATGAGGATTGATATATTTCTTTATTATAGTACATACAACTTAACTTCAATTATTATATATTTTCAATTCCATAGGCGTAGGTACTACTTTCTTTCTCCTATTTTACAGACTAAATAAAATGTAGTTTGTAAAACAATAGCTATTTATTATACAAGGGAAAAAAGTATTAGATTTTAGCTCGAGGTTATGTTGTCTCCCGACGCGAAGCGGAGGGAGACAACAAACCGAGAGCTAAAATCTAATATTTTTCCCGTGTATAATACACTATTTTTTTCTGTGACAGGAAAAACGACGACTCAATAGTGAAAGAACATATTATTACAATATATTAAAGTCAGAATGTTATCGATATGAAAATCGAATTTTTAAACTAATAAGCTGTTGTAGTTATAGCGACAATTAGACCTGCGTTGCTAAGGAAAACTTCAAAGTAATCAAATATATGTAAATTTAATTCTGTGATTTGATTCAAAAATTGCGAACTCAGTGATTGTCTAGTAGTTATTTTGGAAAATATAAAGTTAAAAAATGTCTGATTCCGAGTTTTCTCTGACTCTTGATATAAAGGAAATGTAACTTATGTTCAATAAAAAACTCTAAAATCAAATATCTTCCTTTATCTATATGTATATATATCCGGGAAAAAAGTACTCACTTTTTTCCCGTGGGAAAAAAAGTAATTTCGTGAAAAGTTGTATTTTATTACCTGTCAACAGAGATAAAATGTCAAATTTTTTTCCTGTCACAGAAAAAACAATTTTTTCCAAATCTCCATATGGAAAGATATTCCTTTTCCAAATTTCAGTTTCAGATTTGAGATTCCTCATAATTGAAAAAAATAAAACGAAAATTAATTTCCTATCCACATCGGTACATCTAGAAGCGGCATTTATTTAAAACAACAATCTAATACCCTCCCCCTCTTTAATTCGGAAGAAAAAAATTGTTTTCACAAAAAATGTTCGACTTTAAGTTAACGCAGTAGTATATAACATTACGAGTGCGGAAAGTGACAATTTTCACACGAGAGCGAAAAACTGTAGCACGAGGCGTAAGCCGAGTGCGACAATCACACGAGAGTGAGAAGTCACTTTCGCACAAGTATTGTACAATATTTTTCCTACGACCAATCATTTCATTGAACAATATGTAAATATCAGATCGTGTATATTGAGTGACCTGACTAATCTTACGTTTTATTTGTGACAGTATATGATTGAATATTGTTTCTACAAAAAGTGCACATGTATTTACAATTACTTTCATAGTGAAACAAAGAAATTACGATAATTAATGTTTATTTGAAAAAATGACAAAAGTAAGTACTTATTAGATACAACTAGCGAACAAATTGAATTATATACTTTACAGAGCAAGCATGCAAGTTTCAGGGCGACGCTGTAGGCATACGAGTCCTGTAAATATACTTGTGGCGCGTACAATATTTTCTGTGCAGCAACCAATAGTTTGACAATAATATAGGAACAGAATATTTATTGCCTAGCCAAGTTTCATAAATATCCGTCCTCGATGTCTAGCCAAGCTTCATAAAAGTCCATCCTCGATGGCCAGCCACTTTTATCAAAATTCATCCTCGATGCCCAGCCACTTTTAACAAAAGTTCATCCTCGATGCCATGTCTGGTATTTTGTCTTTAATGAACATTTTGACATAAGGGCTCGAGAAAGTAGGTACTTTGCCGGGCAGTTAAGTCAATTTTGCGATCTAGACCGGCAACGACGCACTTTCCGAGTTAAAAAATGATCGGAGAACGCATTTCGGAAAGTACTTTCCGCACGCGTGAGAATAAAGGTCACTTTCAATGGGAGTAGAGAGTGCGATATGTGGTCGTAGGAATATACTTTTTTGTTACATTCATTGAGGAAAATCGCGGAAACGTAACTTTATGTAATTCAAGATGGTGGAAACGCCCACTGGTAGCCACCTTGGAAACTTGAAAATATTTTCCAGCATTTTCCCTTGCCCACTTTACTTATGAATTTTTTTACTGTAACTCTCAACGATCATTAGTTTCTGAGGTACAGCCGATTATTTGCCCACCCGGTACATATCGCCAGTGTTTGGCCATCTGATTTCACTTATTCTGAGATATCTATTATCATTCTCTTCATTTGCTTGAATGTATTGTGAATTTTACCTTGCTGGCTCATTGCTTGTACATTCCAGACTACTATTATTATTTCCTCTTTGGTATTGATTGCTTTAACGTCTCTGCTTGTATCTGTCCCTCCTGGAGATACGACTGAGGGACTTACTCCGGATGCTGATTTAGCTGCAAGCATAGCCATTTTGATTTTACAGTAAAACGTCGATAATTCGGACGTCAAAAATCCGGACCGTTAATAATCCGGATTCGTCTCTAGCAAGAAATATGTAGTAACTAATGTTTTTACTGTACGCTGTTCACATGTTGTTGTACATAAAATACGATGCAGTGCTTGCTTGAAAAACATGTTTTCAATTTATAGACCTTATACTCTACCTACCAATAATACAAAATATACAATTTTAAAAACTTTTTTTCTCAAATAGTGCGTGCTGGCCGTTTTTTAATGTAATTTTGATAATTCGGATAATTTGATAATCCGGATGGGGTCCGGTCCCAATTAATCCGAATTATCGACGTTCTACTGTACTAGAATATATCAATTTCGGATCCTTAATGAGGTGGGTGTTCAAAGTTCTTCCTCATCCTTATGCCGTTGACAGTATTCAGCTGTTCATGCGCCTTTGGAGCCAGTTTCCCAACTCCAGGAAAAAAGAGTGCTCTTCCCTTCTCGTCTCGTCCACACAAAGCTGTTGGTCAACAGGGGTTTTGAGGTAATACCGCCTCGACGCGAAGGACAGATCAGGTAACAGAATCTCTTGTTCTTAAGGTACCGCCTTGTTACAGAAAGTTGGCAATAACTTCCACAAATTGTTTTCTGTCTTGCGTAATTCTAAGTAATGACTCTAGTCCAATGCATTTTCTTACATTCCTTAGCCATGAACATTGTCTTCTACCTACTCCTCTTCTACCCTCAATCTCGCCTTCCATTATAACTTTCAGGAATTCGTATCTTCTGCCTCTGAGAACAGAATACAAGAATAAATGTATGAATAAACTGACGGAATTGTTAAACATAACACCTCTACTGCTTACCATCATGAATCAATAGGGGATTGAATATGTCAGATATTTCGTAAATGAGACGAATTTTAATAGAGGCGATTATGCTAGAATGTTTGCTAATTGCTACAATACCACACATAATACGTATTATCACGGTTATACACTCTCCGAGTTAGTGTACAGGGGATAAACCAACTAACTAGAAAATCTCGATACGGGAATAGAAATTTTTAAACCTATCAAAACGAACTAAAATATAACTTTCAATTTGCACACGAACAAGTTAGAGTATTTCTTATAAAACACAAAATCATGAGAAAATATCAAACCGATCAAACAGCCTCTCCTACAGAGACTTAGTATTGTTAAATAGAGAAGTTAGGACAAAATTGATTCACAATATTTATGACCATTTCAGACAAGGTTAAAAGAGTTCAATGAGATCGCGTATATCAGTATAACAAAAATATATTACAATAATGTAAGGTGATTGTCACAAACAATAAACAGTGTTAGTTAAAATAAATCATACCAATTTAAAAATAGGTTAAGTGAAACTATAAACATTAGGACACTGTAATCAAGAATGACTGGTCGTCACTGGCGCCATGTCACATTTCCACTTTGCTCTTTCCCTTTTTTGTCTCCCTTTCTCCCCCTTTTCTCTCTCTCTAGCTTTCTCTCATCATGATGTGCTGGACAGCAGACACTATTATACACAAATTTTCCTCCTATCCCTCGCTCATCAGATCTATTGTTTTATTTACTTAAAAGTTATACAATCTACTGGAAAATTATGCATACATTTGCCATATAATTTATATATGATGTTCCATTTGCAGCTTCAATGATAATTTTCCATGCATTTATTAAAAAGATATTCAGGCCTAAAAAATAAAGTTGATTTGTAAAAAATGTTTCCAAAGTTGAACGGTTGGCTTGTGTTGTGCGATATGTCGGTAACAAAATCACTGTCACTACGAGTGATTCTGTTTCGTCCGCCAGGAATCTCGAACCGAACACAACGACAATCGGTATCCAAAACACACCATTGGAAGTGAACGACCGCGCCCTTAGACTTTGTCTAATACCGCGCCGATAGAAAATTGAAATATGATATATAGTATCATTATTTACAAATAATAATATGTGATGGAAAAACGGTGTATTAGGTGAACTAGGCCCAAGCGATTTAAATTGACTACCATGCAGTGTCACTTGTCACTGACGATGTTGTATCGAGCACGGAAAAATGAAGGTTACAATGTCAATAGATCTTACACAGATATGTATTAGAAGTTAAATAATAAAATATAGAACAGAATAATAACCAGAGTTTATTCAAGTAATTTCCCACAAATATGATGGCGCAGTCAAAATAATATAATAAGAAAAGTTACAAAGTACAATATATGTAAATGGCCAAACCATTTTGCAGAAGCGTTTAGAAATAAAGAGGTAAATTTAGTGTGAGAAGATACAAGAGAAGAAGAACAAGGAATGTTCATGGGAACTGTTGATTTAGTAGAAACAGTAGAAAACAAATTTATGGACGAAAGTATAATACAAGACCTGAAAGTTAAGGTAAAATTAGATACAGATAGTTAGTGATGGTAAAGTGATACCACATTTGATTTTTTAAAATATAGTTGAAGATATCGAATTAGATAAAAGTAAGTTAGATTTAAGAAATAATGGTTCTAATATTAAAAAATTAGCACAGATTGAACTAAAATGGAAGATAAGAAATAAAAATAATCTTTTAATATTTCAGGTGGTAGTAGCTGAGCCTTCAGCAGTACTAGTCATAGGATATCCTACTTTAAATAAGTTAAATATGGTAAAAGTTAGTGTAGATGGTATTCAAAGCGAGTATAACAAATTAGTTGAAATATATAAAGAGGTTACTTTTTTAAATGGAACTAACTGTTTCTAAATAATTCCATAATTAGAAACAGTATGTTTCGTTAAAAAAAGTAATATGAATAGATTCCACGCAATAAGGGTCGAAACAATAAATTTCATATAATGAGATATTCGAGCAGAAAATGACAGATATGAAAGGTGTTTTATATTACATTGAATTAGTGGAAGGAGCTCAATGTATGTGTATACCATGTAGAAAAATACCATTTACATTAATGAAACCTTTAAAATCAGATTACAAAAATTAGGGATTATTGAAAAAGTTACAGAACCTACTGAACCTACTGCTTTAGTTATAGTAAAGAAAGTAAATAGTGAAAGTATGAGCTTGTTTAGGCCGAAAATACTTTAATGATTATATAAAAAGGAAATATTTTAAGTTACTGACATTTGAGGAAATGACCGCTAAACCAAAAGGTGCTAAAATTTGTAGTATATTGGATGCTGCAGCAGCATTCTATCAAACTAGGTTAACAGAAAATAGTAGTAAATTATATACTTTCGCAACATCATTTTTCAAGGTACTATTTTTAAATATTACCATAAGCTCAGAAGTTTTACAAAGAAAATTTAAAATGATATTTGAAGGTGTTGATGGATGTGAACTGAATTTCCAGTAATAGATTATTTTACAAAATTTGTAGAGATAGCACTGGGCAGTTCGTTATCAGCACGTACGATGATTATAAGGTTAAAGTCAATTTATGCATAGCAAGGAATTTATGCACCCTTATATCAAAAATTGGGTCAAGTCTTATCAATTTTATCTGAATAAATTTGAGTTATTTGGAAGAATGTTTCTTTGCATGAATTGAAAAAAGTGGATACATTTAATAAACGACATGGTATTTTACGTGATTTAAATTTCATCACTTTAATTGTTTATTAAATGGACATGTTATTTTTTCTAGAGTCATTTGAGATGTGTACATGGCGCAAAGTTTTATTGATATCCATACATGGCAGTTTTGGTAGTATAATTTTATACAAAATTTCCGTGAATTGCAGTAAGGTGGTAAGTCAAACTACACATATATTCTACCTAGTTGAGATGCCATTTTATCAAATAACTAATATTACAATAAAAAAATCGCATTTCACACTCTCCTCACCAGTACAATATGGCGTCAAATTCATGACGTTACTGACAAGTACACGGATCTATATTTCGTAATACAGGATAAATATTCACGACAGACGATCATAGTAGTAGCCACTCCCGTTTCTTGAATCACAACATGCCCGTGGTGCAATCTCCCTAGGGGATATTTGGTCTTTAATCCAGCACGTGCTACAAAATTAGGAACTTATCTTTGGGTCGACTCTGAAAAATTGCATTAAGACGTAATAAAATGTGGGCTTCACGTTTTGGGACCAGTGGAACTAGTTTATTGCAGACTTCTTGCGTAAAAGAAATCCAGGTAATATTGTATTATTATAAGGATTTTCCTGAGTAAGAAAAACTGCTGATACTGAACAGATTCTCAATTACTGTTACATTAAATCGGAGCTACTTAGTATGAAATTGTTTATTATACAAGTAAAATGTAAATGTTGTTGTTTCGAACATTAATTTAGACATTATGCTTTTATTGTAGTGTCAACTCTTCTGTTAGCGTCGGAAATATATTATTTTTCTTCTTGGTGTTTGAACTATTAACCAAACCCATTAAGGTCAACTCCAGAGGACGCCCTTGTATAATATACTAATCTTAGTAAAGGGCACTTCAATGCTTCCCTTTACTCCACTTAATGTTAGTAATTATTCATATTGTCGAGTTTGGTACACTAAATCCTCCAATCTTCCACACAGATAAAAGTCCAGACATATTAAGTCTGGAGATCTAGCTGGCCATGAAAATATACTCCCCCTTCCAATCCATTTATTTGGATAACTTACATTCAAATAATCTCTAACTCGTCTGGAAAAGTGCACAGGACACCCGTCATGTTGTAATATCATATCTCTTCTTGTTTGTGAGGAAATATCTTCCAATAAAACAGGCAACTGATTTTCCAGAAAATCCAAATATGTATTGCCATTTAAAGTTCCATCAAAGAAATATGGACCTACGATCTTTCCATCAACTATACCACACCAAACATTAAGACTCTATCTACCTTCAAGCTGCATTTCCTGTGACGTTTTAAAATCCTTAGAACAGTAGTTTTGCTATGTTTAATTCTATAGAGATTTGCCGACTACTTATATGTGGATTCTGTTGAATGAATTGAATTCGGTCATACCTCAAGTACGCTGTATAAAACAAGGACAATAAAAACTACCAGTTTCTCTCAATCTTCATGCCTTTCTTCCAAATACTCATTTGCCATAATGTCAGGATATATTACAGAACATATTTATACGTGAGGCAATAGCGGCATTTTGGCTACATTCGAAATAAACTCCAATCATAACATACAATTCTGCATTTGATATACTCATCACGAATTATTAGTACTAATTATTAATTGCAAATATTAGCAATATCAATATCTATTGAAAGAATTATAATATAACACTTCTTAAACAGAACGCAATGTTTTGACTGCTGTCAATAAATAAACAATATGAAGACCCGTCAAATTTATTGTCGCAGCCTACTTAGTTGCGGAAAAACTATTTTTAATCGTATGAATTATTAATGGTCAAAATGGGTATTAGAACTGACTGGGTATGGTGTACACACTAGATATAAATTTGACAGTATGAAACGACGAGTACTCCGTGTGTATTTATTATTAAAATTCAGCTAAGCGCTTTCGGCCATTAGGCCATTCTCAAAGCTGTCGTCATAAAAAATCCTACAATAGTCCAATGCATACAGAATGAAGAAATGTATGATGTTACCTCAATTTTGGAATAAAATTATTAATATGACGACAGCTTTGAGAATGGCCTAATGACTGGAAGCGCTTAGCTGAATTTTAATAATAAATACACACTGAGTACTCGTCGTTTCATTCACTCAAAATAGGTATCGACACTAAGATTCATCTGCTATAAAAAAATTTGAAAGTAGTACTGACTTTTGTTTACTACTACTAGCGATTTCTCCTGGCTGCTTTTACTAAGGAATTTTTACTCCTAAAGTTATAACATGAATAGTTTCTGATATATAGCCGAGAGATCGGCTTATTTGACCACCCGGTACATGTGTCAAACGAAAAAAAAATTTTGATACTACTTACATATAATAAAAAATAAAAGTTTAAGTATTTATACATAATGTAGAAACGTAAATTGAATAATATATGTATTACGTCAAAAAAATTACTTATTTTAGTTTGCTTTTGGGCTTCATAACTTCTGCCTCTTATATATTCCTTCATTTTCCTAAGCCGAGACAGATAAATGTCATTAGTTCCAGGCTATTCTTTGAAATATTGGACAAGTACATTTACTGCATCTCCTGCTTCTCGATAACTTGTTTTGAGGGCGCAATTATTCTCATTGTCATCACTGCTTTTGTCAGAACTTTCTGCAGATACTCTGTTTCTTCGTGACCATATTCTATCCATTCCTGTACTGTATTTTTTATTTTTTCCAAACCTTTGATAAGCGAGGCTATAGGTGCTATATTTCGATCGATAATTCACCTTAATTAAAGTGATTGTCGTCTTGTGTACTGACTCCATCTGCTGTGTCTTGTAAGGTCATTATTTTATAAATTACTTTATTAATGCTATATCGTGTTTTTAAACTAGGAGGCCATTTTAAGAAACCTGAATCACACCACTAAAAAAGTTACTAGATTGGGAGGGATGACATCAATACTAGTCATACTAAAATGATACAGTCAGGAAATAATGAAACATAAACTAAATAATAATTGGAATAATAGACATATAGTAAAAATGCGTATACATATTATCGAAAACGAAAAAAATAAAACGAATTGTAACATTAAATCTACAATGAATTCCAAGGTCAGCGACTACTTTTGTTGTCAAATTTGGTGGCACATGAAGTTTGAAAAAGTTTTGTATTATTTTTTAAAAATGGTAAGATCCGAGTCGTTTCTGA
The DNA here is from genome assembly GCA_963921935.1 of Galeruca laticollis. NCBI lineage: Eukaryota > Metazoa > Arthropoda > Insecta > Coleoptera > Chrysomelidae > Galeruca > Galeruca laticollis. The sequence goes on along the minus strand of OY998175.1, from coordinate 201,762,606 downwards.
ACAAATGTAGATAATTGAGAATGAAGGAACAACAATAGAAGAAAATTAAGCTATACACTGAGTAAAGGAGCTAGGCGGATTTTGGCTCATTGCTTATGTAAAATAGGGTAATCGCCAAGGTTCATCGTGGTAATTTTTGACTCAATTCGATCTGCGCATGCGTCAATCATGAGGCGGCCGTCTTGTGCGCATCCACCTTGCTGATGACGTCACCCCTTCTCAGTCAGTTGATAATGGGGTATATATCAAAATAAAAAACAACTGAATAAACAAACATTTTATCACACAATATAAAATTGGAAAGTACAATAAATCAAAATAATAACTTATATAACAATAATTTTTTTTCTTATATAAATTTAAGGGACATAGTATATTCAAATGTCTGGCATCGACATGCATATAATCATTAAAAGAATAGTGTCCCCATGGTAAGGACTCATCGGAACCAGGAACAATAAATCGTTTGTCATCCTCAGGACTTAACGCTACTTTATCCTAAACAATTGAATGGACTAGATGTTTCTCGGCGAGAATTAGATTTTGGGAAACTGTTTTCTTTGTGAAGGTGTCAAGGCATTCTTCATATAGGTAAGAAAACCACATTAATTTACTTTCAGCGAAGCAGTTTTGGCGACTCCCACCCTTCCTCGCACGCCTTTCTGCGATAGCATAAATACGGGAAGTAACATTTTTAACGCTTAGTATTGGATTTTCGCTGAAACTGAAAGGTTTATTGTTTCCCAACTGTACGACAGGAAGGTCAAACCGACCGATGAGAGATTTGGATTGTGGCTTCTGTAGGAAAATTTGGAAGGTAACAATATGGTTACGGATATTGGAAATATTAATTACACGGAAGGCGAACACCCACTGGGAGATGGACTTATACGAATTACAGAACCATTTTGCGATAACATAATACTTGTGAAGATATGCGGCATAGAGGACTGCGACGAAAATTCTAAACTTGTTAAAACAGGAATTTGTGGCGTTTTTAATAGTTATATACGTGGAAAGTTTGGCGAATTGGTTTCTGCAAAACATGGTGTTAAAGCTAAGCTGCCTTTCCTCTTATTAAGTAACAACCCGCTTGCCATTGGAACAAGAGAAGTAATTGGAGATGATTTGGAAATTATTAAAAGGAAACATAAAGAAAGTACAAAGTAGAATTGGCGGACGTTAAACTAGACAGGCTACTGGAAGAAATACCGGATTTATTGGAGCAACTCCGGAAGGAAGATTACTACCTAATGGACTTAGACATAACGCAGGATTTTGCAGGAGCTTTTAACAAAGAGGAAATGATTAATTATCTAACCAACAACTTTAACTTTTTCATCCAAGGAGAGTACAAAGAAAGGTGCAACGTTATTATAAACAATGATAAAACAGTTGGCATAGATTGTCTTACGTGGCTCACATCTAACGCAAGGGTTAACATATACAACAAATTTATTTCTTAAGTAACCATTCCCGGCAAGATTAAAAGAAACCTTCTCTTCTGCATTGGCCAAGAAGCATGGCATTACTAGATTAGAAGCTACTATATATAACTACTGAATTGGGAATTCCCATGGAGAAGGCTACATTCCTCTAGACGATTCCATAACTCTGCTATAAGATAGTGAGTTGTACTTCCAAAATTCTCCGATGTACTCTATTTCGATTGCAAAAATGTGGACAAACTTGACCGAGCCACAGAACAGCTATTGTCTTGTGTTTAACAATATGCTACAATATATTTATTGGGGTAGTAGCAATACAAGAAAATTGACGGGATTACAAATAAATTTACCAAAAGAATCCAACGCAAGGAAGGAGGTTATAAATCACATTCTCTCTGCATGCATCTTTAATTGCCTCCCTGTTAACCATATAGAAGTTGTAGAAGAAAACGAGAACAGAGACAATGTTTGAATTATTCAAAAGTGTTACATTATAGCTGGAGAGACCTACTTTTCTAGATCCAGTACTCATTTTCCTACTATACCGGAAGATATCGACATACAGGACGCTGGACTAATATCTACAGATGATTTGGTTGCACGTGTTTTAAGGAAGAGAACCAATAAAACAAACAAACTTTCTCCTTATAATATTAAAGAAATCAGCCCTCTGTCGCAAGCTTACATTACATCGACAAGGAAACGAAAACAGGAAATGGATGAGCTAGATACCAAGAGGCGGAAGCTGGATTTCTCGAAAAGACAACTGCAATAAAGGAAGAATACGGAAGTCTACTGGAGAAAGAAGAAAAGATAACACAATTGAAAGAGAGATTAGAAAACTATTCTTATAGCCATTAGGCAAACCTACACCCAACAGGTGCCTGCGTTTACCATGAACAATAAAAACAAATATGCTTATGTTGGTGTGTTAGCGGAAAAGGATGGCATAAAAAATGTCTACTTCTTAAATGGTTACTATAAAAATGTATTTCTAAGTGTTCACAACAATAGAGAAGCTCTTATTGCAGATGGTTATATTAGAATACTTTATAATAATGGTATGGAGATAATATGTGTTCCTACAGAAGAAACGTTGGTAACATTTACTACCAATGGTATTACGGGATGCGCACAAGACGGCCGCCTTATGATTGATGCATGCGCAGATGGTATTGAGTCAAAAATTACCACGATGGACCTTGGCGATTTCCCATGTTATTTTACAGAAGGAATGAGGCAGAACCCGCATAGATCCTCTACTACACTGAATGAGGAATGAAGATCACTTGAATAGAACATTTGTTTTACATATACAATTTTAAGTATAGTAATGTTTTTCTTATTTGTTTAAGAACAGTTTATCCTGATGGGTGGGATAAATTCATTCATAAATGTTACTTAAATTATATTATGTTATAAACCCTCTTGTGCGGGGTTATAGGGAAGGAATTTGTAAGAGTTCTCCCCCAATTACTCTTTGACCTAAATATAAAAAAAATGGATGATATAATCAATCTTACATACTTTGAAATATATTTTTAACTCATGATCTCTTTTAAATTTGTAGGTATATAAATATTTGAGTGTAAATGAACGGCTAGTACGTACTATTCGTTGAACATATTTTTAGATGAATATTTACTAAGTACTTCATAAATTGAAAATCAATAGATATGTACAATATTATAATACAATATTAACTCAGCACTCAAAACTACAGCTTGTGCTAATAACAAGTTTCTACTTTCTGGCAAGCAAAAGCAGTATAAAAAATTAAGCAAGAGGAAATCATGCAGTGAGAAGCAGCAACAAGAAAAAGATAAAAAAAAGAAGGCCTAAAATCGAAAATATACTATCAGGACTAAGTTTTTTCTTCATATATCTAATTTAGATTCTCCCAAAAATATCCTTTAACTACAGGAGTGTGTCATCCCGACATAATAAAAGAATGAATCTAAATGCGATGTAGTTAAGGATGGATCAAATTATCCGATGATGGCCGTAAGTTTTCAAAACTTCACAAATCCAACCTTCTTCCATTAAAACCAGTAAAAGAGTGAATTGTCAGTAGCTAAGGTCTTTCAGATAACAGAGAAAGAAGAATATTTGACCTTTATCAAATTGATTAGTTGGTCAGATCCATAGACAAATTTTGTCACCGAACATTTTTATCGATAACTATCTATTGAAAATCACTATCGTCTTCTCCCAATTCCAGTAGCAGTGCTCAAGACGATCTAAGATTTACTAATTTTGTGTTGCTACCAGTGGCGGAGCAAGAATATTATTTATCATTTATTTTTAATTTTATATTTTAGGATTGATATCTGATTTCACTATCTTCAATAAAGTTTTGTTGTATTTAACATTGAATTAGTTTTTTTATTTGAATTTTAACCGTTGTCTTTGAACACGTAACACACGGTAGGTTCACTTACTTAATTAATTTGTTCACTACAATATTCACAAATTCATATTATATACCAGTATATTCACTTAAACTAATTTGTATAAACACTTCACTGCTTAGACTATTTACTTGTTCGCTGTTTATATCACTTTATAAGCTAAACTTCTGCCGCTGGTCGGTCCTTTATATATGAGTGCCTTTTTTACTAGATAATTCTAGATTACGGCTTACACAAAAACAATTGGCTTTCTGGAATATTCTTTTCTTTTAGGGATATTTCTCAAGTGCCGGCTCAATCCTTAAAGGATCCTCGGAGAACATGTCTATAAAAACGGTCACAAGAAAGCCCAATAGACCTTCTCAGAATTCGATGCGCTCACCATTTTTTAACACTGTTAACATAAGATTACAGGACCGTACTTTGTATCTACCTCGGTGTGCGAGTTCGTAACAGTATGAAGTAGATATCAGATGTTGTTCCATTGTAAGAAGTTGTTTGATTTAAAAATGCAACAAATATTTTTTTATAATTCGCGTATAAAAGAGACTTCATTATAACATTGTTTACAGTGTCACAATGAAGCTCTTTGAACACTGTTATAGTAATTTTTAATGTACAGTTAGTTATTGAATTTAGTTATATTTTTATTTGACATTTGACTTTAACCTTGACAAATATTATAAATAAAATGGTCTATCGTTGTTCTAGCTAGCAAATTATTATACTAAAGGTAAATTAGAATGATTTATATATTAAAAATATCAATGAATAAAGTACGTCAACGTTTATTTATCAATGATTTGTTAATTGTTTATTTTTATATTGTATAGGATCAATATATAGGTATACAAAACGTTCGATTTTTGGGATAAATTACCAGATATCTATGTGAAGTTGTATTACAGAAATAATTCTGTTCATGATATAATATAAATAGATCGCAAGAGCATATACGAAGAAGCTCTTTTTTAAACAAATGATCATCCTCTTTTTGTTTAAATGAAAGTTTGTTTATAATTTACACAATTATTCGGTTATAACATGTCAAAACTCAGAAGTGCTGAATAAAACTATCTGTGATCTGACCAATTAGGAATCAACAAAATTGCCAACTTAAATTCAAACCACTCCTCCTAGTTTAAAAACAGGGATTATATGTAATTCTATTTTATTTAAATAATTAAATAAATGCGAATTCTAAAAAATATTGTGTAAAACTTGTGCCACAATGGCTTTCTGTAGTACTCGTGATTTGCACAACGAACCGCGAAGCGGTTCGTTGTGTAAACTTCATTCGTACTACAAAACGAGTCATTGTGACACTTGTCTTACAAATAACTATTTTGTTCTAGAAATAAATCATCAACAATATCTGTATGTGATACACTTTAGCAGAATAATGTATTTGTCTTCACTTCTTCCATATATTTCTTAGTTAGAATATTTCATAGCAAAATCAGGTACCTAAACTGAACAGGAAATTTATGGTTAATCGTCACACTGAAATCAGATTTGGTATAAAAATAATTTTGTCATTGAACTGTTTGCATAACGTTGTATTAAACACTATTTGTAATATTTTACAATATATCTGATCTATGAATGACATTGTCTATTATTTATTAACTTAAGAAACTCTAAAAAAATTATATAAAATATAAATTTTCACTCAGAATCTTCTTCACTGACGTCACTATAGGAAAAAACGATTATTGGTTCTATAAGATCATCCATAATCTTATCTAACTTGATCATTTTATTATCTTTTACAACATATGCAACACAATTTTGCCAGTGAATATTGTAACATTTTCACACTTGCATTAGAAGCTGCTGTACATCCTTTAGTTTAAATGTAATATTTTTGGCTGTAACTTGAAATCTATTTCTTTCATAATTTTATGTAATAATGAACGAGACAATTGTGGTAAATCTGGGAATTTCTTTATTTCGGTCAAAATTTGATCCAAAGTTGTGATATGGAACTTTGAATGATAGGTACGTCAATTATATTTTTAGTTGTGTCATCGAATATTCAAACAATTTCTGGACGACTTCCACGATGGTAAGAAGAGACAATTGTTTCAGTGCTTCTATATTTTGTGATAGTACGGTGATTTAGCAAATCCTAAAAAGTAAAAATTGTACTCGTTAATTTCACACAAAAGTGCTATTTTCTATAACTTATCCAATGTTTTTACAATTTTAAACACTATGGCAGTCATCTTTGTCTCTGGTTGATCATATAAGATTGGTTTATACATATTTACAATGTTTTCTTTTTCTGTAGGCAAGTAGCCAGAACTCCTTCAATTTGGGAACGAATGAAAAAGTCTGCTAGTACTTTGAATATTATCCAAGTCCGTTTTAAAATTAGTCCTGACACTGTTGCTATATTTTGATAAAACAATAACAAGAAACCAAGAACGCCATAAATGAAAAAATGGACATTGTTTACAATTTACACAATTGATCGATCATATGTCAAAAATGCTGAGTAAAACTGGCTGCGATCTGACCAATCGGAAACCTACAGAATTGCCAACTCAAATTCAAGTCAGTCCTCCTAGTTTAAAAACAGGGTATATTCTCTTTCACTTCACTCCAAGCGCGAGCTACAACATAAATGGCTACTTTCAAACTTAAACCTTTCCAAAACCCCAAGTCACATTCTCCCAACAGCTGAAGCCCAAGTTCTTTCCTATAAAGTCTCATCATTTTAACTAACCAGGATTTTGATACGTTTCAATTTTGTCAGTGTGAATTTAATTACAGAAACTTAAAATATAAATCTTCGTTCAATTGACCATTATTTTGACTTACAATGTATATTAGGAAATCCAGTGTCATCTATTTTTGGAAATATAAACTGTTCTGTTAGTAATTATTGTTAATAGGGTTCATACACTTAAACATCTCAAATGGTACTTATATGTTTTATTCAGTACAGTTTTACATAACATCTCGATATGACAGAGTGATCTGACTGACAGCTGTTCTACCATTTCAGATAGTGCGATAATGCAAGCAGCTGACAGAACATCTCCCTCTTTACAAATGCAAGTTATAAAGATAGATTTGATGATAATACATAGTCTTTTAGATATGCGGGGCGTCTAGGATTTCTTTTGGAATGTGAAGGTTCCGTTTCTATAGGAGGGACTGTCCTATTTTCCTCTTTCTCCCAAACCAATTCCCTATCAACCGATTCCCCATTTTCCACACAATTTTTCCCATCACTATCTTCCCCACACGATACTTCACTTTTATGAGTAATAAAATCATTGTCAGGAAAAGGCAGCGTTGGAGTAATTTTAGGTTCTGTATGATAAGGTGCTGAATAAGGTCATGACGGTTTCTCCTATAGTTTCCAAAATTGGTTTCTATCATATATGATCTTGGTTCATTTAAAATTGAAACGACTTTGCCATATAACCTTAAGTCAATTACCCAAACACTGTCTCCTACAGACAAATCAGGTAAAGATCTGGTCCGGTGTCTTTTATTAAATTTTTGAGCCGATTTTTCTTTAGCTTTACTCTCCTTTTCAAAACCTGATTCAGTATTAATATGTTTATTCAATAACTCTGGAATAACAGGCAAGGGAGACCTTAATTTGCGGTACATTAATAATTCCGAAGGAGAAAAACCACACTCAATGGGTGTGGTTCGGTAAGCTAATAAAGCTAAACTAAGATCTTCATTTTTGTTGAGAAGATTTTTCGCTATTTTAACGGCAGCTTCTATACACCCATTTGATTGGGCGAAATAAGGGCTACTCGTTACATGTTTAAAATCAAATTGAGAAGCAAATATTTTAAATTGGGTGCTAAATTGTGGACCATTATCCGAACGCACTACCTCTGGAATCCCGTATCGACTGAAAAGTTCTTTTAATCTAGATATGATCACCGATTCCGTCATAGCAGTTAACTTGAAAATTTCAAAAAAGCGTGAATAATAGTCGGTGACAATTATGTACCAGGAGTTAGTTTTAAATAAGTCTAAAGAAATTTTCTGCCAAGGAAGTTCAGGAAACATATCCTTCATAAATGGTTCTACAGGATTTGTCCTATGTTCGATGCATCTAGGGCAGTTTCGTACCAAATTTTCTATTTGGGTGGACAAACCTAACCACCAAACGGATGCTTTTGCTCGTGCGCGACATTACACAATACCCAAGTGGTCTTGGTGAATAAATTCCAAGCATCGTAACTGTAAACTTTTAGGAATAAAAATCCTGGCATTTCTTATTAATAAATCATGGGCAAGGGATAACTCAAACCGGTAAGTATAATAGGGTCTTAAATAGTCTTCAATTTTATTTTTTTCAGGTCAACCAGAATTACAATAGTCTTTTAGTTTGATACAAATAGGATCTTTATTTTGCTCATTTTTTATTTCGTCAATGAAATAAGGTTTTACCTGAACTGAATTAATTATAAGGTCGACATGAGCTTCCACTTCGCTTGCTAATTCGTCTTCGTTAGGGTAGCTGTTATTTTTACAAAAATTTCGTGAGAGCGCATCGGCAACAACTAATTCTTTCCCTGGAGTATAATGTATTTCATAACCATACCTCATTAATCTGATTCTGAATATTTGTAAGCGAGGTGTAAGTTCATCGATAGGCTTCGATTTTAACAATTGGACTAGCGGCTTGTGATCAGTTTCAAAAATTATGGGTATACCCGTGACATATTCTTGGAATTTATTCGCGGCCCAAGTGATTGCTAGTGCTTCCCGTTCTATTTGTGCATACCTTTTTTCTGTGGGAGAGAGTAAGCGAGAGGCATAAGCAACAACTTCTTTGTTACCCTCATTTAATTGAATTAAGCAAGCTCCAAGTCCAAATGATGAAGCATCAGCTGAAATCGAAATTTGCTTTGAAGGGTCAAAATAAGCTAAGCAAGGGCTATTTTGTAATAGTTCTTTTATTTTTGCAAATGACTGTTTTTGAGGAGTATCCCATAGAAAGGTAACGTTTTTCTTTAATAAGGAAGTAACGGGTTCTAAAATTTCAGAACGGTTGTGTATAAAACGACTTGAAAAATTTATCATTCCTAAGAATTGCAATAACTCTAATTTATTTGTCGGTTCTGGAAACTTAGTAAATGCTGAAATTCTTTCCGGCGCAATGGAAACACCTTCATTAGAGATTTCATTACCCAAGTATTGAAGTTTTTGAACACCAAATACACATTTCTCCTTATTTAGCGTAATGCCTTCCGTTTGAATTCTTGTTAAAACCTCATTTAAAATATTATTATGGTCTTCAAGAGTAGAAGCATGTATTGAGATGTCTTCGATGTGACTAATTACACCGTCCATACCGGCTAATATTTTATTCAATAATATCGAAAAATATTCTGGTGCGCAAGTTATGCCAAAAGGAATTCTTGTGAACAAATATCTACCGAAAGGTGTTATAAAGGTGGTAAGTGGTTGAGACTCTTTGTTTAGGCGAATCTGATAAAATCCAGAGGTAGTGTCGAGTTTTGAAAAATATTTACTATCTTTTATTCTAGCTAAAATACTTTCAACTCTATTTATAGGAAAATAAGAGCGAAGGACAGCTTTGTTTAGTTGTGTGTAGTCAACACAGAGTCTAATTTTAGGTCCATTCCTAACAACTACAATAGGACTGACCCAATCAGTATGGTACTCGACCGGTTCAATTATTTCTTAACTTAATAAACGTTCAAGCTCCTCTTTTAACGGTTTGAGTAATGGGATAGGAACTACTCTAGGAGTAGATTGCACATATGGTTTTACACCGTTTCTTAATTTGATTTCCATTTCTGTTTTAAATGTTCCTACATTACCGAATATAGCTGGAAATTTTTTTAAAACTATCTCTTCGGTACATATGTTATTTCAGGAAACTCTATCGTTAACTTGTAAGAGTTTTAGGTCCAAAATAGCACTCCTACCTAGAATAGGCTTAGTTCAGATTTTTATGATAAATAATTGAGTATTTGAAATATCATTATTGAGACAAAGTGTGACAGGAAATGTTCCTAGCACCTCCAATTTAATTCCAGACGGACCAGAAACTTTTTTATGGGTACTACATAACCGTTTTAATGCATTTCTAGGTACCAAAGAACTAGGAATACAAGAAATATCCGCTACTGAGTCGATTAAAAATTAAAAATTTGTATTTAGCTCAGGAACGTATAAAGAAATTAACCATTCATCAATATTATTTACATGAATGGGAACAACAATATAATTAAAATCATTTTCATCTGAATCAAAATTGTTAGAAATATCAAACTATAATGTTATGACCTTATTTTCCCTTGGATTTTTACTGGACAGGCATACGGAGGCCCAATGCCCTAACTTCTTGCACTTGTTACACTGCGATTGTTTGGCTGGACATAATTCCCTTACATGAGGTGACTGTCCGCAAAACACAATTTTTTCCTTGAATATTCTTTTTCCTGGTATTTTCAGTTCTCTGGGCTGATCCGGCAACGTCGCTTCGGTCCAATCGTTGAACTCCGACCTTGGCTATTAGCTGATACTGATTCCGTAATTCTCGTGTTTGAGTCGCTTGGATTTCGGCTTGCTTAGCCGATATAGTGCAATCCTTCAAGGACAAAGTACTTTGTAGCTGCAAACGTTCACTAGTTTTAGTATCCAACATTCCTACCACGATTCGATCTCTGATTAATTCTTCTTTAAGGGCACCATACTCGCAATTCTCTGCCAATGAATGCAAACTGGTGATGAAATTTTCAACAGTTTCACCTTGTTTCTGAGTTCGGGAATTAAATTTAAAACGTTCAAATATAACGTTACGACGAGGTATAAAGTGGTTTTCAAAACTTTGTAACATGTCATCGTATGTAGTAGGGGTTGTTGGAAATTGTAGAACTATTTCCTCCGACTCTTCTCCCATTAAATATATCAATATGTTGATTTTGTCTTTTTCAGGTTTTGTATCTTGTCCAGATACTGACATAAACCTCTCGAATCTTTTTCGCCATTGCGGCCATGCATTAGGTGATGAAAACGTAAATTTTTCAGGTGGACTTACATGAACAGGCATGTTAATTGTAGCTGAAACGGCTTGATGTGGATCTGAGTCCGACATTTTATTTATTATTTCCTTCTCTCAATGTACATGTATGATTTCAACACGATATACACTATCACGACCGCGTCACGTCAATGTATAACTTTTACAATACTCACTGAATTATCTTTTAAATCACTGATTATCACTCTTTTAAGATGAAAAGTGCACCAGCTGCCACCATGTTCTGTTAGTAATTATTGTTAATAGGGTTCATACACTTAAACATCTCAAATGGTACTTATATGTTTTATTCAGTACAGTTTTACATAACATCTCGATATGACATAGTGATCTGACTGACAGATGTTCTACCATTTCAGATAGTGCGATAATGCAAGCAGCTGACAGAACATAAACAAACGTCAAAGTATTTATTTTGTCCCCGTAGTGTTAAGGTGTAATCTCATGCTATCGCTCGTCGCTCGGTTTCAGCGACAAATCTGGTCACGTGACCGAATTTTGAGTTTCCTGCGACTCAAAAAAGTAGCGACAAATCACAAATCGCCACGATGGAAAGCTGCGACAACATAGCTGCTTGCAGCGATCTCGAAAGCTGACAGACAAAGATTAATGACAGAAAACCTTAAAACTGATTTTCTAATTTTGTTTATTTCTTTAGTGGCAGTGATACAAGTGAATGAAATAGGACTGAATAAAAATAAAATAGCGTTTTAATCTATAATCAGCGATACTCTGCTATGATAGTAGGAAATTGACGAGATGTCGTTTGCTTACAAATATCAAAAGTGGGTTGATGAGCAGTTGATCAGTGTCAACAAATTTGTATCAGAACTTTGATTCAGAAAATTCGGCAAAAAGAACATTGACAGCTCTCGTAGTAAATGAAATTTTGTTACACAAATACAAGAAGGAATGTAGTCAAAAACGTTTTTGGGTTCACCCATTGTATACATTACGAATGGAACATTGCTTTTATTCTACACTCTTCTGGTACGCAGGTAAATTTGAAATTTATTTGCGCATGTCACCAAGTCTATTCGAAGTGCAGCTATTTTTAGTTGGGCCTCTGATAACAAAACAGAACGCAGTGAGGGAGCCCATTTCTGCTGCTGCACAACTTCTGATAATTCTACGGTAATATTGTAGATTTGTCTTGCTTAACCACATTGATCACAGATATTGAACTGAATACAATTTTTCAACAGATATTTAACTTCAGGTGACTGTTTCATATCCATACCGTACCACAGTATCTGGTAGAGACGACAACAGCGAGCATAACTGCAGAAATGTGCAGAGCACTTTGGAGTTGTCTCAAAAAGGAAGTTTTACTTTTAATTTATGTTAAATTTTAAATGTTTGCTCATCTCCTGATAATATTATGTATAAATAAATATATATAAATTTTCTAATTTTTTTATTTTCAGTTATTTTGGAATATTAATATCAAACCATACACTAACCCCATGGACAGGCTTTGTATTAATGGGAACACATTTTAAGTTAAATTCTCAATATTGTATGAAAGCTGCATGTATATTGTTATTGTATTCTATTGTAGGAATACATTATTATATTGAGTTGTCGGGAACTGATACTAAAAAAATAAAATTTTGTATTTTTTGTTTATATGGCTAATTAATTTCTGTATTTGAAAGAAACCCAGATCCCAAGAAGTCCACAAATTCAAAAGAACCTAATAGATTCTAGAAAACACCATTGTTCAATATCGCACGTGACCAAACACTCTCTTTTAAGGAAAGAAAATTGAAACAAAATAATTGATTACAATATATTTAATTTAAACTAGGATACACAACAATTTTTCTCATTCTCATCAGTATAAAAATGTTTCATTTATTGATTTAACAATATTATATTATCAAACTAGTCAACATGAATAGTTTCTTTTCAGTTCTTTCAATTATCACAATCATTAAAAAATTGTCCTTTTTTTGTTAATAGTAAAAGAACATGAATTTATATAAGTAAACAAAACATGTACATACTTATCACAACAAAACATTTAATATCTGTCATCTGAAAACTTTTACTAACAAAAATGTGGTTAAAAAGTTACATCATTTCTCGATAAAACTGAATAACAAAGAAACAAAATTATCGGTTTAAACGTATACTTTCATACTTTACCAATTAATAATCTTTTAAAATATTTACCTCGCCTCAATCCATTGTTTACAACAATATAACAATAACAAAGAAGTTGCACATGGAGAAAAAACATATTATTATTTGTTTGTCTATGAGTTTGCATGTCTCTCAGTTCTAGCGACAAAAGCTCAACAATTTCAGGTTTTCACCACTTTTTTAAATCGCGGGCAATTTAAAATACGGTCACGTGACCATATTTATCGCTGGGAACTAGCGACGAGCGACTGCATGAGGCTACACCCTTACTCCGAACGCACTACCCCTGATACATATCTTTGTAACGCGATTCTCAATGCGTCTATGCATATGTTGATATGTGGCGTATTTGATTGTCGCAACGCCATTGGTAAATAAATGTTTTGACATCTCGAGAGCATTCTGATTGGCTGGCTGGAGTGAACACGAGGGTTCACAATTTGTCTGTGGACATTCATTGTTCGTTAGGTATTATTGTTGAAAGCAGTTTAATTTATGTCATATTTTCGGAGGAAATAATTATATATTTCACCTTATATTAAGGGATGACCGAAGTGTGAAACATATTTCCCGGGTATCGTTGGAGATTTTTGGAGTTGTTGAAGATTATAGACCCGTGGAAATACCAATTTTTTGGGATCAGATAATTCAAAAAGTGATTTTTTTCGTGCTGTAAATCCAGTTGGATGTCTAATTCGCATACAAAAACTTGTCAGACGGAAAATATCATTGGAGTAGGCCTGAAATTACCCCATCTAGGGTGATAACAGCCCTATATTAGGACTCGATGTGACTAATTGGGTTCCCTTCTCTTCGTTCTCTATCTTCTGCTGTTCTCTTCTCTTTTCTCTCCTGGTTTTGGGCTTTGGTTATTATTTTAAATCACTTCAACGTGGGATACTATATGGGTCAACTTTGAGTTAGATCAACTCATATGGCAGAAAATTTGGATTTTTAACATGGATTTGAGGAGTACGGTATGGGTTCATACAGCATTCTACAGTAGTAGGAGCTGGTAGTCACCGCTAGCAAACAGCGAAGACACTGTGGATTTCACGCAAGTTTGAAACTTTGACTTGATTATGTAAAGTACATTTTGCCTATAACATCAGTCGGTGAATATTGTCGATAATTGATTTTTCCGTTACTGTAAGCAACTAGTGGTAAATTTTATGTTCACTCGCGTAAAATACGTTTTTAAAAATAATCGAACAATTTAAGAAAATGGAACTTTATTAACTTAACAAACAATTAAATGTTATAGTTGAAAGGTATAAGTTATAAAGATGAAAATGCCGGCTCGCAACTGGTTTTGTTCTCGCTGTCCGAAGTGGGGGAACGCTTCTTAGATTCCGCAACGTCGGCTCTTTTCTACTAAATGCAGGTTTATAACTCCTCCACCCTTAGAGGAGAATCCGGGGTTGAACAGGCGGATTCGGTACTTCTTCTTCATCCCTTGTAGCTGGTTCTCTAGTTTTCCTATTATAATATCTAGAGTAGTAGTAGTAAATAAAATAAAGTCCAATAAAAACAATTAATACATATAACAATATTGTCCATACACTAATATTATTAAAGTGTACTGAATTTTGAAATAGTTCGTTTAAATTTCCACTTTGAATATCTAAAGAGTCTTTTAAATTATTAAGTCTATCCAAATTAACATTTTCTAACTGAAGAGAGTCAAATTTCACTGGTTTTTTATTCACAACATTTTTAATTGTAAGTTTTGGAAGTTCGATTAATTTTAATTCACTTTTATTAAGTCTATTGCTACGGAGAACTACGTTGTCTATCTTAACTATACAGTTTTTTTCTAACTCTACAATAAATGTTCCTTTTAACGGTACTTTGTCTTTATCACTACCGCACATTTGTTCAGCCACTGTAGTCTGAGGAGAAACGACAGCCCATTTATTCGATTGAAGTTTTTGAAAACTGACTTCTCTGATACTAACTGGAATAATATGACAATTACTTAAATTTTTGGAAAATTTTAACATTTGCACTTCACAAGGGGCATCTTCTTCTTGAATAGATATTGGTGTCGACTCATGGCAGATGAATTCTTGATCGCTAATTTCTTGACAATCGTTGTCGAAAGGCATGAAATTTTGCTCATTGAGGATAAGGAATTTGGAATTTGGTATAATTATATGAAAAATATTGTCTTTTGGAGTGGGTAAAGGAAAAAGTTGATATAAATCGTAATTCTTGATCTCTACAACTGGGATTTCTATTATAAATATTATTTTATTCATTTTAGAGTAACTTTTAATCTGCATTACCTTTTCGAAATTGATAACATTATCTGTAATTGGTTCGAACGGCAATTTGGAATTTGATAAATCTGTATTAATAAGTTTTAAGTGCTTCAAGAGATCTTTCGGATCCATTATTGAATTGTGGAATATGTTTAATTTAGAAAATGTTATGGCTGTTTCAATCATCTCTAATAAATCGTATACATTTTGATATAAAATGGCTATTTCATACAAAACATACTTAATATAATAATACTCGAAAGTTTGCCGGTTTTTGTTCCGTGCTCTTTCGACTATATGTTCAACTTCAGTTATTTTAGATTCTAATGCTTTTTGATTTCTCGTTAGGACTTGAGTGCTTTTATTAAAAATATCAATTGATTCCTCTATGATAGTAACTTGTTTATGTACTAATGATCTCATTTTATTTTGGTTTGTTGAAAGGGCTTCAATAGCTTGATCGTATTTTTCGGCGTCACTGCTATCTAAATTTCCTGTTATTGATTTTATAATTGAACCTAAACCGTTTATTATTCCTCTTTTTGTTCTGAATTGCTGATCAATTGTAGGAATTAATTGATTAATTTGAACAATGATTTTATTTTCGATCATAGTAAGTAATTCAAATGTACTTGAAATTTCATCGAATTCTGAAATATTGGAAATATTAGAAATTTTACTGAAAAACATGCTTTGCAGTTTAGTACGCTTATCTTGTAATGATTTAAATTCACTGATTATTTTTGATGTATCAAAAGTTTTTACAAATGACCAAAAGTCAACGATGTTTTGACTGGTCCCTAATTTAAGCGGTAATATACCAGGGTTATCGTTTACATTATGGAAGGTAGGATAATTTAGTCCGTAACTTCCGAAGTTGATGGCTGCGAAGAACCTGCAACGAATTTTTTTCTTAATTCTTTTATATGAATTATTTCTTTCTTATTATTTCTAGTATTCATTATCTCTACTCTATTCCTATCTAATAAACTAATTATCTTAAATGGACCTAAAAATTTATTGTCTTTCTTACATCTATATTGAGGATTTTTCTTATATACTATTTGATCTACTTGAAATTGTTCATTTTTATCTCCGTTTACGTTATGCTTTGAAACTACTTTTGCTTTTTTGGATTCAAGTGCTTCTTTAACTTTATCATATACATGTTCTAATTTATTTTTATGATTTTCGGCATAGTCTGAATAAAAGGTTGTTGGTAAAAATATTTCATTGGGATTTCTGGAGTTCGTATGCCCAAAAGTTAGCTCGAAAGGTGTGTAGTTAGTAGCACTATGTATACTACTGTTATAACCTAAAATAGCATAGTTCATAAGATTATCATTTTCTTTAGGATACATTTCTCTAAGTATTCTAAGATGTTCTATTATTGAAGAGTGAAAACGTTCAACAATAGCATTTCCTTCATGATGGCCTATAGTGGTAAAATGTACTTTTATTTTATGCAATTTAAAAATTTCTTGAACTACTTCGTTGTTGAATTCCGTACCGTTATCCAAAATTAGTTTTTCTGGTACGCCAAATGAAGAAAAATATTTAATTAAAGCGTTACTAATGTGAATCGCGGTTTTAGCTATTATCTCATATGCTTGAGCAAATTTTGTAAAAGAATCAACTAATGTTAAAAATATTTTGTTATCAAAAAAGAATAGATCAATATGAATAATTTGAAATGGTTTTGAAGCTGTCTCTGTAAGCATTACCGGCGAGTATGGATTTTTCCTAGCGTATTTGGTTTTTTGGCAAATATCGCATGAATTTATATAGTTTGTGACTGAGTCTCTTAATCCTATCCAATAATAGTTTCTTTTTAAATGTTCAATTGTTTCAGAAATACCTCGGTGGTTACTTTTACTCTCATGATGATTTTTTATTAACAAAATCTGTTCATCTTTATCTTTTACTGTATTAACTAATTGCGTGCATCTAATTAATTTAGAACCTTTCTCTGAAAATTTGTTTAAATACACTTCATTGAAATTTCTATATAAACCTTCTGTATGGAAGTACATACAATATGTTTTATTTTGTATAGTATAATCTCGCAAAAATTCAAAAATTAAATCGTGATTATTTTCTGTGGGAATTTCTACAGTTATGATTTTATGATGCTCATAATTTTCTTGTTTAACGTTTAATTTATGATATATTTGTCCAAAAACTAAAATTTGATTTACTTTATTATTAATAATTTCGTCAAGGATTTTAATTCCTTCGTTAGTAGTTTCATTAGCTGTTGTATGTTGTGTACTACTACCAGTGTCGTACTCAGGGGGTTTAATTTGTATATCAGAAATTATATTAATATTCGTTTGATTTTGAATATTAGCGTCGTCCAAAGGATTCTCAGCTATTTGTTTAAGATATTGTAATGTTTCACTATTTATATCTCCGGGATTGTTAATAATTGACTCATTTTCTAGTGCGTTTAAGGTTATTCGTGAGAGTGCGTCTGCATTAGTGTTTGTTTTCCCTTTTTTATATTCTACGTCATAATTAAATTCTTCGAGTTTAAGTCTCCATCATACTAATTTGGAATTGGGTTCGCGTAATTTAAAAAGCCGTACTAAAGGTCGGTGATCAGTTACTATTGTAAATTTTCGACCATATAAATAAGGATGGAAGTACTTACATGCCCATACTATTGCTAATAGTTCCTCTTCTATCGTGCTATATTTTTGCTCTGAATCATTTAAGGTACGCGAAGCGTAAGCAATAGGTTTGTCTGAACCAATAGGTCCTTGAGATAAAATAGCGCCTAAAGCCACATTTGAGGCGTCTGTCGTTAATATAAATTTTTCATTAAAATCTGGGTATTGAAGAAGAGGTGCATTAGTTAATAAATCTTTACAAGTATTGAAAGCATTAACAAATTCTTGATCATGAATAATTTTAGAACCTTTTTTTAAACATTTTGTTAAAGGTTTTGTGATTTTTGCAAAATCTTTAATGAATTTACGGTAATATCCAATTAAACCAAGAAAGCTTTTAATGTCTTTCGTGCAATTAGGTATCGGGAAATTTTTTACTGCTAAAATTTTATCGGGATTTGGTTTGACTCCATATGGGGTTATTACATGTCCTAAATAATTTACTTCTTTTCGTAAAAATTCCGATTTGTCTAATTGTATTTTAAAATTAGCTTCTCTGAGTCTGTCAAAAATTTGTCTAAGTCGAGTAATATGTTCTTGGAGAGACGTACTATATATAATAACATCATCGAGATAAACTAAACAAGTTTCATTTTGTAAACCTCTAAGTATATTATCCATGACTCTCTGAAAAGTACTCGGTGAATTTTTCATTCCCATGGGCATTCGAACAAATTCGTAATGTCCATTTTCGGCGGAAAACGCTGTTTTATGGATATCATTTTCATCCATTTGTATTTGATAAAAACCGTTAGCTAAATCAAGGGTAGTAAAATATTGACTTCTTCCTAATTGGTCAAGAATTGTACTAATTAAAGGAAGTGGATATTTGTCATCGACTGTCTTTTCATTCAACTTTCGATAGTCAATAACCAATCGATATTTTTTCTTATTTGATGCGTCTTTACGCTTCTCCACAATCCAGATTGGACTATTAAACGGAGATGAGGAGTGTCTAATAATACCCTGTGATAACATATTATTGATTTGAGATTTTACTTCTTTTTTGTAAATTTCGGGATATCTGTATGTTTTAGTGTAAACAGGAGTATCGTCTTTTAGGTTAATTTTATGTTTTACGGTATTTGTAAATGAAAGAGGAATTTGGTCACAATGAAATATATCTCTGTATTCATAACATAGATCCTGTATATGTTGTCTTTCTTCCGAGTTACAGTGATTCAATCGAATTTGTTTTAAATTATCTTTTAATAATTTATCGTGGCTATCGGTAAACATTTCATTCGATTCTTCTAATGTGTCTACAAAATTTATTTCTGTAAGATCTAATTTTTCTATAATAAATGGACTGGTAACCGTAATTACTTTCGGTTCACAGCTGGAATTTGTAATAGATGTATACGCAAAGTAATTTTCTATATTTACAAGAGCTTGAGGACATTCTAATTGTGTATCAAATTTTATATATTTCATGAATCCTAAACCATTCTCTATATTTACTGGTAATTTGACAATTTTAGTGGTTCTTTCCGGTATATTAATTTGGTAATTATCTATTTTTATCAATTTCTTTGTAGTGCTATTTTGTTCACTATCAAAGTTCATTGGAATTTGAGTCTTAGGTGTAATAATTAATTTTTTACATAAATCAACTTTTGCGCATAGTTGTTTAAGTAAGTCAATACCTATAAGTCCGTTATATTTCTTACTAAATTTGAAAAGATGAAATTTGTGCTTTTCTTTAACTTTGAAAATATCGAAAAGTGGAATTTCAATTACTTCATTATGAAAACTGATACTATGAGCTGTTTGAATGCTAAAATCTTCGTATAAAATATAATTTCTAAAAAATCGATAAGCTAAGTTAGGATCAATTAAACTTCTACTACTACCGGTATCTATTAAAAAATTAGCATTTATTTCAGGAATAAAAATATAAGGAAGATTTGATTTTAGTAAGTTTATATTAATCATGTTATGTCTTGGTTTTTCATACCCAAGCGAAAATTTATATCTGCGTTATCGGAATTGTAAGTTGAATCTTGTGTGGGATGTTGCGACTGCTGAGAGTGTGTACCAGGTGCATTTTTCACGTTACTTTGTCGTTCTAGATAAGGATTATGATTATCATATGTTTCTTGGCAAATCTGAGTATGAGAATTGTAATAATTATTATTTTCAGCGAATTCATGATTTGAAGAATTAAAATTTTCAAGATATGGAAATTCATTAGAATATTCACAAAAATGATGATTTTTTATACGTGTATTACCAGATGACGTATCCATTGGCTCTGGATAATTCCTATTTCTATTATGATAATTTGTATTTCTAGAGATTTGAGTATTTCTAGCAAAATTATTCGCATATGAATTGTTATTTTGATAATGATTATTCTGAGGTGATTGATTTTGAGAAACATAGAAAGATCTTTGATTATAATTAGAATTATTTGGATGATTGTAATTATTAGGATGGCGGAAATTATTATTGTTATTTTGATTTGAATTATTGTTATTTTGATTTGAATTATAGTTATTGAAGTTTCTGTTGAAATTGGGAGAATATTGTCTATTAAAAGATTGAGATGGTCTTGAAGTTGACAAATTATTTATCCGGGGATTTGATGGTGCCATTCTCTGAACTGGTCTAAAATTTTGTGAATTTAAATAATTAGTTTTACGTGTACTGTATAAGGAATTTTCTTCTTCGACTACTAAAGACATTGCCTTTTCTAGACTGTCTGGATTTCTTAATCGAATATTATTTTGTAACTGGCCCGTGAGCCCACTAATAAATGTTTTTAATGCTAACTCATCATAACTCTCTAGTCTAATACATTTTTCTTGAGGTGGTAGATTTGAAGCATTTATTTTTGACGCTATTAAACTTCTACAATCTTGGCAACGCATGCCAAAATTATATGGTGTTTCATTTTTGAATGGATGTAAAGCAATTAAGTCTTGAACGAGACAATCAAGATTTCTTTGATCTCCAAAAGTTAATTGTAATAATTTTTTAATATCATCCCATATAGTTAATTCTGAACGGGATCCTATTAAACTTAAGGCTCTACCTGTTAATTTACCTATTATTGCCCGTAAAATATATGAATTAATTTGAGCACTTACATTTGTAGTGTCTGCAAATTGACTTATCAAACTTTCACAAGCATCTAAAAATACTCCTAATGTGTGTGCATTACCATCAAATTGTGGTATAGTATCTACATATAATTTTAAAAGAGAATAATTTACATTCGCTGTAGCCATTTCTGAAATTGAATTTTCTAAACCTATATTATCCTCAACTGGAGGCAAATTCTCAATATTTGTTAATATATCTGAATTATAACTATCTTCTAAATTCAATGATTGACATAAAATGCTAAGGTCTTCAATGTCTGACATAAAATATTAAAACATATAAAAATGTAGAAAAATCAAAAATCACTCATAAATCAACATAAAAATATGAAGGAAAATTATATAGGAGAACAAAATTCGCTTACCAAAGTAAATGTGTTGACTTCATCTATCTACTTCGTACCAAAAGGGGTTGAACGATGTTGTTTCTTCCACTTAAGTTGGCTGATCTTCTTAAAACTAACCGGATTCTGCGATGTTGGCTTCTTCCGGGGTCTCCAAACTTCGGCGATGTGGATCCTTCGTCTGGATGAACACTTTCCAAATTACCGATATTTTCGACGATTTTACGCGATCGTTAATTGTCAATAAACTATTAATATAGACCGGTTTGACACTATTTTTGTTGTCGTTCCGTTTGACAATCCTACTGACTGCGCCAATTTTATGTTCACTCGCGTAAAATACGTTTTTAAAAATAATCGAACAATTTAAGAAAATGGAACTTTATTAACTTAACAAACAATTAAATGTTATAGTTGAAAGGTATAAGTTATAAAGATGAAAATGCCGGCTCGCAACTGGTTTTGTTCTCGCTGTCCGAAGTGGGGGAACGCTTCTTAGATTCCGCAACGTCGGCTCTTTTCTACTAAATGCAGGTTTATAACTGGTAGTCAGTTTATGACCATACTTATGTTAATCAAGTATTAATCACTATGATCAACATATATCAGTTTATAGCTGTCATATCGTTTACAATTTGCGAATGTGGACTGGTGATAACTACACCCATTGTGAGATTATGTGAACGTTACTGTGACTATTCAATTTTAACATTTTTAGTTATTCCAGTTGGTGGTAGTGAGCGTGTGAGCTGATATGATATTATTGCACCATATTATATTTTAATATTTTCAAATTTCTTATTTAATTACGTAAACGTTATTCTGTGCCATAGATACGTATGGTATACTGTATTGATTTAACCCTATAGTGTATTCGAGACTCAAGTATACAGTTTTCTCATTTTTCTCTGGAAATTGAGTACTCGATTGGGAAATTTCATTTGTATGTAAATATTGGTTTGTACATGTTTATACCCAACGAACAATCCAGCCTGATACCTAGGCTTTCAATTGGAGGGAATTATTGAATTTTACTTGGGGGGTGGAAAATTGTTGGATTTTACTTGGGGGGATTTAAAGGATTTTACTAGAGGGGTGATATACGATTTTACTTGGGGGGATATATAGGATTTTAAAGTACCATTGGGCACTTGTGAGTACAGCCTGTCACAACTCTTAGTATAAATTGTGGTACTCAGGGATAGAGTTACTACTGGGGAGGGATACATTGGTTTTATAGGTACGGGATATATTTTCGCCTGGGATATTTGTATATATATATATTTGTATATATTTCTTTTGTATATCATTCAATCAAGGGGGGATTTCACTTACCTATGACAAATTGTGGTTAGGATTTAGAGGATTTTAGGACATTTGGGGGATTTCTTGTAATTTTTGTAATTTTGTGACTTGTACGTAGTAGTTGTACTATCTGGATTTAGTAAGATTTTCTTGACAAAACTAAGCCATTTATTAAACTTAAATTTGGGTAAGTGACATCTCACTTTTATTTCTCCACCTATTTGGTAGTCTTAGTCTTATTTAGTCTTCGAACAACGGACCCCCCCCCCCTGTATCTGCAAGAGTTAGTGGCAACGCCTAAAAGCGCAAATATGCACCGAGTTTTAGGTTGAAGAATCTTAGTGTGAATAACGGTAGGTGACAATTTGCCGGGACGAACTATTGGGGATGCCCCGAGACTATTGTCTGCACGTTGCATTCAGTATCCGCGCGCCAATTCTGGCTGTCAGCCACGGAAAAACCGCCGCCCGGATAAAGCGCGCACGGATAATCGGTACTACATTTTTGGTTATTTTTGGAGAAATTTTGGTTTGTTAGCACGACACAGCCTCAGGAGTATATACGAGTGACCAATTTCAGTACAATGGGTCTTGTAATACCAGATATGGCTTTCGTTATTTTGAGAGAGAGAGAGAGAGAGAGAGAGAGAGAGAGAGAGAATCTCTAATTAGATTTTTGTTTGATAGTGGATTTTTATTTAAAAAGTTGAGGAAATTTGATTTTGTTTTAATTGCCCTGATATAGTACTAACTTCCTCTGCAGGGCTGGATTTGGGTACCCTTAATGCAGCGCTCACAAATTGAGTTTGGTGTTTTTGGTGGGTCGGTTGAAAAACAGCCAAGTGGGAAAAAGTGTCTAGAACGGAGGGGGAAAAAGGGTGTCTAGAATGAATTTGTGTATAGAATTGAGTGTGATGGAGCGGGCTTTTCGCTAGAAAATGGTCCAGAGGAGAGGTTAACTCGGTTAGTAACGAGGATTGGTATTTTGAAGTAGCGTAGTTTTAAAAGTATCTGGGAAGAGGTGACTGAAAGTGTCTAGAATTCGTTATTTTTGGTCTGCCTCTTTTTAAATCTTTTAGGGACCTTCCAATTCAACTTCAGGTTAGAAATTCGTTCTTCCGGCATTAATAGTTATGCCATCTTCCAAAAACCATTTCCACCTTGACAAAAGAACCCGCACACCTTATATGGAAAAGTGGCTCTTCATCAAATTTCTTGAATTTTAGATATGTTGTAGAATTGATCATTCTGGTGAATTGTTTCAAAGGGCGCAACACGATAGATGACAATTTTTTGAGATACAGGGTGTTGAATATGAAAAATATTAACTTTTCACCACTCCGTATCTCCCAAGTTATGATTTAATTCTGATTTATCTTTGGCGGTATTATCATCATATCCTTGTGACAAATTCATGAGAAATTCATTTCCAAATCTTCTCGTACTACAGGGCGATTTCACTTGATAATCATAGTATTTTGAGACTTTCATAATTTTGTTGTTTTATAAAGAGGAAATGCGAAAGAAGGTTGAATTATCACAAAATATTATAAATTCATTTCATCTTTCACCCCAGTTGATACAATTCGAATAAGGTGATTCACGAATATAGAAAAATAACGAATTTTGGTTTTTCGGACACCTTGTAGTAAAAAACACACCGAAAATGACAAGATTCTCGTGAAGGATGTGTTCCATCGTATACAGAGTCGAATGATATCAATTTGAAAAATTACATATACTTTATTAAATAAAAACCTTGATTTTCTTCATCCCCCTATATCTTATGAGGGAGTCCGAAAAGGTGGCGATATTTTTTTATAGAAGAACTCGGAATAGTTTGAATTATATCGTACAAAATTTTCAACGGAATCCTATTACGTGATTTTCATATACAAGGCGAACACTTTGTGAAAAACGCTAAGATCTGTACATTTCCCCAATGCTATATATTCACTTCAGTTTTCGGCGCGCTTGTATAGATCAATAATAATACCGTACCATAGCGTACCGTATCCCTCGAAAAAAGTCACGACTCGAATTATCATTTGCAGCATCGTCTAGAAGGCACTTCAATTGAGAAGTTATTTTTTCATGTTTAGTGTTCCTCAGAAGTCATATTATACTTGTCACATTCGTAAAAGTTCCTTATTTCGAATTTTCACTCTATTAAAAAATAAAATTGTGAAAGTCTCAAAATAGCATTATTATCAAAGGAAATCGCCCAGTAATACGAAAAGGTTTGAAAATGAATTTTCATGAATTTGTCACACAAGAAAAATAAACGGTTTTAAAGATTAAAACTAACTTTTCCGCATCTGTGGCCCTGAACAATTTTCTATCATAAAATTGTCACTTGTATACAATTCGGGGGATGTATCGTGCTAACAAACCGAAATTTCTCCAAAAATGTAGTATATCTGGATTTATAGGACCCGCTGTACTCGTTCTAGTCAGCTGAAAATCAGTAGGGTACATATGTGAGGCATCTTGAACAATATTCAATCGAAAAATTGGTCACGTTTATACACTCTGGAGCCTGTATCGGGCTAACAAACTGAAAATTCTCCAAAAATGACAAAAATTTGGTTAGGTACCATAGCACTCGTTGTACTGGCGTTAGTGAGTTGAATATCAATAGGGTTCATCTTTGAGACGCTATAAATAATATCCAATCATAAAATTGGTCACTTGTATATACTCCGGAGGCTGTATCTTGCTAACAAACTGAAATTTCCCCAAAAATGACGGAAATATCGTACTAAAGCACCTGTTGTACTGGCTGTGGTGAGCTGAATATCAATAGGGTTAATCTGTGTGCTGTCCTGAATAATCATAAAATTGGTGACTTGTTGAACTCCAGAGGTTGTATCGTGCTAACAAACTGAAATTTCTCTAAAAATTAACAAAAGGTCGTACTTCAAGTACCATAGCACCCGTTGTACTGGCTCTGGTGAGCTAAAAATCAATAGGGTTCATCGTTGACAATATGGAATCATAAAATTGGTGACTTGTTGCACTCCGGAGGCTTTATCGTAACAAGACATGTAATGAAAAGTGGCCGACGACAACGACGACAACGACGACGACGACGACGACGACGACGACGACGACGACGACGACGACGACGACGACGACGACACACACTGGATTTTTTTTCTAAAAACTGTTTTTTCGTATTGTTGTGTATGGAAAACGTAAAAATGACTCGAAAAAAAATTTCAAAATTCCAACTTTTTTTCGGGGAAACGAATACTTTTCTCGCATTTAGATAGGTTGGGCGGAAAAGTAATACTACATAGGATAAATCAGCGTAAAATCATAATTTGTACGTGTTTCTATCGGTTTATATAGAGTATATATTATATTAGTTCAAATTCACGGCATAATTCTTCACCAAAGGAACGTTTTATTTTTCATTTATGTTTTAGTATCTTCGAATCTTATATATGTTTGTATATTCCCACCTTTTCGAGAACGTTTTTCTTTCTTTTTCTTGTATTTGAAACATTATCTGAGTTATCTTCGAATACCTACATAGCACCACTTATTTATACTTTCTCCTGTTATCTAGTAGTAGGCATAGAGAACTATTCAAAGAGGGTAAAATCAACAAAATTCTAATGTCAATAGTCGTTTTCTTGTTGATGTCATAGAGCTCAAGAACTATTTCTGAATTATTCGACTAAATGAAGTTTTTTTGTACTGTTTAAGTTTATTTGATTATCAGTGTTTGTTGAACTTTGCTGAACAATATGGCCTTTGCAAATAGAGTGAGTTGTTTGTTACCGATATGTTATTCCTAGACTCTCAATGCGTTTGAATAGAGGAGATAATATTGATGCTTTGCTAATTGCGACATATCGAAGACAAGCTGCAACTATTGATATTCAGAATGGTACAAAAATATGATTCAATTGTAATAACACAGTGATGAATGACATTATAGCTATGGAAAATAACCCGAATTGCCTTCTTCTCAATGTGTTGTCCCGCGTATCAAGTCGTACTTGCATTATTTGTAATGCTCGTCAAAATATTCATAGACTTTCTTTAGAATGTAGAGTGGATATTTTTGTTGCTTCTAATATATATGTCCCAGATTTCTTGAGAAATTGTGGTCACCGTCTTGATCATCAAGGATTCCTTCCAAATTACTTGCATGGAGGTTTGAATTTTGCGAATAAACCATACATGATTTCCAATCTTTAACATTTTCTTTAACTAATTTTTACCGCAGAATCAAAGGCAATTAACGACAAATGAAGCCTATCAGGCACGTTTAATAAGTTTAATAACCACTACTAGAAGCTAAAAATGGACATTTTAAGTCAATTTTGAAATTTTTCGGTGGGTTTATTACTTCAAGTTGTCCGAAAAACCAAAATTCGTTATTTTTCTATATTCGTGCTTCACGTTGTATGAGTTGTATCAACTGTGATGAAATATGAAATGAATTTATAATATTATGTGATAATTCAACCTTTTTTCGCATTTTCTCTTTATAAAACAACAAAATTATGAAAGTCTCAAAATAGCATTATTATCAAGTGAAATCGCACTGTAATACGAAAAGATTTGGAAATGAATGTCTCATGAATTTGTCATACAAAGATGAGATGATAATACGACCAAAGATAAATCAGAACTAAATCATAACTTGGGAGATTAGTAGTGATGAAAAGTGAATATCTCTCATATTCAACAACCTGTATCTCGAAAACTAGCCATAGGATCGTGTTGCGCCAATTGAAACATTTCTAAAATTTGTAACATTCAGACTTACCTTAAATATTAAGAAATGAATGTGTGTCTGCTTTGAAATATATTTTATTTTAAATCAATAATCAGCTTAAAGAGTCACTAAATTATCTACACAAAGTATTGTTATTAATTAACACAGGTGATTGCATCTTGGACAGTAATTTAGTTAACAGCTACACAAGTTCCTAAAAGAAATTAAAACCTTGATTAAATATATAATTAAAAGTTAATGTATTGTTTACTTACCAATACTGGATAATGATAAAACTCATGAAACTGCTTCTTTCAATACAATGTTTATATTTGAATGAGGTTACATTTCGTAAACAGTTCATACAACGAGTACATAAAGTTTAGAATGGCTTCAGACATAAAATAAATAAACTTTGTCGTTGATTTTAGTCGTCGTTTGGTAATACCTTTATGGAGAACGCCTTATTGAATTTTGTTTCGTTTTTAATGTCATTTACAATGACATTCATAATAGGTACTACTTTTGATTAGATTGACGTTGACACTTCACTAAACAGGTTGAGTACTAGGGTACTACATAAATCTGAAATTCACTAAGCCAGCTCGGTTGATTTCGGAGTTCGTTATATCTATTGGAGATATTCCATTGGTCAGCCGAAAATAAGAATATATCATAGGGATTATCAGAACTTGATTGGCCGTTAAGGTTTACAAAAACTTGGAGTCCGTTCAGTTTCGGGTGAACTGGTCCAGTTTTGGAATATGGAGATGGAGTAGCGGACTTTAGGCTTTCGTTTGCGGGCATTGTTAAGAAGCCGCTCCCTGCTGTTGTAAATTTGGGAAAGAGGTTTCAGATTCGCCGACCTAGCCAATTTTCTTCACAATATCTGTTTTCTCAAAAGCAAGTCACATGTTCGATGCAGTCATTTTGGACTTAACTACATGGCATATTTGAGGGTTTCGAAGTAGCATACATCTACGCCTTGATAAACCGTCTAAAGTTTTTTGAGGGAGGAGGTCCCCGAGAAAACGACGTTTTAAGTGATACGCCACCCTGGTGTCGGTGAGTTCGTTCCAACTTATCAAAATCCACTGGGGGAGTGCACTGGCATATTCTTATTACCACTAGTTTACTTGATACTACCTTCTTATAATAGTACAGTTTTCTGTTGGACTTTTCGTAATTTAAATTCATACGTTAATTATTAAATCTCCCAACGGGAGTTTAATTTGTTTTTTTATCTTTCGTAACCTGTTATATCTATTTTTTTGGTACAAGGCATTTACTATATCTATGTATATATAGTTTTCAATTTAAATAAACTGTTCACCAAATGTGAACTTAAATACAGCTGTATTTAGGGGTTATTATGGTTTATATTTACTTTTAATGCACCTAATGCATATTTTTATTCTTTCATCATAAATAGTTGATTACATGTGCCTGTAAACTTATTTGATTAAAAAAACCGTATAGTGGGGTTCTGATTTTTATTTTTTTATTAATATCATTATGGTTACAAAGTTAAGTTGAATTTAGAAAAGAAGGGAGTGGTGTAAGTAATTTCTTATTTTCGAAAAACTACCAAAAAATAAATGGTTTTAAGGATTAAAACTAACTTTTCCGCATCTGTGGCCCTGAACAATATTCTATCATAAAATTTTTACTTGTATACACTTCGGGGGATGTATCGTGCTAACAAACCGAAATTTCTCCAAAAATCACCAAAAATTCAGTATATCTGGATTTATAGGACCCGCTGTACTCGCTCCAGTCAACTGAAAATCGATAGAGTACATCTGTAAGACACCTTGAACAATATTCAATCATAAAATTGATCAATCGTATTCTCTCTGGAGGCTGTATCGTGCTAGAAACTGAAAATTCTCCAAAAATTTGGTATTAGTGTTTTTAAATGAAACTCAAGGTCTCTAGTTAATTCCACAATATAATACAAGTTATTGAAAATTCTAAAAAATTGACAATTGTTTCGATAAATCAATATCATCGTCAGAATGACAGAAGTTACATTTCATTTTATGCCTACCTGATGTTTAGTAGTTATATTTTTGGCTAGACCAAGAAGTAACCTAACTTGTGATTGGCTTAATATATGTTTATAGAAAAAGAAGAAGATGTGATATTACAAATATTGAAGCTTAGATATTATTAGCCCTATGGTGATATCCTGGATATCATTTTTCCAATTAAGATCAGTATAACTGTGCAATGATATAGAAAACCAGGAAAACTATATCTGCTGATCTTTACAATTATCACTTAAGAAGACAGTTTATTAGTGGAGAATTCCCTAGATTTAACTGTTCATTGACAACTTCATATTGTGGGTTTCTTAAATGTCTTCTAATTTCCAGTTCTTCAAGGAAATCCAGTTCTTGTTTCTTTTCACAAATATGCAGCACTTCTAATTCTGTGTTAGGTGTCAATGAATGATTGGTGTCAAGTAGATGTTTTGCGTAGTGGGATTTATCTGGATGTTTTAATCTGTAAGCTCGTAAGTGCTCACTGTATCGTATTTCAAAATTCCTAAGGGTCTGACCCAAATAGACAGCATTACATTCTGGACATTTGAGTTTATATATACCTGACTTCTTTAATAGTGGTATTTTTGTTTTTACATTTAACAATTTTGTACTAACGTTACTTTCTGTTTTAAAAGAAATTGTTGCATTCGTTGCTGAAGATATTATCTTTGAAATATTATTAGAAATATTTCCTGCATATGTGATGGTTTTATAAGTTTTAATTTCATCAGCTTGCTTAGGATATATTAGTTGTAATGCCACTTTTTTCTCTTTTTTACTAATTAGTTTATTTATCATATCTAATGGATAACCGTTAGATGTTGCTATTTGTCTAATTGTATTAATCTCTCTATCAAAATTACATTTGTTCATAGGAACTGAAAAAGCTCTATGTATCATTGAATTATATGCTGCTAGTCTGTGTGAGACAGGGTGGTTAGAATTGAATGGAATTGTCACATCAGTCTGTGTTGGTTTTCGGTAAATTCCATTCAATTCTAACCACCCTGTCTCACACAGACTAGCAGCATATAATTCAATGATACATAGAGCTTTTTCAGTTCCTATGAACAAATGTAATTTTGATAGAGAGATTAATACAATTAGACAAATAGCAACATCTAACGGTTATCCATTAGATATGATAAATAAACTAATTAGTAAAAAAGAGAAAAAAGTGGCATTACAACTAATATATCCTAAGCAAGCTGATGAAATTAAAACTTATAAAACCATCACATATGCAGGAAATATTTCTAATAATATTTCAAAGATAATATCTTCAGCAACGAATGCAACAATTTCTTTTAAAACAGAAAGTAACGTTAGTACAAAATTGTTAAATGTAAAAACAAAAATACCACTATTAAAGAAGTCAGGTATATATAAACTCAAATGTCCAGAATGTAATGCTGTCTATTTGGGTCAGACCCTTAGGAATTTTGAAATACGATACAGTGAGCACTTACGAGCTTACAGATTAAAACAACCAGATAAATCCCACTACGCAAAACATCTACTTGACACCAATCATTCATTGACACCTAACACAGAACTAGAAGTGCTGCATATTTGTGAAAAGAAACAAGAACTGGATTTCCTTGAAGAACTGGAAATTAGAAGACATTTAAGAAACCCACAATATGAAGTTGTCAATGAACAGTTAAATCTAGGGAATTCTCCACTAATAAACTGTCTTCTTAAGTGATAATTGTAAAGATCAGCAGATATAGTTTTCCTGGTTTTCTATATCATTGCACAGTTATACTGATCTTAATTGGAAAAATGATATCCAGGATATCACCATAGGGCTAATAATATCTAAGCTTCAATATTTGTAATATCACATCTTCTTCTTTTTCTATAAACATATATTAAGCCAATCACAAGTTAGGTTACTTCTTGGTCTAGCCAAAAATATAACTACTAAACATCAGGTAGGCATAAAATGAAATGTAACTTCTGTCATTCTGACGATGATATTGATTTATCGAAACAATTGTCAATTTTTTAGAATTTTCAATAACTTGTATTATATTGTGGAATTAACTAGAGACCTTGAGTTTCATTTAAAAACACTAATATGAGCATATTCCACGAAGTAAGGGTCGAGACAGTCAATTTCATTAAAAATTTGGTACTTCAAGTACCATAGAGTACCCGTTGTACTGGCTTTAGTGACCTAAATATCAATAGAGTTCACCTTTAAGACGCCCTTAATAATATCCAATCATAAAATTGGTCACTTGTATATACTCCGGAGGCTGTATCGTGCTAACAAACTGAAACATCTCCAAAAAACACAAAAATATCGTACTTAAAGTACTGTAACACCTGTTGTATTGGCTCTGGTCAGCTGAAAATCAATAGGGTTCATCAGTGAGATGCCCTGAATAATATTCGATCATAAAATTGGTGAGTTGTTGAACACCGGAGGCTGTATCGTGCTAACAAACCGATATTTCTCAAGAAATGACAAAAGTACCATAGCACCCGTTGTACTGGCTCTGGTGAGCTGAAAATCAATAGGGATCATCTGTGACATGTCCTTAACAATATTCAATCATAAAATTGCTGACTCATTGCACTCCGGAGACTGTATCGTGCTAACAAGACATGTAAGGAAAAGTGGCCGGTGACAACGACGACGATGACGACGACCACGACGACATACACACAGGATTTTTTTCTAAAAACCGTTTTTTCGTGTTGTTGTTGATGGAAAACGTAAAAATAACTCAGAAAAAAATTTCAAAATTCCAACTTTTTTTGGGGTAAACCAATAATTTTCTCGCATATAGAAAGGTTGGGCAGAAAAGTAATAAGTAGCGCCCTATTACTGTCAATTCTTGTGACTCGCAAGATCCTGCGACCACTGCTCACCAGACGAAGAGCCACCGGAGCTTTGTAACTCCAAAAAAGAGTTACAATTTCTACAACATATAAAAAATTCAAGAAATTTGACGAAGAGCCATTTTCCCATATAAGGTGTGCGGGGTCCTTTACTGCCATTTTCTACTTTCCATTTTTGTTCAACTCTATGTCGTCATTGTTCTGTGCAAATATTACTATTTTTTTATTTGGAAAGTTAACACGTGGGGAACTTTCGATATTTCAAGATAATGAACATATCACAGAAAATCGATTTAAAAATAAACGGTTTCAAAGATTAAAACTAACTTTTCCGCATCTGTGGCCCTGAACAATATTCTATCATAAAATTGTTACTTGTATACACTTCGGGGCATGTATCGTGCTAAAAAACCGAAATTTCTCCAAAAATAACCAAAAATTCAGTATATCTGGATTTATAGTACTCTAGTCAACTGCAAATCAATAGGGTGCATCTGTGAGACACCATGAACAATATTCCCAAAATGACAAAAATTTGGTACTTCAAGTACCATAGCACCCGTTGTACTGGCTTTAGTGAGCTGAATATGAATAGGGTCCATGTTTGAGACGCTCTGTATATACAACGGAGGCTGTATCGTGCTAACAAACTGTAACTTCTCCAAAAATGACAAAAAAAATATCGTACTTAAAGTACTGTCGCACCTATTGTATTGGCTATAGTGAGCTGAAAATCAATAGGATCCATGTGTGAGATGTCCTGAATAATATTCAATCATAAAATTGGTGACTTATTGCACTCCGGAGGCTGTATCGTGCTAACAAGACATGTAAGAAAAAGTGGCCGACGACAACGACGACGACGATATACACACAGGATTTTTTTTCTAAAAACCGTTTTTTCGTGTTGTTGTTGAAGAAAAACGTAAAAATAACTCAAAACAAATTTTCAAATTTACAACTTTTTTTGGGGTAAACCAATACTTTTCTCGCATATAGAAAGGTTGGGCGGAAAAGTATTAGTGATACATATATTCAAGCTTTACGTATTACGTTCCCATTAAAGGGATTATCTACACATATGTCTACAGTTAAGTTTTTCAAGGGTACGGGGCCAGCTGTTGGTAAAAAAAGTGTGAGGCATCTTTTTTTATACTCCATGGTATTGAGTACTAACAATAGAATTAATTTGAGGTAATAAAAGATCTTCTCTTATTTTATAGTCAATTAAAGTCATTTAACAAAGAAACAGTGTTTTTATTTTTTGTTTAGTCGATTCTAAAGTGAAAATAAATCATCTGCCATTAGGTAAGGATGTATACAGAGTTAGTTTAATTTAGGTGTATTAGTATAAATAATAAATAACTGATTTACTAAATAATATATTACTTAACCTTCACAACGAGGAAACATTTTATTTTTCTGTAAATCCGGTGGAAACTGATTGGGCTCAACTTTAATCATTTGTTGTACTGCCCCAATGGCGGCGTCCATCTGGGATATTATTCTTAAATTCAATTCAAATTGTTGCATCACTTTATCCAACGTCGGGTATACGTATTTCAGAGTCGAATGGTCTAATGTTGGGAACATATGATGTAAACAATGATCACCAAAAGTCGTTAATACCAAAAAATCCGAACCTGTTATATCTTTCCTTTCCATCACAGCATCTAACTGACTGATACCCCAATCGTATTCTTCCACAGTTCTGCAAAATTAAACTGATGAGAAATGCATTCAATACACTACCATCATCTAATAATTTTTCGGATTGAATTACAGATTCGACGTTTCGAATATTGAACGGCTTCTTCAGAGAAAATGTAGAATGCCGAAAGAATCGCAACTTGTACACCAATTTTTCCACAATGTCTATCAATACCTTGCAATATTTCCTAACATAGTTAGTTGGATATGAACAGACTAAACTTTTCAAAACACTCAAATGACTTTACAAGATTATATATAGTACATAATAATTTATTCACAAGGTAAATATAAAAAATGACAATTTATATACAGGTAATGTGTGAATAAATAGAGCTTAATCTACGAGGTATAGTATGTATATCAGAATACACATATATACCTGTATGCACAGCGAGAATATATAAATAAATAAACAAACAAATATCCAAAACAGCACACAATTCATAAGATGAACTACATGTACAGAATAGTTCCTAATCATAAAGTTAAGATTTAAAGTTAAAAATACATAAAAAGTAGTGCTTAAATAACGTAATTAAATATATGAAAAAAAAATATTAGTAGTACTCTAACATCATACCAATTGTTAGTAATATAAATAGTTTTCATTTTAATTATCATTAATAATTGTTTTAGTTTTCTATTATTGATTTTACGTAGGTGGTTGGTAGCTCTCTGATATAATCTTCGACTGTTTTAGTGAAGCGTTGGATTGTGGGTGCGTTTTTAATATTATCAGGTAAGCAATTGAATGAATACCTTTGGTTTCAGATATCGGTAGCATCTCTGACCGACTGATTCATAAATAGGGGTATATACTTGTCCTTTTGTCGCGTCTTATGTTGGTGAGAATGTGTAAGGAGTTCGTTTTTATGCAAATATTGTATTTTTCCTAGTTTCAAGAAATAAAGTTTCCTCAAATCATAAATTTGTGTCTCCTCAAATAGCGCTTCACTTGGATATCGGTTTATTCTACCCATTATTAGTTTCAAGAATCGCTTTTGTGTGATTTCAGGTATGTTTTGGATACTCCACCCCATCCTATAATACCATAGCCCAAATGCGATTCAACTAAACTGTGGTAAAGAATTTTTTTTTTTTGTTTAATGTTGAGTATATGTGAGACTTGTTTAATTCTATATAGAACACTACGTATTTTTTTTACTAAATAGTTTATATGTACGTCCCATCTAAGGTGGCTGTCTATCATAATACCCAAGTATTTAACCCTTTTCGATGGTAAGATTTCAAGGTCATCTGCTATTGATATTTTGTCAAATGTTGGGAGGCTCGCAGATAAGCTACAGAACGGCAGGTAGAGAGTTTTTTTGAGATTCATTGATAGTAGTCTATTATCGAACCATTTCTTAATGTTACCGAAGTCAATTTCTATTTTATTCTTTAAGTCGTCCCATGTGTTACTTTCATAGAATATGACCGTTTCATCTGCAAAACTCATGATGCTCCCTTGTGTTCGTATAGAGAATAAATTATTTAGATAAATATTGAATAGCAAAGGTCCCAACACCGTTCCATGGGGTACACCACATGATATAGTTTCTTTTTTGCTGAGTATGTTTTGTATTTTTGTTTGCTGTTTCATGTCAGTTAAGTATGAGTTGAAAAGGTAATGTGATTTACCCTTCACTCCCAGATCGTCAAGGCTTGATAACAGTATATTGTGGTCCACGGTATCGAATGCCTTTGCCAAGTCTAGAAAAATTCCAATGGGGGTTTTTTGTTTATCTATAGAATTATATATTTTGCTCGTGAGTTCTAATATCGCATCGCTGGTGGACTTTTTTTCTGTGAATCCATACTGCGCTCCTGACAACAGATTGTATTTCTTCAGAAACGAATTTTTATGATATTTTCCATAATTTTACCCAAAAATATAAGTGTTATAGGTCGATAATTTGAAACCTCTGTCTTTTCGCCAGTTTTGTAAACAGGTACCACAGTTGACATTTTGAAAACAGAAGGAAAGTGACCACTTGACAAGGATTTATTGATAATATAACTTAGAGGTTTGGCTATGTAAGTTGATATGAGTTTCAGTGTTCCCGATTTCAAGCTATCAGATCCTGGTGATTTTTTTATTTTTCAACTGCAAAATAGTTTCTTGTATTTCATAGGCGTCAGTGGGAAAGAAAAAAAGGTGTGATCTGATTTAATTTTCGTTTCCGTATAATTTCTGTCCTGCTTAATATTTTTTGCACCTACATTGCTAAAGAATGAGTTGAATTTTTCAGAGATTATAATTGAATCGCAAGTTATATTTCCATCCTCAGTCTGCATCAATGATATATCCGTATGTTGTCTTTGTCTTGCTCTCATTAATTCATTTACTAATTGCCATAATCGTTTTGAGTCTGTCCCTTCTTGTTCTACCTTGTTTTTGTAGCATTTCATTTTTTTGTCTTTTATTTCATTCTCAAGTATTTTTCTGTATGTATTGTATTCAGTTTTCAAAATTTCATTTTGTGCATTTTTCTTTAATGTAGCATACATAGTATTCTTCCTATTGATGGATTCCAGTAATGATCCAGTAACCCATGGTTTCCTGTTTATATCATTGTTTTTAACTTTTATGAATTTCGAGGATCCATCTATTACAGTTTGGACTAGTCTGACAAATTCAGTAACCGAGTTTTCCAAATCATTTATTTCAAAGAAATATTTCCAATCCGTACTTTTAATAATTTGTATCAATTTTTTTTCATTTATTTGTTTATAGAATTTGGAATTGGCTGTAGTTTTAAATGCATACTTATCGTTGAATATTATTTGCACTAGTATTGTGTAATGGTCGGTATAACAAGTCTCCACAGTCCGCGGAATGATAGATTCAAGGTTTCCCTTTTTCGACTTATTGAAAATGTGGTCTATGCAAGTACCTGACTGTGCTCTGGTGGTAGTATTTATTGCTGAGTTATATCCATACTCTCCTAATGTGTCCAGGTAAATCTGTGAATCGTCTGTATTTTCATTCAAGTCGATATTTATATCTCCGATAAACACACTGTATGTGAAATTCTTTGGGTGATTTTTTAATATATTGTCCAGGTATTCAATAAACGGTTCGATTTGAGTATTTCAAGGTGATCTGTAAAATGCATTATTAATAATAATTTCTTTGCCAATAGTCACCGTCAATTGGAGTAGACTTGTACCATTTATTTCAATTTCTTGGTGAAAGTGGTATAAATTCGATTTAATGAAAACTACTACTCCATCATTCTGGTTGAGTCTGCCAAAATTATAGAGAGTTGTATAGCCTTCAAAATTATATACTCCGATGTCATCTATAATTCTAGTTTCTGTAAGTACTATGCAGTCTATTGAGGTGTCTAATTCCTCTAGAAATATTATAGATTCATCCAGATTTTTAGCTATGCTTCGAATATTATTATGTACTTGTTTAGCTTGGTCTGCATTTTCTAATACAAAATTTCTTATTTTTTCCACTTTGAAATCTCTAATATATGGATTCATTTCAGAGCGCTCACTTATATAGATATAATATGCAATTTTCAAGAAACATCAACAATGCATGGAATAAAATACTCATTCGCTGGCTTTCAAAATGTTCCCAATTTTTTATCGATACATGTATTTCAATAAATATTAGTCCGAGCGTTTAACATGAGATTATTTGGCATTTATGCTTAAACAAAGGACTATCATTGGAAAATATAATAACTTAGACTAATACTGGAAAATAAAGAATTATTTTGAAAGAATTATGATGGAGAAGTGATTTTATGTTAGTAAATGTTCGTTAATGTTCTGCTATGTTAAGTTTATAAAAGCATCATTTCCTAATTGCAGTCGAATTGTTCCTTGTAGCACGGCCAAATTTGGTTATGTTTTTGGCTTGTGTAGTAGGTGTTGTTGGTTTCTTCTTTACTTCCACCGTTGTCTTCGTATTCTTGGGGGTCTCTTCTCTTGCTAATTCCTCTATGTTTCTCGGATTTTTTCTCAGTATTTTCAATGCTATCTTTCTTGTTATCTATTTTGTGACTAGTACTTGGAGTGGGAGGTGCACTGTTCGCTTTGGGTAGTAATTCATCAGCTTCAAATTCTTCTGGAGTGTATGGAGTACCATTAACATATAATTTATGGTTCTTTATATGTGCTTGATAATTATTTACTCTGGCACTATTAAGATGTTTGACCAAAATTTTATTTGTAGTTTGATCTTCAGGTCTTAAATCATGAGATATAGAAATACCGGTGCCTCGTAATTTCTTTATGATTTGAAAAATTTTCAATTTTTGTAAATAAGTGATAAACTCTAAAATGATTGTACCTTTTTTCCGATGAGGTATATGTTGTTTACGTCTTTCTCAGATAGGTTGCAGTTAAATATCTCGTTCAGCTTTCCAGTAGTAACTTCGAGTACATTATCCTTGTTTGCCTCTATCCCAAAAATGACAATATTATTCCTTTTGTTGAACCGTTCTATTTCGACGATTTTGTGTTCTATATTATTGCATTTTTTTCCAATTCTTTCAATCTGTTAATCAGGCCGTCTCTAATGCTTTGCATTTCTGATTTTAATTCTGTAGTTTTATCATTTATGAGTATCTCTATCTTGGACAGTAAATCATTATTTGAGATCTCATTCATATTTAATTATTTTTATATATATATATATATATATATATATATATATATATATAAATAATATATATATATATATATAATATATATACATATATTTGTATATATATATATATATACATATACCGTTTCTTAGGGCTCTCGTGTGTTCTTAATAAATATATCCACTAATAAAACGCACACAGCTGCATATATCACCTTCAATTATATCACGTACGCCACTGGTGGCATTTCGTCAACACCAAAGAAGGTCTGACTGGTTTTGTTTTGAATTAAAAAAAACTTCAGCTGATTAATGAAATGAAATAAACAAAAACATTCAGTTCAGTATATGCAAAATGCACTGATTTCTTGAGTATTATCGTATTGTTATTACTTTCAATTACTTCTATTGAATCACATTTTTTCCAGCTACACACTGATATAAAATATAACTTTGTGTATTGATTCTTTCCACTGAATTCACGATTCCAAGACACCACCGATACTATACACGTTACATACACACACTATGTTTAACTTTAAATGATATTATGAGCAGGTACAAAAACGCTCAATTTTTTCGACACAGCAAAAGAAATAACTAAACGAAACACTTCTGTACGCTAACGCGGTTAAGTTAAAATAATAGATTGGTTTATATTATTAAAGAATCATTTCTACCTTGGAGTATCTCCATCGTGGAAAACATCAGGATGGTGATGGGCTGCACTTAATCCAATGAAAGTAAATATATAAGAGCCAATCAAGAGGATAATACACCACATTAAAATTGTATGAATTATTGATTGTCTTCCAATTATGCACAAAAAAACAGGTAGGATAAGTCCTGAAACATCCTTTAAAGCGATACTTTCATAGTTGCAACTTGGGGAAGTTATCAACCTAAAAATAATAAACTTTTAAAAAATAGGAAATTAAAACTTTTTTCTACGACCGTGCGTTTTTATTCACTTTCCCGCACTCATTTTAGTTTAGAAAGTGTCACTTTCCTGCACTAGTGCGGGGAAGTAAAATATGTCAATTTATCGTTATTAAATGTACATTTCATTGATTTTACCTGTATATTACTATTAAAACTAATATAGGTTTTAATATTCAATCTAACCCAGACTATTTTTCATTCATTGGAATGAAGAAATTGCGATACTTTTATATATCTACCCAATACATTTCTCAAAATCAATCCACATAACGATCAAACTAAGCTGAGTCAAGTGGTTTGGTGTGGTAACCAAATATTTGTTATGACAATCAAGTTGTCATCAAGACGTCAAAGTTTCTAGTCGAAGTGTTGTCGAAGTGCCCGATTCTGGCATTTTTCAATAAAAGCAATATTTTAATGGATTCGTCAGACGAAGAGCTCCCAGAAGCAATATTAAAGGCCGCAGATCAGGTAAATTCAGACTTGTTACCAAGTAAATCACGAGAAAGATACGAACAGCAATACAACCAATTTTTGAACTGGTGTGAGGAAAAAGGAGTGAATAGCTTCAGAGAAGAGGTTTTTCGGCGTATTTTTCCAAGCTGAGTAAAGTACTGAAATCCAATACCCTATGGTCGCGTTACTCGATGGTGAAATGTTTAATTAAAATAAAACAAAACCTGGACATAAGCAAGTTTCATAAATTGACATCGTTCTTAAAAAAGCAAAATGTTGGTTTTCGACCACATAAAGCGCAGAGTTTATGTTAGACCCTGATGAGATATATCTTATGATTAAAGTTGGTACCATTTTTGCTTTAGCCGGTGCTCTTCGCAGAGCGGAGCTTGTGAAAATTACGCTTGACGATATTCAAGATAAAGGAAACCTAATTATTGTGAAAATTTCCGATTTGAAAAACCATACCTCAAGATCCTTTGTTATATCTGAAGACATAAATAATGGAACCTTTTTGAAGCTCTATAGAAAGTATGCAAATTTACGGCCTCCTACCACCACGCACCGTCGTTTTTTATTAATTACGAAAAAGGCAAATGTTCTGTTCAGTGCGTAGGCGTAAATACATTTGGTAAAATGCCGGCAGAGATCGCTACCTACTTAGGCCTACCTAACCTAAAACGTTACACAGGTCACAGTTCTAGACGATCCTCAGCAACGTTTCTAGCAGATTCAGGCGAAGGGATAACCAACATAAAAAAACGACGTCTTGGAGGCTGGAAGTCAACTGCTGTTGCTGAGAGATATTTGGAGGACTCCGTAGAACAGAAGAAAATAAATCATCTCGAATAAAATTTTTTCATGTACTGGCAACTTGCAACCGATGCCGTCTCCGTCATCTTCATGCACTTTGTAATATACGAGTGTTACTTTTAAGAGCCAGTTACCACCAACTAACTACTCTGGACCGGCTATTCTGACGTATTTGCAGAGAGCAACAGATTTTGTTTTCAACATTAATAATAATAAAAATTAGTGGATTTTCATGGAATGTTTTGTATGTTGAAATAAAATATATATTTTCGATGTGCTTTTTGAATCTTTATGCGGTCGTAGAAAAAATAATGTTCCTAATTCATGCGTATAGTGTTTTTCCCGCCCTTGACTGCTTGCCCGAACTCCGCTTTGTGTCGTTCGGGTCAACGGCAGTCGCGTGCGGAAAAGTATCACTTTCCGCACTTGTTAGGAAAATAATTATTTTGGTGACTCCCGAGTTAATTGATATCAGTATTTATTACCTTCTCATAAACAATCCTGGTAAACTCAGTGTTAATGTGAATGGATATACCACCAGTGAAAGATATCCTCCGAATAGTTTCTTGTAAGGAAGAAATTGAAGGAATGGTTCTACCATAATTATCTCCAAATCGATTATTGTGTTGGTGAAAGGGTGATGACTTAAACAATGCGTTATTCTCCATTCTCTGAAAATTAATAAGTAGTGGTTATTATTAAGTATGAAATGTTATATTTTCGATCCGAAAATTTTCACAAAATTATTGTCGGGTAAAAATCCTAAAAAATGAGTTTTTCTGTGATTATAACCAACAGGAAACAAGGAGTTTTAGAAGAAAGTGAAATGTATCTATAGTCCGGTAAGTAGCGTTGCCTACGAGACGAAACCTCGTCTCGCAGTAAAAGCATCGTCTCGCCTCATGTCTATCGCGCGAGAGTCCCGCAAAGATCTCGCAAATTTTTCTTGTTTCCTATAATAAATAAAATAAAATATACAAATAAAATCAGTTAAAATTTTTATTTTAACGAACAAAAACGCACTGATCTACCAAGATAAATAGAACAATAAACAAAATATTCTATCATAGATACATAACATAAGAAAAATAATAAAATCGCTAGTAATTTTCATTTCAACGAACAAAATCAAATACCCAGCAAAAAAAATCTATTATGGCATAATAGACTATATCTCCCTAATATCTCAGTTATTGATAATACGATTCTTTTCTCAAACTTGGGTGGTACTAATTATTGTATGTTGGGAAATGGGTTAATGAATAAATTGGCATCTTGACAATTTTTTCATTATTCATGAAAATTTTATTCATAAAACTTATTGAACAATATTTTTATTATTAATCCTGCCATTTAAACATAAAAGGCATCTAGATTATGTATTATTCAGCCGGTTCCGATGTTTTCTTATAGTGAAAGAAGCTCGCGAAAACATCCTTTCTGCCGGTTTAAATGCGGCTTGGATGCCATCGCACTCAAAACCGGATACTGAGAGTCATGGCCCTTCCACCATTGTAGTATATTTGTTGTCTTGTCACATCGTGGCAAGGAAATATACTGATGAAACTCCTCCATAATTAATTGACTAGCCGATGATGATGACGCCACCTTATACACAGCATCAAAATCTGAGTTTAAAAAGCCTTTGTCGTGATAGGGTTCTGAACTTTTAAGTGTCTCTGTTTCTTTTATTTTCACTTTCAAATTTTGGGAATACATTTTGTATATATTTTCAAAGTTTTCTAGACTGGTTTTCTTCAATTTTTCACCCCACGTGGTAGCGTCAAAAGTTTCTAATTTATGCCAAGGATCCAAAATTAAGACTACGGTATAAATCCAATAAGTTTTACTTTTCCGCCCAACCTACCTAATATGCGAGAAAAGTGTTCTGTCAGGTACTTTGGCTGATGGCAACCCTGTAACGTCTGACGGATGGAGTTAAGTGAGCTGGGGATCAGGAGAATGACAGATAACGTAACGAGAGACTGACGGTTAAAGCTTAATACTCACTTAGGCGAAATTCGCGTTTTTTTGACATAATGTGTCAAATCCAGACTGTTGTCGCACATTCGCGTATTTTATCCATACTCACAAATGCGAAATTCGCCAACGCGAAAGTGCGGATAAATCGCAAAAAAGTTAAAATGATTTAAACTATTTAGCGATTTTCTGTGATTACTGTCATTTATATTGTAATTTTTTTATGGTTTGTACAGATCATAAATTTTTTCTTGAGAGATATTAGGTTTGTGTACATACTACACTATAATATCTTCGTAAATAATTGTTGTAATGACAAGCATCCATGACTGTTTTCTTTTTATAAAAATTGGTCAAACACAAACAAATAATAATAAAAATTCTAGTTTATGTTATTTCTCTTGATTTATGACAAACGATACTTGTAAAAATCGCAGAAAAGTTAAAATTTCCCGCCGCGAATATTTTTAAATCTGGATTTGACACATTATGTCAAAAAAACGCGAATTTCGCCTAAGTGAGTATTAGGCTTTAAGGTGAATATTAAGAACCGACTGTAAACAAGAGTAAGCAAGGGTTTTAACATAAATAAAGTATCTGAATAATAGACAATCCCAAAAGTGTATTATTATCGAACCCGCAAACATAACATGGTGGCAGCGCGGGTGTTTTAATGTGAGTAAACATGTTGAGATCATACAAGAACGTGATACAGCGCGTGTTAAAATCAAGAAGCCAAATCATTTCAATATCTATTATCATGTCCACATCAGGGTCTGGAGGTTCCTCACAATTCGTAACAGCATCAACTGGAGAGAGCGGGCAAGTGCGTAGTAACTTCAATATAATATCTCCTGTGAATGTCAGTCCACCTGATAAGCTTAATTTTTCTTCGCCAGCTGCATGGCCAGCATGGCGTAAAAGATTTGAAAGATATATGTCAGTGTCCGGACAATTAGACAAGTCTGAAAAAGAAAAAATAGATATTCTTACATATATCACGGGCGAAGAAGCCGAGGAAGTTATGGTCCAATTTTAAACTGTTCCCGTTACATATGTCGAAGCCTTGTATAGTTTTGAAAGCTACTTTATTCCTAGAAGGAATGTTATTTTCGAAATATTTAAATTTAATTCTAGGTTTCAGAATCCTGTAGAATCTATATACTCTTTTATCACAAATTTGCATTCCTTGGCAGAGTATTGTGATTATGGCAATCTAAAAGAAGATCTTATCAGAGATAGAATAGTAGTAGGCATGCTTGATTCCCAAAACCTCGGAAACACTTCAATTAAAAGATAAACTGACTTTGCAAGAGTGTGTTCTGCATGCAAAACAAGCTGAATTGCAAGCTAATCAAAACAAGTGGAAAAGTGCAGGTTCTAAAGGACAAGGCTGTTGGTTCATCAAATCCACAATCAAACTCTTCTATCAAATTGGACGAAAAAGACAAATCTTCTTACTCAAAATGTGGACCTTGTGGTTTACAAACGAATCATGTTCGAGAACAGTGCCCAGCTAACAAGTCTACCTGTAGAAAATGCCAGAAGAAAGTTCATTGGGCAGTGGTGTGCAGAAAAAATAAGGTGAGATCTATCCATTTAAATAATTTTGCAGAGTTGGAGGCCAAATATAACAGTGCAGATACAGATCTAAAGATAGATCTTTTGGAAACTGTAGATGACACCTTTCTGGGATCTATTGCTATAGATCATAATCGAGATAATGATCTGGAGGTTAATCATATAGATTCCAGTCAATGGGTAGCTCCAATTTTTGTATCAAAACTTAACAAAAATTTAAATTTTTTAGTAGACACAGGTGCAGACATTTCATGTATACCTAAGCATATAGTTAGTCCCAGCGTATGTAACCAAATTAAATTTACTAATAAAATGGTCACCGGGCCGTCTGAGATTAAATTGATTGTGTTAGGGACTATTTCTGTTGTCTCAAAGTTTGCAAATCAAAGTTTTAGTACAGATCTTTATGTAATTGATAAGC
This sequence comes from Galeruca laticollis, assembly GCA_963921935.1. NCBI lineage: Eukaryota > Metazoa > Arthropoda > Insecta > Coleoptera > Chrysomelidae > Galeruca > Galeruca laticollis. The sequence continues at coordinate 201,717,703 of OY998175.1, read as the reverse complement.
TTACTAAACCTATTTTAGGAAGGACCTCAATTCAAAAATTAAATAATTTGAATTTATTTTGTAATCAGATAGCTCCGGTAAAATCCAATGATTCTTCAAAAAATGAGATTATTAAAAAGTACCCAGAAATTTTTAATTGTGAAGGTAATTTTAAAAATGAAATGCAAATTAAGTTAGTTGAGGGTACCCCAACTTTCATTCAATCAGTTCCACGAGTCGTTCCAATTCCCCTTTTAAAGACATTGAAGGAGGAATTGGAACGTTTAAAAACTCTTAAGATAATTGATTGGGTGAGTCCGATCGTTGTAGTTCAAAAAATTTCAAAAATTCGCCTCTGTGTCGACTTTACACATTTAAATAAGGCAGTTTTACGGTCACACTATCCAATATGTAAAGTAGAGACTATTTTATCACAAATTCAGGGATCAAATTAATTTTCTAAATTAGACACTAATTCAGGTTTCTATGAAAGTAAACTTAGCCAAGACTCCCAACTGTTAAACACTTTTATTACTCCATTTGGGAGATTCTATTTTAAAAGGTTGCCCTTTGGCATTACCTGTGCTCCGGAATATTTTTCCATGTTACGCAATAAAATCTTATCTGGTTTAGAAGGTGTGATAAGCCACATTGATGACATATTAGTCCATGCTCCTACTATTGAAGAACATAATAAAATTCTGTTTGAGGTGCTAAGGCGTATTGAACAAGAAGGCATTACATCAAACAAAGAAACATGCGTTTTTGCTACTCAATCTCTCACGTTTTTAGGTCACAGTATTTCTAATACTGGAATTTCTGTTGATCCAGATAGAATAAAAGCAATAGTTCAATTTCCGGAGCCGAAAAACAAAAAAATATTTTGCAATATCTTGGTATGTTAAATTTTTCAAGTCGCTCCATACACAACCGTTCTCACTTACTTGAGCCCTCAACTTCCCTGTTAAAAAAAATGTAGACTTTAGTTGGGGAATCTCTCAAAAAGAGGCTTTTGAAAATTCAAAATCAATACTATTGAGGTGTCCTACTTTAGCATACTTTGATCCCACAAAAACAAATTTCTATTCAGGCAGATAGTTCATCCTATGGACTAGGGGCCTGTCTACTTCAGACTTCAAAGGACGGAAACACTGGAGTAGTGGCATATGCTTCTCGTTTACTTTCAAATACAGAAAAGAGGTATGCTGAAATAGAGCGTGAAGCCTTGGCTTTAATCTGGTCAGCTGAAAAATTTTCTGAATACATTTCTGGAATCTCCATTTCAATGCAAATTGATCATAAGCCTCTAATTCAGGATTTACAGACAAAACCTATTGACGAATTAACCCCAAGATTACAGCGTTTTAGAATCCGTTTAATGAGGTATGATTATAAAATCTATTATTTCCCAGGAAAGGAACTCGTGATAACCGATGCTTTATCGCGGAATTTTTCATCGGATACTGAGTTACTAATTCAAGATGAATTGCAATGAGAAAAAGAGGCTCATGCTAGACTTATAGTCCAGTCGGTTGAGATGAAATCTTATTTCCTAGACGAAATTAAAGCTGAACAGGAAAAAGACCCTATTACAGTTCAAATTAAAAAATATACTGAGACAGGTTGGCCAAATAAAAGTAATTTGGGTAATGATTTATCACCTTATTATCAGTATAGATTTGATTATTCATTTTCTGAAGGGTTCTTATTGCGAAATTCTTGTATTTTTATCCCGGCTTCACTTCAATTAAAATGTTTGAAATTTATTCACGATGGGCACTTAGGAATTGTAAAGTGTAGACAAAGAGCAAAAAGGTCCGTGTGGTGGTTAGGTCTCTCTACTCGAATAGAAAAATTTGGTTAGAAATTGTCCTCAATGTGTGGAAAATAGAATTAATTTTAATTAACCCATGATTGGAGAAAGTTTTCCTGACCGTGCTTGGCAGAAAATTGCGTTAGATTTGTTTAAGAGTAATAATATTTGGAACCTTATTGTTACAGACTACTACTCCAGATTTTTTGAAATATTTAAGCTTACAAAAATGACCGAATTAGTTATCTTAAACAAATTAAAACAGTTATTTTCTAGATATGGAATTCCCGAAATTGTTAGATCAGACAATGGTCCGCAATTTCAGTCTGAATTTAAAAAGTTTTCCTGAGAATAGGATTTCAAACACATAACGAGTAGTCCTTACTTTGCACAGGCTAATGGCTGTGTTGAGGCAGCTGTTAAAATTGCAAAAAATCTTTAAAAAAAAATGATGACCTTCATAAAGCTTTGTTGGCTTATCGAACGACACCCTTAGAATGCGGTTTTTCCCCAAGTGAGTTGATGTTTGGGAGAAAGGTGCGCTCTTTTATGCCATTGTTGCCCAGCCAACTTAACAATCCCGTCGACAAGCAATTTTTGATCAATAAGGAAAGTAAGGTAAAAGAAAAGTCCATCAAACAATTTAATAACAGACACCGGTCCAGAAAATTATCTGACCTAGAGGTAGGAGATTATGTCTGGGTAACGGATTTAAGAGTTTACGCTAAAATACTCGAAATTTTAGACGAACCTCGTTCATACCTAATTGAATCAAACTCTGGAATTTATCGAAGAAACAGGTGGCACCTGATACCAGCACCTTATTATACTCAGCAACAGTTCACACCGGCATATACTTCACCCGATAATTACCAACCTCTAAATTCTAATAATAATAGTTCAAATTTAACAGAAACATATAAAGAGTGTAAACGGAATGATATTTCTATTACACCTGAAGGTGAATCTCTTGATGTTTCTGGATCTAGTTTCACTTCCCCTAATAAGATTGTTTCCCCTAAAATGAATGTTTACTTGAATGACCCTGTTAGATCAAGACGTGAAATTAAAAAACCTAGGTATTTAGATGATTATCAATGTTTGTAAATTTAATTAGGTCTAAGAAAGGGAAATGTTCTGTTAGGTAGTTTGGCTGATGGCAACCCTGTAACGTCTGACGGATGGCGGACCTGAGTTAAGTGAGCTGGGGATCGGGAGAATGACAGATAACGTAACGAGAGACTGACGGTTAAAGGTGAATATCAAGAACTGACTGTAAACAAGAGTAAGCAAGGGTTTTGAGATAAATAAAGTATCTGAATAATAGACAATCCCAAAAGTGTATTATTATCGAACCCGCAAACATAACAAAAAGTATTGGTTTACCTACAAAAAAGTTGAAGATATGAAAAAAATGTGTGAGTTATTTTCACGTTTTTCATCAAGAATAACGCGAAAAAATGGTTTTTAGAAAGAAAAATACTGTGTGTATGTCGTCGTCGTTGTCGTCGGCCACTCTTCGTTACATGCCTTGTTAGCACGGAGTGCAACAAATCACAAATTTTATGATTAAGTATTGTTCAGGACATCTCACAGGTGAACCCTATTGATTTTCAGCTCACAACAGCCAGTACAACGGATGCTATGGTACTTGAAGTACGACATATTTGTCATTTTTTGAGAAATTTCAGTTTGTTAGCACGATACAGCCTCCGGAGTATATACAAGTGGCCAATTTTATAATTGGATATAATTCAGGGCATCACAAAAATGAACCCTATTGAGATTCAGCTCACTAAAGCAAGTACAACGTGTGCTATGGTACTTGAGGTACCAAATTTTTGTCATTTTCGGAGAATTTTCAGTTTGTTAGCACGATACAGCCTCCAGCGTGTATACAAGTGACCCATTTCATGATTGAATATTGTTCAGAGCGTCTTATAGATGAACCTTATTGATTTTTAGCTCACCAGAGCTAGTACAACGGGTGCTATGGTACATAAAGTACATTTTTGTCCTTTTTGGAAAAAATTCGGGTTTAGTACGATACAGCCTCCGGAGTGTATACAAGTGGCTAATTTTATAATTGGATATTTTTCAAGGTCTCTCAGAGATGTACCCTATTTATTTTCAGCTGACTATAGCGAGTACAGCAGGTCCTATAAATCCAAATATACTGCATTTTTGGTTACTTTTGGAGAAATTTCTGTTTGTTAACACGATACATCCCCCGAAGTATATACAAGTGATAATTTTATGATAGAATATTAATCAGGGCATCTAATAGATGCGGAAGAGTTAGTTATAATCTTTGAAACCGTTTATTTTGGTTGTGTTTTAGAATTTTATCTCTGCTGCCTAATAGCCCATAATAAGCCGTACATCAACTAGGTTTCGGTCGGCTTTAAGGTCCCGTTCAACAATTTTACTCTTTACTTTGTCAATTAACAGTTTAATTGATACAATAACAATATTTCTGCCTTTGTAGTTTTTTGGTTAACATTTCAAAGTTTATCAATAATTAATGTACTTCTTCAAGTGTTGCCCATTCATTTTCTGTTATTGCGAATATTTGTTGATCAACATTTTGACATAACATATTGAGGCCATGTTTACATTTCAGTGAAACTGCTAGCATGTCGTCCCTCGAATGCATCCCCAGTTGTTTCACAGGTACCTCTAAATTTTATTAAAAGCTGCTCTGAACGTTTTCTTTATGAAAAAAACAGACTTCATTTTGAAAATTGTGATAAAGTTGTCATCGATCTTTTCAAATTGATTTTCTAAGTAATTTTCACCACTGTTTTCATCATCAGCGTCATCACCAATTCAGTTCAATAATGGTCGCTGTAGTCTTACTCTCTAATTTTAAAGTCTCGAACAAAGCTTGCACAGCTAGGTATAATATATGCCCAAAAAATCTAAAGTGACAGTCTTCTACATTCAGTTGTGGTATAAGGGTCTGAAGCTATTCGATAAAAGTTATGTTTACTGATGTTTACTAGGTGTTGCATTTTCAATGTCATATAGTATATTTGTGGAAATACCATTCCTTCAAAGTATCCACGGAGATAGTGTAAATATCTATGTCTGAATAATGGATACACAGAATCGATTTGAAATAAAAAAAATATTAATTCATTCTTACCACAATTCATACACGAAATGCACAATTAAACTTTAGAGAATTCACTACAGAGGACGTGCCAAAAATTATTTAAAAAATCCCTTATTATAACATGAAGAACAGACAGAAATTGCTTGTAAATATTACACCAACCTTATTTGCAATAGAGAAAATTGAAGATAAAACATCCTAAAATTATCCTTTCTATGTACGTAATTATGTGCAGCTATGGTTAGTAGACCTAAAGCTATCCCAGCCGCGGTTGCTAAAGTAAAACTCCACCATATCACCGCCAACGACGAAAATAAAAACAACAAAAACAACAATCCATCTGAATATAAATCGGAAATGCAGTAGATGCTTTTTGGGACACTTTTTAAAGTTTCTCTGACTTCTTTTTTGAGAGTTCGATAAAATCCGTTTTCTTTAAATGTAAATGGAACATTCCTTTTTGTTACTGCCTCTTTCACGAAGTATTTCTTTATCATGTGTTCAGGCAACTCTGATATGTGATGCGACTCGAAAGCTTCTGATATATCTGTACCCTAAAACAAAAGAGTTGCATTAATAAAAAGTTGATCCTTGAAATAAAAATGTGACAGTTTTCAAGAGAACTTTTGACTAGTACAAAAAGAGCTAAAGATAGGAAATGGAAGCTAACTGATTTGGTGATGTAAAGACCAATTCTTATTGGTGGGTGAAATTCTCGCCTAATCCTGCCATTTTTTTTAACTAAAAAGAGTATACGACAAAGATACAAATCTACATAGCTCATCAATATATTTCCGATTTGAAGTATTGTGCCGACCCTGGAGATGATTACATAAAAGCACTTTGAACATTGGAACAAAAAACAAGTATATGTGCGTTATTCGTCGACATTTAAATAATTTACTCTCAATAACAAGTAGCTAGTTAAAAATAAATTGGAATTCTGGTTACTGCTAAATATTAAATTAAGTCATTAATTTAATTTTTAACTATGAGTAGGAGAAAATGAAGCTTATTAATAATAACTATCGTTCACTGTAAAAGTTTGTATCATTTCCTTGTATGGTTAAATTATAATAATAAAATACACTTCTCCAATAAATTAACACTTTAAATTTATAAAATATTTTGTTCTCCTTTTTAATCAATCTTTGTAAGCCCCTGTTTTAAACTGTCTGTTGCACTACTTAAATTTATCGATATGTGTTTTCAAATGGCAATGAACCAGGGGATAACTACGGAAAAGAAAGCTCAAGCGGAAAATACAAGCCAACAAGAATATAAGATGAAACAAAATAGGCATGAAGAATCGGTGATAGGGTTTTGGAATATAGATACTATCACGGAAAAATAATTGTAAATAACTGAAGCATCCAAAATAACAGAATATAGATACTAGGCATAAGCGAAACGAAGAAGAAAGAAGATGGAAAAATACTGCTTACCAAGGAACGTACATTGTACTATTCTGGAGTACAATATGATAAGGGAGCAAAAGAGAAAGTAGGAATATTAATTAGAGAAGTCGAGAATAATTAAGTGATAATATTCAATCCAATCAATTCAAGACTAGTAGTAATATAAATAGAGAGGATAAATATAACAGTAGAAGGAGCGGAAGAAGAAGAAATTACGGAATTTTACGGAAATCTACAGAAGGAATTAGATGCAGCAAGAGAAGATAACGAGACAACAATAATGTGGAAGATTGGAACAGCAGAGTAGGTAAAGACCAAAATAGTGCTACGGGATGTATTGGGGAGTGTTTTACAATCTCATTTTGGTTTATGAGATAGTAATATTACGGAAAGTCTTCAAACACTTTATTTTAAACTTTATTTAACTCGAAGGACCTTGTTTTACACTGAATTATTTACGTATGTTTATGTAGGATTTGATGGTTTAATAAATTAAATTCATGATTCACTTTCACTAGTTTGTATATTACCGGTATGATACATGTGGGTAATTTGCGACAAAACTAAGAATTTCACTGATTTTTTCTATATGTTGTATCTCTTTATCTCATGATCTGATATAAATGAATGGAAGTTAATGAATGTTAAATGTTGTACCGGTAAAAACGCCGGTATTATGATGAGAGTACCATTATGTACGAAGGTTGACTGGAAAAGTGAGGAAAAATCGGGTGTTAATCCTATTTATAGGTCGTTCAAAGTAAGTTGTAACAAGGAGCGTCATGTGAAGATGTAGCCAATGGGAAGTAAGGATTTAAAATATATCCGTCATACAACTGTTGGAAATATCAGCAGAGACAAGCATTTATTGTGAATAAAAGAAATTGTTGTTTGTTGCGATGCTGTCTTTTCTAAGAGGTTTTTATGACGAGATAAGAAATTGAACGCTTTGAAGTGCGCAGTGAGTGGAGATATAACATAAGATCAGGCAATGATTATCTGTGTTTTTTTTCTGTCAAAGGGACTATGAAATGAAATTTTGTGTAGTTGAAGAAATATTATATAAATGAAGGGGATTATATTTTTATTTAAGATGTATGTGGAATATATGAATTTTGATATACAGGGTGAATATAAAGTAAGAATTTACAGTAGGAAATTGAGTGTTAAGTCAAATTCGTACAGGAAGTATGGAGAGAAAACTGTGAACAGGAATGGGATATGGATGATAGACGTAAGTAGGAGAAATGATCTAATAATAGGAAATACGATGTGGTATCAAAATATAGAGCAAACATATACATTCGTGGCAGAAAATCCACATAATTTCAAATTGGAATTGAATATCTTGAAACAGTTGACATAAAACAATGGCTAGTCGCCTCAAATTGTTGATAATGTGGTCCTGAAGATAAGAAGGAGGTTGAGAAAGAATTTAGCCTACCTCTATGTTCACAACAACGAACGTACCCAATACCGTTCATTCACTTATTGTGGTGAAGTTTCTGATGAAATTTCAAAAATTATTACCAACAATCTTAAAGATGTAAAAGTCTCCTTTAGATCAAAATGTTACATTTTCACAATTTTCTCTAAGAATAAAGATCCTAATGATAAACTTAACAGAAGTGGTATTTATAAATTAACTTGTGATTCTTGTCCATCCACTTATGTGGGTAGGACCACTCGAGCTTTAGGTACTAGAATCAAGGAACATCTCAACAAACCTAGTACTTCTAATTTCGGTTTCCATAGTTTAACAACAACAATTTTTCTCCATCACGTATCTCTAAAATCCTGCATAACATTCCCACGAACAACTTCAAAAAGATGGACTTACTTGAAGATCTAGAATTACTTAGAGAAATAAAGGTTAACTCAGAGCACTGCCTTAACACCCAAATACATCTTAATTGTAAATTTCAGCCTCCATTCAAAACCTTATGGTCCTCTAGAGCTTTCATCTCACCCCATCACCGTCCGGTCCAAGAATATTTCGCCCAGCACTCGGCTTTTATATCTTTCTATAAATTATTGACTTCTATTTCTTCTCTTTTTCTTCTACTTTTTTAAGTTTTCTAACTTTGCTCAACCTTATTTGGCTCTCACATACACACTACACCTACTATTGCTATACACACTGTGTTCCTGACACCAAGCTGTGTATGGGTCATAGTTGGTCCACCAGGACACAACCATTTATTGTTGTTAGTACTACCTTCTCATAAAGAAATTTTCATACCTCATTCAACAACCAATTCCTCTTATCTTCACATTAATAAAAATAACAATTTTCTTTCTATCAATCCTTGGAACTATTCATGGATACGCCTAGTATGGGTCTAGGTTTATTCTTACGCTTAGTTCTAAAATCATCTTCCAACCACATTATTTGCTGGACACCAGGCTATGTATGGAATGAACTTTCGGTGGGAAAAACAGAACAGAAAATATTTTCTTATTGATAGGCCGGATATTGTCTGCTGGAGACGAGAATATTTAAGGTCAATTCGAAAATATCGCAACGAATGTAAGAATATTTTCTATTTGGATGAAACCTGGCTAAATGAAGGACACACCGTATCGAAAGTCGGGCAAGATAAAAATATACTGGATTCCGGACAAGCTGTCATGGAGGGTTGGTCAACAGGATGAAGACTTCCATCTGGAAAGGGACGCAGGCTTATTATAACCCATACAGACTGTGGAAACGAAGTTTTGGTTCAAGAATTATTGGAATTTCAATCTAATTCAACCAAAGAATACCACGAAAAAATGACGGCTGACGTTTTCGAGAAATATTTCGATCGAATACATTCCCCAGAATTCAGCTATTGTAATGGATAACGCCAGCTATCATTCTCGATTAGTAGAGATGACACAAGTTCTTGGAAAAGAGCGCCAATAATTGAGTGGCTGAAGTGTAAAGCCTTAAATATCGATGATACAATGGTGACAAAAGATTTTTTGCAAATTGTTAGACAGCGTAACGCAGAATTTTAAAAAATTGTAATCGATGAGATGGCAATAAGTAGAGGAATTATTGTACATCGCTTACCCCATTACCATTGTGAGCTGAACCCAACAAAACTTTCAAACTTCAAGAAGGACGGCAACTTTTGATGGATTCATTGGCGAATGTGACTGCAGAAAACTGGCAAAGCGCCATAAAACATGTTATAGCTGAGGAGGGGAAAATGTCGGATTTTGACGACTTAATTGACGAAACTACAGAGATCGAACCGTTAATTATTAACCAGTCACAAGCTGGCAAGACGGAGATAACGGAAGTGTTGGCTAAAGACTACGGAGATAAATTTAATACCTTTCTATAGAAAGACATGAAAAACAGAGAAGATCAAGAACAGAAGAAGATAAGCAGAGAATAAGTAGAAGATGCTATACATAAAATAACGGCATAACAATCTAGTGGAGAATATGGCATTGCCCCAGGATTGATAAAATGGCTGATTTAATAAGTGGTGCGTAAATTTTTTGGAGAGGTATTTTTGTACTTTAATATTGAAAGGGCGGGTGTCCATCTTTGGCCAATAATTGGTTAGACAACTAAATATGCATTAGTTCTATACAGTGATAATGAAATGGCGGATGTCTGACGTATCAATACAATTTTTGTAGTCGGTTGTTCACATTTTAATTAGTTTTAAAAGGTCGTATGGGGACAACAGGTTTTTCAGTCACTAACTATTAGTTCAAGGAAGACGGTTGTCCAACTAACAAGGACATCTGTCTTTTGACATTTTTACAAATTAATGATAATTTGATGTTAGTAATAACAACAATATTGGTTTGGTAGTGTGTTACATTATTTTGAGAATGTTCTCCAACACGAGAACTAATCGAATATTGTAACAGACGTTATTAAAACATAACGGAAAGTCAAATAATCATTATTAAGTTCATTTCCTTAATACCTAACATATTATAAATCAAAAATCCGAATAGACTACTAAAAATGAGGTGCTGTGCCGATAAACCGAATCTAGAGCTATTAAATCTTCCTGATAATGACAATGAGCCCAAATACACGGAGAAGCAGTTATAACTTATAACATCTTAGAAGACAACGAGAATATGAAATCCTTCATTGAATTAAGACCAATGGTAGAAGATATTGTTGGTGAGAAAGAACAGTCGGAAAATATTACCACAACGATGGTGAAAAATGATGATGCCTCTCGGCATTCTGATAAAGATTCCATTACCTGATTTTCTGATGAGTGTGTACAGGACAGGAGTTGTGAACCTTAAACTGCTTCAAATGATACCATTAATTGAAAAATTATATTATTTGTTTCAAAAAAATGCCCGCTGGAAGGAAGAAAAATATTTTTGTGATATGGTTTCAATTCTACAATTCGTATAACTAAAATATCTCGGTAAATATCTTCACATGCTACTGCCTATTGATGTTCCCAAATTTCAGTAGTTTGTGATTTCATTATACATGACAGAAGATGGAAATAGAGTAGAATGTTTCATTTGGTATTATCTATATAAGTTTTTTCCAGGTATAGAGAAAGCTTTACCAAATCTCTCGCAGTTATTTTGTTATACTATAGTCAAACATTCCTTTTTTTCTGTGTTTTTCTCCAATTGCTATTCAACGAGAAAGCAAAAGTGCATATTCTTTGCGGGAAAAAACATTAATCCTGAACGATCATGGTGCTCTTGTGCACCAAAACCCCACAAGCTCTGCAGTGGCGGCCTTAGGGGGGGTGGCGAACAGGGCAATTGCCCGGGGCCTCGCTCTTGCAAGGACCTCGCGCAACAACGCAAGCAAATTTTAATCAATATAAAACTTTTTAACGATTTTTTTATTTAAAACTTTCGATTTTGATCCTCAATTGCTTATTAAGGTTATAATATAATGGTAAATTAAAATAAAGCTAGATAACTAATTCATTCATTCAAAACATAATTTAAAAATTCATTATGTACACTGAGAGATTTTTTTCGATAACCTCAAGTACAAAAAATCCGCGACTCGAAGTTTATAAGTACAAATGTGTGTAAACAGCAATAAACTTCGGGTTATTGTAACCATGAGATGTACTTTATTCTATATTTTTCTCAATCTTAGTACAGTTTTACAACGATCTACGTACATTTTCACTTGTTAACCTCGAATCGCGTGTGTCACGTTTTGTACTAGCGGTTATCGAAAAAAATCTCTCAGTGTATTACTTGAATATCGCGCCTCGAAACACTTGAAGATCGGTTTTTTAATCGCATAACACTCGTGAGTCGGGACATAATGTTCTGCTGCTCTATCGCTCGGGGAATCCCCGTGTTTCATTTCATTTGTTAACTCTTGTTACCTTGGTATTATTTTGCTTGCAGTATGAGTTACTAAATTGTTACCGTACATATCTTTCAATTTTATTGAATATTACGTTTTTATAGTATTTAAAGTATTGAGTGAGCTGAAAAAGCGTAAATTATAGTATTTGAAGTATTGAGTAAGCTGAAAAAGTGTAAAAAAACTTAAAAATTTATTTCCGACTGTTTGTGTGAAACAAAACAAGATTTACGAAATGAGTTCGCGTGATCGTGATGCTGGTAGAAAATTTGAGTCAGGGAGTTCAAAAAGGAAACGAGCTATCAAAAGAAAGCAGGTAAACGGAAATTTACGTGGGTCTTTATATAAATATATAAAAAGTGATGATAAAGAAACCTCTACAAAACATTTATTGACTGAAAGTGACTCTAATCCTACTCCAGCTGAAAACATTCCTTCCACATCATCATGGATGCCGCCGCCATCATTAAGTAAAAACAGCGAGGATGATGATGAATTAACTATATCATTGTCTCTTAAGTCACCGATGCCACCGTCAACACTATCCAGGCAAGAACACGAATCTGAGCCCGAGTATATGTCTACATCCATGACTGCTGGAACGGAAAATCTGAATCCTCAAAGTGACCCCGCTTTGTTACCCATAACAATTACTGATGTAGACCGAACTGAGATTGTATTAAAAGGTCCAATCCGGGTTAAATTTGATTTATTCCCCGTAAATGGTAATGGACGTCGATTCGGCGAATATCATTATAATAAGATATTAGTTAACGGTGAAAGGCTTCACAGGCGCTAGATGATTTATTCACAAACAAAGGATGTCGTTTACTGTTTTCTATGTCAAATATTCGGGCTAGAAAATACACAGATTGGATCAAGTGAAGGAGTGTGTGATTGGAAACACTTGGGTGATTGCCTAAAGTCTCACGAATCTAGTCGACAGCACAAAGATTTTATGTTGAAATGGATTGATTTAGAGAATGGTTTAAAAAGCTGTTCCACTATTGACTTCTTGGCCCAACGTTGGAGAGATATTTTAGAACGATTGCCCACAATTGTAAATGTTTTAGCATCTCACAATTTGGCCTTCAGGGGTCAGATTCGAGTGAGACAAGCGGCAACTTTATAGATTTAGTAAAGTTAATGGCCCGACTTGATCCCGTGTTGAGAATTCACCTAAAACAAGTGAAGGATAAGACGATTAATGACCACTGTATCGGAAAAAGTATTCAAAATGAGCTCATACAATTAATGGCAAGTCACGTGAAGACTAAAATTAATGAAAAAATAATAAATATTACTCGATTATTCTTGATTGTACTCGCGAAGTTTCTCGTGTTGAGCAACTTTCAATTACTATAAGATTTTTTAATACAAATACAGCTGAAATTGAAGAACATTTTATTGGTTTCTTAGCCGTGGAAAAAACCACAGCTGAGAGATTGACTAATTATATAATCACAGAATTAGAACAGTTAGGTATATCAGTGCAAAACTGCAGAGGCCAAGGATATGATAATGGTGCCAATATTCGTGGTAAAAAAGTGGTGTCCAAAAACGTATTCTTGAAATTAATCCACTTGCTTATTTTTTACCTTGTGGGGGTCATAGCTGGAATCCCATCCTAGGAGATGCAGCATCGTCTTCTGTCCAAACAAAATCTTTTCTTGGTTTGCTATAACGGTTGTACACTCTGTTTGCCGGCTCAAGTTAGAGGTGGGCTTTTTTAAATGCTCATATAAAATCGTTGGCGCTAAAACCACTTTCTGAAACTAGATGAGAGTGCAGGGTAGTATCGGCGAAGGCCGTTAAATACCAACTAAGTGATATATGTGATGCTTTAAAGGATTTAGCAGGAAACACAACAGATTGTCAGTTGATCAGTGAATAACATTCTATAGAAAAGGAACTAACTACCTACGAATTGGTAGCTTCGCTTGTCATATGCTATGGCATTCTAACAAAGATAAATGTTATAAGTAAAATGTGCCAAAGCGAAAACATGCACTTAGATGTGGCTATACAACACCTAGACGCATTCACAAATTGGCTCGGTAAGTATCGAGAAAATTGTTTTCAGTCATCCCTTGTAACAGCAATAGAAATAGCCGAGAAAAATGATATTAACAGAGAGTTCAAAGAAGTCAGAAGACGACGTAAAATAAGGCATTTTAATTATGAAGGGGAAGATGAAGCTCATGATTTGGAAGCGGAAGAAATTTTCAAACTAAACTATTTTTATGTCATTGTCGATAATGTGCGCGCAAGCTGTCATCCTAGGTTTGAGGCTCTTAAATATCATGACAGCATATTTGGTTTCATGTATAATATAAAAAAAATAGAGGAAATTAGTGATAGTGAACTTTTAAAGCAATACAGCGACTTGCAAATATCCATGACAGTAGCAGTATCATGTGATATTGATGGATATTGATGGACATGAAGAACTGAATATGTTCATCCGTGTGAATGAAGGAAACTATGACATTATCTCGGTGCTAAAATACATAATAGAAAAAAAATTAACTGAAGTTTACCCCACTATCGAAATAGTCCTGAGAATTATTGCTACCACGCCTGTTACCGTTGCGTCTGCTGAAAGAAGTTTTTCGAGGCTTAAAATTATTGAAACATATTTGAGGAATTCGATGACACAAGATCAGCTTTCAGCCCTTGCTATTATTCCAATCCAAAATGACGTTGCTCATTCGTTAGATTATTTTGCTTTAATTAAAGATTTTAGTCCTAGGAAAAGCCGCAAAAATCAATTTTAAAATTTATCATCTCTGCATTTGTTAATTTTGTAAATCCTTCAACGTTAAATATTTCAAAACTCAAATTCGATTTATTTGTATAATTTTAGCATTTCTCATTAAACATGACAAATACCTAAACCAGACCTATTTTCGCATCACATACTTTTCACTAAGGACAAAAGGCCTCGCAAAGACCTGCTGCCCGGAGCCTCGCAATGGGTAAGGCCGCCACTGAAGTTTTATTCGCGACATAATTACGAACTGTGTCAATATGATAGAGGTAGGAGAATCAACGATTTATAGATTGATTTTCACGTGAGAGAAAATGAGAATGAGAAAAGAAACCATTAGAAATTGACGACGATGTCGAAAAAAGTGTACGTAGAATAGTGCATGGTATGTATTTCGCAAAAGAGATACCAACAATCATTGTTAAGCTCATTTTCTCAATACCTAACATATTATAAATCAAAAACCCGAATAGACTTCCAAAAATGAGGTGCTGTGCCGATAAACATAATCTAGAGCTGTTAAATGGTCCTGATAACGACAATGAGCCAAAATACAAGGCAGAAGCAGTTATAACTTATAACATCTTAGAAGGCAACGAGAATATGAGTTCCTTCGTTGAATCAAGGCCAATGGTAGAAGATATTGTTGGTGAGACGGAACAGCAGGAAAATATTACCACAACGATGGCTCTCTGCATTCTGATAAAGATTCCATTACCGGATTTTCTGATGAATATGTACAGGACAGGAACTATGAACCTGAAAATCCTTCAAACGATACCATTGAACTTTACAATCGAGATAATATAGAAGATTTCGATGAAGACAACATTGACAAAAATTTCGTATAAGAAGAATCAGAAATTAATGAGCAGCTCAAAGAGCAAAGTATATCGAGAAAGAGAACAACAACAGCCTTGTACCTGTCAAGTTAATGTGGATAAGCAAAAGAGGTTGTTGGTATAGAAATATAAAAGACATAAAAAGGAAATTAAGAGGAAGAAAGAAGTAGGTCCAATATGTAATTACAAATTAAATTGCGCAGCAAACATCTTGAACGAATAAAGAAAAAGTCGTTACAAACTCTGATATGTAACGACACGGTCGTCCAAAATATAAGTTAACACCCTCCATACATAATTAAAAACAAAACATCGGTGACTGGGATACAGATCACCACTAAACCAAATTATCACAGTAGACGAAGTTGGGCACCCAGTACCTAGAGAGCAACACTTTCGCCATTTCACTAACAGTTGGACCGATATTATTAACACCGAAACATCTCAAGACACCAACAAACTCAGTTCTTACGCCTAGAAGTGATAGGAAAGCTTCATCGGTGAATAACCGAGTTAATTTACTATATCCCGGAGCGTGTTGAGCCTGGGATCGTAATTAACACCCGGCTTGTCGTCGACCCCTTGGAATGTGTTGAACCCAACTAGCAAACCTTGTCTTTCGGCCGAATCTCTAGAGCGTGCTGAGCCTAGAACGGAAGCCAACCATGATAGCCAAGTCCTGGAGCGTGTTGAGAGCAGGACAGAAACCTTCTCGTCTAGCTGAAATCCCGGAGCGTCTTGAGCCCGAGATGGAAGCGAATTCCCACCTAACCGAGATCACACTGTATATTGAACGCGGGATCCAGTACCGAATACACCCCGTTTATTTTGGGCAACCTGAACGAGGGGGTAAAACGAGTATCCCAGGTCGACAAAATTGAGTAAGTTTATATAATAGTACTCATTCATCAATAAAAATTTGCCGTAAAGTCAACGAGACGAGGTACGACCGATCCAGACCATTTACCAAGAGAAGCCGTATAATAAGAGGACATCTACAGACAACCCGACCAGGCGACCACCCCTAGGGAATCCCCACAGAATCAAGGACCAATAATTGTACATATAATAACTGTATATAGAATTAGTTTCAAGTTGTAAAGATTTTATAGAATTTTTGGTTTAACAGATAACGTACAGGCAATTAGAAATTGACGCCTGGGCAGAAAAATCACAAATTGACGCTCGTACAAAATGATTACAAGTTTTGGAAAACTAAAACAGACGAGAAGCAACGAAGTCAGTTTTTGACGCAGAATGTGGACATAGTCTCTATTCATAGACGCCGACCACAAAGTGATTCGCAGAGAACACGGTAACACAATTACATATATAATTTATTGATCAGTGGGATTAAAAAAAGACTACAAATAAGTTCTCAGTCTCTGAAAAAATGTTTCCTAACGCAGTATAGATATGCCTTAGGAATACCGCAGGGTTGCTTAAAACAAATCAGCCTTCTAACCACAAACTGGGTGATGTGGCAGTAGACTTGGTTAATGAACACATTACATTCTTTGCTAAAATTGATAGCCAATATTCAAGAAATAAATCGGATAGACGATATTTAAATATTCAACTAAGTATTACTGCTGTCTAGCATCGTTCGTACTCAAAACGATGTAGAAAGTAGTGGATAACTACATAAGAACAGAAAATCTGCAGAATATACCACTTCATAAATGTCAGCATGCCGGGTCGATCAACTGAGACGGCTCTGTATCAGCTGACCCGAGTCATCCAGAGAACTCTGAACAACAAAGAAATCGCAATGTGCGCACTCCTGGATATATCTGGGGCCTTTGACAACACAACTCATGTGTCTGTCAAAGAAGCACTAAAAAGGCGAGGAGTAAATGAAACCATTGTAAAATGGATGTATGAGTTGTTGACGACGAGGATAGCTGAGACAGAGGTAGGGAATCAAACCACCTCATTTAAATCCACCTCAAGGGGGAGTGATATCTCCCCTTCTATGGAGCCTCGTAGTAGATGAGTTGCTCTACAGGCTAACGGAGTTTTGCTTCGAATGTATGGGCTACGCTGATGACATAGCTCTAATAGTCAGAGGCAAGTTCGAGAGCACCCTGTGTGATTTATTACAAAAGGGCCTCAGAATCGTTGAGCAATGGTGCTTGTCAGTGGGGCTAAACATTAACCCAAACAAGACCATAGTAATTCAATTTACCCGGAAAAGAACACTTCCAGCCATGAAACCCATATCCTTAAACGGGGAAATCATAGAATGGAAATCGGAAGTTAAATATCTAGGGATAACCCTAGACAGTAAGCTTCTGTGGAATAAGTATGTTGAAATAACTGCTAGTAAAGCAATATGAGCTTTGATGGCGTGCAGAAATCTAGCTGGTAAGAGGTGGGGCTGTAACCCAAAAATACTGCGATGGATGTACTTCATGATTGTGAGACCGGAAATTACGTATGGTGCAATAGTCTGGCATACAAAAGCAAGTCAGTACAGCACGAGGAAGACCCTCGACAAAGTTCAAAGGCTTGCCTGTGTGTGCATCATTGGAGCTATGAGAACGTGTCCAACTAGGGTACTTGAGATCATTACAGATCTCACACCTCTACATCTGGTGATAGAAAGATCTGCCTAGGAGACAATTCTTAGAATATCTAAGGAAGGTTCAGGCAATGAGAGTATTGAAAATCAGGGAGCCTGGTCCTCTCTAACAAAATACATTTCATCAGCGAATCTTCCCAGTGACGGAATGATCAAGAAAGTAATTATCGAAAAGAATTTCACTACGATGCTAAATACGAGGAGATACTGGGAAATGTAATACACCAGCCATCTCTTAAAGAAAACACCATTAGATGGTATACGGATGGTTCAAAAACGACCACTGGACCAGGCGCTGGAGTATTGGGGCCTGGCACTTCCCGAGCATCTTTCAGGCAGAAATACTTGCGATTGAAAGATGCGTGGATATGAACCTAGAAATAAACTATCAGAAATGTGACATATCGATCCATTCTGATAGTCAAGCAGCTATCAAGGCAATGAGCTCCCATGTCATTTACTCAAAGTTGGCATGGGAGTGTCGAAGAAAACTTGATGAATTGGGCAAGAAGAACAGGGTCTCTTTAGTCTGGGTTCCTGGCCACTCGGGAATCACAGGAAATGAAGAGGCCAATATACTTGCCAGGAAAGGAGCACAAACGCCATTTATTGGCCCGGAGCCATTCTTTGGTGTAGGAAAATGCTCCTATGAGAAAGAGTTTCGGAAGAAGGAGGAAACCGAAAGAGAAGCACTCTGGTGGTGCCTTCCCGGGTTGCAATATTCCAAAAAGTTGCTGAGGAACTTTGACACTGCTAGATCCAAAAAATATTTGGACCTCAGTAAAAATAAGCTACATCTCCTCACGGGCTCTCTTACAGGTGACTGCCGCCTTAGGAAGCACCTAATGAGAATAGGTCTAGCAGAAACTGACGAGTGTACATTCTGTGGGGAGGAGGATGAAACTCCGGATCACTTAGTTCTGGATTGCCTAGGCATCGCAAGCCAACGCAAGAAATGCTTCGTACAAGAAACTTGTGAGAGTGAGGATATAACCCCGTTGAAGCCGTTCCAAATACTAGAGTTCATAAGAACCCTGGAACTGGGAGGCGAGCTGTAGTAGTAGCGATAACAGCTCTGATAGGGGTTACAATAAACCTTAGGTTTCACTGCAATGTAACCCCGTTAAAATCTAACCTAATCTAAGTATTACTGCTATGTACCATCTCTACAAAGGGGGGTCTATAGAAGAACAAGCAGAAGAAAAGCATATTATCAAGAAACACAAGTATTGTGAAATTTTTTCTTTGGAATCCAATGTATACCTCAAATCTCCTAGTATAGCCACGTGTGACATATGTGACCACATAAAAAATTTGAAGCGTAATGTTTTGTATACTACCGAAAAAGAGGTAGAGAGAGCTGTGATTGCGCATATTGAGGAATCAAAAAGAAGATATGAATTAAAAATGGTGGATAAAGATAATGCAAAGGTACCTCAAGGAGAGATAGTACCGATGATGGATTTACAAAAATGTCTACTAACCCCACTCTTGTTAAACTCCAAAACTTTCTGCTTGAGACAACTAATAGCAATCTTTTTGTAGTTCTATTTATATTGTCTTGTTTGGTAATAATTTATTTTTTATCGTCTGTTATAGATCGTGTGATTTAGTTTTGATTTCAGATTTTATGTTATGTTGCTTTCATATTTAATTTTTCTATGAATATTTGCAATATACTGTTTCTTTGGTATATTAATTCGAATAAGTTTTTGCAGGAAATGGTTTATTTTTTATAAAATACCCCATTGAAACGCCGGGTTCCCAATTTTAATATTCAACCAATAATAATTTTTAAAGTCGTGTGTTCAAAACTAATTAATAACTATTACAAAAATAAAGTTTTTTCAACAAATGGTTGTTTATGACTGTGATATTTGACGCATTACCAAATATTTTTTACAATTACTATTGATTATCGAAATTACAGTTTTTTGGCTCTTCTCTAAAATTTACAAAATGTGACACCGCCCTTTCAATTCTAAGCTCCCGGATTACATATACATTCAACCAAATATCAGACTCATAATTTCGCAGACCTTCAAAACAAAACAAAAATAAACGGTTTTAAAGACTAAAACTAAGTTTTCCGCATCTGTGAGATGCCCTGAATAACATTCTATCATAAAATTTTCACTTGTACACTTCGGGGGACATATCGTGCTAACAAACCGAAATTTCTCCAAAAGTAACCAAAAACGCAGTATATCTGGATTCATAGAACCCGCTGTACTCGCTTTTGTCAGCTGAAAATCAATAGGGTGGTACATCTGTGAGACACTTTGAATGAGAGACCTTGAAAAATATCCAATAGGCCGATCCAAGACCATGACCTGTGCAACAAGAAAATGGCGGCTGGAGGACAAATAATAACAAAGTAAATATATAAAATCCCCTGCAGTGATAGCAAAATATCCCTAATAATACTATCCATGGCTGGAAACATAATGTTGGAATATTATAAAATATTGCTGGATTAACATCCAGATGAAGGTGCCCCATACAAAGTTAAAATATCCGAAATTAAAGGAGTTTATCCATTTTCATTAAAGGAAATAAACTTGCAAATAACAATTAACATTTTTTATGTTTGTTGTAAACAGAGTAGAAACACTGAACAAGGTAGCTATATCATTTTGTAAAATCTACAATGCATTCTAATGAACTTGAAATAATAAAATTGGTAGATATTAAACAAAAACTAACATTTTTCTGTTAACACATTTAAGGCTTTTTGAATCTAAATGCCTTTAAATTTCCTTTCATATTATAACAGCCAATCAAATCATCAGGTTTTAATTAATTTTGAAGGACCTTCAAAAATTTGCAGAATGCCCCTAACTAAATGCAAATATTAAAAAAAAGTATCATACAATTTTATAATCAGATTTATAGCACCTGTTGGTTAAGATGACATAGAAATATCTGTACATGAGATATGTGTAACCCTACATCAGTTTACCAAAAGATAATTTTAAATTTGGTTATGAAATTGGCCCTAATAAACACAAAAGGCTGTCTGTAGGAGCAGTGGTGAGCCTGTGCGCGAACATTTTGCTGGGCCCCCATTATGAGACGGTATATTGATAACCATATTAATTTTGTGTGCACAAAAAAGGAATTGTTATAATGATAAACATTTATTTTCCAGAATATAGAATAATATCTGCAAGTACAAATCAAATCAACGGTTTTAAAGATTAAAACTAACTTTTCCGCATCTGTGGCTCTAAACAATATTCTATCATAAAATTGTTACTTCTATACACTTCGGGGGATGTATCGTGCTAACAAACCCAAATTTCTCCAAAAATTTAGTATATCTAGTTTTATAGGACCCGCTGTATTCGCTCTAGTCAACTGAAAATCAATAGGGTACATCTGCGAGACACCTTGAACAATACTTATTAATAAAGTTGATCAATCGTATACTCTCTGGAGGCTGTATCGTGCTAACAAACTGAAAATTCTCCAAAAATGACAAAAATTTGGTACTTCAAGTACCACAGCACCCATTGTACTGGCTTTAGTGAGCTCAATATCAATAGGGTTCATATTTAAGACGCTTTGAATAATATACAATCATAAAGGTCATCACTTGTATATACTCCGGAGGCTGTATCGTGCTAACAAACTGAAACTTCTCCAAAAATGACAAAAATATCGTACTTAAAGTACTGTAGCACCGGTTGTATTGGCTCTGGTGAGCTGAAAATCAATAGGGTTTATCAGTAAGATGCCCTGAATAATATTCAATCATAAAATTGGTGACTTGTTGAACTTCGGAGGCTGTATCGTGCTAACAAACTGAAATTTCTCGAAAAACGACAAAATGTCGTACTTCAAGTACCATAGCACCCGTTGTACTGGCTCTGGTGAGCTGAAAATCAATAGGCTTCATCTGTGAAATGTCCTTAACAATATTTCATCATAAAATTGGTGACTTATTGCACTCCGGAGGCTGTATCGTGCTAACAAGACTTGCAAGGAAAAGTGGCCGACGACAACGACGACGACGACGACGACGACGACATACACACACGATTTTTTTTCTAAAAACCGTTTTTTCGTGTTGTTGTTGATGCATAACGTAAAAATAACTCAAAAAAAAATTTCAAATTTCCAACTTTTTTGTGGGTAAACCAATACTTTTCTCGCATATTACATAGGTTGGCGGAAAAGTAAAAGAATGTGTGATAAGAATAATAATTTATATACGTACAGTTACCAAAACTGAAACGAAACCAAAAATATATTTTCTAAATGAATATGATAAGATAAAAATAACAAAATATTGGAAATACTTCAACAACAAAAATAGAAAACCTATCAAATATTTATAAATGAAATATTTTTTTTCTACGCCCTATCTTTAAAGTACCTTGTATTTTATCGGTTTGCAGCGCTCAAAGTGGTTGTTTATGGTTAGAGTGAAAAAAAGTGAAAAAGCGTTAAAAAAACTACCATAACGTTAACTTTATTTCACGCTTCCCATAAGCTAACATAATGAATCATGGCTGGGCATCGAGGATGGACTTTCATGAAACTTTGAATACGTATAATTGTAATTTATCGAAGGAGCTCAATTAAAATATCCCAAATTTCTATTTGAATTTTATTTTTTTGTATAAGGTTGTAGAAAAAATAATGTATGCAACATGTGCATAAAGTGTCTTTTTTCACTCATGGAATTGCCGCACTCGCCTGATTCGTGAAAAAAGTACCACTATATGCACTTGTTGCATAAATTACTAATCTTGCTGTATTCGGAAGTATTGGAATTTTTTTCTATGAGAATATTTGTTTTGCATTTGTGGCTCTGCTCCCTGACCAGTGTGCTTCTCACACATCACTGACCAATAGTTCTGCCACTGTGTAGGAGGCATAGGAAAAAGATAAATTACTATTGTTCAACTATCTTTACAGAACGCAATTCAACATCACAAAGTATTTTAACTACTTTGGACCATTTAATAGAAATCTCAAATATTTTTCTTTTGGAAGTTGTAGTACTTATTCCAGTGTCTCTATAGCTCATACCATATTCACAGAAGGGGTTCAGTCTGTATTCAATGTATCATGCAACTCCACAGGTTTGCCTAAAAATAAACACATCAGTTATAATACCCTTACCCTAATGAATTAATTCACCCGAGATAAAACTCTTCAAGCACACTCTTGCATTCTTGATGTATGCAGAGAATTCTTCACATTCGATTGCTCTCAACCATTCTTGGCATCTCAAGGCAGATAATTCCTTAAGATTAGTTCTGTTTAAACCATAACACTACTTGTAGAATTCAATAAAAGTTTACATTATCTTGGTTACTTCTGCTTCCAAACTGAACTATACAACGAAACCAAGGTATTTCTATACAAGCAAAAGCCAAACAACCACTGAACACTTCCAATTATCACTTTTGTTTACAGAAACAATTTAACTTTGTACCACTATTTGTCCTCCAGCCGCCATATTGGTTTTAATTTGACAGCATTCTGGAGTGGCTTATTATAAAACTGGCCATTTGTATACATTCCGGATGCTGTATCATACCAACAACCCGACATTTCTCCAAAAAGGACAAAACATGTGGCACTTCAGGTACCATAGCTCCCGTTGTACTAGCTCTAATAAGAGAAAAATCAATAAGGTCCATCTATAAGATGCCCTGAACAATATTCAATCATGAACTGGGTCACTTGTATACACGTTGGAGGCTGTATCGCGCTAACAAACTGAAAATTCTCCAAAAATGACAAAAATTTGGTACCTCTAGTACCATAACATTCATTGTACTGACTTTAATGAGCTGAGTATCAATAGGGTTCATCTTTGAGACGGCTTGTATAATATCCAGTCATAAAATTGGTCACTTGTATATACTCCGGAGGCTGTATCGTGCTAACAAACTGAAATTCCTCCAGAAATGACAAAAATGTCTTAAAGTACTATAGCACCTATTGTACTGGCTGTGGTGAGCTGAAAATCAATATGATTCATATGTGAGATGTCATAAATAATATTCAATCATAAAATTGCTGACTTTTTGCACCCCGGAGGCTGGATCGTGCTAACAAACTGAAAATTCTCAAAAAATAACAAAAATGTCGTACTTCAAGTACCATAGCACCCGTTGTACTGGCTATTGTGAGCTGAAAATCAATAGGGCTCATCTGGGAGACAATATTCAATCAAAAAATTGGTGACTTGTTGCACTCCGGAGGCTGTATCGTGCTAACAAGACATGTAACGAAAAGTGGCCGCCCCCGACGACGACGACACAGGATTTTTTCTAAAAACCGTTTTTTCGTGTTGTTCTTGATAAAAAACGTAAAAACAACTCAAAATTCTTTTTCAAAATACCAACTTTTTTGTGGGTAAACTAATACTTTTCTCGCATATAGATAGGTTGGGCGGAAAAGTAATATTCAGTATTTCTGGACGTTATACATGATTTTAACAAAATCTGCCATCAGTTTTGGTAATACCAACTCTCACACTGTCTGGTTAGTGCTTCGAAAACCAAGTTATCCTGTGTATTTGTCAATATGTTTTGCTAACTCTTTTTTCGATTCATAATCCTTATTTAATATTTTTACTTTTCCGCTCAACCTATCTAATATGCGAGAAAAGTATTGGTTTACCCTAAAAAAGTTGGAATTTTGAAAAAAAATTTTTACGATTTCCATCAAGAAAACACGAAAAAATGATTTTTAGAAAGAATGTGTGTCTGTCGTCGTCGTTGTCGTCGGCCACTTTTCGATACATGTCTTGTTAGCACGATACAGCCTCCGAAGTGCAAAAAGTAACCAATTTTATGAATGATTATTATTCAGGACATTTCACAGATTATTCAGGACAATTCACAGATGAACCCTATTGATTTTCAGCTCACCAGAGCCAGTACAACGGGTGCTATAGTACTTGAATTACAACATTTTTATCACTTTTTGAGAAATTTCAGTTTGGTAGCACGAGACAGCCTCCGGAGTGCAACAAGTCACCAATTTTATAATTTAATATAATTCAGGATATCTCACACACGAACCCTATTGATTTTCAGCTCACGAGAGCCCGTAGAACAGGTGTTATAGTACTTTAAGTACGACATTTTTGTCACTTCTGGAGAAATTTCAGTTTGGTAGCACGATACAGCCTCCGAAGTATATCCGTGACCAATTTTATGATTGGATATTATTCAGAGCGTCTCAAAGATGAACCCTATCGATATTCAGCTCACTGAAACCAGTACAACGAGTGCTATGGTACTTGAAGTACCAAGTTTTTGAAAATTTTCAGTTTATTACCACGATACAGCCTCCAGAGTCTATACAAGTGACCAATTTTATGATTGAATATTGTTCATGGCGTCTTGTGGATGGACTTCATTTATTTATAGCTCACCAAAGCTAGTACAACGGGTGCTATGATACCTGAAGTGCCACATTTTTGGTCCTTTTTGGATAAATTTCGGGTTGTTAGCACGATGCAGCCTCCGGAGTTCGTACAAATGACCAATTTTATAATTGGATATTTTTCAAGGTATCTCACAGATGTACCGTATTGATTTTCAGCTGACAGCCGGTGCAATGAATCCAGATATACCACATTTTGGGCGATTTTGAGAGAAATTTCGGTTTGTTAGCACGATAAATTCCCCGAAGTGTATACAAGTGACAATTTCATGATAGAATTTTGTTCAGAGTATTTCACAGAAGCGGAAAAGTTAGTTTTAATCTTTAAAACCGATTATTTTTATTATTGCTCTTCCCACAGGAATGAAAGTTTTAGCTGATTAGCAACCTTTATTGGATCAAGAATTAATTACAGACATGTAACATTATGCGCGTTAGGATTTATTTTTTTAGCAAATTATTTAATTAATATTGTTCTACAAGATACTTATTTCCATTATGTCCTTGCTATAGGTGCTTTCTTTGCTATTAAAGCAGGAATTGTTCAATTATTTCGTTTATTATATTTATTGGTGTAAAATTAACATTGTTTAGGTTTAATACCATGACTATTCTCTGATTACCCAGATATTTGTACTCTACGAAATATTGTTCCATCAATTGGATTTTCAATTTCCTTAATTAGAGTAATTTTCTATTATTTATTTTTTGAGAAGCATTTTCAATCCAACGAAAAAGAATAAGTTCATTAAGAAGAATTCCTCAATTGAATGGGTACAACTAAGTCCTCTCGCAGATCATAAATATTCTGAATTACCAATATTATCTTCTAATTTCTAATATAGCAGATTAGTGCATTGGACTTTGGCCCCAAATATAAAGAATGTAAAGTTTGAAATTTCAGCTTGAAAACATTTTTTATTACAAGGTAGAGCATCCCCACTAATAAAACAACTATCTTATTTGCAAGATCATACCTTCATAATTTTAGTTGTGTATTATGTTTAATGTTTAATATATTTTTACATCAACATTATAGAAGGTCACTTTTCTCGCTGTGTGTCATCGTACCAATATACGCTCCACAAAATAAATACTGACGTTCGATACCATAAAAATCGGTTCTAGATTGCTATAACCTGTTAAAATTTGAACAAATTATCAGACCCATATCCATTTATCAAAGGAACTTATAAAATGGTTGCAGGAAAAAAAGAACCCACCGTCTTACCTTTGTTAATATCAACCAGTCTTTTCCTCCAGGATGTCGTCCGATGAAGCTCGTAAAGTCATACAATTTATCGTGTATTCTCCATAATCCTTCAGCTCCATCTGTAAATTTTCGACTTTCTAACCATTGATCAGGCGTGATAGAACCATCTAGTTTATATCTCGTTTTGGGTGCTTCTATACCCAATGTTGATTTTGGCAAATATTCTGGTGAAGATGGCATCTACAACAAAAATTAATAATGGTATTGATCGTAAGAAGAATAAAATAATATGGGTGAGCTACGACTCGTTTTTTCATCTTGTTGGACATTTAATGTCACGTTTGATGGAGAGAGAGTAGTCATGAAATATTTTAATTTTTTCACATTTTTATTGTTTTATAACAAATCAGTAAAAACAATATTCCGAAAACTTGTATACATATACATGTAAAATATATATTACACATATCTAGGATGTATAGTTAGTGAAATATGGGATTCAGATCAAGAGATGAAATGTAAGATTGGAAAAGCTAGAACAACCTTTCTGAGACTTCAAAAATTTGTTACAGACAAAAGCATGAGCTTCAGTCTAAGATACTGAATGGCACATTGTTTTGTCTGGTCTACTCTTCTATATGGGGTGGAGAAGCACTGAAATAGCAATGAATTACGCCAAAAAACCCGCAAGGAGGATTGCGTCATTGCTAAGAAAATATTTACCAGAGAATGGTTTGAATGCGTAATAAGTACCTTTCAACCATATAAATCACCAGGGGTGGTGGAAGGAATATTTCCAGCACTCCTGCAGCAAGGGATAGAGGAGATTCTTCCTCTCCTGCTGAAGATCACAACAAGCAGTCTAGAAGTGGGTCTAATACCTAGAAACTGGAGAACCTTCATACCAAAAATATGGAAAAATATGAGACCGATCCCCGATCTTTTAGACGCGTTTGCCTAACATCCTTTCTACTCAAAACGATGGAGAAAGTGGCGAACAACTACATAAGGATGAAGAATGTGGATTATACACCACTTCATAAATGTCAAAATGTCTACAAAGCGGATCGATAAACGGAGACTGCTCTGTATCAGCTGACCGAAGTCATCCAGAGAACTATTAACAGCAAATAAATCGCAATGTAGGTATTCCTACGCCTCCTATCTGAGGCATTCGACAACACAACTCATGGGTCTGTCAAACAAGCACTAAAAAGGCGAGGAGTGAATGAAACCATCGTAAAATGGATGTATGAGTTGTTCACGACGAGGATAGCTGAGACATACGCGTGAAATCCAACCACCTCAGTTGAAGCCACTCGCGAGACACCTCAATGGGGAGTAATATGTCCCCTTCTACGAAGCCTCGTAGTAGATGCATTGCTCTACAGGCTAACGGAGCTTAGCTTCGAATGTATGGGCTATGCTGATGACACAATTCTAATAGTCAGAGGCAAGTTCGAGAGCACCTTGTGCGATTTATTACAAAACGACCTCAGGATGATTGAGCAATGGTGCTAGTCAGTAGGGATAAATAATAACCCAAACAAGACCACATTAATTACATTTACCAGGAAAAGAACACTTGCAGCTATCTTTAAACGGGAAAATCATAAAATGGAATTCTGATGTTAAACATGTAGGGATAACCTTAGACTTCTGTGGAATAAGCTTGTTGAAATAACTGCTAGTAAAGTAATGAAATCTTTGATTGCGTGCAGAAGTCTAGCTGGTAGGACTTGTGGCTGTAGCCCAAATATACTGCGTATGGGGCAATAGTTTGGCATAGTAAGTAGTAAGTAAGTGAGTAAGAACAGCACCAAGAAGACCTTCGACAAAGTCCAGAAACTTGCCTGTGTCTGCATCACTGGAAATAAGAGAACATGCCTACCTAGGGCACTTGAGATCATTACAGATCTCACACCTCTACATCTGGTTATAGAAAGATCAGCCCAATTTTTGAAAATAGACAAATGTACTTTGTTGATTTTGGAAAACATTGAAGAATTGTTGTTTCAATGAAAGTCATACTTATTGTAATTCTGAATTGCTTGGTGAAGATTTTCTTGTCTAATATATATTATATAGTGAAAAAATAGTGGTCCTAGTAGGTCAAATCATTATTGTTCTGTCCGCAATGTGATTATTGTGCAAAAAGATCTCGTTGTAAAGACATTAGCCTTCATTGCTTTCCACGAGAACATGAACGGAAAGTTCTGGATCAGAATAATCAAAAGGTTTCTATGAGAATAATCTAGGATTGAGAGAGTCTATAGACAGACGACGGGCTTTGGATAAATGCTCCTTCAATTGGAAAATCTGTGTCTAAATATAAGAAAGTATGTTCCCTCCATTTCGCCATGGAAGATTATTTCCATCCTAGTAACATTAATCAAATTAAAATTTTTGCTGTTCACTATTCATTCTATCATGGATTTTACCAGCTCAGTTGAAAATATTCAGTAATCTTCTTTTCTAAATCCTTTTGCCCTTTCATGCGTCGGATGTGGATTCCGTGACCTGCACCCATTTCTTCCATGCCTTTCTGTCTTTTGCTAGATTTTCATTTCTGCTATGGTTTTTCGACTTTCTAAACCTATCTCTTGTATTTGGTCTAACCATTTCCTTCTAGGCCTACCCCTATGTTTTTTTAATCGGTTTTCCGATCTCCATTATTTTCCTAGTTAATCTATTTGGTTCCATTCTTACCATATGACCATAATATAATGTTTATTCACAAAAAAGTAGTAAATACAATACATATTTTAACAAATGCAAATAAACATGGTAACTACAGAGAAGCTGTCGTAAACAGCTTGTACGTGGTAGATATCGAAATTTAACAATCCAATATATATTATGATATAAGACATGAATACAAAAATATGAAATACAATGTATAAAGTACAAAACATACAATATAAGACATAAAATATAAGATGTGAAATATTAAACCCAAAATATGAAACACAAAATATAAAATATAATAATAAAAAAAGGAGAAGAGTACAGAATGCATTCAATATAATCAACATAAAGCACAATTAATAAATGAGAGAAATGGATCTGTTTCTTTCTAAACTTTGCGTTAATTGAAACAGTTAGGGAATTGAGTCGTCAAAGATACTTAAATCGAGGAAGAATGATATTACATAATCAATTTAATGTTAATAATAAATAAATAACAATATAAATAAAGAACAAAAAGTCAATACAACAATATACTCTATTCTTCCAATAATGAATAACACCCACCAAGGCATTGCTTGGGCGTGGGTGTTCATTAATCGTGTATGTTTATTGAATAAATAATGTGGTTAAATGAACATAAAAGCAATATAAGGGATATGAACATGAACTCGCTTCCTCTATGTCAGTACAGTGAACAACTGAATAATGTTATCTCAATTACATAGTATGTTTCATGAGATCGAGGGGTCAATTAATCGATGTATAGAGACTCTATCTGTCTCTGAAATGAAACATTTGACATCTTTTTTGAATGAAAAAATTGTCGTTGCAAGTCTGATTTCCAGAGGTAAGCAATTGTAGAGCCGGTTTACAAGATGATTATATGTTCTCTGAACGATTGTTTTGGTTGAGCATATTGTGCTCAGTTGTGCATTGGCTTTAAGTCTTGTATTATGCCTATGATTTACATAGTTCAAATTCGTTCGGTTTTTTTGTTGTTCAACAACAGTCCTTAGGAAGTAAAGTTGCCTGAGGTCCAGCAATTTTGATTCTTTGAAAAGTGCTTCCGATGATTATTGTGGTGGTTTTCCAAGGAGGATAACCAGCTAAGTTGTCTCTTTTTTATTTTACCAGTTATCGGTTCCTGTTTAGTTGTCTCTTTAATGACGTCATTTCCAATCCTATCCCATTTAGTTTTCCCCGCAATGCTTCTTAGATGCTTCATTTCTATGGCATTTATTTTAGTTTCGTCCTTTTTTCGCACAGTCCAATTTTCACTTGCGTATATTATTGTAGTAACTGTTATCAATTATATTTATTAAGGTGGTGGTACTCCCATTTCCTCCAGGGTTCTCCATACTTCTCTTCTATTTACTGTATCAAAGGCTGCTTTTAGATCTATGAATGTACGGTACATTTCTTCTCCCTCATCTATTTTTCTTCCGATTATATTCCATAGTATATAGATATTATCATTTCTTTGTCTTTCTGGTCTAAAAGCTCCCTGTTCTTCTCCTAATTTTGGTTCTACATATTCTCTTAATCTTTTTTCTATTATTTTTGTGTACACTTTATAGCTAGTTTGGGTCAAAAATATTGCTCTGTAATTCTCACATTGTGTCTGTTCTCCCTTTTTATAGATGTGTACTATTAAGTTATTTTCCCATTCCCTTGGAATTTTTTGTTGTACCCATGCTTCTTGGCATACATTCCATATCCATCCTTTTCCTCTTTCTCCTAACGATTTAATCATCTCTGGCGCTATCCCATCTTCTCCGTTAGCCTTGCCTATTTTGATTTTTGGTATTATTTGATCTATCTCTTCTTTATTGATTCCTTGTAGTTGGTCGATTTTCTCTTCTGCGGTTGTTATGTTCTCTTCCGGTGTTAATGTTTGGAATTGCTCTGTATAGTATTCTTTCCATGTTTTCAATACTTCTTCCGTTTCGGTTTGTACTTGGCCTTGCCGATTTTTTATTGCTCTAATATCTTTATATTTATTGCCTCTCAATATTTTTATTCTTGTCCAAAATTTTCTGTTATCAATCTTATGTAGATCTGTTATTTCTTCTCCGAATTTCTTCCATGAGTCACGCTTTGATTTTTTGACGGCTCTTTTTACAAAAGTTTTCTTTCTGTCATATTCTTCTTTGTTCACATGTGATTTTGATGTGATATATTTTTTCCATGACGTTTTCTTTTCTTTGACCGCTATTTTAATTTCGTTATTCTACCAGTTAGTCCTTTTTATATTGTTATTAAATTTAATTTTCCCCCCTATCTTCTCTGTTGCTTCAAGTGTCCAATCTGTTTTTTTTCTAGTTTATCGAATTCATTGTTCGTCTCATTTTGGTATTTTTTCTCGATATCTTTATTTTTAAGTTTATGTGTTGCTAGTTTACTGTAGTCTGTAGTAGCTTCTTTCTTGAGTAATTTTACTAGACAAGTTGTCACAACAAATCTGTGGTTAGATCCAATTTCTGCTTCTTTCTTTGTTTCAATTTTTTTGCATTACTTCTGTTAGGTTCTGTGTAAATGTTATGTAGTCTATCAGGCTTTTAGCATTTCTTCCTTCTGCCACAAACGTATATTTATCATTTAGTTGTTGTTCCCCCATCGTATTTCCTATTATTAGATCATTCCTTCTGCAAAAATCTATCATTTTTAGTCCATTTCTGTTAATTGTTTCTTCTCCGTGTTTTCCCGTACAACCCATTCCTCTATTGTAATCATTTCCTACCCTCCTATTCCAATCTCCCATTATTATTATTGTCTTTTCGTTTTCCTACCTTACTTCATCTAATACTCTTTGCAATTGAATATAAAATTCTAAAATTTCTTCCTCTGCCGTTCCTTCTACTGGCCCATATATTTATATAAAATTGATTATTTCTTCTAATTTTATACTAATAACTATTATTCTCGAGTCGACTGCCTTAAATTGTATTACCTTTTGTTTTATTTCTTCTGTAACGATTATTCCTACACCCTCCTTTGCCCTTTGTTCTGGTTTTACTCCTGAGTAATATAATGTATGCTTTGTTGTTAGTTGCGAACATCCTTTGCCCTTTTTCTTCGTTTCACTTAGTCCTAGAATTTGAATATAATTGTTTTCCATTTCTTCAGTTAATTCTAATTCTTTCCCTGTTAATGTGTTTATATTCCATATACCTATGCCCATCTGTAATTTTTTCGTGTTCTGAGGTCTGTGTTTTTTCCTGTTACTCTGTTGATGATAATCATCCTTCAGTTTTTTATGCTTGTTACTTGTTATTCTTCCGTTTTGTATTTTGTTATTTAATTTACCGCTATCATATCTCTTGTTCTCAGCTTGAGTCATTACCTGTCTACTATCTTTAAGTGTATTGTTCATTCGTTTTTTTGGTTCTGCTCTCTAGTCATCAATTGTAATTCCTCTAAATCATCATTCCCTTCCCAAACGATTCCATTTACTATCAATTTCTTGTATCCTACTTTTGTATTTTTTCCCTTTTCTTTTTCTTCTTTGGCCTTTCTTCTAATTGTTTTTTGTATTCCTAATTCTTTTTTGGTAAGGTCCGACTCAATAAAAATATGTTCCAGAGAATTTCTCAGTCTACTTTTATTTCTTAGAATGTCCATTTTATCTGCGATACTTTCCATTTCAATTAAGCAAACCTTTTCACTTAGTTTTTGGGCGCTCCTTATTTTAAATATTCAGTAATAAAACTCGAAATACCGGCAACTTCAAGTGTAAACAAATATCATTGTACATATTTCAAGTTTCATCTTTCGCCACTCTGGTGCTGGCATCTAATTTTGAATTCCCAATATCTCTTCCAACTCACAGTCACTCAACAACTTAGCCGTCTTGGATTTCACGCAGTAGCGACACTATTAAGTGAAAATATACTTACTGACTTCAAATCGTAAACAAACAGCGACGCCTACAACTACGCACTTATAGCTCTTTCATAATAGGTTACTGTATCCGAGATACAGAAATTAGGCCAGATACGTTCAAGATACTTTTTTCAGAATATAGTTTTGTAGATAAATTTTCTGAGTACAAATACAATATCAGTGCTGTACGATGCTTTTTATAAAATGGACATTAAAGAGTGCGTTAGGCTGTGGAATATTTTATACAAAAAGAAAGAAGTTGAAAGGATACAAACTACGTTGGGTTCATCTTAGAGTAGAATTAAGGGAAACTAAAGAAAACTTTAACTTACTTCACCAAGATTTACTACAAGATCGAACAAAGTTTTTCAACTATTATTGAAGGTCTGAAGAATCGTTTGAAGAACTTCATAATATTTTCAAAAGTGGATTAATCAAGAAGGATAATAATTTTTTTTATATAGCTAATAATGATTTTATGCGTTCCTTTTTGAATGCACTGTTTATAAATATACCTACCATATTCATTTTGTTGAACAGTTGTCATTTCTTTAAAATATTCACATAACTGTTTGGCAATTTTCCCCCGACAATTTTGTTTTTAATTTCTGCCAAACGCCAGGTGACAAGGAAGCCTCAACGCAAATAGGGTGAGGTACTGGTCCCAATTTCTCTGGTGGCTGGAAACTACTTTGGATAGGTATTTTCCAGTGGTCCTGTTCATTCTTTCGACCATTCCATCTGACTGTAGATGCAACGCTGTTGGCCTGGTCTTCTTCATTCGCAGCTAGTCACAAATTTCCTGAAATACTTGGCCATCGAAATTTCTTCCTTGATCGCTGTGGACTTCCAAGGGCACTCCATATCGGTTGATACATTCTATGACCAGTACATCCGCGACAGATGTGGCCTCTTGATTCGGGACCGCATAAATTTGCACCTACTTTGTGAAATAATCCATTACTACCCGGATGTATTTACCACCATGAGTTAAGAAAATAATATTTAATGGAGTTATAATAACTTATTATAATTATTTTTTACAATTATCGTGAATGTTATATTTCTCATACATGTAAGTATATATAATTGAGCATGTTATGTATATTTCTTGTGTTTTTAAATGAAACTCACGGTCTCTAGTTAATTCCACAATATAATAAAAGTTATTGAAAATTCTAAAAAATTGACAATTGTTTCGATAAATCAATATCATCGGATATTGATATTGATATAAAATCACTAATATGAGCATATTCCACGAAGTAAGGGTCGAGACAGTTAATTTCATTATATTTCTTGTACTGATACAGAAATATATGATAGGATAGAAATAAATGTAGATCGATAATGATAAGGTTTTATACCTAAATCAGTTCTCCTAGTTGAGAGTTTCCTCTCCTTCTATTCAACGCATATCCTAAGAGTTTTCTTATAGAACTTTTTTGGAAAATATTTGACAAGAAAATTGGTAATTAAGCATAAAACCTTTTTTTCAACGCACATCGTAAGAACTACCGTAGAGAACATTAAATAGATTATCTAGTTACTTTAAAAAAATTTACTACATTATTGTTAACAGTTAATACCTTCAAAAGCTTAAAAGCTTGGTAGTTGAAGCTTTTTTCAAAAAAAAGCTTGGCTTTGCTTGAGAAAATAAGGCTTGGCTTGGCATGGTATTTTTAAAAGCCTGGCTCGATTTCAAGCCAAAATTTTTTTAAACCAAGTCAAGCCTGTGAATCTCTGGTTTTGAGTAACATTCAATTATTCATCATAATAATTAAGTTCCAATGCTGTAATAAATGATTATAGATTGAGAATTGAAACAGTATATTGTGCAACAAGTGGGAAAAACTTTTCTCACAAATTTAGAAGTTTGTGGCACGAGCCTGAACCAGTACGAACCTACAACTGCACAAATTTAAAGAATAGAAGTAATGTAACTTACTTTTTATTTTTATGGTTAGCAACAAAATATCCTGCAATATAACTGGTTAGTAATTTCTATCTAAAATTATAGTTGATAGTGAAATTCGTACAATTCTGTATGCTCAAACCTTTCATTTTAGTAAATTTTCTGTTATATTAATTGTAGAACTAACTGGAGGGTTGATAATTCATATATGATACATTTTCTGTCTCCGTTTCCAGTGTTTTTTCAATAGAGTCTCATTAGCAACGTTAATTTTATTTTTAATAGACTCCTAGACGTATACTTCAGCCACGGTATTGAATTGCCGAAGAATGTCTGAAGCAGTGACCTATAATACATAGATGGAGGTTTTCTAACTATTAAAAAATTGCAATTTTCTTAGCTATACTACGTTTTTCTAGCAAAAAATCAATCGTTCGATGAGCAATATATTTTTATAAATATTATAAAATTCTTCCGTTACAGTAAACGTTCTTGGCTTTTTTCCTTTGGTTTTATCTAATTCCGCCAGTAAAAGCCAATATAAGTCCTCTAAATAATCGATTCTTTGTAACGACTTGTTATTATGATATGCCCGAGTTATCCAAAATCACTAGCTTAGCAGGGGTGGTTCGCAATATTAACGATTCCAGGTAGTTAGTAAGGCTAAAACCTACCCGGGTGCTGACATTAATTCCAACCACAACCTCAGTATAAGGATGAAAAGAATAACAAAACGTCTAAACAACTATATAGATCCAAAACTCCTTAAGAACCCTAAAATCCATGACACAGTTAAGAAAGAGGTTAACGAATGTATGGGAGATATTGGTGCATCAGATGAAGTTAGTATAGATGAAAAGAACTAAGAAAAAGCCCTGGATGACATCAGAAATTCTAGATCTTATGGAGGAAACGGGAAAGAGCAAAGGCAACAAAGATGAGTACAGGACACTAAATAAAGCAGTACGGAGAAAAATTAAGAAAGCTATAGAAGAATACCTAGCAGCTCAATGTGAGGAAATAGAAGTACTAGAAAAGAAATTTGACAGCTTTCATATGCACAAAAAGATGAAGGAATTGGCTGGATGTAACAGGGCCAAGGCAGCTGGTAATACTATCAAGGATACAAATGGGCATATAATAACTGACGTGGAGGACAAACTTGAAAGTTGGAAAGCATACCTGTCGGAACTGTTCGATGATGAAATACCTCCAGAACCGGTCTTAGAATCAAGCAATGTGCACTTAAAAATATTAAGATCAGAAATAGTTTATGCCCTGGAAACTATGAAGCCCGGTAAGGCTACTGGTCCTGATCGGATACCCATAGAGCTTATTAAACTCTTTGACGATGATGTGGTTGATATTCTTCTGGGCCTCTTTAACCGCATTTACGATAAGGGAGAAATTCCTAAACAGTGGCTATCATCCACTTTTGTGCTCATACCAAAGGAACCGAATCCAAGAGAATGCTCAGATTACCGAACCATCGCACTCATGAGCCACACCTTGAAGTTGTTCTTACAGAACATTCACAAAAGAATTTACAGAAGACTAGAGGAAGACAGAAGCAACACACAATTTGGAGGATTCCGCGAAGGACTTGGAACACGAGAGGCGCTTTTTGGGATTATCGTTCTTTTTCAGCGCTGTCTCGATATAAACCAAGAGGTGTATGCGTGTTATATCGATTTCGAGAAAGCCTTTGGCAAGGTGAAACATGACAAGTTACATCAGCTGCTTGTCTGCAAAAACATTGACTCCACGACGTTAGAATAATTAGTAATCTATATTGGGGCCAAAAAGCTAATACAATGGTAGAAAACCAACCAACAGAAGAAACGGAGATTCGTCGTGGTGTTAGACAAGGTTGCATCCTATCACCGCTTCTATTTAACCTATAGCGAAGCTATTTTTAGAGAAATCATAGAAGATGAGTCAGTGAGAATAGTTATAAATGGAGAAGTAATTAATAATATGAGGTATGCTGATGACACCGTCTTGTTAACGAACAACCTTGGAGACACACAACACCTTTTAGGAAAATTAAATGACCGATGTAATGAATACGGGCTAAAAATTAACTTTAAGAAAACCAAGTTATTGGTAGTGGTTTAAATGAAACTCAACGTTTCTAGCTTATTCCACAATATAATGAGAAATGTTGAAATTCTAAAAAATTGACAATTGTTTCGATAACTGAATATAATCGTCAGAATGACAGAGGTTACATTTTATTTGATGCATACCTGATGATTAGTAGTTATTTTTGGCTACACCAATAAGTGACCTACCTTGTGATTGACTTAATATATGTTAATAGAAAAAAGAAGAAGATGTGATATTACAAATATTGAAGCTTAGATATTATTAGCCCTATGGTGATATCCTGGATATCATTTGTCCATTTAAGATCAGTATTACTGTGCAATGATATAGAAAACCAGGAAAACTATATCTGCTGATCTTTACAATTATCACTTAAGAAGACAGTTTAATAGTGGAGAACTCCCTAGATTTATCTGTTCATTGACGACTTCATATTGTGGGTTTCTTAAGTGTCTCCTAATTTCCAACTCTTCAAGGAAATCCAGTTCTTGTCTCTTATCACAAATATGTAGTACTTCTAGTTCTGTATTAGGTGTCAATGAATGGTTGGTGTCAAGTAGATGTTTTGCGTAATGGGATTTATCTGGTTGTTTTCATCTGTATGCTTGTAAGTGTTCACTGTATCGGATTTCAAAATTTCTAAGGGTCTGACCCAAATAGACAGCATTACATTCTGGACATTTGAGTTTATATATACCTGATTTCTTTAATGTTGGTATTTTTGTTTTAACATTTGACAATTTTGTACTTACGTTACTTTGTTTTAAAAGAAATTGTTGTATTCGTTGCTAAAGATATTATCTTCGAAATATTATTAGAAATATTTCCTGTATATGTGATGGTTTTATAAGTTTTTATTTCTTCAATTTGTTTAGGAAATATTAGTTGTAATGCCACTTTTTCCCCTTTTTCATTAATTAGCTTATTTATCATAAGTAATAGATAACCGTTGGATGTTGCTATTTGTCTAATTGTATTAATCTCTCTATCAAAATTACATTTGTTCATAGGAACTGAAAATGCTCTATGTATCATTGAATTGTATGCCGCTAGCTTATGTGACATTGGGTGATTGGAATTATATGGAATTGTCACATCAGTGTGTGTTGGTTTTCGGTAAATTGCATAATCAAGTACATTATTAACTCTTTGAATTTTCAAATCAAGGAAATTGATTAGGTTATTTTCTTCAACTTCTAATGTAAATTTAATTTTTGGGTGTAAATTATTGATGTGGTTGAAAAATATATCTAATTGTCGTTCACTACCTATAAAACAAGCTAATATGTCATCTACATATCTATACCATAATAAAACGTTTTTTGAAATATTACTTTGAAATATTTTTCTCTCTAAACTGTCCATAAAAATGTTTGCCAAAATAGGTGATATGGGACTTCCCATTAGTAAACCTTCATTTTCGATATATATGTTATTGTCAAAAGTAAAATAATTCTAATTAATACATACATCAAACAAATTGAGTATATGATATTATTCTTGGATTATTATTTTTTCTCCTAGTAATTTTCTTACAAGTATTAGACATTCTTTAGGAGGAATTTTAGTGAACACATTAGTAACGTCTAATGAAATAAGCTTAGCGTTATCTTGTAATTTGAATGCATTCAATTTTTTGATTACTACAGGTCTAATTGGTTTCGTTATTTTATATAATTTAACGGTTCCATATAATTGTGGACAATCAGGATTCTTATGTATCATGGACCTCTTTTCGTAATCACTAAAAAGATAATTTGAATTATTAACAATATCCCTTACATGATTAGAAAACTTCTTTGTTGAGTCTGCTCTAAGAACTTTTACATCGCTAGATTCTATAAAGTTATATATTTTTGAATTATAATTTTCAGCTGTCAATATGACGGTTGTGTTCCCCTTATCATATTTTGTAACTGTTAGGTTATTATCTTCTACTTTCTTTTTTATTGTATTTAAAACTGTAATGTCATTTTTTGTTTGACGTTCAACTTTTGAAGGTTCAATATTTTTGATTAAATTGGCAATTTTTAATTTCTCATGAAGAAAATTATTTGAATTAGATTTTAAAGCTATTTGCTGTAGCTATAATTTGTTTAATATTATTCGTAAATTTTGGTGGTATGCTGTATTTCAAACCTTTATTTAAAAATTCTATATCACTATCTGTAAAATTGGTGTCTGAAAGGTTTTCAAATCGTGGTGCAAAGTGTGTTGGTATGTAGGTACTTACAGTTTCATGATGTTTATGGTATTGAATTCTGTGTTGTGTGTGTTCAAGTTTATGTAGCTTTCGTTCTTGTTTCTTAAATTTCTTGTGCTTCATCGTGCTTACACTTTCTCTGATTTTGTCATCTAAAGAGTCAAATTCTACTGGATGTAGTTTGAACGTGAGTTCTGAATGTAGAACTTTTATGTAGTTGTCAAGGAGTCTCTTATCTTAAACCATTTTTTACACTCTTCTTTTATCCATACTCGTTGAGCACATTTTATTGATTTTTGTGCTTGTGGTGTTTTAGTATGGCATTTTTTATTCACATAATTTGGTATTACCTTTTTTCTAAGACATTACGCAAAACATCTACTTGACACCAACCATTCATTGACACCTAACACAGAACTAGAAGTACTACATATTTGTGATAAGAAACAAGAACTGGATTTCCTAGAAGAGTTGGAAATTAGAAGGCACTTAAGAAACCGACAATATGAAGTCGTCAATGAACAGATAAATCTAGGGAGTTCTCCACTATTAAACTGTCTTCTTAAGTGATAATCATAAAGATCAGCAGATATAGTTTTCCTGGTTTTCTATATCATTGCACAGTTATACTGATCTTAATTGAAAAAATGATATCCAGGATATCACCATAGGGCTAATAATATCTAAGCTTCAATATTTGTAATATCACATCTTCTCCTTTTTTCTATTAACATATATTAAGTCAATCACAAGGTAGGTCACTTATTGGTCTAACCAAAAATAACTACTAATCATCAGGTAGGCATCAAATAAAATGTAACTTCTGTCATTCTCATGATGATAACCAGTTATCGAAACAATTGTCAATTTTTTAGAATTTTCAACAGTTTTCATTATATTCTGGAATTAGCTAGAAACGTTGAGTTTCATTTAAACCACTAATATGAGTAGATTTCACGAAGTAAGGGTCGAGACAGTTAATTTCAGGTTAATGGTAGTTACAAAATTCCCTCAAAATCTGAACCATGCGAACCTGACGGTGGCAAACACTATGATAGACAATGTGTCGACATATAAATATCTAGGAACCTGGATAGAACAATCGGGTGACTAGACAAGAGAAATGAGAACGAGGATAGAGACAGCCATATCAACATTTGCAAAGATGAAGAAGTTATTTACGAGTCGAAATATTAACATGGGACTTAGGATGAGGATGCTGCGTTGTTACGTTTTTTCCACTCTCTTATATCGAGTTGAAGCATGGACCCTCAAGAGAAACCACATCGACAAACTACAAGCATTCGAAACGTGGTGTTACCGTAGAATGTGGCACATTCCCCGGACCTATAGAGTTACTAATGCCTAAGTGCTGAACCGGATGCAGAAGGAGTGTGAAATCATTAACACCGTGAAAAAAAGAAAGCTTCAATACCTGGATCATATACTGAGAGGACAGAAATACACACTTCTCCACCTGATAGTTCAGGGAAGGATTGGTGGAAAGCGGAGCATTGGAAGGCGCCGTGTGTCCTGGCTAAAGAACCTGAGGGATTGGTTTAACTGTAGCAATATTCAGCTATTGAGAGCTGCAGTAAACAAGGTCCGGATTGCTGTAATGTTAGCAAACCTCCGATAGGAGATGCACTGTGAGAAGAAGTAGGGGTATTGTTAAAAAAATGGCTCCAGTATATTTAGTTTTAGGCTTATTTCAGAATAAAATAGGGCTATTGTAGAGAGTAGCATGACGCGACTTCGGAAAAATTTCAATGCAGTTTTTCGTTTTGGTGTTCCTGGATGCCAAAATCACTCTCCGTTCCAATGTATATATATGTATATATATATATATATATATATATATATATATATATATATATATATTGTTTATTTTGTATTCTTGGGATTGAAGACCATTTTTAAAGACATATAACTAGTAGTTAATACATTTTTATTTAACGTTTCGGTCTTTCCATGACCTTCATCAGAAATAAAATTTTTGTTAAAACTAAAAGAAATGGTACAAGTTACAAAAAGAATCTTAATAGCAAAACAAATAAATCTTACCTTCGACAGAACGTTCATTTAATTATTCAATATATTTTTTATAGCTGTTAAGGACGTATCACATAACAGAATATAACTCACACACAAACAAAACGAACATTTTAAAAATATGACAGTCATTGAAGTGAAAACCACACAAAAAAACACGAAGTTCTAGAAATGATAGAAATACAAAGAAAAACCAGTTCCGTAAATTTAAAGACTGACACAAAAAACCTTAGTAAAATTTATAATAACATCATAAAATCTTAGAAATATTGAGAAACACGTGGCACATTCCAAATATAATAAATTTATTACCACACCCTATATAAATATAAAATCCTTTGCAATACCAGTCAACAGAAAAACGACAAACAAATTAAAACCTCGTTACGCCTGCTCTTATTGTATAGAACAAATACTCGTATTCCAATACAAATTTTCATCAATGACTGTCATATTTTTAAAATGTTCGTTTTGTTTGTGTGTGAGTTATATTCTGTTATGTGATACGTCCTAAACAGCTATAAAAAATATATTGAATAATTAAATGAACGTTCTGTCGAAGGTAAGATTTATTTGTTTTGCTATTAAGATTCTTTTTGTAACTTGTACCATTTCTTTTAGTTTTAACAAAAATTTTATTTCTGATGAAGGTCATGGAAAGACCGAAACGTTAAATAAAAATGTATTAACTACTAGTTATATGTCTTTAAAAATGGTCTTCAATCCCAAGAATACAAAATAAACAATATATAATTAAATAAAAAAGACCAAGAACCAAAAAAAAGAAACAATATATAAAGCATGGGTGAAAATATGCTAACACACAGGAACATCAATGATGAATACGAAAAAGAAGATATGGTATATATGAAGTTATATTCAAAAGCCTGTCGTCAACAATGTAAACAAAAAAACAGATGAATCTTCCTTTTAAGATGTAAAAATGATAATATAACACCAAATTTTCTTAAATTTAAAGTTAATCACATTACTTTCAATTGTAAAAACCTTGAGCAGAAGTTCAAAAAAGACATAACGAATTTTATTCAAAAAACTATCAACTCATTAATCACTGACACAACAAAAAATCTTATCAATAGAAAGAACGAAATTTCAAAATTGGAAATTAAACTCAATACTATTTTACCAGAAAATAAATTAATAGAATTTATGAATAATGAATCAAGAAAAAATGAAATTCTTTTCCGAAAAATAAAAAACAAAAACATAAATAAAATTGAAAATTTGAAGAATAGAACTCATACCAAACACAATTATAATGAATCGTGGTTAGAAAATCTCACTGATATAGATATTCCAGCATATGTACACGAAATTCTTAGTCTAGGGCCAAATTTTGCTGCTCCTTTGGAAAATGCGAACGATATACCTATCCCAGAAATAATAAGCAACATCGAGACTTCCCTCATAAATCTTAATTCGGAAACTAAAGATAATTTGCGGTCCCAATGTTGCAACATCATAACAAATCATAAAAATAATTTTAAGAAAGAATCTAACATTCAAAATAGACAAAATAAAAAATTTACCAACAAAATAAAAAAAACAAAATCGTTTCTAAGGCAAAATAAAAATATTATAGTATTAAAACCTGATAAAACTAACAAAACCGTGATAATGTTTAAACACGACTACCAAGAAAAAATGTATAACTTACTCAGAGATGATACTACTTACAAACAACTAAAAAACGATCCTACAAATATATACCAGAAGAAAAACAATGCATTAGTAACAAATTGGGAAAATGAAACATATATTTCTCCAAACACAGCAAAAAATTTGAAAATTCAAAATTCGCTTCCACCTAGAATCTATGGTCTCCCAAAACTGCACAAAGGAGGAATACCACTTCGACCGATTGTTCCATGTATCCAACCGCCTTTCGAAAAACTATCCAAATATCTTAAAAAAATTCTTGAAAACATTGTTTACAAGAATAAATACAACATAAAAGACTCGATAGATTTCAAAAATAAAATTAAAAATATCACCATGCCAGAAAATTATATACTAGCATCCCTAGATGTTAAATCATTATATACGAGTATTCCTATAAATTTAGCAAAAAATATAATAGTTAAAAAATGGAGTCAGATTGAAACATACACTGATATACCTATGAGTGACTTCTTAGAAGCTATAGAACTCACTCTGAATTCCACCTATTTTTTGTATGAAGAGACATTTTACCAACAAATTGAAGGGTGTGCCATAGGGACCTCGATTTCTAGCGTCATTGCCCAATTAGTTATGGAAGATCTTGAAGAAACAATACTGACCAGAAACCCAATTCAAACACTATTTTTTTACAGGTATGTTGTCGATTGCATATTAGCAATT
This sequence comes from Galeruca laticollis, assembly GCA_963921935.1. NCBI lineage: Eukaryota > Metazoa > Arthropoda > Insecta > Coleoptera > Chrysomelidae > Galeruca > Galeruca laticollis. Next base: position 201,674,011 of record OY998175.1, on the reverse strand, counting down.
CCAAAAAATACAGAACATTTGGTCTTACAAGATTTCAACAGTTACCATGACAGACTACAGTTTACCATTGAACTAGAAAAAAATAATCAAATTAACTTTTTGGACCTTACCCTTCCATCATACAACTAACACCATTAAAACGGAATGGCACACAAAAGATACCTGGTCTTCCCGATATTTAAACTTTAAATCACAACACCCTCTAACACAAAAAAAATCTGTTATTATAGGACTCGCAGATCGATCAATAAATCTGTCCGAAACCCGAATTCAGAGAGATTGCAATAATAAAAGCTAAAGATGCCCTTATACTCAACAACTATCCCACTAATTTGATAAATAAGATATTTAAAAAACGTTTACATATATTTTATAACCATAATAATACAAAAACTAAAATAGACAATAAAACAAACCAATTCCTCACTTTGCCATATATACCAAATTTATCAGAAAACCTAAAAAAGACATTTTCGCACCACAACATACATGTTGCTCATAAAGGGTACAACCTACTGAAAACCAATTACACTTATCTAAAAAGTTCAATCTCAAAAGAAAAAAAGAGCAACATCGTCTATGAAATACCATGTAAAAACTGTGAAGGGGTCTACATCGGACAAACAAGTCAGTATTTGAAAAACAGAGTAAATAGTCACAAATATGACAAACGAAACAAAACGGCACTCACTATCCATGTTTCAGAGAACCAACACGAATTTGATTTCGAAAATACAAAAATTCTTCGAAGTGAAAACCACACAAAAAAACGCGAAGTTCTAGAAATGATAGAAATACAATGAAAAACCAGTTCCGTAAATTTAAAGACTGACACAAAAAACCTTAGTAAAATTTATAATAACATTATAAAATCTTAGAAATATTGAGAAACACGTGGCACATTCCAAATATAATAAATTTATTACCACACCCTATATAAATATAAAATCCTTTGCAATACCAGTCAACACAAAAACGACAAACAAATTAAAACCTCGTTACGCCTGCTTTTATTGTATAGAACAAATACTCGTATTCCAATACAAATTTTCATCAATGACTGTCATATTTTTAAAATGTTCGTTTTGTTTGTGTGTGAGTTGTATTCTGTTATGTGATACGTCCTAAACAGCTATAAAAAATATATTGAATAATTAAATGAACGTCCTGTCGAAGGTAAGATTTATTTGTTTTGCTATTAAGATACTTTTTGTAACTTGTACCATTTCTTTTAGTTTTAACAAAAATTTTATTTCTGATGAAGGTCATGGAAAGACCGAAACGTTAAATAAAAATGTATTAACTACTAGTTATATGTCTTTAAAAATGGTCTTCAATCCCAAGAATACAAAATAAACAATATATAATTAAATAAAAAAGACCAAGAACCAAAAAAAAGAAACTATATATATATATATATATATATATATATATATATATATATATATATATATCGCGATAGCGATTGAAGTGGCATCCGTATAAATTTGTAGCGCTGTGGCATCCCCCGATATACACAATATGTATATAGAGCATCCCAATGCATCGAGATCACGCACAGAGTGGCTTCCTATCATTTGGCAACACTGGGACCTTGATAGATTATTAGTAGGTAGATTTGAATTTGTGTAAGAATTGGTGCGTCCTGTATATTGTGTATAGATCGCGAACGAAGTGATTTTAATTTTAAATATGAATTTGTTTTTCTTTCGAGAGAGGAGAATATGAAACACATATTCTAGTAATTTGAATGTTGACGGTTGTTACAAATCCATGTGAAGCTATATTTTACACATAAAAGACAGTTTTTAGAAACCTGGAATAACATTTTTAAAACCTTATTACTCGTCTTAGATTGAATTAAATTAGTTTAAATTGCGTTATCTAGAACCCATTATCACGTGACAACGAACACCAATCAGAGCGCGATGACGTCACTGCACGAACAAGTGGACTTATTTCTGATAACGCAGTTACAAGTATGAACTATTTTTCTTGATAATTTGTTAGAACAACGATAATATTTTACGATTTTTATCACAATGAAGACTGAATCCATCAAAAGAAATACTTGTAACTTACCGAAGATTGAATCTATAATGGTACGAGTTTCTTTGCTAGAATCATAATTTTTGTGCAGTGGAGAGGAACGTGAAAATGTCTTTGTGAGTACCTATAATTGTTCATTGATATACTTTATTAGAAATGAGAGACACCTTACTCATTTTATATACTCTTTTAGAGCTACTTACCATCTATATCAACGAAATAAAACTTGAAATCAACTCTGTATACAAACAAACTACTAATTAACTGATGAATAATTGACTTTTCATTTTTACCTCAACCAAAAATATCTAACGTGATTTTCAAATTATATTTGTAGTTTATCAGAGATTACAACTTACAATGAAGTAAATGAAAAATACACTCCATCTTAAATGTAGTCTGTAGGCAAATAGCAGCAAATAAAACGCAAACTCCGTACTACAGCATATATTATTCCAAGTTGAAGGGGCAACTAGTTTCGGCACACTGAGCTATCATCAGGCCTTAAATGTATATATAATTCACATGAAAAGTGTTATGAAAGGAAAGCTGTCACATGCCCGTGGCATCCAGCAGAATCCAAGATGTGTCAGTAGGTAATATGGGAAATACAGTGTAGGCAAATTTTATTAAAAATAGTTAGGAAAATTTACATAATTATGCAAACGTCAAACAAAATTAAAATTGGACAACATTAAGAGAAGTCATTAAAATTAAATTAATGTATAATTAAAAGAAAAAGAAAGAAAATATGGACTTCGTCGTACGACGGAATTCGTCTGAAGCAAGCAGTTCAGAATATGATTGGGAAAACAACTTTTGCTTCCTGTTAGTCCGCATGATAATAATTATATACTTAGAATTCATATTTTAACATTCATGATTCACATAATTTATATATTCTTGGTCGTAGGAAAAATAGAGTACATAACTCGTTAGAAATTGTATTTCCTGCACTCGTACGGAATACGTCACTTTCCACATTTCTTATACAATGCTATTCAAATTTGAGTCTATACATTGGAATCATGGTAACGGTAAGAGATATAGGGATGGTTAAATGGGGGCAAAGTTGTGGATTTCAATTGAAAATTTTGAAATTCTTCTTCTGCCTACATCTTTTTATTTGCGAGGATTTTCCAAAACTTTGCCATAGCAACTTTTTGTAGACTATCCAAACATGCGAATAAAAATTGTATAGAAAGTATGGTACACATTGGACCTGTATTTTTAACTGCAATTTTTTGGATGCCAATGAATGGTTCATATTGGCGCAATATTTTCATCTGAACTACAGAGTGTTTTGAAAATATTGAACTATTACTAGAACAATTTTAACCTCTTTTAATATTTCATAACGGCTGTAATATATCAGTGAGTAAGAAGTGAAGCAATGCCAAGTTGATCATACAACAAGAACTTGTTTAATTATTGAAGATTTGAAATTTTACCGATATAGTTAAATATTTCCAAAGCACTCTGTAGTTCAGATGTAAATACAACGCCGATATGAAACATGACCCTTGGCATTAGAAACAATGCAATTAAAAATATAGATTCGTATTTGAAAATAAAAACTTAAGAGTGGCCCAATATTAACGAAACTTTGTATACATTTTTTTTCACACAGACCATGCCGCAAAAATGTTTAGTTCGAATACACATGCATTTTAATTTGTAACCTACAGAATAATCCACTTTATACATCCGAAGAAATTATTTTTTACTTTCTACCGCATTTGAATAAAAGTTGTCTTCAAAAAGTTTATTTACGGTTTTATTTTATTCGTCAAAGATAAGAATGATAAATGTGTAACATTGTTTTTCTTAGAATTCAAATTTGAAAAGAAAACATTTATGTAGTTCCTTTTGTAACGACGAAGTTCGTTAAGTTTCCGATTGAACCGGAAATTACAGTCAGATGTTTAAGCACCTTAAATGTTCATCCCATGTACCCATACAAATCACCGAAATTTCAAAGCGTCCGCTCATTTAATAACAAACAAGCGGGCTGGCTAGTAATTTCGTTGGCAAAGTATATAGGGTGTTTCCTAAGTAATCTAAAATATTGTAGTGGACGCTTCGTCACTCCATTTTAAGACGAAAAGTTCGTATAAAAATGTGTGATAAGTCTTCTCGTTAATGAGATACGGGGTGTTGAATTGTTGTATTATTTCAACTTTGATGTTTTATAACTCAGTCTGCAATGCCGGTAGAAAAGTGCCGTATTTTTTTTATAATTGTACTTACTCTTCTCTTCGGATTCCTTATTATTTTGATCTGATCTTCATTAGCGTTACACCTAAGTCTAGCAATTCAAGTGAATTCAAGACTTTTTTAAAATTTCGTGCTCCCACTTTACTTTTTAAAATTCTGTTTCAAAGTTTTTCTTCAAAATTCAGAGCATAACTTTCCACGGGTTTCAAATTATTCAACAGTATGGGAAAAAACCTTTATCAAACTCACGCGGCTCAATGGAGCATATAAAGGAAAGTTGATTTCAATCGCCCTATTTCCAGCTCTAGTTCAGGATTAATTGTATGTTGGTCTGGGACACTCTGTATAAAGACATTACATCAGTAGAACCATTAGCACATGTTTAAGTTTTGCATTTATCAGACTCCCTGTATATTGGAACATAGCTTCCATTTTTGCTCTGCACTGATTGGAACTGGTGGTGTAGTAAGAAACAGACTAGAGTTTTTTTCCCAACACTAAACCGCTATGGTGTTGGGAAAAAAATTCTAGTGTGTACATAGCTTTTATTGCTCTCTGCGACTTTTATTTAAGACATTTTTTCCTTAGATCAAATAAGGATGCAGTTATCGTCTATTCAGTTATCATTGATACACCCTGTATATGCCAGAGAGAGTTTCAACGTCTCCGAAATTTTTATGAAATTCAATATTCTAGGTCAACTACTAATAATACAGCTAGTGATATGATTGCATTTAGGGTTTCGGAATTTTCACAAAAAAACTTGACTTCTGCTATCTGCTATAGTGAAGTAGAAAAATATACCCATTCGAAAATTAACCTGAAAATTGCGTAGTAATTTTTATACATCTCGTGGTTTACGTTGGAAAATTCAATTCATTTCACCTTATTTACAGAAATTCAGAATTCTTTAGTTTGTTTTATCGCCACCATTATTCATTTTTATCGCCAGTAGTGTTTTATTTAGCCTCAAGAACAGATTTGATTGAATTGTACAACGAAAATATCATTTTTCTATTAATAACGGTAGAACTTCTGCAATAACTAAAATCCTCCGCACTGTCAACTATGGTATCAAAAAATTAAAACAGATGTCAATCATCACATTCAATGTTAAAAGCTTCCTATAACCAGAAGTGAGATCGGCAGCACTGCCAGGATGCCACTTTGCAAGAAAAATACATATACAGACGCCAAACTATACCGTTCTTCGATATGTATAGTGACGGATGCCACTTTGTGCGTCGGATGTATAATGTATATATATATATATATATATATATATATATATATATATATATATATATATATATATAAATATATAAGTGTGCTACTATAACGCCGCGTAAGGAGAACCTGTGAACCTTGGTGTTTAGGTTTATACAAAAAACGACCAGAGTGACGTCCTGCTAATTTCATCAGCAATAGATTCCCAAGCATTCACTGAACCGTTTGCGATATTTTGGAGGTCGATGCACTGTGACGTCCGTATATCGGATGTCATAGTGCCGCGGACGCCACAGCTAGCGCGATTTTAACATGGGCGGATGCCACTTCACGCCGTGAATGTATGTATGTATGTATGTGTTATAAAGGAATTTGTAAGCACGATAGAGGGCGTATTTTTTAACGGTTCGAAACCAAACTCTCTACAAAAATCGGTTAGGCCAAAATCTTGGACGAGTTCGTTAATGAGCCAAATCGGCGCAGTAAAAACAAAATAGCGGCCTGTCAAGTTTAAAAAAAATCGTTTTTCCTTTGTTTTTCATTTGACGCAAAAAAGTTACTGAGCTTTTTCATAGACCTTAACACGCTCTACAACTTTTATAAATAACATTTTTCTCTAAATCGTGCATTAAAACATTTATTTAAGAAAATTCACAGATTTACCAGAATTTTTTTTTATTTTTTTGTTTTTGATTTGATGTCAAAATGTTACTTTGGTTTTTTGTACATCTCAAAATATTCTACTACTTTTGTATCTAATTTTTTATTTTGGGTTTTATTCAAAAAATGTTACTGAAATAAGCCTGTCCAATTGGTCCTGTGCCATTGGGATTTTTTTATATATTGATTGGTAAATATACAAAACCACACTAAATTCAATTCAGTTATGAATTCATGGAAATACAATAGTTCAAATAATATAATCAAGTTAAATAGAAAGGAGCGACTAAATTTGAAAATAACTATATATCAATTGGTAAATATACAAACCACACAAAAATCAATTTAGTTATAAATTATGAAAGAAATACAATAGTTGAAATTACGAGGGTTGCCTTTTATATTTCGGGAATAGAGGACAAAAACAAATATTCATAATCGAAAATCACTTTATAATTTTTCAAAATATTCCCCATGAAGGTTTATATATTTTTGCATGCGTTTGAACCAATTGTCGAAGCACTTTTGCCACTCTGATTGAGGTATCTCCAAAACATGGATTTTGAATGCAGCAACCGCTTCTTCAAGTGTCGAAAAACGTTGACCTCTCAGTTTGTTTTTTACGTGCGGGAATTAAAAGAAGTCATTCGGTGCCAAGTTAGGACTATACGGCGGATGACTCATCAAATCGATGTTTTGGGTGCTCAAAAATGCAATGTTTGAGCCGATGTGTGAGAACTCGCATTGTCGTGGTGAAAAGTGATCCGCCTTCGGCGGTTGGTTTTCCTGATTTCTTGGAAGACAACTGGCAAACAAACGGTTGTGTACTACTCAGAATTGACTGTTCTGCGTTGTTCTAGTGGTACGGTTGCGACATGTCCAGTTTTTCTGAAGAAACGGGCGATAATTTGCTTGGAAGTGCTTCGTGCGCGAACAACTTTTGTTGGATTTGGCTCATCTTGAAACACCCATACAGTCGACTGCTGTTTATTTTCTGGCTCATAAGCGTAAATCCACGATTCATCACCTGCCACGGTGTCATAGACGTGTTTCGAAGCACCGCGATCGTATTTTTTGGGCATTTCCTTCAACCAATCGACACGAGCCTTTTTTTGAGCGATTGACAAATTGTGTGGGATCCAACGCGAACAAATTTTGTTGACAGTAAAATGTTTATTCAATATTGAATGTATGCTGGTCCCACTAATGCGTAAGGTTGTCTCAATCTCACGATAGATCACATGACGATCTTGCAATATCAGTTCGCGCACAGCATCAATGGCTTTCGAAACAACAACTGATTTTGGACGACCTTCACGAAATTCTTATTGGAGTGAACTACGACCACGATTGAATTCACCATACCATCGATAAATACCGGTCCCTGATGGAGCTTCATCTCCAAAAATTGAATTATGTTCATCCATGCACTGTTGCTGAGTTAATCCACGTCGAAAGTTGTAAAAAATAATCGCAAGAAAATGTTCACGATTTAATTCCATTTTTGGGCCAAGACGAATCTTTTAAGTTTCTGTAAACAACACAAATAGCGCTCGTATGTCAAAACGTTCTGAGTACATATAACCTCAAAAATGTGCAACTTTACGATAGAGCTGTCAGTTGCCAGATTGCAACACTAGGGTTGACAAATCCCGAAACATAAATGGCAACCCTCGTATTATAATCAAGTTAAATAGAAAGGTACGAAAAAATTTAAAATAATTAAATTACCGATACAGCTCGGTAGTATGTAAATCGATATAAAAAAGGAATCAAAATATATTTGAAAAGCAGGATCGAACTTAATCTAAACTCGCTTAAAAATTACTAGATTACAATAATATAAAAAACGACTTAGGTTCCTTGAGTTGTTGAAAGAATCTTAGCACGGTGTTCTATTTAAAAAAACATGTTTACATCATAACTAAGAAAACAAAAGGTCTAGATAAAACTAACTACGTCACTAGATTCTATGAAACAAATTCCATCCGAACAACTGAAAAGTGACACTTTTCAATTCCACCTTGTACATTAAAAACCAAAAGAGCTATCAAAATTCTGTTTGCGCCATTTTTTTTTGAATAGTAGTAAATTACAAAAACCGCATCTTTAAAGATAAGAGATATTACCCGCCAAAGTATCCAAAATGAGATACACTGTAGGTACCTACACCCCACCATGTTCGCATGACTGATTCAAAAAAAAAATTAATCCTTTGCTACATTTTTGCAGAACTTGGTCTACGTGTGATTCAAATTTCAGTTTTTTATCAAGAGTGGTCTTAAACATAACGTTCTTTGACATCTCCCATTAAGATCCTCATTCATCAGTAGTTACTGAACAAATAACTTTTAAATATACATAATATAATTTTAATTACATACTTTTTTAAAACTGAAATAAGATTCATTGATAATTATATTTTTAGAGACGAGAAATAAAAGATAATTACCCAAGATGCGCCTATGGCGATAACCGCCTTAGTAAATGCGGTAGCCCCTTTCACTACTTCCATGTTTTCACTATTTTCACTCTCGAGTTCCCTCTCGCATATACGCGAATTCACTAACAGTACACCTAATGCACAACAAGTTATATAAACAACTGTTGAATGTTTATATTGTAATTGTTATACCGCGCTCGAAGATAATTAATTCAGTATTTATTTTTTTCTCGAGTCTACTAAAATTCTAGAAATGAAATACTTGTGAAATTGACTAGATTATTTATTTCGTTCTTATCATCTCAAGTAGTTATCCTCAGTACCCGACCACTATAATCGAAAAACATTATTTAAGGTCATCAATAATCTTACAGTACTTTAAAATTTAAAATAAAAAACATTATTTAAAATAAGCAGAAAAATATCAATAATGTTAAACTGATCAAAATTTACAATATTTCCAAGAAATTATTAAAAACTCAGATAATCATATACATTTTTAAATTTGATTCTGATGGGCCTCTAAACGAGCTCGCAATAAATATAGTTGGTGTAAAAGACATATAGTCGGAGAGCTGATGACGAATTTTGGTAAGGTTCTTTAGGCAAGCTGAAATTGCGAAAAATTACAATTTCGTCAATTGGCGAATCCAGTCCTGGCGGTCATTTAGCGAATTAGCGGTTATTTCGCTACTGCGCAGCAATTTAATGCTGGAAATTCTATATTATATAGGACTTTCCAATAATGCCAGAAACCTTATAGCATCTTACCTTCGAGGACGTAAACAGATGGTTGTGGTTGACGGACACTCTTCTGGATATATGGATTTACGGTGAGGAGTCCCTCAGGGCTCCATTCTGGGGCCATTGCTTTTTGCTTTATATACTTCCTGTCTAGTGAAAAATTTGAAGTTGTGTAATGTACACCTGTATGCGGATGATATTCAACTTTATCATAGTTTCCACCCCAGTACTGTAGTAGAGTCATGTGGGTATATAAATAAGGAACTTAACAGTTTTATTAATGCTGCAGAGGATCACTGCCTAAGCATTAATTGTAGTAAGTCTAATGTTATACTTTTTGGCCACAAAAATAAAAGAGATGAGATTTCTGATGGTGTACGTATTGTGATAAAAAATGAAACTATTCAGAATGTAAGCGAAGCTAAAAGTTTAGGTATAATGTTGGACTCCGATCTAAAATTTGAAAAACACATAAATCAACTTATACAACGCGCATACCTCACTCTTAAAAATATATATGGCAACCGTCATTTTCTCCCACAACATGTGAAATTAAATCTCTGTGAGTCACTGATACTGTCTATATTTAATTATGCTGATGTACTATATGGACCGTTTTTATCCAACCAATATCAAAGAAAAATACAAAAAGTGCAAAATTCATGTTCACGACTCATATTCGGTAAACGCAGAAGAGAACATATTTCACACAAAACGGAAGATAACGGTTGGCTAAATATGGCTAATAGAAGGATTCTACATGGAGCTGTTCTTTTTCAAAAAATAATTTATGATAAAACACCCTCATACTTGCACAGAAAAATTACCTATCGATCTGATCTACATAATTTAAATATCCGATACAAAGGAACCCTTTCACCCCCAATCTTCAGACTAGAAATTTTCAGGCGCAGTTATTCCTATCAAATATGTTCGATTTATAATCAGGTACCTGCCATGTTTAAAACTTACAGATTGCAAAGACTTAAGAAGACCTACAAGAAACCTTTATTTTCAATACAGCACTGATATCCGTACGATTGAGTTTAGATTTAACTGTAATTTATTTTGTTGTCACACCAACCTAGCGATGTATTCTAGGTTAAGTGGAGGAACAGTTTATAAGCTGATGTTATATCAGCTTGTAAGCTGAACTTCGCCTTTTGCCTTCAACCTTTTGTGTATTTTCTTTTTTTTCTTGTATTAATATATGGAAGCAATAAAGTCGTTTATTATTATTATTTGTGGAGTAGAATTGAAAGACACCATAATAATTGCTCTTTATAGATCGTCAAGTAGAGATAATTTTACCATATTTAAAGATCAAATTATTAAACTTCTTGAATATATTCATAGAAAATACAAAAACATTGTCTTGGTAGGGGACTTCAATTTAGACATTTCAAAGAACGACGATAAATCCAAAGATCTTAAAACAGTCTTCACAAGTTTCGGATTACGCCATACGATTGAGGAGCCCACTAGAATAGTCCTGAATAGTCAATCCTGTCTAGATAACATAGTTACAAACATAGACCCTAGTCTCACTAAAGTGGGAGTAGTAGATCCTCTAGTGTCTGATCACAACGGCCAATACATATATTTTAATCACCTATTGAATGAAAATGTCCCCATTATTAAACGTGTTATTAACGACGCAACAGTAACGGCTTTTTCTGATAAACTTTCTGAAGTTTCTTGGAATGATTTGGATGTTCATAATATGGGTGCAGATAATTTGGCAGAAAACATATTGAATACGCTGAAACATATCTCTGATACTTGTTTTTGTGAAAAAACTGTTAAAACAAATAAATCTAATATCAAATGGTTCAACAACACATTGCGTAGTATGAGAAAAAATGTCATTACAGCAAAAAACAAATTTATGAATACTTATTCGGAAGGTGATTGGGTGAATTACAAAAATTTAAACAAAATATATAAAAAAGCAATTCGCTCTGAAAAGAAGTTAGCCTACTCAAAGATAATAAAAGATTCGGATAATAAAAATAAAACATGTTGGACAATCGTAAATTCGGAAAGAAGAACTAAAATTAATAAAACCAAACAGTCCGATATATCACCACAAAAATTCAATGAATTTTTGACATCGGTATCGGAAATAGTATTAAAATCTCTTGGTGATTCTCAATACGAGTCGAGTTTCTTTTTAAATAAACTAAATAAACCTGCATTTTCATTCTTTATGAGTGCAATCTTGGAAAGTGATGTCCATGAGGCTATATTGAAATTAAGTCATTCGTCATGTTTAGATTTTTACAATATAAATAGCAAAATATTGAAAGGTTGTATACACTCATTGACATATCCACTGACCATTTTATTTAATAAATGCTTAGAGGAAGGATCTTGGCCTGACTCCTTTAAAATATCAAAAATTATTCCATTATATAAAAATGGTGATATAGATTCTCCAGAAAATTTTAGACCCATAGCAATTTTACCGACGATTAACAAAATATTTGAATTGATAGTCAAAGAAAAATTAATCAATTATTTGGAAGATAAGTCACTTCTAACGGAATTTCAATTCGGCTATCGCAAAAATAAATCATGCATACGTGCTCTTCTTCGACTCTTAGAGGAAGTTGTACAGAAACTAGAGGAAGGCGTCAACTCTGTTGCCACGTTATGCGACTTAACGAAGGCTTTTGATTGTGTTCCAGCGGATTTACTCCTAAATAAACTGGAATTTTATGGTATTAGAGGAAATGCACACAAATTACTGACATCTTATTTAAGTAATAGGAAACAGTATGTAGTTTGTGGAAACAACCAGTCTGATTTACGTAATATAGACAACGGCATTCCTCAGGGCTCGATTTTGGGTCCAATACTTTTTATAATATTTGTTAACGATTTACCAGAGGCTATTGACACTTTGTGTATTTTATTCGCTGATGATACTACAACTTTATCTGATGGCACACAAGCTGGTGATAATATTTGTTGAATCAGTGGTTCCTGGCAAATAAGCTGAAACTCAACGACACTAAAACGAAACACATTCTTTTCAGTTTAGATAAATGGGCTATAAAATCAGAGCCAGTTAAATTACTGGGCATTCATTTGGATACAAACTTAAGTTGGTCACCTCATGTTGATTACCTTTGTTCAAAATTAGCAAGCCAAGTTTTTGTAATTCGTCAATTAAAATCATGTATACCAACTCATTTGTTAAAGTCTGTATATTATTCACTTTTTCATAGCAATTTAACATATGGTATTATGCTATGGGGCAGCAGCACATCAGTGCACAAAGTATTTGTGCTACAGAAAACTGTAGTTAGAATAATTTACAACGCACCAAGAAACACCAGTTGTAAAAAAATATTTAAAAAACTTGAATTATTGCCGCTTCCGAAGTGTTAATTGAAACACATAAAAATCGATATGTTCTGACTAAACATGCAGATGTTCATAATTATGATACTAGAAATAGTAAAGACATTGTCATTCTCAAATCAAGACTGAAAACAACAAAAAACAATAAGTTGGATGTTACATTGTACAATTCATTTGTAAAATATTTTGAACATATAAATATAAGTGATATGACGAGAGTTCAATTTAAACATTTTGCTAAGTCTTTTCTTTTAAATTATTGTTTTTATACAGTTGATGAGTTTTTGGAGGAATTGAATACTTGGGCTTAATGCTTATATGTTTGTTTGTTTTGTTTAATTTAATTTTTACTTTCTATTATTTTTTAACTTATTTTATATTTTAAAATTGTCATATTTTCATCAATATTTTTACTTTATGAAATGTATGTCTGTATTTATGTAAAATTTTTACTTTCTATTATTTTTATTATATTTTAAATTTGTCATATACAGCACTATACAATCTTTAATATTTTTAGTTGGTAAAATGTATTCATATGTACTACTTTCACTGTCTTCTAATGTACTATGTATGTGAATGGGGTCAATAAACCATCTATCTATCTATCTATTATTATTATTATTATTATTATTTTTATTATTATTATTATGTAACATTTGCAAAAAAAAATTAAAAAAATATATTTTTGGCAACTTGATTTTTTTTTAACTTTTAATTTATTATTTCTCGAATTCAAATTAAAAAATCCCAGATGTTTTTGTCGGTTATTCAGGATTACCAGACGACTTTAAAATTATTTTTTTTAAATTACCAAAAAATATTCTTTAGGCAATCCGAAATTTATACCACGTATTTATAAAGTAATTTCAATAATACCTGCAAATTGCCTGACGATTTTGCGGGTTGTAAACAATTATCAGACGTTAATAAAGTTAGTAAATAAGCGCAATAAAAATTCTTACGCGCATCCTTAAGTGCTACCATAAACCAGGAAATATACCGAAAGCTTATGATATAGTTTTCGTTGATGGTTTCTTCCTACTCCATACCATGCGGGATATGCCTGTAACAATTGGCAACCTCTCATAAAAGTTTTTAAGTCTTTAACAGCAACTAATGCTGCATTTTAGACCGTTACTTCTCGCCATCTATAAAATATTATGAACGGACTTTACGTTGTGAAGTGAATGACTTGGATTTCAAAATCACCGGACCGATGCAAGTTCGCCCTATTGATTTTAACAAAGAGTTGAAGAATATTAAATTCAAGCAGGCTTTTATTACTTGTTTAATTGAGCATTGGGCTACTCAAGAGATGACTCCGTTTATCGGAGAAACAATAATTAACTTAAGTTATGATAAATGTTACACCTACAAAGTGGAAAGAAATGTTGTGATTAGGGAAGAAAATAATGATTTATCATGCGACGATCACGAAGTGCTGACAGGAAAATAGTACACCATGTTTGTAAAATTGATAATGACGTTGCAACAAATATTTTAATAAAATCTTGTGACACAGATGTTCTAGTTATTATGCTTGGTAATATGGATCATTTGGAGTGTGATAAGCCGTTAATATTTAGGCTTCTCTCACAGTGGAATCGTAAACATGCGAATTGTGGGACGCACATAAACGCACGTCTTCACGCGAACGATCCAAACTACTTGTTTTGAATGCACGTGCGTACATTTGCGACTTGCGACCAGATCCCGTTTGGTTGGGATATTTGCGTTTGTTAGCGGTTTTCTTGGGAAAGAATTGAAAAAAAAACGAATACAGAAAAGCTAATTGATTTAGTACGAGAGCGGAAATATTTATGGGATCAGCGAGAACCAAATTATCACCATCGTAATTTACAAAAGTCATGAGGAAAGAAGTTTCCGAAGAAATTAATTTATCAGGTACGTAATTTGCTGATTTGTATTCATTTAAACTATATTCATATTTGAACAAGAAGTATTTATAAATAACACAAAATATAAATAACTTAGAGATTACGTACAAAATATGTTTTTAAATAAACACGGATAGTGTAAGCCTCGGCTCTAGTTCTGTTTTCACCCAGAGTTCCAAATCTTCTATTATTTCTGTTATATTGTCCTGTTTCCATATTAATTTCATTAATATTAATACCTTCTTTCTCAATAATTATATTGTGCAGTAAACAAATACATTTAATAATGGCATCAGCTCGATCTAGCGTAACTTCAATAGTCTTTAATAATAATCTCCATTTACTGGCCATAATTCCAAATGCGCATTCCATCACTTGCCTTGGCCTTGATAATCGAATATTAAATATTTCTTCTTCCGGTCCTACAATTCTTTGTGGATAAGGACGCATTAAATAAGATTTTAGTGGGTATGCTTCATCGCCCAGTATAACATGAGGTATGTGCATATTTGTTCCAGGTAATGCTTTTTCTATGTTTACATTTAAAGCGCCATTCTCAAGTTGTCTCGATAGATTGGAATGAGAAAAAATTCCTCCATCGCTCTCCTTGCCGTATGCCCCTACGTCTATACAAATAAATTTGTAGTCCGCACCAGCTAATGCTTGTAAAACTATAGAAAAATACTGCTTATAATTACGGTACATACTGCCCGCATTCGCAGGGCATCCTTATATGTTTTCCATCTATACATCCCACACAGTTTGGAAACTTCCATTTTCTCCAAAATTGGTTGGAAATATTAGTAACCTCTTCATTAGACGGGAAAGGCATATGAGTTTCCTGAAGACAATCCCAAAGTACTTTGCAAGTTTCATGAACAATTTTTCCTACGGTATTATCCGCAATTCTAAATGAAAATCCCAATTGCATGAACGATGAACCTGTCGCTAGATACCTAAAATAAAATAATTTATATATTTTTTTGTTACAGTTGACGAAGTAAAAAAACGATGGAGAAGTATACGAGATACGTTCCGTAAAGAATTTAAAAAGAGTACACAAGGTAGATCAGGTGATGGAGCAGATGCAGTTTTCGTGTCTAAATGGCCCTATTTTGCTATCTTGCTATTCTTAAAAGATATAATGACGCCAAGGGCGCTATCAGGCAATGTCGCCCGTGACATAACAGAAATCGATTCAGAAACGCAAGATGATGATGAACGTGATGAAACACAAAATTACCTTCGCAGCAAGAAGGAAATAATCCACCACAGCAAAAAGAAAATAATCAAACGCAGCAAGAAGAAAATAATCAACCACAGCAAGAAGAAAATAATCAAACGCAGCAAGAAGAAAATAATCAACCACAGCAAGAAGAAAATAATCAAACGCAGCAAGAAGGAAATAATCAATTTGTCCATCATTTACCAAAAAACAGTAATATCACATCAAAAAAATATTTCAAAAAAAAAGGTAAGGCCACTAATATTGAAGAAAAATTTCTAGAATTGGAGAAAAAAAAATTAAAGTATTTTAAAAATAATGCAACTGATTATGATTGCCAATTTTTAATGATCCTTTTACCTTATTTAAAATCTGTACCTAAGTCAAGAAAATTAATTGTGAGGTCGCAGTTGCAGCAAGTATTGGTCAATGAACAAATGTACTCGTCCGGTCAGTCACTACCATCATTACATTGGCAGTACTTCTGCAGCAAACTCTTCAACTTCGGCCGATACTCATTATTCGATGTCAGCAGCAACCACCCCTGCTCGACAAGATTTACAAAGCCCTACAGACAGTGAACATTCCTTGCCAGATTACTATCACTCATTTGATCCCACCTATTCCAGTTAGTTTGATATGTCTACTTTTTATTTGTTTTTTACTGTATGGGATATGTTTAAGTTTAGTTTAATAAAAAAATATTTTCAAAATCGATATAGGGTCCTTTTGTTATCTCTTGTACCTGTGTGAATAAAAAAATTAAAATAAAAAACGTACCTTATAGTTAAAGCCAGGCGTTCCCTAGGAGAAATGGGTTCTCGAAAATTGCCATGTTTCGTTAACTTGTCCTTGATTACATTTAATATGTAATTAAAAGTTTCTTCTTTCATTCGAAAATAACTAAAAAACTTTTCTTCACTGTTCCTTAAATCATCCCAAATATGCTGAAATTCACCAAGTTCCTTTCTTTTTCTTAGTATTTCAGTCACCCATACTTTCCGTGTTCTTTTGTGAATGATTCTTCTTCTTAGAAAAGTATTTTCTAACAAATATAAATCACGACCGGACATTTTAACTATTCGGCATCAAGTTTTATCGCAGTCAATGTGCGAACTCAACGCATGTATACGCAAGATCATAAATTCGGACGGTTCCTCGCGTTTTTATTATTCGCGCGTATCCGCATCCACTGTGAGAGAAGCCTTATGGAATATGGAAACAACAACAACAAACGAATACTTAATTTACCGCAGTTGTTTATTGAACTAGGACCAAAAGTATGAACGACCTTACTTGGATTTCAAGCTATGACGGGATGCGACTATAATCCTTCTTTCTTCAAGAAAGGAAAAAAAAGGCTTTTAAAATTCTTAAGGGAAACGAGGATTATCAGAATGCGTTGAAAAATCTCGGAACTGCTCATGTAACTGGCTGTAGACATCAAGAGTTTTTGGTTTTGGAAAAATTTGTTTGCGAAATTTATGGTCTTTAAAATTTAGCAGATATTAATACTACTAGATTTGAAAAATTTTGTTCGACTTACAAAACAGATAATCCCGATAAACCATTTGAAAAACGATTCAAAAATTATGACGCATCGAATTTGCCACCCTGCAAGGCAGAATTAAAACAACTGCTGCGTACTCAATATATTACCAGCATTTGGCAGATTGCGACTTACGTTTTCCAAGTACTTTGGCACTAATCAGGAATGGTTGGGACCTTCAAAATGGGAAATTAGAATTTTACTGGTTTGAAGTAGATTACATGCCTCCATCCGTTATGGATGCTTTAAAAGCGAAGGAAAAACAAAATACAAGTAAATGTTATTTTATTATATTTAATCGATTTTATTATTTAATATATACTAACAAGATATTATTTTTCAGCAATCTTTGAGGATGTCGACGAAATTATAGCAGAGCCGAATATTGGAGATCTGTTGACAATGAAGATGGTGTCTTCAGCAGCGAAGAAGAATTATCTAAAAGTGATTCCGACAACAATGAAGAAGACGAAGAAGATTAACAAAATAATTTAGTTCCAATAAACTTTCTTTTTATTTTAATTTTTAATAATTTATTTACTTAATAAAAATGGAAAATTAAAGAATAATTCAATCATTTAATCCGTCATCCTACAAATCGTTGTTCCTATCAAGTAAAAAAAATTATTCATGGCCTAGTTTCTGATTTTTCATTTTTTATAGTTATTAAAAGAAATTATTAATTACTAAGATTTTGCTTAGAATTTTTTTTTAGAATTTTGTTTGTAAAGTTTTATCATCGTTATTTTAAATTACAATCTAAGGATATTATGAAAAAGTCGGAAACTATGTTCCGTATATTAACATAAGGCATATTTTCTTCCACAAATACAAAATTGTATTAAATATAAATAATTAATTTAAGATAATTTTTTTTTAATTTTCTTTTTTTTCGAGACAAAATACTTTAATTTTTAATAAAATAATTTATGCACCGAACGAAATTAATAATTAAGAAATTTTTAATCAATTGTCAAATTTTAGCAAAAATAATATAATAAATTACATATTTCTGATTTAAACGCAGTGTTGTAAACACGAGGTTTCTCATTAGCCAGTCACAGCGTGAAGAGCTGGGGCCCCGGCAGCTGCCAGCATGCCTCGATAGCTATCCTTGTCGCACTTACTAATGCGCGTAAGACTTTTTATTGCGCTTATTTACAAACTTTATTAACGTTTGGTAATTGTTTACAACCCGCAAAATCGTCAGGAAATTTGCAGGTATTATTGAAATTACTTAATAAATACGTGGTATAAACTTTAGATTGCCTAAAGAATACTTTTTGGAAATTTAAAATAAATAATTTTGATGTCGTCTGGCAATCCTTAATAACCAACAAAAACGTCTGGGTTTTTTTATTTCAATTCTAGAAATAATAAATTAAAAGATAAAAAAAATTCAAGTTGCCAAATAGCTATTTATGTAACCAATTATGAAATGCATCATTTTGTGTAACGAGTGAAATTTTTGCGGGCCGAGCGAGCTCCGCATAGCGGGGCGAGCGAGTTACAGATACAAGCATTTCATAACGTGTTTCATACAAGATTTTATCTAATTTTGACAAGAAGAAAGTTTAGTTTACCTATCAATAAAGCATTTCATAACGTTTTATACAAGATTTTATCTAATTTTGACAAAAAGAAAATATAATTTATTTTATGTGAGTCAATTTGACAAAAAGAAAATTTAATTTATTTCTGATTTGAAAACAGCACTTTTTGACTCCTACAAGTTATGCAACCAATACTACACAAGACAATACTTTTATTTTATACATTAATTTCAGACTTTTCTTTATTATTTTACCATTAATAGAAAAGGATTGCCACTGATATTCTTGGTGAATCAAGCACCTTAAGTTCAAGATCAGTTATGCATCACGAAATTACATCAACTTCTGATTCTGCAGGGGTTAACCTAACAAACTGTTCGAAATGTGTCATAATTATGCAACGATCATGTAATGAAGGTTATTAATACACGAGCATTAACCGGAATACGAAACGAGCCGAAGGCGAGTTTCGTATGGTTTATGCGAGTGTATTAATAACCATCACATGAGAGTTGCATACACTATTTTTTCTACGACCGATAAATAATAAAATGAAAACAAGAATTAATTTCAAACAAACTCCCATAATTCCTATAATTAAGGCAACCTGTAAAAAAATAGCATTATTTAATTGCAATGATTCCGCTTTGATAAAGAGAAATATGCTAACAATGCAATTAGTTTTTCTTTCAAGAAAATACATTATATTAAAAAAAAATTTCAACCCGCCCAGGATCTGAACCACGATCTGCAACGAACTCATGCGCCACGACCGCAAGCGTTACCAACTAAGCTACGAAGACTTGTATGAAAAACTACGCACATTATGCATATACAAATTAAGTCATTGTATCAAGCGGAAATAAACAGAAAGGTTTTTCAAAAAGAATTTCAAAATAACACTTTTCGGAAAAAGGCCCAAAATTAATTAGATGCTTAAAACAAGTAAACACAATCAAGGAAAAAGAAGAACAAATAATGGCAAAACTAACCATAGTGGTATTGTAGAAACGTATGAATATTTAAAACGGAACTATTATTGGAAAAATATGAAAACTACTATTACTGAATATATAAACTCGTGTGATATTTGTCAACCAACAAAATATGGCAGACATCCTCCATACGCACCTCTGGTAATAACTGAAACAGCATCAAAACCTTTTCAAATTGTTCACATAGATTTATTTCATTACAACAATAAAATATATTTAATTATTATTGACGCACAAGCATACCAAGTCGAAGGCAAAACGGCTATTCATGTAAGTAACGCATTAATAAAATACTTTTGTTCTTTTGGACTACCAG
Organism: Galeruca laticollis; assembly: GCA_963921935.1. Classification (NCBI taxonomy): domain Eukaryota; kingdom Metazoa; phylum Arthropoda; class Insecta; order Coleoptera; family Chrysomelidae; genus Galeruca; species Galeruca laticollis. The sequence goes on along the minus strand of OY998175.1, from coordinate 201,653,763 downwards.
AAAAAATTATTCTTGACCATGGTACTGAATTTAATAATGATACTGTGAAAGAAATTTTGAATTTACATAAAATAAAAATACATTTTGGCACTGTAGGACATCACGAATCAAACAGTGTAGCAGAACGATTCAATTCCAGTCTAATAGAACATCTCAGAATTCTAAAAGAAATGCACCCCAATGAAGACGATTTAATTGACTATGCAATTTTAGGTTACAATAGCTCAATACATACTAGAACTAAATCTACCCCTTTCGAATTAACCTTCGGACACACTAATTCGCGAAATCCAAATGAAATTTTTATTCCGGCAGCATTTTACTCAGATTATGCTGAAAATCATAAGGAAAAACTTGAACATGTATATGAAAATGTAAAAGAAGCAATAGAAAAACAAAAGGATAAAATTGTAGATAAGAATAACCAAAAAGGTAATACTAATACTGATTTTAAGTTAGGACAAATGGTGTTGTAGAAAAACCGAAATTTTAGATAGGAATAAAGTAGAAATAACTTCTAAGAAAAATAGAAATAAAAAAGAGATAATAGATAGAAAGGAACTAAAACAACCTCCAACTGTTACAGGTTGTCCATCCACATCCATGAGGGATCAAACCACCCAAGACTCCATAACTTAAATAATAACCCCGGTCTTCTACCTTATAAATTAGGCAATGCTCTAAATAAAATTGACTTTTGGTCTTTTATTCAAACTTTCGACATTTCAGATATAGTAACCCATTTTGAAGCTGTACAAAATCAGTTTAAAATAATTCAGCAAACATTTCCAAAGAATGAAGATAAATCCGTGTTAATCCATGAATTTGAAAGTATATGCAACCTAATATTAAATTAAGAATAAAAAATACAAATCCAGTTAAATCAGATAAATCCAGTTTTCAATATAAGAATCAAGAGAGGAATAATAAACGGACTTGGCTCAATAATTAAATCTTTAACGGGCAATCTAGATCAAAACGATGCAGAAAAATATGATGAAGCAATTAACACACTTTCTGAGAATCAATCAAAATTAAAAAATATAGTCGATTAACAAATAACACTTCTTCAAAATTCTGTTAATGTTTTTAAAAATAATACAAACACATTGGCACAAAATCAACAAACTTTATTGAAACGAATAGAGGAAATTGAAACTTATTACGAACAAGAAAAAGGAAATTATCACCTTTATGTCACGGATACATTGGTTTCTCAAATCGCTCCAGCCTTACAATTAATTTACAATATTCTAGAGAAAATCGAAGTAGCTATCACATTTTCCAAATTAAATACAGTTCATAATTCAATAATTGAACCTAGAGAACTTTTAAATGGAATAATGATTGTAAATGGACGATTGAAATTCAATAAGCTTCCATTTAAACCAAAAGTAGAAAATATTCTTTTATATGAAAAGGTCACAGAAGTAAAATATTATGCCAAGGGATATGAAATAGTATTTATCTTAGAAATTCCTATAGTAGAAAGCGAAACGTATAATTATTATTTCCACATATACTCATTGCCTGTACCCACACAAAACTCCTTCAAAGTAATTCTACCTCAAGCGAAATTCCTTATCCTAAATGACCTTTCCTATATGTTTTTCGACGAGAATTGTCAAGAAGTTTCATCTGAACAGTACATTTGCTACCAGAATGGAAATCCAGATGCTTCGCTACTTCAAGAACGTCTCATCATGCCAGCAGCTAACTGTTCGAATGACTAAATTACGAATCCAAAAATTAGAGGAGAATCATTGGATTCTAGTATCTCCTGAAATAAGTGTAGTTAATCAAAAGTGCGGATCTAACAAAGACAATTTTCCAATTCAGGGAACTTTTATTCTAGAACTTGATTCGGAGTGCGAAGTGGACATTGATGGTATTAAAATTAAACATTTTGAAAATTATCAAACCGAACTGAGTCTAATAAACCTTCCAAATTTAACATTTTCAAGTGAAATAGCAAATTTTCAGATGGAACCAATCCAATCGAATTCTATCAATTTAGACGACTTTAAATATGTTCAAAGTGCTTTAGACATTCAAAAAGAAAAAATCGCCAACATTTCGTCTCCAATAATATCTGCAAATTTTAATATTTGGACTAATTTTATTTATTTCATCATATTAATAATTATTTTGTATTGGACTGTAAAATTCATTTTAAGAAGAAGAACCCGAAGAAGAAGCCAAGGCCAAGAAATCCAGAATGGTCCCCAAAATTTGGAACTCTGAAATTCAACAAATTCCTTGAATTTCTGTCTAATGGCGGAGGAGTTATGGGAACGCATATGGTAATAGGACACCGCTAGACTGCTGAATTGCAATCTCACGGATAGTTTTCTTCATAACGTTTTTTATTATCACATTCAGATTTTATATAGCTTCCTAGTTGTAAAGTCTCATTTCAGTTTGTAGAAATAAAAGTTATTTTTTAAAAAGTAGTTTATATTAACTACGAATTTAATTCCTATCAATCTAACATAACAGTAAATCTAACTTACTTCGTCAATCGGTCCAGAGACGTATTAAAATTGTAAATTTATAGACAACCCAAGTGTTTAGCTATGGGTAACCACCTGTCTTCTCTGTTAGCTGAACTTTTTCTTGATTCTTTGGAAACAATAATTTTAAATAGTAACCATAAAATAATCAGCTGGTATAGATATGTAGATGATGTTTTGGCCTTTGTAGATGGTACATCTGATGATTGTTTCAAGATTTTAGATGTCATTAATGGTTTGCATCCAGGCATAAATTTTACAGTCGAATTAGAACTAGATAATCGGATTGACTTTTTAGATTTGACACTTACTAGATTAAACAATAAAATAGACTTCAATATTCACAGAAAACCAACTCAGACTGACCACATCATTCCATCAAACTCATCGTCCTTTTCAAAACAAAATGGCCGCTATATACTCCTCTGTACATAGGTTGATCAGAATCCCTATGGCGCCCCACAATTTTGATAAAGAATTTAACATCTTGACGCAGATCGCAGTTAACAACGGCTATCCTTCAAATATTATTGAGAACACTATTAGAAAAATAAAACAAAAAGACATCAGACAACTGGCTTATAAAACCGTCGAGGTTAGTGATTTTCGATTTTGCCCAGTCCCATTCATAGGGAAGATTTCATATCAAATAAGCAACATTTTTAGAACCTGTAAAGATAACATTAGGGTTTCTTTTTCATTCAAAATACCATAAAATCATTTCTTTCTAAGACCAAAGATAAGTTACCCAAACTCAAACAGAGCGGTATATACAAACTTCAGTGTGGTGATTGTAAGGCTGCGTTCATTGGTAGAACCATAAGACCTCTTAATATACGTATCAACGAACATTTAATAGGACAGAACAATCTGCCTTTGGTCATCACCTCACATTTAGTAATCATAGTTTCTCACCCGGTGATGATAGCAGAATTTTGCACAAATGTTTTTCACGGAATTTCCACAAACTTAACCTTCTGGAAGATCTAGAGGTATACAGAGAGTGCAGAAATAACGATTATTGTATCAACAGTCAGATTAATATTAATTCAACTTTCACACCTCTTTTCAAGCTGTTCGGGACGTGCCTTCTGGATTAGTCCGTGCGATTTGTTTCGTATAATTTGTATCCGTGTTTTTGTAATGAGCTCAATTTCAAATTGTATTTGTCAATTCAATTTTAATTTTAATTTGTTTTATTTTAATTTAATTAACTTCCACTCAGTAATCTATAATATAAAAATGAATCGCAAAATGTGTTGGTAAGCGCATAACTCAACAACGCCTCGACCAATTTGGCCAAATCTTTTTTTAAAATGTTCGTTGAAGTTCAAGGATGGTTTTTACGGCGAGAAAAATTAGAATTATTGCTGGAAAAACCCTAAAAATAGCCCTTTTCTTTTTCCCATACAAATGATTTGTAACTAAAACGTAGTCAATTTGAGCTTCATTGCTATGGTATAAAGTTCATATTAAATTACAAGCACTCACTGTTGTCTAAGCAATGTAGGTGTGTTCCTAACGTCAAAGATCATATCTATCAAAACAATGTGCGTGTGTGCGCTGGAGCACAGAATACATAGTTGGAGGAGTTTAATTGTCAACTGATACACGAAACAAATTCGTATATCGTGTTTTGTGCAGAGTGTTTACTTAGTTAGTGTTTGTTTAGTTCGTGATTAGTGAAAAAATAATTTATATTTGATATGCCTCCTATAAGACGAAGCAATTTAGGTAGAAGAACCAGAAATGCTACAAACCAAGCTATTTACCGATCTAATCGTACTGCACAAGAACGTGACGACGAAAATGAACGTGAAAGAATTCGGATATCACAAACGCGTGAAGCGAGAGGGCGACATTCAACTAATAATCGCGCAAGTTTGAATCGAGCTGCTTTCAGTTACGATGTGTCAATTGACTACAGTAACTACCAATGTGTTGTTATTGGTTCTATGAACTCGGTTTGCTCAAAGTAACAAATGATGAAACTGGAGGGATTTACTTCTTAGATGCACCTGGTGGTACAGGAAAAACTTTTTTGATTTCATTGATATTAGCAACAATTCGCTCACAAAATAAAATTGCACTTGCACTCGCTTCGTCGGGAATCGCAGCAACTTTGCTTGAAGGTGGTCGAACAGCCCATTCAGCACTAAAATTGCCATTAAATATGCAAAGCAATGAAACTCCAACCTGCAACGTTTCGAAGAACTCTGCAATGGCAAAGGTTTTGCAGCAATGTAAATTGATTGTTTGGGATGAATGCACGATGGCACATAAAAAATCTTTGGAGGCTTTAGACAGAACCTTAAAAGATCTACGGAGCAATAATAATCGATTTGGTGGTGCAATGATTTTATTAGCAGGAGATTTTCGTCAAACATTGCCAGTGATTCCACGATCAACGCCAGCTGATGAACTCAATGCATGTCTAAAGTCCTCCAATTTGTGGAAACATGTCAAAGTACTTCATTTAAGCAAGAATATGCGTGTCGAGTTGCAAAATGACCAATCTGGAAACATATTCTCTAAACAACTCATTGACATTGGTAATGGCAAATTTCCTATAGACATGTTGACTGGCTGCATTAACTTTCCTCAAAGTTTTTGTCAGTTAACTCGATCAAAAGATGAACTTATTCAGAAGGTGTTTCCAGATGTTTCTCAAAATTACAGAAACCATGATTGGTTGAGCGAACGAGCTATACTGGCTGCTAAAAACATAGATGTAAATGAATTAAATTTGAAAATTCAAGAACAAATTACAGGCGAATTGAGGATATATAAATCAGTTGATTCGGCTACTAATCAAGATGATGTAGTCAACTATCCACCGGAATTTTTAAACTCGCTGGATTTGCCAGGATTGCCACCTCAAAATCTCCAATTAAAGGTTGGATCGGTGGTTATAATGTTGCGAAATATCAACCAACCGCGTCTTTGCAACGGTACACGGTTAGCGATAAAAAAATTACTAAACAATGTGATAGAAGCAACTATACTCAAAGGAAAGTATAAAGGAGAAGATGTTCTCATACCGCGCATCCCAATGATTCCGACTGATGTGCCATTTGAGTTTAAACGACTACAGTTTCCAGTGCGGCTTGCTTTTGCTATGACTATAAACAAGTCCCAGGGGCAATCATTAAGTGTTTGTGGTATTAATTTAGAAAACCCATGTTTCTCACATGGTCAATTGTATGTTGCCTGTTCCCGTGTTGGAAAACCATCAGATTTGTTTATCTATGCGCCAGGTAATCAAACAAAAAACATCGTATACCACAAAGCACTACAATGATAATAATAATAATTATGATTCACATGATTAACAATAAAGCGATTACTTACTTTTAAATCCTTATATATGTTTTATTTAATTATTTTTTATTCACAACGCCCTATCACCAGGGTGACGGTTCTGTTCAGGAGAATTTTTTTAAATACGTAGGCAAAAAAACTGCCACATTACAAATCTTTTTGACAGGACGAAGTCTGTCGGGTCAGCTAGTTTACAATATATTTGTGAACTGTGTAACTTTAGACACTACCATTTTTCATCATAATAATAATCCTCGTTTTAAGATCGGGTTTTTGATTCAACAAAAATGTTACTTTTTCTTTTATTTATTTCAACAACTTGATTATAAATTCCATTAGTTGGTCGACATGGTTTGGGTAGTGTCGTTTTTAATTTGATATATGTGTAAATGTTTGTAATTTGTTGTTTGTTTACAATTTCAATATGTCTCTGGACCGATTGACGAAGTAAGTTACATTTACTGTTATGTTAGATTGATAGGACAGTAGTTTGTAGTGTATGTGATTTATTTTAGAGCCCTGATGATGACGTAATGTCGAAAGCGCTTGGCTGAATTTAATAACAAATATTACACACGCCTTTACAAATTCATTTATCCTTGTTAAAACAAGAGTGTGTACACTCCATATTTTGATTGTTATAATTATTTTGGCTAGACCAAGAAGTGACCTACCTAGTGATTGACTTAATACATTCTAATAGACAGAAGAAGATGTGATGTTACAAATATTAAACCTTAGATATTATTAGCCCTATGAAGATATCCTGAATATCTTTTTTCCAATTAAGATCAGTATAACTGTGCAATGATATAGAAAACCAGGAAAACTATTTCTTCTGATCTCTACAATTATCACTCAAGAAGACAGTTTAAAATTGGAGAGCTCCCTAGATTTATCTGTTCGTTGACAACTTGATATTGTTGGTTTCTTAAGTGTCTTCTAATTTCTAACTTGTTACTTATCACTCTAGTTCTGTGTTAGGTGTCAATGAATGTTTGGTGTCAAGTAGATGTTTTGCGTAGTGGGACTTATCTGGTTGTTTTAACCTATATGCTCGTAAATGTTCACTGTATCTGATCTCAAAATTCCTAAGGGTTTGACCCAAATAGACAGCATTACATTCTGGACATTTAAGTTTATATATATCAGACTTCTTTAATGGGGATATTTTTGTTTTTACATTTAACTATTTTGTACTATCATTACTTAACTCAATTGTTGTATTTGTAGCTAAAGATATTATCTTTGAAATATTATTAGAAATATTACCTACATATGTAATGGTTTTATAATTTTTTATTTCGTTATTTTGTTCAGGAAATATTAGTTTTAATGCCACCTTTTCCTCTTTGTTAATAATTAATTTATTTATCATATGTAATGGTTAACCGTTGGATGTTGCTATTTGTTTAATTGTATTGATTTCCCTAATAAAATTACATTTGTTGATAGGAACTGAAAAAGCTCTATGTATCATTGAATTATATGCTGACAATTTATGTGACATGGGGTGATTGGAGTTATATGGAACAGTTACATCAGTGTGTGTTGGTTTTTTGTAAATTTTGTTGGCGCAAAAAATGAAATTGAGTCATTTCTTAATACTAATAATAAATATATCTCAGACAACCTCTCTAAGAAGAGTATACAGTGGCAATTCATTACCCCACAATCTCTTCATTTAGGAGGGATACGAGAATCTAGTGTAAGGTCTACTACTAAGCCCACTTAAAATGTGTAATGGATGATCCATCTCTTACTTTCTAGTAGTTTGTGACTGTATTGTGTCCTGTTTAAACTTCCAACCACTTTATCCATTATCTAATTATCCAAATGATACCAACCCTGTAACACCTGCGCACATCCTAATAGGAGAATCATTGACGACAATCCCTGAAGTCTTCTTAATATCAAAGAAAACCAACTCTCGCGTTTTCAAAGAACACGACAAATTGTCCAACACTTCTGGTCAAGGTGGACCAAAGAATATATTTCACACCTTCATACGAGGGTCAAATGGGAGGTAAATCATCCTCAACTGCTTCAGGTCGGTTCGTTAGTTAAAGAAGACAGCCTCCCACCACTCAAATGAAAACTCGGATGCATCTTCCAAATTCACCCATGCGTTGATAACATTGTACGCTCCGTAACCATTACAACTGTAACAAATAGCTGAAGCGTCCTGTAGTCAAGTTATGCGTTTTATCCCACCAAGTTAATTCATTTTGCAACCCTAAATTGTTTCAAGGCGAGGACCTATGTTAGTGTCAAATTATTCAAACACACCACAAGATTCCCGAGAACAAATAAGAAGATTATCTAACCTAATTCTGTAACTTTTGTTTATATGTATGATACTTTTGTTTTATGTTTGTTATGACAGAATACTTTGTACCTACTGTTCCTGCTTGAGTAAAAAAGTATACCACATCATTTGTGACGAGTATCATTATTCCACGCGTGAAATTCTAAAAATATAGACAGTGGTTCCCAACGGGGGCGATACCGCCCCCCTGTGGGCGCTGCAGCCTTTTAGGGGGGCGGTAGCGGATTCAGATGCAAATAATAAGCAGTCGAGAGGAATGGTCAAATAAAAATGATTTAATAAGGGTTAATAAGCAGTTTTAAATTAGCAATAATATTAATAATAATAATAATAATAATTATAATAATTTCTTTTAGTTCACAATAGAAGTATATGACTTGTCCTCGCACGTTGATAAGCGAACGCGCGATGTTCATACAAAATAACATGTTTCGACATGTTCGCACACAGACAAGTTGAATCATGCATGAAATGAAACGTATAAAAGCAACAGCTCTACGAATTTTTTGTTAGTTAGTTGTATGTGCTTCGCCGGGATATATAGTCGTGAATCAAAAGCTCTGCCGTAGTAAATAATCGTGAGTGGTGTGTCATTTTATAAACATTACTATCTATAAATCTATTGAGAATTTAATTTTTGTATGAAAATGGCTGAATCTACTTCTAAATTAAAAAAGAAATGCCGGCAATACAGTATTGAATATTCAAAATATGGATTTGGGGAATCTTTTACAAACAAATCATTACCTATGTGTTTAATTTGCTGAATGGTTTTTTCAAATGAAGCTATGAAAACAAGAGCATTTACATAAAATGCATCCTGATAAGAAGAACAAAGATATATTCTATTTTCAAGAACTCGAAAACCAATATTTAAAACAGCCAACTATATCAAACCTTTTTGCATCGTCTTCTAAACGAGACGATGATGGGCTACGAGCCTCATATAACGTTTCATTGTTAATCGCAAAGTCAGGAAAACCACACACCAATGGCGAGGAATAAATTTTGCCGGCAGTCGAAGAGATATTAAAAACTGTCCTCCATCATAAGACACCATTTGATATCATTAAAAAAACTCCTCTCAGTAATAATTCAGTGCAAAGAAGAATAGATGAAATGGCAAATGACGTTGAAATATCATTATGCGTTTACCTAAAGACTTGCAAATTTTCCATTCAACTCGATGAATCAACTCTACCAAGTAACGAAGCTCTACGCTTATCATACGTACGACTTATAAAAGAAGAAAACATTCAGCAAGAGTTATTATTTGCTAAGAATTTGGAATCTGATATGAAGGGACATTCTATATTTAATATCATGCAAGAATTTTTTCAAGGGAAAGAAATTCCTATTAGCAATATTTTGTCTGCTGCTACTGATGGTGCTCCAGCAATGACCAGGCGTCATGAGGGTTTTATAGCACATTTGAGAAAAGCAGTGCCAAATGTACTCGCTGTACATTGTATTATTCACCGTCAGCATTTGGTTGCAAAAAAATTGAATGAACGTCTGCAAGCGTCCCTCAATAACGTTATTAAAGCAATCAATATCATTAGAAGCAATTCATTGAATGACCGTTTGTTTCATAAGCTTTGCAATGAAAATGATGAAGACTACAATCGCTTGCTACTGCACACATAAGTACGTTGGCTCTCTTAAGGTGTTGGAATTTCTTGAAGAAAAGGAACAATTGCGCGAAAACCTGATTACGTCAAAAAATGACATCGCTTATTTGACGGAACTGCTTAAAGCATTTAATCAAGTTAATCTACAATTGCAAGGTGATGATTTAAATTTAATTAAAACTGAAAACGTCATAGCTGCTTTTGCAGGAAAACTTCTTATATTCAAAAGAAATCTTGGTAGAGGTGAGTACAACCATTTTCCCACATTATCAACAGTGTCTGCAAAACCGGAAAATTTACTTACTTACTGCCACCACTTGGAAGTTCTTCATATTGATTTTACAGAGCGTTTCCAAGATATTTTAAACATGGAAATACCAAGTTGGGTTATAGATCCCTTCGCAAACACAGATACTGAAGGCTCATCAAATTTGGAAGAGGAGCTATTAGAACTCACAACTAACGAAGAACTGAAAGTAAAATTCAAACGTGGATATCAAGAGTTCTGGTTTCAAAAACCAATACCAGTTCTTTATCCTGGATTATGGACAATAGTACAGAAATTGTTAATTGCATTTCCTTCGTCCTATATGGCTAAGCGTGCATTCAGTGCAGTAACTGATTCGCTGTCAAAGAAGAGGAACAGACTACACATCACTAAACGTGGCGATCTGCGATTGATGTTAACGAAATTGGTACCCGATATTAACAAACTGGTAACACTCCACCAGCCTCGACCGTCTCACTGATTTTTTCTTTATTATTAATTTTGTATTCCTTATTGTATTGCATTTCTTGTTTCTATTGTGATTGTATCTCTTATTGATTCTGTGTTTATATTTAAAAGTTTAATAAACAATTTTATTGTACATTTGGTAGTCGTTTAATAAATTTCTTCTTCATCATTTCTCTAAAATAAAATTTAGACATCAACTGAAATTAAAGCTAAATACAGATCAATTGGGACGGTACAGATGATATTCAAATAAAATTAACTACTTTGAACTAACCAGCGACTGGGGGGAGGGGGTACTTGGTGAAATTTTTGTTCTCTTCTATAGGGGGCGGTGGTCCATAAAAGGTTGGGAACCACTGAAGACGATTTCGCAATAGTATGACAAACATTTATTTGAACTTCTACCATTATTTAGACCTCTTCTATTCGATCCCGAATTTTTGGCATTAATTTCCCTAATTTCATGTAGAATTATAAAATAAAGTTTGATACTTACTTTCTGACACATTCTATCACTACATAAAAACTTACTTTTAATTTCATTTGAATATGGTTAGATAAAACTGTTTGAACAGTACCTCTATTGACCTTTCGAAAATCGAATGTATGACGTTTTATTGTTTTTGTAACCTTCGGGTAAGGAAACATTGAATTGGTATTCAAAGTCTGTCAATTGTTTTCATAGAACTCAATTGAAATATTAATGTGAACATTATCAGAGAATCGATTAAAAAATAATATAATTTCAAATGTATAACGTCACCTGAATTATGTAGAGAAAATAATAATAAAAATAATAAGAATACAGTTTGTATTATTTAGGAGAAGACCATTTCTAATCGATTTTATTTTTAGAAATGCAAAGCAAAGAAGAACTTTCATTTTATTATAACATTAATCAATTCAGAAAACCTACAAAAAGGTACTTTAAACTTTATTTGTAACATGTTTTGTACAAACAAATAGTCGAGTAATTTCAATGACATCAATTGATAATTCGTAGGTCATAGAATTACGAATATTAGTATATTATTTAATGAGCGGGTAATGAATGCTATGTTTCACGAGGATGAAGTTTAAGGTAGAATACTATACTTTTTGTATGACAATTAAATAATAGAAATGAGTTAAGCAATCAATATGGTATTTCATTTATTCGTTACAAAATTAATTGTGAAATTAGAATAGTTTTAAAAATTAATAGGGGCATTGAATCCAAACCAACACTAGTAGTTATATTTGCACTAGTCGACTCATTTATAGTTGTGGTCGAATGTTTTTCACGTTGCTGTAGCCGTCTTACTTTGTAATGAATTAACGATTTAGGGTAAGTACGGAATAGATGGACCACCGGTATAAATGGACCGGCCCAATATTTTGCTACTCTGCCACAGCAGCGCTGCAGTCGGTATCGTCGAGTAAACCAGGCTAGGGACACTGCAGACCGTGCCATCTATAGAGCCTGTCGAGTAACTAAAATCGGTAGATAATTCCAAAAAATTAACTGTAATGTAGAGTTAGTAATCAAATTTTATTGATTTTTATTACTGCATATGCGCGATGTTGTAACCTTACCTTGTTGTTGTCACTCCCAAGAAGTGAGGTTACATTGCCAAAGGTTCGCTTTTCGCCGGAGAGCATAAGGTCATGAGTTAGTGAGGAATATTTGAAAGCTCGTCCTTTATTATTTTTTAAGGCGCCACTTGATTAGTAGGACATTCAAGAAATTTACTGATTAACCAAGAAACCAATAATGAACAAAAAATTAGCTATTGTAACTTTTCAAATATGTTATTTATGTCGTTTTGCTTTTACGTTTGTGAATCAAATAAAACACTTTGTTGCCAATGAAACAGTTTAATTAAATGGATGGTACCTTGAACATATGTTGTAATAACCTGTCTCAAAAATATGAGGTGATCAACTCTATTTATGAAATGATAATCAGTTATCAATGATTAGTTAATTTAAAATGTTTAACAATTTCTAATGTTATCAACTAACGGAGATCAAAATATACAATACACTAAATCTTTAGCAACCCGTGAATGTTATACCAGTTACCGCTTTACAACAGTAATAATTAACCATATACATACAAGTAAGTCAAAAGTATCTCTAATATAATAAGATTAAACTGAAATATAATTTCATTGCGATATACAATAACAAAGTTGATATTCCATTTCTAAAGAATTGAAAGAATGTAATGTTAAAATTGTGAATTTGATAGACGTCTTAATAAAATGTGAAATTACTAAACAGTAGAATATAAGAGTTATTGTGTGATTCAACGTTAAAAAATGAAGTTATAAAGTGAATAATGTGCTCAAAGTTCAGATAAAAACAAATAAAACTTTAAATGTTACTTGCGGTTAGTGTCCAAACTATTAGACGTCAATTGGCTTAATTGACAAGCAACATCTGACTTATGGAACAAGATTCAGCCATGCGGTTAATAATCGATGAAATTATTCGGCAGTCGTCACCAACAAACATAATTCCAGCTTCGTCCTTTGAACTGGAAACGCCGTTAGAAGCTCTTGTCGCTCTATAACGTTAATCGTAATCCGATGTACGAAACATCTCAACAACCCTGGACGGAGAACTTTGGTCTGTCAGCTATCCCTACGAGAATATATACCATATAGGATCATCCGAAATTGGAGCTTCTTAAAATCTGTTCTTGATCATCCTATCATTGATAACCATCACCCATAAAAACTATCAAACCATCAATTGGCAAAAAATATTGTAAAAACTGCTTGTAAAAAAACTATGCAGTATTAAAAAAAACCCTAAAAAGAAATTGGGGGTTATAGCCGTGAAAAGATATACGAGATGGAAGCTGACCTTGTTACCAAGGGTTTTTCACCACTATAGTTCCCAAAATATATGGATTAAACCATGTGCCACCGGCCATTTTATATACTCACGACTTGTCCTCATCGATACCCCAACTTAATCATTCGACAAGTATCGGACAAGTGAAGTCAACAGCTTCCCTTTACTTTATAATTGACATCAGCAAACAGTGTTACCAATGGCAGTCAAATAAAATCCCCACATTAAATAATAAAATACTCATGGATTGGTTAAATCACATGAAGAATATTAATAAAAATATTACTCTAAACGCCCATTTAATTATTTACATCCCGTTATTCCAGGATATGCTTAAATAATTTTAAAACCCATAGTTAATTCCGTTATGCAACCAACTATACAGAAATGTGTATAAAGTTGCATACTCAGTGGGTGGCTTAATTGAATTAACGTACCTCCGTGAGTTACTCATAATATAATACAAAAAAAGCATTGTATTTTTATCATGCTACAATGTCATATTGCGCTTTATCTGTAGTTCTGTTATAATCTTATCGTTTCTTAGTTTACGTGTTGAGGTTCTTATCATGTTTCGGTATTTTGGTGTATTTTTTAATTGCTGTAGTGTAATATTTATCTGTTGTTTCGTTGTTTTATTGTTATTAATTGAAAAGACAATGTCAAAGTGTATTCTGAAGGAGTCTAATAAGTGGTGTACTCGATAAGTTTTATTAAAAAGAATTGAGCATTTTTTCTTTCTCAATTAACAACTATTATCTTTATTTTTATAAAACACAGAATTTTTACCAATTCAATCGAAAACTTTAGAGATCGTGGTTGTTTTTCGCATTAGCTAAACTGAAAATTGTTGCATTACTAAAGTAAATATTCCTTTTTACAGCTTTGTTCCCCCAACCAAGAAAGATAAAATTAAAATGGCTAAAACTCAGTGGTAATAAATCATTAAATTTGTCGACAAGGAAACGATGGAGGATATGTTCCCTTCATTTTCAAAAACAGGGTTTCTCTAGATTTGAAAAAGACGAATTCAGGTTATCAAGACAGTTTGATTTGCCTTCCCATATGAGTGGAAATTAACAAAAATTGATGGTAACTTTTATTGTATTTAATATAGCATGCTATAATTTTGGACATTTCAAAATGTAAATTGAGTGAATGGAAAGACGAGTACTAAGTGTGTAATTTTATTAAAATTCCAGCTAAGCGCTTTCAACCATTAGGCCATTCTCAAAGATTTCATCAACAAAAAAACATACAACAGGTGTCAAAAAACATCAAACCCTGTACTGCTACGTACAATGAAATAAATGTTTGAAGTTACATCATCATTTAAGTAAAATTTGTTAAAATTACTCTATAAAGAGGGTGTATAATTGTAATTCACATAACGAAACGTCTAATTTGAAATTATCAACTAAATGATATGTGTGTACACCCTCTTTATAGGGTAATTTTAACAAATGTAACATCAAACATTCTATTTAATTGTACGTAGCAGCTAAAAGGTTCGATGTTTTTTGACACCTGTTGTATGTTTTTCTCTTGTCGACAGCTTTGAGAATGGCCTAATGGATGAAAGCACTTAGATTGAATTTTAATAAAATGACACAATCAGTACTCGTCTTTTCATTCACTCAATTTAAATCTAGTGTGTTCACCATACTCAGACAATTCCATTTTAAAATATACTCATTGAAAAAATTATAATCTGGGTTTTATTTTATGTTATAGCTATTCCCTCCACCAGCTATGGGATGGAAGGTATTGACCCCTTGACGATTTTCATATATAGCCCATGGTATGACAATTTATGGGAAATAAAAGTGAGTATTAACTTTTGTTGAGGCATTACGTCTAAGTATTTGGTCTAGAGGTAACGAAAAATCCAATAAAGACAAAAAATAAAAAAGCAAAAAATCAAAAAATAGTTAAAACCAAAGAAAACTAAGAATTTCTAAAAAATTCGAAAACTCCAAAAAAAGGTATTCAAAAAACCAAAAAAATTTAAACATTCAAACATTTTTTGTTATTTTTTTGGCATAGTACAAAAACATGTGTAAACTTATTATTTCAATAGAAAGCGCATTTTGTTTTCTTTTGTTGATATAAATTTTCAAACATATTTGTATATTTACGTATTTATTGTTGTTATTATTTGTGTTTACTTGTAGAACCTCAACTAGAAACGAGATAGGACTTCCACGAGACAGTGTGATTTTTAAGAGCCCTTGAGAAACATTTTAACAATCATAGACTGCCAGGAGCTACAGCTTAACGTAAACTGCCTTATGCGATGGTTTCATAAGAACGGAATGCTTTTAAATGTATAAATATACAAATATGCAATATACTAGGTTTAAGCTTGTGATATAAACCTATTTAATACTTCTAGTAAAGGAATAAAGATGTATTTTAAGTGGAAATGGTATGTTAGATATATTATTTTAAATTTTGTACAGTTACAAATGCTGTTTAGCACTTTTATATGTAATTACTTGGCACCTTGTATATACAGAGCTGGGCAGTATTTAACAAATTTTCCTTTAAAAGTATTTTAATTACTTTAGTTCTAACATTCACAGTAATTATACTCAAATGTTTTCTTTCCCAGATAGTTGCCAAAAATAGTAGTCAACTACTCATTGCTAACACTTTTTTTTATTAAGTATGTAGCAGTTATACTCCAGTAGTATGCCAGCTCTGTGTGTTTTTGGACTATAATAATAAATTAATATAAACTTATCATTAATAATTTTCTACATTTATCTTGACTTAACATTATTTAAAAATCTAATGATACTCCAATCTAGAATATATGTTACTCAAATTATTTTTTAATGATTGTATTGTTTTCACATTATAGTTCATTTATTGTTATTCTGTTTGTTAAGAAAAGTACTTTGTGAAAGAAATTATTTGTTGTGTATTTTTATACCAAAATAAATAAACTGTTTATATGATTATTGTTTTATTTTTCCCAATTTAACTATTTATGGTCCATCATTTCATATTTCATTTAATTTAACTCAACATCTAATCATTATTGAGTTAATGGAGTTAAATTGAATGAAATGTCAAATGATGGACTATGGTTATTATATATGGTTATTTTGAACTAGTATAATTTTTTTTTATTTGGTACAAACATGCCCGCATCAACTACTAAGAGTTATTAGCAGGAGGACTTACACAAGTAGTATGTGATGTATTTGTGTTATACAATAATTTTTAAATTTTGTTATACAAATTAATGTCTTTTAGATATTAAATTAAAGCACTTGTGTTTTTGGTGAGCACATCCTTGAATACCGCACTTAATTTATTCTGTCTTCTATATCTAGAATATTCAGGACACTCTGAGATGATATGTTTTACAGTAAGAGAAACATGGCAATGTATACATTCTGGTGCTGGTTCTTTGTTGAGGAGATATTGATGTGTAAGGAGTGTATGACCTATTCGCAGTCGGGTTAAGACAACTTGGTCTCTTTGTTTTTCTGGTATTGATAGAACTAAATCGAATTATGGCTTAACTTCTTTCAGTTTGGATGTCGTATGACTCCATATTACTTGCCAAGAATTAAGTATATGTTTTTTGATTGGATTTGTATGGTCAGTGTAGGGAATTTTTTGAATGTAAGGTGCTTCTTGTTTAGATTTTGTAGCTACTGCTAATTGATCGACTTCTTCGTTTCCTTTTATACCAGAGTGAGATGGAACCCACAGAAATGAGACGTTCTTTTGGCTAAGACGTATGATTTCCATTTCACTTTTGATTCATACGAGAATAGGATGTGAAGGGTAAAGTTGTTTTAAGCCAAGTAACGCACTCAGTGAATCTGTTATGATGAGAAACTTGGTTGCTGTAGAGTCTTTGCACATTTTTATGGCTTCCAGAATTGCAGTGGTTTCTGCCGTGAATATACTACATTGATTCGGTAGTCGGATGGCAGATATGTTATTTTCGTAGATGTAAGCTGCTGCAATTCCATTGTGATTTTTTGAAGCATCTGTATAGATTTGCAGGGTTTGGGGGTATTTTGATATAATTTCCTTGGAGAGGTTTTGTAGGGTTAGTTGAATTTTTTGGATTTTGTCTGAGGGACGTATCTGGCTTCTGAGACATACAGGGGGGAAAGTTAGAGTTTTGTTGGAGTGATAATTTAAATTGTTCAAATTCGTAGTTAGTTCGTCTCACTCTCCCTCTAAAAGGGAGATTTTTAGTTGGCTTGGAGTCGTATATTTCGTAGGGAGGGGGGTTTGTTGGGAAAATGATTTGGAATGCATTATTGTTGGGATAAGCAGAAATTTTTGCGGTATAGTTTAAGGAAAGGAATTGTCGACGTAAGTACAGTGGAAGTTCGTTTGCAATGACTAGGAGACTGCTGGTTGGGCTGGTTCTGAAAGCGTCCAATACACATCTCAGTGAGGTAGTTTGAATGACATTAAATTTTTTGATAATGTTTTTTTAGCAGTATCGTAGCAAATGGAACCGTAATCTAATTTACTTCTTATCAGTGATTTGTATAGGTTCAATAGGGTGATTGCACTAGCTCCCCATGTTCGATTTGATAGAATTTTTAATAGATTTATTCGGGACTGGCATGACTGTTGAAGGACTTCTATGTGCGTTTTTCATTTGAGAGAACAATCTAAAGTAAAACCAAGAAAATTCACTTCTTCTACCCGCGTTAGTGAAGTTCTATATAAAAACAGATTAAAATTATAGTTGTCTTTTCGTCTGTCAAAAATCATGTAGTGTGTCTTTTCGCTTGAAAATTGGAATCCTGTTTTTTGAGACCAGTTTTCGAATTGATGGAGGCAATCTTGAAGTAAAGTGGAGGCGAACTTTGTGCTTCTACTTCTTGTATAAATGATGAGGTCATCTGCATAAAAGCAAATTTTGATGGAAGGTTTTATCATTTCGGCTATGTTGTTAATTGCAGTGAGAAAAAGTGTGGGACTCAAAATAGATCCTTGAGGAATGCCATTTTTGAGAGGTCTTGTAGTTGAGATGTGGCCATTTGACCTGACTTGCACAGTTCTGTTGTTGAGAAAATTATTTATGAACGCTAGCATGTTTCTTTGTACTTCCCATGTCTGCAGTGTTTTTAAAATATTGTATTTCCAGGTTGTATCAAAAGCCTTATTTAAATCTAAGAATATAGCGATTAGTTTTTGGTCATTCAAAAATGCATTATGTACTTCACTTTCAAAAGATATTAGATTATAAATTGTCGATCTGCACTTTCGGACGACACTTTGATAGGGTGTTAAAAAAATTTTGTTTTCAAGATGCCATGCTAGTCTGTTGTTTAGGATTTTCTCTAGAATTTTACACATACTGCAGGTTAGGGATATCGGTCTGTATAAGGCGGGGTCGTCTTTTGGTTTGTTAAATTTACATATGGGGATAACTGTTGCATTTGTCCAAGTTTCTGGAAACTGATGTTTTTAAAACATAGTGTTGAATAGATCTAGGAGTATTAACTTTGTATTAAAAGGAAGATTTTGCAGAAATATTGAGGAAATGTCATCTGGTCCAGGGGCAGAGTTTTTGGTGTTTTCGAGAGAAAATTCAAGTTCCTGCAGAGTTATGGGAACGTTTAGATGAGAGTCGGAGTCATTAATTTGGATTTCGGAGGTTTCAACCAATTCCTTGTATTGTATAAAGGATTGGTCCAAGCTTCGATCACTGCTGTAGCCTCACATACAACTTTTTATCGGATATCAGCTGATTATTATGGGATAAAGTGTTTATGTGGAGGACAGAATTTTGTCCTCTTATTTTTCGAATTTTTTTATTCCATATCGAGTCCAGTGGGGTGGAGAGATTTATGGAGGAAATGTAGTTGCACCAGTTTTTTTTTACTTTTTTTAATTAGGAAACGGGTTTTGGCATTGACTTTTTTGAATTCAAGGCGATTTTCATCATTTTTATGTCTTTCCCACACATTGTAGGCGCGTTTGCTTGAACTTAGAGCTTGTGCAATCTCCTCATTCCACCAAGGGACTGGTTGTCTTTTGCACATTTTAGTTTTTCCTATACTGGTCTTTGCAGCTGATATGATGATGTTGTTCAGCTTCATGATATTTTCATTGATATTTCCTTCGAGTGTGAAATTGGCGACTTTGTTTTCTATTTCCTTCCTAAATAGTTCCCAGTTTGCCGATTGTAGTTTCCAGTGCTGATATATAGGATGTGAAGGAGGTTCATTTTCATTCCATTGTATGGATATGGGGAAGTGGTCACTGTTATATAGATGGTTGAGGGTATCCCACTGAAGATCGGGTGCCAGAGATTGACTGCAAAGGGAGAGATCGATAGCAGATAGTGTGCCATTGTATGAATTGAATCTTGTAGGTTTCCCTGTATTCATTAGGATTAGGCTACAACTATTGATGGTTTTGAGAAGTAGATTTCCACATTTGTCAGTTTTATGGCTGCCCCATGCTGCATTGTGGCAATTTAGGTCTCCTACGATTATTTTGGGCGATGGAATTTGCTCAATCAAGTTGTTTAACTTATTTATATCAAGTTCATTTGGGTGAGGTAGATATACGTTACATATATGTATTTTCTTACGAAAAATTATAGATACTGCGGTAGCTTCAAGATTTGTGTTTATTAGAATTTCATTTGCTTGAATATTCTGTTTTATAAAAATTGCTACTCCGCCACTGGCTTGTTGTGCCTCCGATCGGTTTTTGAGGAAGCATTGATAATTTTTCAAATTTATTGATTGTTGTTTGAAGTGAGTTTCTTCTAGGCATATTATCGCTGGTGATTGTTTATTAATTAATAGTTTTAAGGATTCAATTTGAGTATAGTAACCATTGAGGTTCCATTGAAGTAAGAACGTATTATTCATTAAATTAATTATCTTGTGAAAGAGGTTCGCTGTCAGATTCTTCAGTGGTGGAGAGGCTGGAGAGACTTAACTTTTTCTTAAGTCTTGTAATGTTATTTTTTATGCCCTTTGTCGTACTATGTTTATATATGTAATTATTAATTTCTTTTATTTCGGAGTCTTCGTTGGAATACTGCTGTGCTATCTCCTTTGGGTGTTTGGAGTTGATTGAATTTTCCAGAAAGTCACATATTTGGGTGAAGTTTAAGATGAACGGTGAGGTTCTATCTTCAATTTGTTCTTTTATAGGGATTAGTATATCTTCTATACCTTTCGAAGACATTTTCGCTCTTTTTCTTTGTTTCGAGGGTTTTAGTGGAGTAACAAAAGTGGGGTTGGGTGAATTTTCCTGAATATCTGGAGACGTGGAAATTTGTCTTTTTGCTGTTTGTGTGTTAACTTCTGATGGATGATTTGGTGAAGTCGGTTAGGATGTTTGTATTATGTCTATTGTAGAAGAGCTTGAGGATTGAAAGATTGAGGTGCTTGGTAGTGGAGGGTGAGATATGGGTAGTTTTTGCTGTTGGAAAGGTTGTGGAAGAGGGGATATGAATTGATGGTAATGTTACTGGGGAGGATGAAGTATTTGATGGTATTGTGGTGATGGAAATTTCTGTTGACGATGATGTTAAGTTAGAATTTTTTTCTGTGGTTGGGTTAGATTGTATTTCTTTGTCTTCCATATGTTCAGGAGGGTCTTGTTGAGCCAGGTGAGTTGGACAGTCGGATTCTTGATGGCCGATTGTTTAGCATTTTTGGCAATTAGAGCCATCAATATGTAGGTATAATCGATAAGAGGTATTGTCATGGGAGATGTTGAAAGAGTCTGGTATGTTTGCGTGTTGGAGGGGTTTGATGTAAATTTGTCTTCTAAAGCTGAGTACGTGGCTGTATTCAGATTCTGGCATACCAATTTTCAAGAAGGTAATTTTAGATACTGCAGATATCCCCATTTTTCTCAGTTCTTCTTCCAAAAGAGAGTTAGGAATTGTTGGGCAAATGTTAGATATAACCAATCTTTGGGCTGAAAATATTAATCTTCTTATTTCTACTTGAGTTCCAATAACTTTGATTGTGTTGTGGGTACTAAGAAAATTATCTACAATATTTTTTGAGGAAAGATAGATGCAAATTCGGTTATTAGCAATTCTTGAAGCAAACAATACGTTTTTGGGTTGTATGAGGGATCGTATAGCTATTATGTAGTCGTGTATCTTTACTCCATCCATTGCTGAGAGAACTACAGCTTGATCTATTGTTGGGTATTTGTACGTATTCACTATACTTGAGTAGGTGGTAGTTGTCATGTTTTTATTGGAGAAATTATCTCCTGGTGGATTTGTCTCGTTCATTTATGACATTATTTGAAATATATCTGAATCCGACACTGTTGTTGTGTGGATTCAGGTTACTAATTATTGGTGTAACCTTACTATCGGTATTTCAGCTTTTTTAGATTAATTAGAAATAAAAAGTCTAATCACAGTAATTTTTTGTTTGTTTTGGTTCAGTTTTGAATATACACTAATTGGTTTTTAACTGCTTATTTTATTTAACGTTTCGGAGCGCACAACTGTACAGAACAAAGGTTCGACACCGAATCAAATAGTATAATTAAAATACAGTAAATTTGAATATACCGCCAAAACCTAAAATTACATAAATCTTTTTAACATCAGTCAATTATTTAGTAGACAGGCACTTTAGATGGCGCCACAATCAGTGTCTCATCTATCTGTGGGTTATCTGTGGAGTAAACAGGTCCACGCTTAGTTTTACTTGTGAGTTTCATGTGTATTTAAGAAGAAAACTTCGTTTATTTATTTTGCTGAGCTAATAAGTTAAGAAATATTTTGTATTCGTTTTCTGTGTTGTGTGCTTAAGTTAGTTTAAATAATTTCGACGTAAGATCAATGCTATAACTTAAGTGTATACTTGACTACGATCCTAACCTAAAATGGCGTGCCAGTGGCGTTGTTTGTCTGAACTGCGAGGTGATCCATCTATCCCCTATAATTGGGATAGATAGACCAATGAAATTTGGAATAGTTGGACCGCTTAAAAAGCCTGGGATACTTGGACCGTACCTCCTATTACGAGTAGGCCTTTGCTTTCTTAAATCTTAAATAAATATAAAGATGCATCTTGATAATTAGGGTTTTTCTGTTACAGAAAAATGCCTACATTTTCTAAAAGATAAGGCACGTCTGGGAGAGGAGAATGGTCTGAAGAGAGTTTGAAAAATGCAGTCAAAGTTGTTGAGAATAAGGAAATGGGAGTTAATGCTGCATCAAAAGCGTTTGGCGTACCGAAAACGACTTTAAAAAGGCGTCTTGAATCAAAGAGTTATCGTAAAGGTTCTATGGACAAAAATTCATTGTTGGAAATTTAAAATAAAAAAAATCGTAGGACATATTTAAAAATTACAATCAGTGTCCAACTATAGATTCTGTACTGGCCTATTATTTAGCAGAAAATCTGAAATTAAAACATAATTTTAATTATGAAAGCAGGCTACGACTGGCTTTCTTCCTTTCTCCTACGCAATCCTGTACTTTCCGTCCGGCAGTCTGAGGGGGTATCTATTGCAAGTGCGAAGGGCCTAAATAGAATAACTGTCAAAGAGTACTTTGGCCTCTTACAACAAGCGTTGGAAGAAAATGGTTTTATTGATAAACCTGGAAACATTTTTAACATGGAACATATTTACAACTAAGCAACAAATCTGGAAAAGTAGCTGCCTTGAAAGGTTCTAAGAATGAGACTTCCGTTACTTCGAGAGAAAAGGGTGAAACTGGTACATAAACGCCACCTTTTTGCGCAATGAAAGAGACGAATCTAAAACAGGAGTTTTGTGACGGTATGTGGGAAACGAGATTATCACAAGAAGATGACTGCAGAGTGAATTACTGTTCTGAATATTCTTATTCTTTTTAAAATCGTTTACTTAAAAATAGGTAAACAATGTTTATACTTTTTATAACCGTTATTTCTTGTGTTACTCCCTGGCCCTCCCTGTCCCTAGCAGGTGGTCCATCTAACCCAT
Organism: Galeruca laticollis; assembly: GCA_963921935.1. NCBI lineage: Eukaryota > Metazoa > Arthropoda > Insecta > Coleoptera > Chrysomelidae > Galeruca > Galeruca laticollis. The sequence goes on along the minus strand of OY998175.1, from coordinate 201,630,429 downwards.
CCCTCCAGGATAGATGGACCGACGAGTAGAAAAAAGAAAAAAATATAGCTCCAAGTATGATCAGTGTAACAGCTGAAGACGTTCATACATTTTTTTGGGACATACGAGGGCAATTCAGAAACTAACCTCCGGTTGATTGAAAAAAATACACCAAGTTAAGTAAAAATATTTTAATATATACATCTTACAACTACATCTTTGCACTATTTTTCGACATAGTCTCCATAACGATTGAGGCACTTATCGTATCTCTTCACAAGCTTTGAAATTCCTTCTGCATAAAAATCACCCGCTTGTGCCTCGAGCCAGCCTGTGACCGCATCTTTGAGCTCTTCGTCGTCATCAAACCGCTGGGACCCGAGCTATTTCTTCATATGCATGAAGAGGTGATAATCGCTTGGCGCCAGATCTGGGCTGTAAGGTGGATGGTTGAAAACGTCCCACTTGAAGGACTCGAGAAGGGCTGTTGTTCTGCGAGCAGAGTGAGGACGGGCGTTATCGTGCAAAAAAACGATACCGGAAGTCAGCATACCACGGCGTTTGTTCTGTATAGCCCGTCGTAATGTTTTTAGTGTTTCACAGTACACGTCTTGATTAATGGTCGTCCAACGTTCCATGAATTCAACCAACAACACCCCTTTGGCATCCCAAAACACCGTTGCCATCAGTTTTCTGGCAGAAAAATCTTGCCGGGCTTTTTTTGGTTTGGTAGGCGAATCTGAATGTGCCCACATCTTTGATTGTTCTTTTGTCTCAGGGTTCACGTACTTAATCCAGGTTTCGTCACCGGTCACGATTCTGTTTAACAATGGTTCTCCTTCGTCCTCATAACGTGACAGAAAGTCTAATGCAGAGGCCATTCTTTGACTTTTGTGGTGGTCGGTAAGAATTTTGGGCACCCATCGTGCACAGAACTTACGGTAACCCAATCTTGCTGTCACTATCTCGTACAAAAGAGTCTTAGAAATCTGTGGAAAATCAGTAGACAACTCCGCCATTGTGAAACGTCGATTTTCACGAACTTTTGCATCAACTGTCTGAACGAGTTCGTCAGTCACCAAGGATGGTCTACCACTCCTCTCTTCATCATGAACGTTTTCTCGTCCACTTTTAAATAAACGTACCCATTCACGGACAACTCCTTCACTCATAACTTTTGGTCCGTACACGGCACAAAGCTCACGATGAATAGCTGCTGCAGAGTATCCTTTGGCTGTAAAAAACCTTATAACAGCACGCACTTCACATTTGGCGGGATTTTCTATTGCAGCACACATTTCAAACTGCCACAAAAACTAAACTAGCGCAGGTACGATGTTCACTCGACTACGGCTTGATGCCGACTGACCTGCTGAGCGTGTGAATGCACAGATGGCGCGCTACTCCCCCCACTACCCGCACTGTGACCAATTGGAGGTTAGTTTCTGAATTGCCCTCGTATATACATAATATAAAACAAATTACCAAATCCTAGACATTGTAAAGTTTTGGAAAAATGGCTTTTAAAAAACATTGTTCAACTATCCTAGACTTATACCCTATACTTCTGCTACTGATGTTGACTTCCATCCATCATAACTTTTCAAGCAATGCATATCACCACCACCAATAATCAATAGTGTAGCGGACGATCTTCGAAAACAATAAGGACAACGTCGTTCATTAAGTAATATGCCTGCAAAGTGGTCTGTTAAATCATTTTACCTACGACCACCTTTGTAAGTAGTCAAAAACACACAGTCGGCAATCAATGTAAGACGTCTATTACGCACGGTAAAACAAAACGCACGGCTGTAAAGTAAATCGCACGCCTTCCATAGTAGCCACTTAGCAACTGTCAATAGACGTAGCCATTTTATTCAAAATGTATTACTTAGATATTTGACGTTAAATTTTATTCTATATATAAGTGGTAGATAACATTTATTAGATATGAGATTGCATTTAATACTAAGAGTTATTTGGAATTATATGATAATTGGTTCCGCTTCATTCAATCCGCATCTTTTAGCTGTCTGAATGTATCTCATATTAGTAAACAATAGTATATTATATACCAAGCGACTAAAGTGGCCCATTTAATCCCGCGGTTTGTGCTTGATTCCTGAGGGAAGTAATCCACCTAATGGATTAATGTCACTTTAGTCGAGAGGTGTATACGCTGTTTTATGCAATTCCAGTAATTCTACATACATTTTTAATAAAATTAAATACTACTTAGGACGGACTTTTACGAAACTTGGCTGGGCATCGAGAGTGAACTTTTAAGATGCTTGGCTGGGCTTCGAGGAGCGACTTTTATAAAACTTGCCTGGGCATCGAGGTTGTACGTTTTTACTTGTACTTTAAATAACTTTATAAGATTATAATTACAAGTACAAGTGGGTCGTAGGTAAAGTATAGTACGTAACTCGTGTTGTAACGCATTTTACGCAGTCACGGAATTACGCACGAAGCCGCGTTAACTTTTCCGTTCGTGCGTAAAATGCTTCTTACAACACATATTACGTAATATACTATTAAGGCACACCACAAATACGTGCCGCAACCCGTACTCCAATACAACACCGTAAAAATTTACTGGAATTTAACATTACTGGAATTTAACAGTCGTTACGGATAGACTTGTGGAAGACAACCAGCTGGACATGGTTATCTAGGATAAAAATGATAACACAGCCGTCATAATTGAGGTCGCAGTGCCGCAGAAATTGATTTGGAGCTTGGAGAAGGTAACAATAATTCCTTTAATTATAAGCGCAAACGGCCTTGTGCATACAAACACAGTACATGTGAATAACTAAACTTACTTAAAAATACCGTAATGTGTGCGCTTGGTTGCGGAGTGGTATATATATATATATATATATATATATATATATATATATATATATATATAACAAAAACAGAATTAGCGGGCATATCACGCAAAAGAGGTTACAGAGAATGAGTGGTAACCGTAGACATGCATGTTTCTGGCTCATTAGCCTTCATCGGTACGGCATAACCAAGAAAAGGTGTACAACTTGGGAGCATGGATGTTAATTGAAACATGAGAAAACACAAACAACGGATTTCAACAAGATAACCAAACGCACATTTGTGCCTTCAAATGGAAGATCCCGAGTTTTCAGGACAACAACCAACAGAGACACGGAGGCGTCTATAGCTCTCCTGTCTGAACCTTCTGACCCTGGAAATAGACAAATAATCAATGAAAAGATTAAAGATAACGCGTGGAATATGAAACAAAAACAGAATTAGCGGGCATATCACGCAAAAGAGGTTACAGAGAATGAGTGGTAACCGTAGACATGCATGTTTCTGGCTCATTAGCCTTCATCGGTACGGCATGTTGTTGGTTGTTGTCCTGAAAACTCGGGATCTTCCATTTGAAGGCACAAATGTGCGTTTGGTTATCTTGTTGAAATCCGTTGTTTGTGTTTTCTCATGTTTCAATTAACATCCATGCTCCCAAGTTGTACACCTTTTCTTGATTATTTATATATATATATATATATATATATATATATATATATATATATATATATATATATATATTAATTCACGCAAAAAGAAAAGGGCTACTGAAACAGAGTGGTAACCGCGGACATGCATGTTTCTGGTTCTTTGCCGTCTTCAGCACGGTATAACCAAATAAGGATATGAAATTTGGGAGCAAAGATGTAAATCGAAACATGAGAAAACACAATACAACAGGAAAACCAAACGCTCATTTGTGCCTTGAATTGTATTCATAAAATTGTTGACTTTCAACCCAAGGGAAACTACTTTGCCATGATTTAAGGCTAAGTACTCATCAATGATTTTTTATACTCTGTATAGTATAAAGTGTCTTTTTGAAACTTGTTTCCTAGATTCTCGAACTGTTTATTAGCAATAATGAATGAATCACCTAAAGACTGAAACTCAGTTGAGCATTTTAGTGGAAGGTCGACTTGAAATGAACCATTTTGTAAAAATTTTGTAGTTTGGGTAAATATTGTTTCTGCCTTTTCATCGTCTTCGCTTAGGATGGTTTTTTCTGGAACATCTTCCAGTTGCCAGAATTTTTGTAATTGGGTATCTAAAACTTTGGATAGCGAAGTTTGAATGGACATGGACACCCCACTGTGTCCAAGAAGGCTAGCACATGACAGGTAGACATTTTTATCTAACAGGGCTAAACTAGCGACTTTGCCAGCAATCACCCAACTTAAAAGTGTGTGTTGTATAACTGGAAAGTTATATTCTAGTTTGAATATGATATTTAAGATTATGTCATAATATACATCAGCACCAATGAGCATATATATTTCAGCGGGAATCTGATACTCTGGATCACCTAATGGCATGTTATTTATGGGAATGTCTAACATGAAAATATCTACCCTGGATTGCGGTAGTTTGTAGGTTATGATTGAAAGTACTGCACAAGCAGCCTTAAACTTATGTATAGGTTAAGCTATGGAATTAATGACCAAAACCGCCATTTTGTTAGAAGCGATAACATTTTGTGAAATACTTGTGATATTTAATGGCTTATCATAGGGGCTTAGATTTAAACGTTTCAAAAACATTTCTGTAATGAATGAGCTTTAGCAGTAATGAGGAGACCATTTGATTTGTAAACAAGGACTTGCGCTGTGGCAAGCAAGACATAATGACCCTGGTTGTGATTATTGACTGAATTTAATGTGACTTGAGGTGATTGACCTCCATTTTGTCCACCACTATGGACTGTATTACCGTTGTAGACTGGATTTGTATTTTGAACAGTGTTGCCGTTGTAGGCGGGAGTACTGCAGAGATAATGATTCCACATGGGGCAGTGTGATCTTCAGCTGTGAGAAGAACTGAGCTATTCTGTCTTTATTTTGAACATTTTGAGAACCACGCGGGTTATTATTTTGAGTTTGTTTGAAGGGTGTACAAAGGAATTACTTTGTTGGCCTTGTAAAACCCTATTACCAATATGGCTTTGGTTTCCTGAACTGACAATTATTTTGATCACGAGTAAAATTGTTTCGTTGTCTAGAAAAGTAGTTATTATGTCCCTGTAACTAATCGTTTCTTGAATTTGGTTGAAAAGGGTCATTTTGATTTTTATGAAGCAATGTATTATGTTTAAGTGGGCATAAAAAGCATCATCTCGAAGTGCAATTATTTTTTGAATAACCTTGTGTAAGACAGTTAAAACGGAACCGTTTGCTTTGTACAAATGTTTGACGCTCATTTACATTTAACCTTTCAAATTTATCACATTCGTAAATACCATGAAATTTTTCAGAACAATCTGAACAACAAACTTGACTTTGAATTTGTTGTGACTCATTTCCTTTGCTTGCGTGTAAAGCAACACGAGATGACTTTTTTATGCTTGTATTAAAGTTTGAATCATCAGAAGTTAAGTTTTTTAAAATTGTAAAATGTTTTTCTGAGAATTCAAGAAATTTGTTAATACTTGACAACTCTGTAATATTTCTTTCGCGTTCGAATGACTTTCTTGTGCCATAATCAAGTTTACATGCTGAAATGTACATGATTAGCAAATCAAATAACACTGCATTTGAATAGTTTAAATCAGCGATCCGCAACCTTTTTGATATTAGAGAGTTTTTGGAACCCTTAATTCGTTCTGTCGTTACTGTTAACGCAATTCGGAGCATGCCCAGAAGAATTTGAAGCTTACGCTAACGTTAATTACGATAAAGTGTTCCGTTATTAGACCTAAGGGAGTTTTTGGGACCCTTAATTTGTTCTGTCGTTACGGTTAACTCTATTCTGAGAACGCGCAGAAGAATTTGAAGTTTACGTTAACGGTAATTACGATAACGTATTCCGTTATTTAGGGAAAGATTGCGTTAAGATTTCGTTAACATAATTTAATTTTTATTTTGATAGATGCAGGTTGCCAAATATATTCAAGTTACTTTTCGTCTTTAATAGCATAATTATTTATTAAAGACCCTATTATCAAAATATGGAAAATATCCTCAAATACTATTTTTCGAACCATTGACACAATTTTACCATGAAAAAAATATATTTATTTTGAAGTATAAAAAATGTAGTTTTATTTGTTGAAAGTAAATCTGACAACACGACTAAAGGGAATGCAGGGACATGGAACAAGAAATCAATTTTTATTGTATGTAAAATTTGGTTTTGTGCATAAGCGGCATAAGGCAATCCAACGATCTGTGAAAACGAAACCAATATGGCGGGTGATGGCAAACATTTGTTTTCATCTTAAAAGACCTTAGTAGTAAAAGTGTAGTTTTGAGATTTTTGGTGTGAATTTGACTTGTTTTTTATATTGCTAATTATGTTTAATGCTTCAACTGAAGAAAAATGCCCATTACTTGCATTGTAGTTGGCTGTGGGTCTCGTCTCCACAGAGACTCGGTTCCTACAGTTTTGAATCACAAGTTTGTAACCAGTAAAAATGATTTATCGAGGAAGAGAAGAGCTTTGTGGTTTCCTGCAACTAAGCGAGATGATCTAACAGATTCGAAAATCAAGTACCAGAGAGTCTGCAGCAGACATTTTATAACAGGTGAGTGTTTGCAAACTTGAGTGCCCACTGAAGAATACGTTCAAATATTTTGCGTGTAGTGAAAATGTATTAATTATGCATGTTTAATTGATATAATTATTTCCAGGGAAACCTGCTCCGTTAGAAGACGAAACCAATCCTGACTGGGCTCCATCACATAATATGGAACATTCATCTCAAAATGTTACGAAAAGTTGTGATGGAGTTGAAAAAAAAGTGATATTGACAAGAGAAGAATCAAACAATCTAGATTAAGTGGTACTGATTTGGCAACACACTGATTTATTTCCATGATCAACAGAATGAACCCCGCAATAAGATAGACATTGATTAAAATGAAGAGGGAGATGGGCAAGAAACGGGCATTTCAACACAGACTGACTTAACCATGGAGGAACTAACATTGAAATTTGAACAATTAAGTTTTGCATCACAGAAAATGGTAAAACTAGAACAGCAACGAACAAATTCGCCATTTGGACTGATAGACAAACAATCCGATGACAATAAATGGAAGTATTACACTGCATTTGACTGTAAATTTGTGAAGTTGGTTATTTTTATAATGGTGGAGAAATACATTACCACTACAACCACAACTACTCTTAGTCCCTTTAATCAGCTACTCGTCACACTTATCAAATTAAGATTAGATTTACATGTTATAACTATTTTTTAATTTGTATTGAATAGCAACCAAATCAGAAAGACTGTTGTGTTTTAATAGTTACCACCTTTTGTTAATTTATGATATAAGATAATTTTAGAAATGATCAAAACTACATTTAAGTTTCATTTTGTTTTATTTATACATCAGTAAATAACTACAACTGAATTTTTTTCCGCATTTATCAATGGGCGATATCACATTTTACATAAAGATGTTCAATATTATTAAATGAAAAGGAAAATGTTAGTCCCAGGTATCAGTTGACATTTTACTTATGTTGACAGGTGTTTACCCAATAAACGTGTTTATAAATTTTAATATTTTCAAATGTTGGATCATCTACACTACATTATATGGGGCACATCATAGTATACAAAAAACAAAAATATAATATAAAAAACAAATACAATATATAATGGGTACAATCAATATAAATAAATAAAGAGGTAGGTACTTAAATATAATTACACAAATAGCCTGCATGTATAGGAAGGAGTAAATGACTTTTTCTTTTAAATAAATTCATCTAAACTATAAGGACATCTTTCAACCAGATATTTTCTTATTTTAGTCTTGAAAAAACTCAGCGAATATACATGTTTTATCAAATTAGAGAGATAATAATTGTACAGGCAAATTCTGGAACAATCTGGAGACTTTTCAAACACGGATGAAATGTGCATTGGAATACATACAGAATCATTGTTTCGAGTATAAAAAGGATGAATGTATATGTTACGAGAAAATTTTCTGATGTTCATTTTAACATAAATCTATAATTGTCAGGAAAAATTTATAAGTTATATTGTTTAAAATGGTGATTCAAGATTTAAAAATAGCCTGATTATTCGTTTTTGAGAAATGAAAAAACGTGAGGCACTTATTGCTATATCCCAGAGGAATATATTATAAGTGTGAAAATAGAAAAATTTGTAAGATATGCTATCCCATGTATTCCTCTAAGGTGATTGTATTTACATTAAAGAAATGGGAAGTTTCACTTCTATACAAACAACTGTGACAATTTGTTAAAATTACTGCAGTTTTATGCATACTCGCAACGTCTTGGAGAAGTAGTTTTTGATTTTTTAAAATCCACAAATGCATATCCAGCAATAACTTTTTGAAACCCCCATTCCTCAGCCTGCCTAACCAAACTTATACTTCTATTAAAATTTTCTTGGACTGGGTTCAGTCCTTGTCCAGGACGTGGACATAGTATCAGTTGTCTAATTCCATATGCTTTATCACCATAAATCACATAATGATTATTATCAAATCTTGCTATCACTTCCAATTGCTCATAGAGATCACTTTCTCCAAATATGAACGCATCATGGCGCCTTCCTGGATAAGGTCCTAGAAGGATGACAATATTACCATCCGGTGTAATTAAAGATTGATATTTTACACAATGGAACCGCTTATGACCAGAATAATAATTTTCTCGTTCTTCTGAAGGCCTACAAATGGCTCGAGCAGTTCCATCTATAAATGCTCAACAATTCTGAACAGCAGCTCCCTTCACAGCAATTGCCTGAATATATTAATAAGCAATGAATTGGCAGAAAAGTGCATTATCCATTAATTTATTTTTTTCAACATGAAGTATATACCGTAGAGTACCTTTTTATCGATTTCAAATACATTGTCTCATATTAAACTATAATTCAGATTTTGAATCATTTGACCTGTGTGTAGTAACTTACCTGAGCATATAATTCTAGTTTGTCTCTGTTAAGCCAATTTAAATTGTTCAAATTTTGTAACAAATGTTCAAAATTTGTACAAATATAGTTATTGACATCGTTGAATATTTCAGATAAGGCAGCACTTGATCTTTTAAAGATGACTTCCAAATCACAAAGTGATATGCTTAATCGTATGCATAAATCTGCAACACCTGAAACAAGTTAGATAGATAATGAAAAAAATATAACTGGATAAATACAAATCAATAGATACAATTTTGGTAGCATTTCTCAAATACATACCTGTCGAACAGAATCCTGATCTGGTCCTTATAACGTGGGGTATATGTGATGCCTCAACTAGCTTAATAATATCACCCCTTTCAAATCTGAAATATAGTTTCACTAGCCTATCATCATAAATGCCGAGATCAAATTCCTCAACCTCTTGAACATCAGGAAAATTTTCGAATATATTTTGGAGAATAATTCCACGGATCATGTCATGGTTTTGCCCGTCTTCATTACGATTTAATACAATATTCAGAGCTTACTCTATCGCTACCACGAATACAATTAAATATAATTAAAAAAATCCAACACACTATATAACAAACCACCGAAGGTATAAAAAAGTAAGGTTATTACCAACAACAGAGATCAGCAACAAAGATTTGACATATGAATTCACGTTATTTTTAAGTGTCTCAAAAACTATTTATAAACATCTCATTGACGTTAATAATTTTACTTATTGCACGAAATAACGATAACGTAAAACATAAACGCTAAAGTGAATGGTTCCAAAAACTCTCTATATTGCGACCCCAAAATTAAAAAAAGAGTTATGAGCGACCCCAGAAAAAAAATCACGAAGTTAACAAGTGCAAAGGTTGGTTCAGGTAACGAAGTTAGCTGTTTTTATTTCGTAAATTATTTATATTGAAGGGTTTATTTATTTTGGAAAGTAATATTAGAGCAAACTAGAAAATATGCATTCAACATACGAATAATATTTATGATGGCATTAAATGAGACAAGCAATTATTTTAATAGTTTATTTAAAAAAAAGGTACATATACGTAACTTTACAAACTAATGTAAACCTTGTGCTTGCACACTTGCAGTCAGTATATTAATTCTTGGTGATATATTATCAGAAACAGACACCCTCAAATCAGGTTCTACGTTAAGTCTGGAGTAATATTTTGTTTTTATAGCAGTTAATGTGGAGAAAGCTGTCTCGCAAAGGTATGTAGATGCAAATGGCAGCAATTTCAGCAGAGATGTTTTGAATAACAGTGGACATTCCTTTTCCGTTATTATACAGAACTTGGATAGATCCGTGGTTTTGAAAATAGATCGAAGGCTTTCGTCGGACATTAAATCGATCAGCTGCTCCTTTTCTTTCATATTCACAGTATTAAGATCACAAGTGAATGGATTAATTATCCATTGGTCGCCGTGTGACGTATCTGGGAATCTTATTTCCAAGTCTTGCTTAAGGTTTGTAAGAAGCATAATGATTTTGGTTTTAATTTCTTCTTCGAGCTTTATATTGTTTTCTTCAGAAAATTTCTCCAAACATGCAAACATCTCGTAGTTTTCAGCACTGATTTCGTCGATCCACAAACTTATTTTCCTACAAAAAGCTTTTATTTTGTTAGCTAAAATCAATACATTTGTACTCTTCCCTTGCAACGATTGATTTAAATCGTTAATTTTTCCAAAATATCCGAAAGATAGCCAACTGTTGCCAGCCAATTTTTCATTCAAGAAATATTCCGCTAGTTTTGGTTCCCGTTCAAGTAGAAATATTCTGATTTCATCTTTGAGATCAAATACACGTCGGAGTATTTTTCCTCGCGATAACCACCTGACCTCCGTATGTAACAGTACATTTTCGTATTCTGATTCCATTTCACGACACATTATTTTGAAAACGTGACTGTTTAATGCGCGAGCTTTAATCAAATTTATTATTTTTACGACTTGTTCCAGCACTTTATTTACATCTGGTTGCAAATGTTTCGCTGCAAGGGCTTCACGGTGAATCATACAGTGAACAAAGCCTATGTAAGGTGCAATCTCAGTTACTTTTGCTTTGAATCCTGTTTTGGAGCCAGTCAATGCAGCTGCGCTGTCTGTACACACAGATACACAATATTCCCACTTTATGTCATGGACTTCAAAAAAGGTATTAACTGCATTACAAATTGCTTCACCGCTTGTTCTTCCTTCTAATCCCTAACAAAATAACAAATCTTCGCATATGTCGTTTTCATATCGGTATCGGATAAATGTCAGAAGTTGAGCTACATTAGCTACATCAGTGCTTTTATCCAGCTGAATAGCATAATAGGGACTCCCTTTCACGTAATCTATAAGTTGTATTTTGATATCATCAGCAAGTAGATTGATACGACGATGAACAGTGTCACTTGATAGTGGAATTGTTTCCAGTACATTGGCATACTTTTCTCCTTGCATGATCGAAACCATTTTCATTGCAGCTGGCAAAATGAGCGTCTCGCCAATGTTGTGAGGTTTTTCAGTTTTGGCAATCAAAAAGGAAGCCTCGAAAGATGCTTGTAACGCTTTCTGGTTAACTGTTGTGTATTTTTGGAAATCAACCTGCTGTGACGTTAGTTTGGTGGCAAGTCGTTTAAAATAAGATTCTTCTTTATTCTTTAACTGTGGATGCTTAGTTTCTAGGTGCTTTTTCAGTTTGGCCGGCTTGATGCTCTCATTTGCCAAAACCTCCGAACAAACAACGCACTGTAGACGTTGTTCAAATTCAACACTGTACATTTAACACCAAACTGGATGTACGATTCTTTAAAAATGCGTTGACGCTTCCTAGTTGTCACCGATGTAGCTGAAGCTTGTTTAGTTGAAGTTGAAGCGTCACTATCTGTATCGATGTGTAAGGTAGATGTGGCTGTTGAACTACAATCATAGCTGTTATGACTAATAGTTATAGTTGTGGAACTAGATGTTGCTCTGCTGTCATCGATACTAATAACACTACTAGTACTTGAAGTGGCGGCATTGTTTTCACGACTCATATTACTCATAACAGTAGTTGTCATCGTAGAATCTGAGGCGACACTGTTGTCAAGAGCTACGGGTTTAATTCTTTTGATTTGTGATGCGTTATTAGGACTTCCGCCACCTGCATCTTTAGATGTGCGTTTTATTAGCCACTTATCCATTGTTAACTGCAATAATAAATACGTATTAATAAATAAAAAATGTATTACAAACGATTAATATTAGATTTTTCGTCATATGCTCGCGTGGTAACAGGATTTACTCCAATTCTATTTTCAACGAAGCACAAATAGACAATCAAAGAAATACATAAGTGAAGCGTAAAAAATATTTTCATTGACAGTTGCTGAGTACACTTGCGCGATAATCAAGTTATTTATAATAAAACATAAATTTTATTTCATAAAATATTGGGTCAATGAAAAAATAATATGTATAATGAATTATGATTTAAAAGTACAGAAGTTATAAATTCGCGCTGGTTTTGTTATTGAACCCACGCGTCCAACATGGCCGCGCCGCGATGACGCCTCACTTTATTATCTAAGTATGAGTGTACAGTTAATTACTGTTTGCGTGGTTATCCACGAGAACACTAATCTTCTAAAAAAATCTTTCTACAGAAGTAATCTTTCGTGTTTTGACATCAAAAAATATGATAAGTACAGGGCCTTACTGACTTTTTTGGCGACCCCATAAATATCTTTCGCGACCCCATGTGGGATCGCGACCCCAGGGTTGCGGATCGCTGGTTTAAATTATAAATTTGATCTATACTTTTTTTTAATTCATGACAAGTTCCCTTAAATTTTGTGCATTAGGTTTTACTACAGGTTTTGAATCTATGTAAGCATTAAACAAGGCATTTATTAAAACTTATTTTCGTTTTTATTTCTTAAAAGAGATATGGTAACGTTGGAATTATCATTAGTGACTTGTAAACTACTTATTATTTGATGTGGCTCATCTTTTAGGAATGTTTTTAAGTAAAGAAATATTTGTACATTACACAATGTTGCATTGTCAATTATTACTATTTCAAACAGCTGTATGAAGGGAGACCACTCTTAAAGTTTGCCCGCGAATGGCGCAATTTGTATTTCTGGTAGTTTAACATTTGAAATAGGTAAAACATGTTGCACTGGTGTCTGAGAGCGACTTAAATTATTGGTTTGTGCAGTAAAGTTATTTATATATCTTTGTAAACATACCTTTAAATCTATTGCGTTACCTTCGAGCACTGAACGGTCCTCACTGTCCAAGGAATCGTAATCAGGCAACAATTCTATCTTATCCTGAGCCTCGTCATAGGCCAATATGGCATTCTTCAATTTATTTAAGTATTCTTGATACATTAGTGCATCTGTCTCATAATCAGTATCATATTTTTCTCACCAATTTAAAATCCTTTGGCAGCAGTGCGTTGAGCTTTCAACTGTTCGTAACCCATGTTGTACGTTAACTGTGAGTATATTGACAAAAAGTAAACTGAATTGACTCTGTTTTTTTCACAGAGTAGTTCCACTAACTACTTATGCAAGTAAATTTACAATTACTTAGTTTTAATACCTTTTTATTTTTGCATTTCTTTTCATGTAGATGTTATCCGGCTCGAAGGATCAAAAATGGATCAAAAGGGGGTTCCTCTTCCTTTTGATACCACTTTCAGTAGGTTTAACTGATAAACCTGGCTAGTGGACTAGCTCGATAAAACTGAAACAGCTCTATTTGGGGAGCTCCATAGGTAATGGGATTTAAATTGTTGTTATTAAAACTATAGTACTTGTAAATGATACGAATAAGTTAACTTAACAAACTAAATTTATTCAAATCTAAACAATTGTAAATAGAATGAAAAGTTTCTAGGATAACTTGTAACTAATTAATTCCATGTACCATCTATATCATACATAAAGAATTTGTATTAGTATGGTTAAATTCACTTATTTTACCAAACAGTTACTGTGTTGAAAGATGAAAAAGTAAAACAATTGTTGAGTAAGACTTATTTATAAGTCTTTTATCATAATGTTGAATGTTTAAATTTCAGGTTAACTCGTAATGATATAAAAATTTAAAGAATTCATCTGTTTAATGCAATTTGGCACAGATGCACTATACAAAGCTCCCAACTTGGCCGATCAGCGATCCAATTTCCAATTGTCTAAAAATTTCAACAACTTGCAGTTATACAAAATGGACGCCGTCATGCAATTCAGAATCTTATTCCACTGTTTGCAGGTATCACTATATTTACTACGAAAACTTCAACTGCCTCAAATTTATGTACAACTGCTTCTACAGTACTTTTAATTGACTACTTAAAGCCAAAGACGTACGGCTATGCGCTTTTCTTGAACATGAAAGGTCCAGTAAAGTAAAACCACCTTAAAAACTTACAGTGTTTATGCAAAAAATATATCCTTGAGTCCAGTATAACTTTATCTCTCGTTGTGGCCCACTGACTGGTATTAAAAAAAGGGCTGTGCCTTGATTGATTTCTATATCTCATGAGAAAACAACGTGTCGCCACGAGAGAGTCTCAGATCAATAAGAAGGCGGAAGTGACGAAAAACTGACAGCTGCCATTTTCCTTGTTTGACCAATCAAATAATAAAATATTGATTTGACGTATGAGCCAACTACGATGAACTGTATGTTGTACGGTTGGTTGCATATGTTTAACGTTAATACATTGTAAGAAAAGACAATGCCGTACTTAATTTTATTTGCTAAAAAATATGTTATATTTTTTTCTTTGTTTGGGACGTATCCCAAACAGCTCCCACGATCTCCTGATCTATCCCCCATATATTAACTATTATGGGGATATAAGAAGTTATGTGAACGTATTATTACCGAAGGTCGCCAAATAACTCCAGAAATGCTGCACAATGTTTCGAAGATAATTTATATTCATGTATGGCAATTAATGGAAAACACTTTGGGCATCTACATTAAATTGATATAGTTTCGAATTAGGAATGGAATAAAAAAGGCGAAAGAGATATAATGATTAATTTATTTTAGAAGCAAAGTTTAGTATAAAAGTCAGTCATAACAATCATCATCCTTATTCTAAAATGTTTCTCCAGGTGCCACGATTCTATTAACAAATTGAATAGCGACGTCAGCGACTTTCATATTCGGAGTCAAAAATTCACTAAGAGTATTCGCCCCAGGTCTAGGTTGCCTATCAAATGGATAACCCATTGAACGACGATCTGGATACAGTTTATCTTTAATACCACAGTAACTACCAGCATCACCAGGTTTTCCTAAGTTACCTTGATCAACCTGAAATGAAAATAAAATCGATTTTAATATTGAAGATCTTTCCTGATAATAAAAAATGTGTCGCTTACCTTGTCGTTGGTGTAATCCGAAATCATAACAAACACATTTGTTTCGAAGTTATGATGCCCTTTAGGTATCAACAAATTAGCAGGCCATCCGCAACCGCACATGTTGAATCTTGCCAAAGCCTCGCCACCTTCTGGTCTGTTTGTATCTAAGTCTCGGTAAATTCTTTCAAAGGGTATAGTTACTGAAGAATCCGACGATTTCCTCACTATTGAGTTTTTACCAGGTTTCACTGAAATCAAAAGAAGATTTATTTAATACAATGTGATCAGATCCTATCCAATGGACCTATTTAATCTTGTATCGGAAGGTATAATTAGAAAAAGTAATAACCCAAAACTATCTTGTTAACAAGAATCAAAAGTCAGTCAGAAAATTTGTTTGGGAGATAGCTAGAAGGAGAAGCTTAAAACAATAGACCTAATGCAACGAATAAAGTGGATATGGAAAAATTATGGAAGCGAATAGAAGCAAACGTTTAAAGCGTGTCCAAAATACATTTGTAAGAAACCGCTGCTGTATTACCTAAGGCATTAGAAACGTACAATTGGGGAGAAATTGAAATTTGGGGGAAACAGTTATGAAGGATTGAAGTTAGCCTACAAATGTTTGGGATATATCACCCAACTACTACAACAAAGAAAAGAGTATTGTCTTGAAAATAAGAGAAATGGAAAATCAATTGCTGCTAATGATAATAAAAATTAATACAAACATAAAAATTTACTTACAATCAACTCGGAATTTATCCAACTCAATGAACATATTCTTTTGTGTTCTAAACAACCAACCGTTGCCTCTTTCGTCGTGTTTGGGAGCCATAAAAATTCTGCAGGTACCAACAGCTGGTGTTTTATTGCCGTTATTGACAGTAATATTATAGGTGAACGGTCTATGTTGTAAATGCGTGAAGGCAACAAATACAGGACCTCTTGGTTGAAAGTCCAAACCTCTCGAAAGGTCGAAGTTGGATTTTTGCCAATAAGTTTGAAGAATATTGGCAGATAACTTTTCAGTTTTTATTTGGACGTTTGAAATCGTTATGTTTTTAAAATCCAACTGAAACAAATAAATATGTTCATGATATCCATTTTATTTTTTTCTAAATGTGTTACAAAAAATGTGGGGATGAGATAAAATGACCTGTGAAATAGCGGAAAAAGATCTATTTATAGACAAGCATAATGTGAGAAAATGGTTGATGAAATGATTCTAAAGAAGGAAAACTAAAAAATATTGTTAAACATGGTAAAGGTAGATAGCAATAGTATATTGTACAATGAGCATAAAATGACATACATATCCCACGAGTATATGAAATTTTGTAGTACTTTTTCTACGACCATCATAAATCATAAGCAAAACTGTAATATTTTTCATAACAATTTTTATCATAAACTTTCCTGCCGTTATTGTTGCATGGTTTAGAGAATTTCTTCTCTGAAATTATTAAGTCGGGTTCTTAAACCGCTGAACGAACCATATTATTTCTTCTTTTTGTACAAGTACCTACTTACGTCGTAAAATAACGTTCCAAATTTTGACTCTTGAAAATAAAAATACTTTATGCAGAAAAATTGGTATAATTCACTTGCGGAAAAATTTATCAATTATCGTGTCTCTTTAAAGAAGTTATATCACCTCCTGCATCTAACAGAATAGTGAATGATCGATGTTAAATCATTCTCACTATCGCTACCCATTTTCAATTATTAATTTTTTCATAAACGAATTTTGTAAACACTGATGTGAAATGTCAAATTATTAGACAGACGTTAACAAATATGACTCTATCATATGTTATAATATATATGATCATAAAATTCGTTAATATAATGACAGTCTAGTAGCTCATGAAAGTAGTGGGAAATGAAATATTTCGATACAGCTAGCCCGTGGGAAATGAAAATCTGTATTACAACGTGGTGAGTTTCTTAATTGAAGACGCACTTGAAATGTACATTTTTCTTTATGGTCGTAGAAAATAGTACATTATACACCAAGGTGGTGAAGACTATTATTATCAACCGAGCACCAAAATTGTTTCGCGAGGGGCTTTGCCCAGAGCGGAATAAGGTGCGAGGTTTACAAATGTCTTCACCACCGTGGTGTATATACATTTTGTTCCACTACTAGCCAAATTTAAGACAAAAATCAAAAATAAAGAAATGTCTTATAAAAATCATGTAGGTGCAGCAATAGAATACCATCATTCCTATAGTTCATAATCACCAATATTAAGTGCAATGAATTAAAAATTTCACAGAACGTGGTCTATGTTTTACTTTGAACAATTACAGTGGTAGTGCGTTCACAGCACTTGGGTACAAAGTGAGCGTTCATAAAACATTTAACATATACTTCACCATAGAGAAAGTAATATATAATTGGTCTATGTACTTCACATTCTACACCACAGCGTTCACAAACGAACCACGAGAATCGACGAGAGTGCACTCCTAGTTCCCCACTTACTATCTGGGAAACTATTACCCTGATATGCGCAATTCGTATAATATGTACAATGTTCTTGTTTGTAGAGGTTAAGGCACCTATAACTGATATTCTGTAGGTAATGTCGGAAATACCACCTTTTCTTCATATCCTTATCTTTAGATAATTTTACTTCTAGATATTTTTTGTTAGAAATTTTAGACAAAGAGGTTAGGTTTTCTCACATTTCTATTATTACTTTTAATATGTATATGTAACTGAAAAAATAATTCTAGTGTGTATTAGAATTGAAAATATGTTTTTTTCGATATTGGTCTGATACTCTTTTGATAAAAAGGCTAAGAAAAGTGCCGTAGGTGTATTATTTGAATCGTCTAGGTCGGGAATAACGGGTAGTTTGTCCAACGGCGAGACACATTTTTGGCGACCGTGACAGGCACATTTTAAGTCAGAGTAATAGTATTTTCCTTACGATGTCTGTTGAAGTAGAAATATTAAACAGCATGCAGAAGTCACGTAAAGTGCTGAGATGTAGTTTTTCCAAAGCAGCTAATGAATTTGAAGCTTTTCTACGTGCTCAAGAACCATGTTTGCTGGATTTAGAGGTTTCTTGGGATATTTTGAAAACAAAATATGAAGACCTGCAAGTATATGAAAAACGTGTATATGAAGCTCTTGTACAGACGGCGTCAGAGGAAGACAAGATAGGTGATATGGAACAAGGTGATGCTTATCATAGAAGGTACACCAAACTAAAAGTAAGATACAACCATTTTTCTAATAATAATATATCTGCTACAATTGCAATGCCTTCGGCAATTGTTGACGAGAAATCAACGAAAAGAAAGTTCAAGTTACCGCGCATCGAATTTAAATCTTATGACGGCAGTATCAAAGGTTGGTTGAGTTTCTGGTCACAATTTAAAAAAGTACATGAAGATCGTGATATTGAAAATTGTGATAAAATAGAATATTTGCTACAGGCCACGATTCCAGGTACTAGAGTTCGTCAATTAGTAGAAAGTTTTCCCTTAACGAGTGAGAATTATGGAAAAATTATCCAATGTATGCAGTCCAGATTTGGTAGAGAGGATCTTCAAATAGAGGTCTACGTACGTGAATTATTAAAACTTGTTTTAAATAATGCTATTAGTAAACTTTAGGCATTACAGCGGACAAATATGCTGCCGTTAATAGAATCTTGTTTGCCACATTATCTGCTTAGAGCAGCGTTTAGCATTTAATTCAGGGGAGCTTAGCATTAGTAATGCTAGCAATATTTCTGAAAATATTGATATTGATTGTACGCTAGAGAAGAAGCTAGAAAATCTTTTATCGTTTCTCTCTTCTGAAGTGGAAAATGAACAAAGAATTGTATAAGTAAGTGAGGGCTTCGGACTGACATCTGACAACAATAAAAGGTCGAAATCTGGGGAGACGTGCTGCGGAAAGAAAAAGTGGTACCGATGGTCTGCTCTACCTACCGCCGCTGGTTTGCTGAACACAAACAATAAAGATTTTTCTTATACTTGTATTTTTTGTAGTGGGTCTCATAATGGAGATTCTTGTTTTAAGGCGCAAGAAATGACTTTGGAAGATATAAAGAATATTGTATCGGGTAGAAAGGGATGCTATAGGTGTCTTAAGATTGGCCATCATGCAAGAAATTGCAGAAGCCGTTTAAAGTGCATAATTTGTAAAAAATCCCATTACTCTATTATGTGTAATAATTTGACGTCTGGTAATTCTCCGAATATATCTGAATCAAGTGTAAGTAAACCTTCATCTACTTTGGCAGAAAACGACGATCTTTCAAATCATACAAATTCGAATGCAAATCATACCAGTGGTCATGTATTTCTCCAGACGTTGCGTATCAGATTAGTAGGTACCAGTAGTTCTAAATTTTTCAGACTTTGATTGACACAGGATCACAACGTTCATATATTTTGAAATCAACTGTGTCATTTCTTGGTTTGCGAGTCAAAAGTTCAGAGAATCTGGTGCATGGTGTATTTGGAGGAAAAGAGATTATAGTTGCACATAACTATTATGATGTTAATATTTCTGTTGATAACTTCTCATACACTTTTGTAGTATTAGATCAAGATAATATTTGTAACAACGTTAAGCCTTTTTTTAATGGGCCTTGGTTATGCGAATTGAACAAATATAATATCGCTATTTCTGATTTAAATAATGAGGATCCCATTGAACTTTTGTTAGGTGCAGACGTTGCAGGAATTTTATATACTGGAAACAAACATACTTTAGAAGGTGGGTTGGTAGCAATTGAAACACACATTGGATGAACTGTTATGGGAAAAGTACACTTTGCGGAAACTGGAAAAAGATAATTTGTTAATCAGGTATAACGACGTTTTCAAAGAATGGGAAAGTTTAAATATTATTGAAAAGGTAGAGCCAAACACACAGTGCGGACATTTTTTACCGCACCGTCCTGTTTTAAAAGAAGGTTCTACAACGGCTGTAAGACCAGTTTTTGATGCATCTTGTCGAGAAAAGGACAATCCTTCATTGAACCATTGTCTTGAAAAAGAGCCAAATATGATTGAATTAATTCCTTCCTTGTTTGTTCGGTTCAGACAATTAAAGTACGGTGTGATTTCTGACATAAAAAAGGCATTTTTACAAATAAACATGAATTCAAATGACAGAATTTTTTTTAAATTCCTTTGGGTAGATGAAAATGATTCGGAAATTGCATTTGGTGTTAACTGTAGTCCGTTTTTACTTGGTTCCACTATAGAGTATCACTTATCCCAGTGTTTGGCAGAAATTTCAGAAGACTTATCCTTTACAGCATCTACAGTGACAAAATTGTCAAGAAGTTTTTATGTAGACAATTGCGTAACCAGTCTTTCTAGTTCTGAAGAACTTGGGGAGTTTATTAAGGAAGCTGTCTATGTGATGGCCAAAGGCCAATTTGATTTACGACGGTGGGAGTATTCCCGTGAAAATTGTACCCCAGATCATAAGATATCTGTGCTAGGTCTATTGTGGTATCCTGGACTTGACATATTGGCCATAAATTCTGATTTTCTCGTAGAGGAAATGAAAGACATAGCTGTAACGGAACGTCGACTACTGTCCCTAGCTCAAAAAGTATTTGATTCAATTGGATTCACAGCTCCAGACACTATTTTGCCTAAGCTTTTGTTGCAGCAGTTGTGGGAGAAGAGAATTCCATGGGATGTTCCAGTAGATAAAGATGTTGCTGATATTTTTAGGGCATGGTTGTCTGATTTATCTGATATATTCAAAATAAGAATGCCTCGATAGATTTCAATTTCTAAAAATGTCGTAGACTTAAGTCTACATACTTTCAGCGATGCTAGTCAGAAAGTTTATGCAGCTGTAGTTTTTTGTAGAGTGGAAACAGCTAAAGAAGTTTCAATTCATTTACTTGCTGCAAAGTCTAGAGTCGCTCCAATGAAAAAATTATTAATTCCCAGATTAGAGTTATCGGGGGCCAATATTGCTGCTAGACCTTATAATCAGGTTGCAGGAAGCTTGGAGTTTGACTGTGAAGCATTTTTTTGGAGCGATTCATCAACTGTAATTTCTTGGATACAACGCGAAGAGCAATGGGCAACATTTGTTTTTAATAGAGTTCATGAAATTCGACAATTAACTTCTTCCTCACAATGGCACCACATTTCTGGAATTTTGAACCCCGCAGATTTGCCTACAAGAGGATGTTCTGCAAAACAGTTGTTAGATTCCAAATGGTTGGAGGGTTGGAGGGTCCTAAGTGGTTGTACCAGAAGAATGAAAATTGGCCTATTGAAGAGATGAATTTTAATGAGATGGAAATTGCCACCGAACGAAGAAAAATACTAATAACAACATTAACTACTATTGAACAATTTGATTTTTGGAAAATTTAGTAAATTCTTGAAAACAGTTAAGATGATTGCTTTGGTTTTTGGATTTATACACAATATGCGTCATCCTAACGCAAAAAAGATAGGTTTAACTACCATTAACGATTTGCAGATTGCAGAAAATTTTATATTGAAGATAATACAAAGGAAGCATTTTTCCGGTCCTGATGACAAAAGCATAATATGTTTGAGTCCATTTTATGATGAATCTGGAGTGTTACGTCTGAAGTCTAGAATTTCCATTAGAAATGATACTAGAGATTTTCGTTACCCTGTTCTATTGCTAGCCAAAAACGCGACTGTAGATATCCTAATAATGGAAACATATAAAAACTTGTGTCATGTAGGAGTACAAGGTCTTTTGGCACAATTGCGTGAGAAGTATTGGATCATTGGCGGAGACGTACGATACGAAAAGTGTTAAAAACATGTATGATATGCAATCGATTCAATTCGAAAGCTTATGAAGTAGAATCACCTCCTTTGCCTGTAGATCGAGTTTGAGATGCAGTGGCGTTCGAGATATCAGATGTAGATTTTGCTGGGCCCCTCTTTCTTAGATCAGGGGGAAAAGCATGCGTGGTTTACCGTGCAGTCCATCTTAAGTTGACACTGTCTTTGTCCACTCACAGTTTTCTACAAATTTTACGCCGATTCATGGCCAGAAGAGGCAGGCCCAAAATAATTTATAGTGATAATGCCATGACGTTTAAAGTTGCGGAAAATGCATTTAATGTTTTGGACTGGTCTAAAATTTCGCAGGGCACTTCTACCCAACGAATCATTTGGCGTTTTAATCCGCAAACTGGGTCGTGGTGGGGTGGATTTTTTGAAAGACTGATTGGCATTGTGAAGAATCTGTTGAGACGAATTTTAGGTCGTGCCAGTGTGTGTTATGAAGAAATGCTGACTATTATTTGTGACTGTGAAGCTGTAGTTAATGCACGCCCTATAACATATCTTTCTAACGATCCCTGTACTACCTCTTAGTCCGGTCATGTTTTCACGTGAATTATCCGATGACAACATACCCGACTGTGATCAGATAGATCGTAGTTCTCTATCAAAAATTGGGGAAGAAGATTTACGAAAAAGATTTCGACTCTAATATTTGGGTCAATTAAAATTGTTGACCAAACCAAAACCAACCAATAATCTGAGAGTGGGTGATGTCGTACTAGTAGGCAATGACAATACAAAACGCATAGACTGGCCCATTGGTCGTATATCCGAACTTATACCTGGAAAAGACGGTTTGGTTAGGCTTGTGCGTATTAAAACGGCCCGAGGCGAACTATTACGTCCTGTTCAACGGTTATTTCCACTGGAATGTATATCCGAAGAAGCTGGAGTAAGCCAAGAGCAATATGATGAGCATCGAGAGAAACTTCGAATCGATCATCCAACAGAGTGTACGGAAATAAGTGCGGGAGTGTCTAATAGCAGAGTACCCGTTATAGTGAAGCTCACAAAAAGTGCGGGAGTGGTTAAAAGCAGAGTAACCGATACAGTGAAACTCACGCGTAGGGTCGTTTGAGTAAAATTCCTAAAAGATATCTGTGATATCGATTATAGTTTCGTATTTCCTTTGTTTTGAGAAATAATTTTGTTTACCAAATAATTCCTCAGGTGGGAGAATGTCGGAAATACCACCTTTTCTTCATATCCTTATCTTTAGATAATTTAACTTCTAGATATTTTTTGTTAGAAATTTCAGACAAAGAGGTTAGGTTTTCTCAGATTTCTTTCATTACTTTGATTTTAATATGTATATGTAACTGAGAAAATAATCGTAGTGTGTATTAGTATTGAAAAAAGGACAGTAGTTGTCAGAATATTAATTGTGGAAAATAAAGAGTTTTTTTCGATATTGGTCCGTTACTGTTTTGTTAAAAACGCTAAGGAAAGTGCCGTAGGTGTATTATTTGAATCCTCTAGGCTGGGAATAACGGGTAGTTTGTCCAACGGCGAGACAGGTAAAGCTTAGCTACCAGGGGTGGGATTTTCGAGCTTGTGCGGTGCGCCGTCGCATGCTATTTCTCACGAAATTCAAAGAACATGTATTTTTGAATCTCCGTGTACGACACAATCTGTCGTATACGATATGACATCGATTGACCTAAGGTAGCCGATGTTTGCTGTCGTGTACGACGGTAATTTTGTATGTGTCACATGACATTTTTCGGCGTGAGACTATTTTTGTTACTGTTTTAAATGAGTAGATTCCACAAAGTAAGGGTCGAGACAGTAAATTTCAGTATTTTTTTATTTTTGTCATGAATGATTTTTATCCTCTTAGTTTTTGTTTATCTTATAATAAATACTACATAGGTACTGTAATGAATTTTTGAGATCCAGGAATTCCATAATATGCTAGTTATTTCCAGCCAATGTTTTTCTACGTCTTCAAATGAAAAATCTTTTGAAAATTTGTCACTGTGTAAATGTGGATATTGCTGAACATAATCAATCAACATTTTTTTCTCTGTCATTCCTGACGCTTTTCCTGATATTTTTGGATAAAACGTAATTTATACCTATTCTCTGAATTATTATAACACGACAATAACACCCAAGACAACAGCAATAGTCTATTCTATCAAATAAACATCAACCACTATCAAACCGCTATGCATTTCATTTCAACACAAATAAAATTAGAGGATATATTTTTGACATCTACTGTGTTGCCACGTTCAAAATTTGGC
This sequence comes from Galeruca laticollis, assembly GCA_963921935.1. NCBI lineage: Eukaryota > Metazoa > Arthropoda > Insecta > Coleoptera > Chrysomelidae > Galeruca > Galeruca laticollis. Next base: position 201,606,022 of record OY998175.1, on the reverse strand, counting down.
ATTCGAAATAAACGATCGGTCGAAAGTCCAAAATACAACATTTATAAATCATTCGATGCGGCCGTCGCATGCGGTAAGTCGTGTACGATGACCTTCGATTGATTTCGAAAATCGCACCCTAGTTTCTATAAACAGAAGATTTTCAAATTCCACTGGTGATAATGTTGAAGGTAACAACATTCCTCGATCTTCGTTTTTCTAAAATTAACGGAAAGTAAACAACACATTTCAATGTCAAATTTTGATAGTGTCGATCTACAAATCGTTCAAACTGATTTCTCCCTAGGCGTTTACTCCGTCGTCTGACTGACACTGACACTGTTTTCGCTCCTCACCTCACCCATATATTATGAACGCACCCCTTATGTGGGAAATTTTTGGTTGAGCGCGAATTTTAAACTAATGACAGTTTTATTGAAATAATTTTATCTTGTTAGGTAATTTCAAACAGTAAATATGTTAAAGATAACCTCCTGGGTATACAAAATTATGTTGCACTAGTTTTTGTTAAGCTATTATCCCTGAATTCTCAAAACATTTGAATGTGTCCATTATTGACCTAGGTTAACAATAGAAAAAATTATTAACCACTAATAGAGAAAATCAACTTCTCAGTTGGCTAGATGACACAATAATTGTCAACTTCACAGCTAGTAGTGAAAAATAGTAATTTATGTAACAAGTGCATAAAGTGGTAGTTTTTTTCACGAATTGAAAAAGCAGGCGAGTGCGGCAATTCCATTAGTGAAAAAAAGACACTTCATGCACATGTTGCATACATTATTTTTTCTACAGCCCTATATAAAAAAATAAAAGTCAAATAGAAATTTGGGATATTTTAATTAAGTTCCTGCGGTAAATTACAATTATATGTATTCCAAGTTTCATGAAAGTTCATCCTCGATGCCCAGCTAAGTTTCATTGTATTATCTTATGGAAAGCATGAAATAAAGTTAACGTTATGGCACTTTTTTTAACGCTTTTTTACTTTTTTTCACTCTAACCATAAACATTCACTTTAAGCGCTACAAACTGATGAGATACACGGTACTTTAAAGATAGGGCGAAGAAAAAAGATATTATAATATGTTTGAATATAATCAAAAATATCTGTCATGTAAATTATTTGAAAGAATGGGAAATAAAAGTTTGATTCTAAGTTAAATAATAAGATGACGTTGACAGCTCATATAGTATTATCATTTATATTAGAGTTATGTGATTCTAATGAACTAATACTTAAACACATCACTTTTTCAAATGAAACTTACTGTTTCTAAATAATTCCACAATATAGCGAAAAAATGATAGAAATTCCAAAAATTGACAATTGTTTCGATATTACTAAATATCATCATCAGAATGACAGAAGTTACATTTCATGTGATGCCTACCTGATGTTTAATAATTACTAATTATAATTATTATTGTCTAGACCAAGAATTGACTTAATATATATGAATAGAAAAAATATGAAGATGTCATATTACAAATATTATTAGCACTATGAGGATATACTGGATATCCATTTGAGATCAGTATAACTGTGCAATGATATAGGAAACTAGAAAAACTATATCTACTGATCTTTACAATTATTACTTAAGAAGACAGTTTATTAGTGGAGAACTCCCTAGATTTATCTGTTCATTGACAACTCGATATTGTGGATTTCTTAAGTGTCTTCTAATTTATAATTCTTCAATGAAATCCAGTTCTTGTTTCTTATCACAAATATGTAGTAATTCTTGTTCCGTGTTAGGTATTAATGAATGTTTATGTATTCCTATTTTGTGACTTCCTATTTTGTGACATCTTTTAGAGGTGAAATTTTTCCGGTTTTGAGACTCGACAAATTTATACCTGGTAAAGGCCCCAGATTAATTCCCATTTTGTGACTAGCATAAATAAAATTATAATCCTTTTGCAATTTCTGGCTACGAATACCTAATATTATCAATTACTGGAAAAGTTATTGATTGATATACTCACCATAAAAATAAGTGTACATTTTTTTAATTAAACTCCCAAAATGAAGAAAAACTATTTTTTTCGGAAAAAAATATAATAAATAGGTACATACTACAATTTCATAATCATAAAATATAATAATAATAAGATTATTACATGATACTAATAAATGATAAATTTGTTAAGCAACGGCCAACGTCAATTCTTTCTTTCCTCAACTAGTTTTCTACAGTAAGTTCGTCGAATTTGTTCGTCAACTTTAATATATTTAGTTCTTCTACGTTTGGGAGTCATGTGTAGCTCGATCTGATTATGAAGTGTGATCATTGTGGGAAAAGAAATCACATAAAAAAGGATTGCTATTTCTATTAATAGACGAAAAGTGAAGTTAGAAGTCAAACTATCCAGACTGTGCGTTCAAATTCTCCATCAGGAGAAAATAGTTTCGCGTTTATGGCAGGAAGAGATGAATCGAAGGCAGAATGCAGCAAAAATGAAATAAAATTCATTCTAGATTCTGGTGCAACAGATCACATTGTGAATAGGGATGAAGTATTCAGTTCATTTTCTACGATGAAACCTCATTTACGCATTGGGATTGCAAATAACGATTGTGCAGTATTTGCCATTGAAAATTACACAATCAAAGTGACCTCTGACCAAGGATTTGGTGGTACTCTAGATGACGTGCTCTACTGTCCCGATGTTCCTTACAAACCGTTGTCTGTCTGTAGAATTTAACAAAGTGGTCAAACAGTCATCTTTGATGAAAATAGCGTCTGCATCAAAGATGAAACCACAAAACCATCATGATAGGTAAATCATTAAATGGATTGTTTTCAATAATTTTTAAAATCAATTCTGGAAAAACTAAAAAACTAAATGTATTAATGTAAGTGATAGGAATAAAAATTATTATTATGGCAAGAAATATTGGGACATGCAAATAAAGATAAATTCATAACTGTAAAAAGACTTGGCATGTTCGAAAATATCACACAAATTAATAACATTAATCCAGATAACACATTATGTGAAGCTTAGGCTGAACAAACCGAACTCCCAATTTCTAAACGCAAACCTAAAAACGATATTAGACCCCTTTATACTATATATACTGACGTTTGTGGGCCTATCACTACCAGTACAATGGATGATAAAAATTATTTTTCCGCCTACCTCTATCCAAAATATACATTTCCTAGCCTCATTGTAGAGAGCAAAATCGTACTTTTCTTCCCTAAGGAGGAAAAGTAAAAGTGACGTCATAGTACGTTATCAATGAAATAATTTTTGCAATTCCGAGACTAAATTGGTCACTTTTGTCTCACATGTTAGTAGACCCTAGGGATATGAAGGGACAATTAAAATCCCAAGGGATCTTAAGTACAAATAAAAACGTACACCCCCGATACCTAGCCAAGTATTCTAGAAGTCCGTCCTCGATGCCCAGCCAAGTTTCATAAAAGTCCCTCCTCGATGCTCAGCCAAGCATTTTAGAAGTCCATCCTCGATACCCAGCCAAGTTTCGTAAAAGTCCATCCTAAGTAGTATTTATTAACTTTGTTTGTTAGTTTCATAAATAAATTATGAAAATGTCTTGTTATTTCAGGGAGGTGGAAAAATAATATGTATACCATGGGTGTAAAGTGCCTTTTCCTCCCTCGAATGATTACTTCATCCTCGGGAGGAAGAGTAGCACTTTCCTCCCTTGTTATACAAATAGCTATTTTCTACAATCGATATCCGAAGTAGACATTTGCGCTCGTATTTGACAACGCAAACGTCATATTTTTCGAGGAATGTCACTTTGTCGCTTATAAGCGACTAAATAAAAACGCTCGCATTCCCAATTATTAACTATAAATCAAATATGCATTGTTCAGAGTATCCGATGTCAACGAGTAAATGACATCTTTCATTTGAGTGAAAAATTTCGTAAATGATAATCGTATGTGAGGGTGAAGCAGCAAAAATGGAAGGAGAAAATGATTTTAGTGATTTTTCATGTACACCACTGCAACCGCCGCTTAAGTCGCGACATTAAACCATGCCCTGCGATTTTTTATAGCCACTGCTAAACTGCATTTTTAAAGCCATCTATTCGCTTGGAAGGTTACTAACGAACATTATTTTACTGATTGCTGTAATACCGTCAAAGTAATACATCAAAATGTCAGGGGTAAAACAATAACAAATGGATCAGTCATGCCCTGCGACCTTTTATAGCCACTGCTAAACTGCATTTTTAACGCCATCTATTCGCTTGGAAGGTTAATAACAACATCAAAATGTCAGGAGTAAAACAATAACAAATGAATCAGTGTATTAGAGATTTTGACAGAGCTTTATTGTATTTGTCATTTTTTAAAGAGGAATAATTTTTTAACTTGTAGATAACTTTACTGTAGCACAAAGAAAAGCCAAAAAGGCTTTAATCACAACAGACCTTTAGTCTAGTTCCGATATTTGCAAAGGACGGGGATCAAGGATACGGAAAAAAATACAAGGTATATGTCCCATCACTCTAGTTCTGATTCAGACGAGAGTCCCTCATTAAATCGTAACATTTATCCTGTTTTTAAACCTACACCACAAACAAATTGTAAGTAGTTCAAGAAATTAATTAGAATATTTTGTGCAAATAATATATTTTTCAGTATTGTGTGAAAAGTCGGGGAATTATAAATCGGGTAGTACTTCTCCAGAGATTCAAGTGGAATCTATTGCTGAAACTATGAGGTCTGAAGCTGAAGGAATTTCCCTTGAGAATAATGAATCAAATGATATGGCGAGATTTGCTGTCCTAGAGGTAAATTTTTTCTTAAGTTAAATCATAATTTGTAATAACCTAAAGTTTGCATATTAAATTTGACTTTTAGTATAAAAATACTTAATTTTATAATGTAACTTTTTAAATTTTTTTTAGAGTCAAAACCTTGTGGCAGTGGAATCAGATGAACACTTCACAAAAGAGATAAATCATCACCAAAAATAGATACACTCAATGATCAAGGTGACTAAACTAAATAATATCAATTAATTTTTATATTTAATCATATTTTAAATTTATTTCTGAATTTAAAAGGTTGATGATAGATGAAATATCTCAATTAAATTTAAAAATCAACACTTCAATTGAAAACACAAAGAATTCCGAGTAACCTGCAAGTAACATCGTTTGAAAATAATGTGAAAACGTTTTATGAAAAAATTCCAGTAATTCGACATTCGACGCATATTTTTAAAATCCAAATTCAACGTACTCGATCAAATACTGTCCCTAGTATTGCAAACCGGCATTACAGATCATTTCTCAACAATACTACAGATAGTACTGGAAAATACCAAATGCCCCAAGGAACGAGGAATAGTGAAATACATAGATAAAACAACACTTAAAAATACAATCAGACAAAAACTTGGGATTTCCTATACTTGAATCCAGATCCTAACTATGCAACAAATACTTTCATTGAAACACTTCAAAAATATATAGACGACTGTACATATACAAAAAAATGTAAAATGATAAACACGAAGATCGCCCCTTGGATGACAAATACACTACAAAATACACAATGTATATCGGAAAAAAATTAGTGTTTGAAAGACATTGGAATCAATTATATTGTATCATATGTGTAATATTTGTTAGCACATACTATTATCAATAAATTATTCTTATCTTAAGTTCGAGAAGAAAATAAAGAAAATCACCTGTACTCTTTTATAAACAAAATTTTATATCATATTTTTGAAACTATTTGACGACATTCTTCTTTTAATAAACTATCCTGGTTAATAAAAACGGATAAAAGTTTTAAACAACTGTTTGAAACAACCTATCCTACTTTTGAGCCAAAATAAAATAACAGGTTGTTTCAAAAAGTGTTTAAACTTTGTGTATTTCTATTTGTTCATTTAAGAAAAAACAATATAGGCATACTTTAAAAAACCTTCACTATTTGCTTGCCTTGCCATCTAGTAGTAGCTAGTAAACTGTGACTCATCATGCAGGTTTCTTCCTTTATTTTTTCCCTGTTGGTGAATAGTAACCTTCCACCAAAATAGATAGCGCAGCACTCGACAAAACTTCGGACATAGTACAGGAGATTCCATTCTTCCCCGTATTAAAAGTATTTATCTATGGGATCAGTATATTAGAGACTTCGACGGAGTTTTATTGTATTTGTCATTTTTTAAAGAGAAATAATTTTTTAACTTGTAGATGACTTTACTGTAGCACAAAGAAAAGCCAGAAAGGCTTTAATTACAACAGACCTTTCGTCTAGTTCCGATATTTAAAAAGGACGGGGATCAAGGATACGGAAAAAAATACAAGGTATATGTCCCATCACTCTAGTTCTGATTCAGACGAGAGTCCCTCATTAAATCGTAACATTTATCCTGTTTTTAAACCTACACAACAAACAAATTGTAAGCATTCAAAGAAATTAATTAGAATGTTTTGTGCAAATAATATATTTTTCAGTATTGTCTAAAAAGTCGGGGAATTATAAATCGGCTAGTACTTCTCCAGAGATTCAAGTGGAATATATTACCGAAACTATGAGGTCTGAAGCTGAATAAAGAATCAAATGATATGGCGAGACTTGCTGTTCCTAGAGGTAATTTGTTTCTCGTTAAATCATAATTTAAAATAACCTAAAGTTTGCATATTAAATTTGACTTTTAGTATAGAAATACTTAATTTTATAATGTACCTTTTTTTAATTTTTTTTAGAGTCAAAACATTGTGGCTGTGGAATCAGATGAACACTTGACAAAAGAGATAAATCATTACCACAAATAGATACACTTGATGATCAAGGTGACTAAACTAAATAATTTTAATTAATTTTCATATTTAATCATATTTTAAATTTATTTTAGAATTTAAAAGGTTGATGATAGATGAAATATCTCAATTAAATTTGAAAATCAAACACTTTAATTGAAAGCGTTGGCACTCTCTTGGAAACACAAAGAATTCCGAGTAACCTGCAAGTAACATCGTTTGAAAATAATGTGAAAACGTTATATGAAAAAATTCCAGTAATTCGACATTTGACGCATATTTTTAAAATTCAAATTCAACGTACTCGATCAAATACTGTCCCTAGTATCGCAAACCGACATTACAGATCATTTACCAACAATACTACAGATAGTACTGGAAAAGACCAAATGCCCCAAGGAACGAGGAATAGTGAAATACATAGATGCAACAAAACTTAAAAATACAATCAGACAAAAATCTTGGGATTTCTTATACTTGAATCCAGATCCTAACTATGCAACAAATACTTTCATTGAAACACTTCAAAAATATATAGGTGACTGTACATATACAAAAAAATGTAAAAGGAAAAACACAAAGATCGCCCTATGGAAGACAAATGCTTTACTTACCTCAACTACCACAAAAAATAAAATGGCTCAACTTTTGAGAAGAAACCTGTACTATTCTATAAACCAAATATTATATTCAATTATTGAAACTATGTGTCGACATTCGTCTTTTAATAAACTATCCTGGTTAATAAAAACGGATAAAAGCTTTAAACAGCTTTTTGAAACAACCTATCCTACTTTTAAGCTAAAAGAAAATAACAGGTTGTTTCAAAAAGTGTTTAAACTCTGTTTGACTGTTATTATTTGTTTATTTAAGAAGAAACAATATAGGCATAATTCAAAAAACCTTCAGTATTTGCTTGGCTTGCCATCTAGTAGTAGCTAGTGATCTGTGACTAATCATGCAGGTCTCTTCCTTTTATTTTTTCCCTGTTGGTGAATAGTAACCTTCCGCCACAATAGATGGCGCAGCACTCGACAAAACTTTGTGGCTTCGGACTTTGTACAGGAGTTTCCATTCTTCTCCGCATTAAAAGTATTTATCTATGCATTAAACCTATTTCCATAAAAGTCGCGGGGGAAGTATGAAAAGCAGTACGAACTTTTCATCACATGGTCTAATTCAAGGAAAGTTAGAAGATACACTGAAAACGTAATGATGGCTTACTTTATCGAAAAAGCTAAAAATACGAACTTTGCTATACTTTGATCTGTGTACTTAATGCTACGATCTATATTATCTGTAAGAAATAATATTGATACCAGCCAATATACAAGGTTAATCGCATACCTAAAACGCCAATCTGTAGGATACAAACCAAACAAATCAAGAACTTTCACCAAAGAAGAATTGTTCAAATTCCTCTGTGAAACGTCAGATGAAATATTTTTAATGAAGAACGTAAATAACACTACTCATTACTATGTAAATATTAATAAGCTATTTTATTGACAGGTAGTATTAGTTATGGGAGTTTTAGGTGCATATAAACGAGATGAACTTGTGAAAATGACAATAGAAGACATTGAAGACCAAGATTCGCTATTAATAGTAAAAGTTCCTGACTCAAAAACAAAAAGAACTTGATTTTTTATCATTCTACAGAAGGTATGTTGCGTTGAGACCATCAGATCACGACACCCCATATCGTCTATTTCTACGATATTGTAACGGGAAACGCTCTATACAAGTGGTGGGAATGAATATAATTGGAAAAATGTCTTGTGAAATCGCCCAGTATTTGAATTTATCAGATTATAAATTATATACAGGCCACAGTTTTCGTCAACTGTTAGCGACTCTTCTAGTTAATGGAGGAGGTGATATCATCCAACTGAAACGTCATGAAGGTTGGAAAAATTCTTCTACAGCCGAGGGATACACTGAAGAAAGCAATAATAATAAAACTGAAACGGCACAGGAAATCTTGGGTAAAGGTGCACCATCTAAAGTGCAAATTGTTGAATCAATAACAATGGCGGAACATACAATATCAAACTCATCTAGACTTTCTTCATCGTTTGGAATTGTTATCAAAAGTTTAAAAAACTGTACTTTCAATTTCAAAAAATTCTTAAACAAAATGTGTAGAGAATTTTGTATTCTACAATATTAATAATAAATACAAATAGCAAAAAACCCATAGGAAATGAGATATTTCCAAAAAAAGCGCAAAAAACCGATTTTTGTGACCTTTGACCTTGAAATTTAATAGTTGCTTACACCCTACCATATGTAGGTTTTGAGACAAGTTTTAGGGTGTCAATATACAAGTATTTACAGACTTACAGCTGGGTATCTCGAATTCCGAGATTCTTACCTAATTTAAGCTTAAATGACTGGACTAAAAGCCCTACTAAATAATAAAACACCGTATGAAACGTGGGATACTAAAAAGCCTCGTATAGCTCATTTAAAAGTGTTTGGCTCTACAGTATACATGCTCGACAAAACGAGAAAAACCAAATTAGATAAAAAATCCTATAAATGCATCTTAATAGGATATGAGTCAAACGGATATAAATTGTGGAATGAAACTGAAAAAGTTATCATCAGCCGTGATGTAATTAAAGTTTCAAGATCTACGAAACTAAGAGATATAAACAAAAACCAAATTAAAATATCAAAATTTGATAGCGAAAATATCTCTGAAGGTCATAAACCAGAAAATGATATAAAAATACCTGATTAAAACTGTAACAGAAGTGAGAGAATCAAGGGCAAACCAAAATTATCCTACAATGAAGATAACATTCAATATAATAAATGTTATCATATTTTTCAAACAGAATTGCTAAAACTTCCTATTTCATAACATTATATTAAAAGCATGAAAGTGGGAGGAAGCAATAAATATCTAGATTCGCCAACTTCAACAGAACGGTACTACGATATTAGTAAAACCACCAGAAAACAAAAATATCATTGATTTCAAGTAGGTCTTTAATATTAAACAGGATTAATTTAGCAACTCAAGTAGGTATAAGGCACGTTTAGTTGCAAAAGGGCTTAGCCAAAAATATTTATCCGACTATAACGAAACGTTTGAACCTGTAGCAAGGATATCTATGTTCAGGGTTATCTTAGCCTTTGCAAATCAATTCATTTTAATGATACATCATATGGATGTACAGACTGCCTTTTCAAACGGTACATTAAAATAAGAATTTTCCATGAAACTACCAGAAGGTGTAAATAGTGAAAAAGGCCAAGTATGTAAGTTATCAAAATCTCTATATGGTTTAAAGCAGGCCTCTAGGTGTTATTGCAAAAATCAAAAGTTGTGTCAAAAACTTTTATTTCAGACATTATTTTACTGGACTATTAGCAAAGTCCTTGTTTTCGATTAATAAAACTTTCAATTCCAACTCAAAATTTTAAACTACAAACTATGATATTTTATTCTTTTTTTCATTTGTCTTTACTGACTTTTAGATTATTTATAACAAGTGTTCGTATGTGGTAGTAGCCCAGAATGACCACACACAGAAGCGCAACACCAAGAAAAATAAATATTTCTTTGATTCAATTCTGTTTATAATTTAAATTTAAATAAAAAATATATTTTCTGTAATAAAAATTACTTTTATAATTGCAGTTGCGATTAAAAATATAAAAACCATCGAAGCGGATACTTAGATCTAGTTAAACTTACTTGTTCAACTGTATAGCGTGGTAAAGTATTTTTGAAGCTCATAAATAGATCATCAATAAACGCATGCCAGCGATAGAAGAAAGGATCTCTCATTGAAGTCGAAGAATCTCCAACCACACCAAAACTTTCCTGAAAACCGTAATAAATTGTAAAATATGTAGATTACTAATTACAATAAATTGAGTTATTACAAGATACTTACCAAATGTCTGTGATCTGGATCGTGAACATAACCAGCCATTGTGTGGCCCATGTTATGTAAATCTCCATAGAATTCTGAATCAGGAGAGAGAATACTAGCTTCAACCATATTTCCCAAAACATCGATACCTTCATTTTCCGTTAATGGTATAGGTTTGCCATCTTCCTATAAAAATGATATTATTATGAAACCATAATTACAAAGGAAACTTAATCCTGAAGCTTGAATAGAGCAATCAACGTGTGGATATAGCCATATCGATCATCAAACCTAAAATCAGTAGTGCAGTTGCCCATGCGCAAGGTAATTTTAACTTATTATTGTTTTTTTTAGTTTTTACAATATATATGTTATGGACCAAGTGATTAATAGGACATTGTAAAAAGTGCCCGCGCAGTTTGAAAAATACCCAATATGAGAGGGCGGAGTGATAAAAATTATTTCAAAAGTTATTATAGGTAAGTCATTGTTCATGGATTCTATCATGAAAACATTCTACTATATTAATAATAAACCCAGAAAAACATATTTCATTAGTAATTTCTTTGAATATTTTTTGCAGATGCAGTAAAAGTTTGTTTTAGGGAAGCTACAGAAACAGATATTAGTGTCATTAAAGCGTGACTTGCGAAGGCCAAAGAAAGGATTAAAAATCAAAAGTTAATATGAAAAATGCTCAGTTGAATGGCGAAACTACAAAGAACATTTTTTTATAATTAATTTCGGATAATAAAACCACATTGTACTTGGAATTGGAAGATCACTAAAAATAAAAAATTAACTAGTCTACTCTTAACCCGATATTTAATTTTAAGAGGTTAAGAGGAATTTAAAATGCGTTTTTTCAGAATGACTAATTTCACGCCACCATGGTTCTCAGTAGACGATGTTATGTTATGTGTGGTTCCAATAGTTGGTCGTAACAAAAAATTATTGGACTTCGGAAATAGAATAATAAAAAAATGGTTGATATTATCTACACATTTATCCCAAAAACTAATCAACCAAGTTTAAATTCCTTTTTCCGAATAATATAAAAATCCAGTAGGAATAAAATTCACTTACCCCTCGAGCATTTCCAGTATTGATAGCATGATAAATCCTGTCTCTCCACCTTTCCATTGCATCAACATCCACATAAATCTGATCAATCTCTCTGTTTATATTTTTCCAACGCATATTGGCAAATCTAGGGGGATACGAGCGGCCAGCTACATGGCTATCCAATTTAGGGAAGTAAGCTTCGGGCATGGGGTCATTGAAGTTTGTAAATTTTTCTGTTCGTTTCATTCCATTACAAAGACGTTCGAAATTGTACCTAAAATAATTAATAATAATGTTTATTCAATAAATTACAGAAAATATGGTAAACAATAGACATGATTGCACAGAAGTAGTATCTAGCTACTTGTATTTGTGAGTGAAAAATCAGGATTTTTTTTAAAATAATCAGGTATTATTTTGACATATCGGGTACGGACTCATTTAGGGCAGAAGTATTTTTTTGTTAGTAATGAGGTGAATTTATAAGAAAGATAATTTTCATTTTGTTTTGAAAATTAATGGGTTTCTTGGTCATCGGAATTAAGGAAAACCAATTTTTTAACAAACCAACGTTTCGATTTAATTCAAATCTTCATCAGGGCACTAGAAAGTGGACATTATTAGAAATGTTGAAAACTCTAAAGAAATTAAGAATTGTTTCAATATTGCTATCATCGTCACAATGACAGAGGTTACATTTCATGTGATGCCAACCTGATGTTTAATAATTATTTTTGGCTACAACAAGAAGTGACCTACCTACCTTGTGATTGACTTAATTTATAATATTCCTGGAAGAATATTTTTATCTTCTAGTAATTTTCTTAGAAATGTTAGACATTCTTTTGGAAGAATTTTAATTAACATATTGGTAACATCAAATGAAATGAGTTTAGAATTATCTTATAAGTTGAATGTTTTGAATTTTTTTATTAGTTCTATTGAATTTTTAATTGAGTATTTATATATAAGACAACAAAATCTTGCATCCATAAGTCCCAACTTCCTTCCGACATAAAAGCTAAGCTCATCCCACGAGAAAAATCATCCCGTATTCCTCGAATATACGGTCTTCCAAAAATCCACAAACCCGATATCCCACTACGACCCATTGTCAGTGCATTCAACTGCCCCACCCAACTGTTGGCTAAACATCTAGCTGAAACCCTTCAACCAATTGCTGAGCGGTCCCAATCCTATGACAAAAATTCTCTCCATTTCATTGACCTACTCAAAGGATTTGATATTTCTTCCACAGATATCCTTGTCAGCTTTGACATTGTCTCCTTATTTACCAACATCCCTATCGATGAAACTTTGTCTATCTTAGATACTAAATACCACATCCCCTCAGATTGCCTTTCCTTAATCAAACACTGTTTGTCCAACACCTACTTCATTTTCTAAGGTAACTTCTACAGACAACTGAAAGGTGCCCCTATGGGATCCTCTATCTCTCCGGTTATGGCCAACATTTTCATAGAACACTTCGAAAATTAGGCACTATCTTCCTCTCCCCTATGACCAAGCTGTTGGTTGCGATATGTTGATGATACTTTCGTCATTTGGCCCCATGGAAGAGATACTTTGAATTCCTTCCTACTCCATCTGAACAGTGTACATCCCTGTATACAATTCACGATGGAAGTGGAATATAACTCATCTCTACCATTTCTTGATGTCATGATTAAAAAACTTTCACCAAATGGTTTCGCACCAACCGTTTTCTCAATGCCCACTCCCATCACCATCCGGCCCAACTTAATTCTGTCATCAATACACTCGTATCCCGATCCATATCTCTATCTGAAGAATCCAAACGACCATCAGAAATCAATTTCCTAAAACAAACTTTAATTCAAAATGGTTACAAAGAATCACAAGGAGCATTCAGAAATTTTCAACTCCCACTCCATCACCTTCCACCATCGACTTAGACAGTCAATTGAAAATATACCTTCCTTACATAAAAGGCGTGACAGACAGAATCTGTAAAATCTTCAAGCCCCACGGCATTCGAACAATCTTCAAACCCCAACAAAAAATCTCCCACCTAATCACGACAAAATTCTGAACAGCATGGAGTATATGAAATCCCTTGCTTAGATTGTCCTCGCACCTACATAGGTCAGACCAACCGGCGTATCTCGGTTAGAGAAAAATAACACTCATTGTCTGTCAGAAATTCCGATCCTTCTCCCCCCTTGGCCCAACATCGTGTCCAAACAGGGCACACACTCAATTTCGAGAAAACCATAACTATCGTCCAAACTCGCTCCCTTAAGTCCCGAATAATTCGAGAAGCTATCGGAATATAAAAACGTCCAAACTGTTCAAATACCAGGGACGACAGCCAGAGATTGCCATCAACCTGGAAACATCTTCTCCAAAAAATATAGATATCAATTTTAAAACGGTGCTAATGATCACAGAAATCGATGCACCTACATTGAGAAAGATAAACAATAAAAATGATGAGAATATTAATTTTAAATGCTAAAATAAAAAAACTTAATATTTCTACATTCGATTACCTGACATTAACCAGAGGCGGGTAGTTACTTTATATGATCAATAAGATTGAAATAAGTACTATTTAAATTTTCAATATCGGACCTTTCATTAACTGAATTGTTCTCATTTTTTATGTTAATCATTTCACTCACTGAACGTTATTTAAAAAGGGTTGTTTATCTAAAATGTTTGTTTCATTAAAATGAAATGTGTTGTTATGATTTAGTGAGTGATTAGCAAGTGCAGTAATGCTGATTTATTTTTATTTTTCGATGGATCATGAACATTTTGCTGATCTCGTGTGTGTTCTTTCAAACGAGCGTCTAGATACCTACCGGTTTGTCCAACGTAAACCCCGTTACCATTATCACAAGGAACACTATAGACCACATTCGATTGTCATTCAGTTGGAACTCTTGATTTTATGATGTGAACAGTTTCTTTGTGGTATTTTTCAACTTCATGGCTATTCTTGTGTGGTTCGTTGTTAAACCTTTGTAATTTTCTCCGAGGTACCAAATTACGTGGAAATTCATGTTTTCGTAGAAACTCCTTAATGTTGTTAAAGTTTTCTTGTTTGTAACGAGCATGTGAAAGTTTGAGCACTCTATTTTTTAAATTTTCAATTATGTTGATTTTGTGGTGACTGAAGATATAATATTACAAATATTGAAGCTTAGATATTATTAGCCCTATAGGGATATCCTGGATATATTTTTCACAGTTAAGATCAGTATAACTGTGCAATGATATAGAAAACCAGGAAAACTATATCTGCTGATCTTTACAATCATTACTTAAGAAGACAGTTTAAAAGTGGAGAACTCCCTAGATTTATGTTCATTGACGACTTCATATTGTGGGTCTTGTAATTTCTAACTCGTCAAGGAAATCTAGTTCTTGTTTCTTATCACAAATATGTAGTAATTCTAGTTCTGTGTTAGGTGTCAACAAATGTTTGGTGTCAAGTAGATGTTTTGCGAAGTGGGATTTCTCTTGTTGTTTTAACCTGTATACTCTAGGTGATCACTGTATATAATTTCAAAATTTCTAAGGATTTAACCCAAATAGACAGCATTACCTTCTGGATATTTAAGTTTATAGCAGTAAGTAAAACCCAAAATCCGTACTACATCAAATATTAATAAAATATGAAGGGGGCAACTAGTTTCGGCTCACTGAGCCATTATTAGACATGTATGAGGTTTCCATGAATTAATAGAAACGTGGAATTACCCCAATCGGGAACAGCGGGTGGAAATAAACCATCTCATCGAATATCACTCTGTTTTTATCACTACGTATACCTTACTTAAAGTAGAATAAATGCGCGACTTGTATAATACTGCGAAGTTCAAACGTACAATACAATTATACATCATAAAAATTCGATTACACTAAAACTGAATGACTTGTGTGTTTACATTACTTCTATTTATAGTAAATAAACTCGCGTATGCTATTTTAAACATTCGATACGTTATACAAATAGTTGACTTTATTCATAACAATAATGAATAATGTTTATGGATTGTTTAGATATATTTTAATTATTAATTTGAATTGGAACATTTTCCGAAGTTTAGGTTCATATAGTTCATAAGAATTATTTCTGACTCTTCGGGGACCAAACCACAGCTTTATATTAAATTTTAACTTTAGCTAACGGGTCAATTAACAGATTTAAAATTTAGTTTATCCCAAAAAGTAAAAAAAACTTAATTAAATCCACAACTCACCTAGCTATAGTCTGCTGATGCATATAATAGAATAGCTCCCCTCTCCTATTTTTGTTGACAATATTACGTGGTCCTTGGTTGGGATATACCAAATGCCAATGCCAGTGATGGAGGTTAAGTCCAATATCTTCTCGAAAATAGGCCAAACGGTGCTCATCTTCTAAATTTGATGCAGTATAGTCCATTGGTATCTCAATGGGGACCTTAAATAGAAAAAGCATTGTAAAAGAAAGATAATGTGGCAATGCTTTAAATAAAATAAGAAATCATTTTATACAATGAAAATCATTTTTTTAGCAATTCAACCATGGGCGTATCCAGCGAGTTTCGGAGAAGGGGCAAAGACTGACGTGATGCATGACAAAATTCATTTAATGAGTAAACAAATAACTTCGTTAAAAGAACGAAATGAATTAGACACAAAAAGTACAGAACAAAAATCAACGCAAAAACAGTGAGAATCCTCTGCCATTCAAAATAAAACCAGACCACTAATTCAAACTGGAAATGATAAAAATAATGCTGTTGCCAACTCGTCTATTCAATCAGTTATTTCAAAGACTGACGTGTCAGCTGCTTTAATGAAAATAAATACTGAACAAAAAATTTACGAAGTCATAAATTTGAATGAAAATAGCCCCAGAGAAAACTACAATGAATGGAGAGAAATTCGAGGAAAAAGAAATAGAAAACAACTTGTTGTTGGAAATAATAATGAAATATCTGTAAACGGCATGGATATTAAGGG
Source organism: Galeruca laticollis (assembly GCA_963921935.1). Classification (NCBI taxonomy): domain Eukaryota; kingdom Metazoa; phylum Arthropoda; class Insecta; order Coleoptera; family Chrysomelidae; genus Galeruca; species Galeruca laticollis. The sequence goes on along the minus strand of OY998175.1, from coordinate 201,589,291 downwards.
GGTTCCCAAATTTGTGGATCTTCATATTTACAGAGTAGACCCCAGCATGACAGCAGATGATCTACGTGAAATAGTAAAACCACATTTCCCGGAAGTAGTGGTAATATCATTAAATTAGAAATATCTGGAGATTTACAGCTCTTTCAAAGTAAGTGTATATGGGTATAACTTTAATACTGCGATGAATCCAGCAATATGGCCACATGGAGCCCATAACCAGCAGTTTTTTCAGTTGCGTCCAAAGAGACTTCCCTAAGTCTAGAACCTGTAACTCCAGTGTATTCTCAAAGTTATATATGTGGAAATGTATGTAAATGTACTAATACAGAAAAATCAACTGAAACCTTTCAAATCATAAATGTAAATTGTCAATCCCTGACAAATAAGACCAATAGAATTGATTTAATATTGGAACGTAACGAACCTGATATTTTGTGCCTTTCTGAAACCTGGTGTAATAATGATAATATTGATTTAGTGAGATTTAACGATTATATGTTGGCTACTCATTTCAATCGTATCAACAGAATTCATGGCGGGGTTTTGATACTTATAAAAAAGATGATTCAATTTAAAAATATAGACTTTGTAAATAATGTATCAATTGATATTGACTTTGAAGTATGTAGTATATCTTTTTTTGTGCAAGAAAGAATATATATAGATCCCCATTAGGAAACATTGAGATGTTCATTGACCGATTTTTTAAGGTCCTAAATTTTTGTTTCAATAATTATGACTGAACTATTCTTTGTGATGACATGAACATTGATTATTTGAATATATCACGTGAAAGAACATTATTAATTGACTTGATGTAGAATTTTGACTTAAACTCAAAAAATTGTGAGCCAACACGGATTTTCACAAATAAAAACATGAAAACGACAAAAACTAAAGTTGACTACTTTTTAACTAATATGACGTTTTAATACAATGAAAGCGTGATTGATATGCAGTTTGGTGATCATTTGGGACTAAACATCCATGTAAAATACCGTACATTTAGCGAGAATAAGCTGAATAACAGAAAGACAAGTTTCATGAATGTATCGGCATCCAGTTTACTGAGTTTACAAACTCATCTAGACAATGAAAGTTTTCTGTCGGTCTTTGAATATGTAAATGATACAAACATCTCAAGTGTTGATCTTGTATAATGAATTTTTAGATACTATATGTTACCATATTGATTTTATTTGCCCTATTTTAACAAAAAACGTATCTAATGTAACCAGAAAATCATGGGTTGATCGTGGTCTTGTACGGATGGGTAGTGTTCTTAGGAACTTGTTTTGGTTTACAAAATTTTCCGCAAATCCCGATGACCATTCAAATTATAAGAGGTTGAAGGTTGACGTCTTTCGACAAAGATCATTAAAAGTATAGGTCCACCAAATCGCAGGTACTCTAGCAGACATTATCAACTACTCAGTGGAAACAGAAACGTTTCCATCAAGTCTAAAGATAGGAGTTGTTTCACCAATACATAAAAAAGACAGCCTTCTCAGCCTTGACGATCGGCCAGTAACTGTCCAAACTGTGATATGTAAAGTGATAGAAAAGTGTATTTATAAACAAATGTTTTCTTTCCTCCAAAAGTACAATGTTATATTGCACCATCAGCATGGTTTCTTACCTGGCAGATCGACGGAGAGTGCATCCGTAGCTCTTCTTAATTTTATCCACACGTCATTAGATAGAAAGAGGTATGTGGGGGCGCTCTTCTTTGATCTTTCAAAAGCTTTTGACTCGGTAAGTGCTGATATAGCAATAAATAAACTACGAGATTTAGGATTTCGGGGCAAATTTCTATCGTGGCTGAAATCATACTTAGAAGCCCGAAAACTTATTGTCAGAATTGAAGATCAGAAATCCCTCCCCCAACCTGTGGAAATTGGCGTACCTCAGGGGTCAATCTTAGGGCCTCTGATATTTTTATTATACATAAATGATATTTCTAAATATGTTAGCACTAATCATTTAATACTATATGCAGATGACTCCACATTGGCAATTGATTCTGAATCTCCGGATGAGCTGCTATTAAAGATGAATATTTTATCAAGAGAATTTAACAATGGTGTGAAAGAAATTCTTTGATAGTAAATTCGACAAAAACCATCCTCATGCATTTTTCTACAAGAACATATATTCCTGAAAATAGCTGTATCTCAGTAGGGGGGACTGATGTCTATTTTTCGAGTTCTATGAAATTTCTGGGAACCTACCTCAATAAGGATATGAGTTGGAATACCCATATCAACCACATTTGTAAAAAATTAAATAGTAGTTACTTTGCAATATTACAGCTAAAAAATATATTTACAACTAGTCAACTTCTTCTTCAAGTGCCGTCTTCGTTCCGAAGGTTGGCTATTCGTATTTTGGATACCGCTGCTCTAAAAAGGTGACTATTGGTGGCGTTGAACCATTCGCGAAGATTTTTTAACCAGGAATGTCTTCTCCTTCCTATTGATCTTCTTCCACTTATTTTTCCTTGCACAACAAGCTGGAGCAGTCAACTGATCAATGTTTATTATGCAATAGTATACTCCCATATTTCCTATAATCTCATTCTGTGGGGGGGGGGGGCGGGGGGTTGCGGTAAATGACTCGAGGATTTTTATTTCTCAAAAAAGGATTGTCCGTTTAATTTTTAATCTAGATTATAGAGAAACATGCAGAAACCATTTTAAAGATTTCGGTCTACTAACTTTTTATTCTATTTACATCTACAAGTGCATATTATATGCAAAAAGTAATTTCAGTGAATTTGGTCTTAATTCTGATTTCCATGATTACCCAACCAGATCTGAAAAACTTATACGGCCGCCAAAACATAAAACCTCATTGTTTGAAAAAAGTCCTGTCTATAAAGGAATTCAATTCCTGAATCATTTGCCCCGCTGTATAAGATGTGAGAGCGATTTCAATGTGTTCAAACAAAAACTTAAAAAAATTTAATTGGCGAATGTTTCTATGATGTGTCAGAGTTTTTAATTTAAGTGTTTTATAAGTAAGTCGTATTCAATGTAATATCCTCTTCTCTGTTTGACCTGTCCTATATCATGTACTATGATCAAAAAGGATGAATAAAGTAATATTATTATTATTATAACTTTAGATATATCGAGCTTATTGATTGAATTTGTCTTGTTATTGGTTCCAACTCAGAAATATTCGTTCAAAATAATGTTTTTCTTTTTAATGCTTTTATAAAGTCGGTTAAATTTTGTTTGAAATTTTTTTACCAACTTCGACGAAAGTGGCTACTTGAAAACTAGGATTTTCATTCCTATCAATAACTGACCAACCTGAAAGTGAAGTTAATGTATCTATATTCCAGCGACTCAAACTCTTAAGAGGAAAAAGTATCCAGGCAGTAGCAGTGAAGGCGATGATAACAACGAGGAAACTACACTGCCAAGAAGCTCATCTACATTTAAGGCTGATATCGGACAAAGGCGACCATTACATTCTTCAGTACCTCTAGTTTATCTGTTATAAAGTAATCTATAAGGTATATGAACGGTCTTCAAACACCTCACAACTCTTTTTCATGTGAGTCCAGAAACATTCGGATAGGTTGAATAGTTAACGAAACATTAAAATTTAATCACTGAGAAATAGATGCCTATTATGACAGGTACAAAGAAATGTCATTATAGAAAATTATTTGATATTGAACGGGGATTCAAATGATGATATCAAAGTTATAGCTCATTCTGCGATTTTCTGAGATAATAACAATTTTAGATTTGAACATAGCAGTAACGCCCCCTCGGGGTGAAATTTTGAGGTTGAAGATAATTTCCAGCAATTTCTCTTGGCCACTTTTACTATCAATATTTTCCCCGCAACTGGGAAAAATACTTTCCGAGATTCAGTCGGTTACCTCGCTCAATAGGCCACCCTGTATAAGCAATTTTAAGGAAAAAGTATTTCCCTTGCTGTACGAATTTCTCATTAAATTCGTACAATAGTTGGTCCGCCCCTGGTATAATATTTGAGTGCAAACGTTACACGCTTGCTGGTCTAGTTCGCTTTCCCGCTATAGACTTTACTTGTTCATTGACAATGTCAAAGAAGTGACGTCTGTTCCTTATGCTTTGCAAAATGTAGTGTTTTTCCTCTATAAAATGTGGATTGTACCACTTATAATTACTAATAATTAATAAGTATAGTGTAATCTATTATTGGAACTGATTGTAAGTACCTTTGTCATTATTATAAGGATAAAATATCCAAGAATATCCGCTGACTGTCTCCAAGTCGAAAATCATTCATGGTTGCCGTTTAATATTGCGTGAGAACTTTTGGTAGCTAATTTCAAGATATCCTATTATTAATACCATATTGTTTACCACTGATTTATAAACGTTTTATCGCTTTATTACGTTACCATTTTATATAAATTTCTAACCTTATATTCATCTGAAACTATTACGTGATTTATTAACGCTAAGTGCGGGTTTAGCTTCAACTGTAAATATTGTAAATTTGTATAGACTAGTGTATAATTTTCAGACTTTCCAACCGGCTATTGACTATATTCATCCTGACGATGATCTTAATAGTGAAACGTTATTTTGTACTTTAATGTTGCATGACTAGCTGCATGTTTTCTTAACTAGCAGAGTGTTTTTTTATTCAACCTCTGGATTTTTCCCTCTTGTTTTCTCTCCTGTAAATAATCTCTTCTTTTATACTAAAGTAAAGAATCTATTGGTACCATTTGACTTTTATTTATTTCATGTATATTTATGTATAGGTAATCGCTCTGCCTCTGGTACGGGTAACAAGCTCCTGCAGCGCAATGCAGGTGGTCCTTCCTCGAAGCTGCTAAGAACTATTATGTGCTCAGCATTTTACATTGTTTGGCTTCTGATACCTGCGACCTGACATTTTATTTTCTCTTCTGCCCACACAGTTGCTCAAATCACAATCTCAATCTTGTGGAGAACGGCACAATTAAAAACACCATTGCCAGTATAAAGGATACTATAACATTTATCAGAAAATCGACTGTTCCTAATTTATCGCGATTGTGTGAAACCAGATTAACTAAAAAATACAAAAGCATTCGAAAATTCTCACAAAATTTGTCAAAGCTTGTCAAAGCACTACAAAAACTATACATTAATGATAACTACGTCACAAGAAAATCTGCGTACCAGTTGCATTCAGCGGTTACGATCATCGTTGCCGTAATCACAATCGCAAAATACTCGGCAATATTTGAACCAGTTGTAGTTAATGTCTTGCAAACTAAAAACATGGATTTGATCAGGGTAGGAGAACACATAACAGGAATCCTTGAAGTATTCAAGGACAGTGACGTCGCAGACCGAGTCACTGTTGAAATACTTCAAAAAGCACAAGATATTGGAAATTAATTATAAACTGATATTACTGTTCCACGTCTTGCCCAAAAGCAAAAACACAGGAGCTATCCTCCATCAGACACTGATCATGAATACTGGAGACGTTCACACATTCTACCGTATATTGATTCTGTCACATCATCGCCGAATTTTCGATTTTCACAACGAAATATCGTCGCTCAGATGTCAAAACCTCGTATCTCAATTTTTGACGGTTTGGTATTTTTTGAGTTGCCAGCTTCTTAAACTCGTTCCGCATCGATTACAAATCCCCGTATCTCAAGTTCTGTGAAATTGCGCCTGAGCCAGTCGAATTCACAAACCTCGTATCTCAAACGCTGTAAACAAATCCTCGTAAGTCTACCGGTGTCAGCAAAATTCATACCTATTGTATATTTTTGTGCACTTTGTGAGTTTATAAGTGTTTATTAGTAGCTATGGTGAGTAAGAACATATTAATACTTTGTTTTAATAATACGTAAATACATAGTTCTGGTGACGGAAAATTGACGAAGATTCCAAGAAAATTTGAGGTTATGATAAAAATAAAACCCTTATTTCAGTTTATTAACTAAAATTGGCACAAGTTTTTCAAAATAATGTTTTTCAATACATTTTTTATCGAAAAAAATTGTGATACGAGGTTTTGTTGTTTACGATCAACTATTTACAATAGTGAGTACTAGGTTTCTTTGATGAAATATAGTGTTATTTGTTTTATTTTCAGGCAAACCGGTCTGCAAGAATGGTCATATCAGCATTAGAAAGCTTAAGAGCGAATCCTAATGTTGGCAATCACAAAATTACCAAAAAATGTTCAACTACTTCACGTGAAATTGCTAATGAGCGGAATGGTGCTATCACCCATTCACATTCTGAAGAAGGAGTTGGATAGTTCGAAAGTCATGGTAGTAGAGAAATTTGGAAAAATGCTAATGAGACAGAAGAAACTGGGGTAATTGATAATGACATGAGATGAAATACATGCCCCGATGAAGACAGTCAAAAAAATGTTCATGAAAAAATGAAATTGGATAACACAACCTCTGAACAAGTGGCATTGCAAGAAGAAAGTTCCAGTTTCCAGAAAATTGATGGTTCATCAGGCTATTTACGAAATAAGCGAATCTTAGCACATTCATGTTGTATTATTCTCAAACCAAAAAGTATAGATTCAGGAGATAATGGGCTAAATGCCGATGTGAAGGATAGTACTGAGATAGAGAAAGTCGGTTCAATTTTAAACACCGGAGAACTCAATGAAACTAACGACGAAAATCGACAGGATATCAGCGGCATTGAATTTGAAGAAACTTTTGAAGGGTCAGAGTCAAGTTATCATCCAAATACTTCATCGGATTCAGAAGATGAAATTAACAATAGCACAAGAAGATGCAAGAAACTGAAAGCGATAACTGAAGAAGTGAATGTCATTGATGAAGAGAAAAATGAAAAAATGCGTAACAAAAGAAGCAAAGCGGGTCCTTCTTCTTGGGAAAGAAATAAACAAAAAATATTCAAGGATGCGCGGTAAAGAATACACAGCAAAAAATATGAAAAAAGATGGATCTTCTATAGTGAAAGTAAAGAGAAACGCAAGAGAAATGAAACCCAGATGTGCTTCAGTAATATGTTTAGCATCGAAAGAAAAGAGAAAGTGTTCAATGATAACTGAAGGGAAACGACGGGGAATTTTCGATGGATTTTGGTCTGACATGGATTGGCACCAACGAAAGTTATTTGTTTGCACACTAGTTAATAAAGGTCCAACAAATCAAAAAAGAACACAAAGAAAATCACGACGTAATTCAAGTCTATTCTATCATCTGAAAATAGATATTACCGTAATTCCAGTATGCAACAAAATGTTTCTCTCCACATTAGGCTTGGGTGAGTAGAGTGTTTAGAACTGAGTGAAAAACAGTCGTGACTCCGGGATCCCTACAACAAGTTTTAGTATTTCTCACACCAATCAATGCTGAACGCAGAAATGAAGTTGAAGCTTTCCTTGAAAAATTGCCAAAGATGCCCTCCCACTACTGCCGTTCAACAATGAGCAAACTTAGAATTAATTTTTCTATCAAGAAGTGTATGACGTATACAAACGAAACCATCCTCCAGAATCTCCTGTCGGGTATGATGTCTTCTTAAAGGAATTGAAAACATTGATGTGTACCATCCACGAATGGATCAGTGTGATTTATGTTTTGAATATAGACTGGGCAATGTGACCAAGGATATTACGAATTACGCATTAGCCAAAAAGATCGCGCTAGAAAGGGAAAAAATAAAGATAAAGAAGACGCATTCAACTGCAAAGTGTGTGTATTTACCATGGGTGTACAAGCGCTCCAACTTGTTCCTATCGTCCCAGCAGACATGGTATACTTTAAACGGAAACTTGCAGGCCATAACTTCACCATCTATAATTTAGCAAATAGTAAAGTAGTTTGTTATGTATGGCATGAGGGAGGGGGCAAAATGGATGCCAACTCCTTTGCATCTTGTATAAGTGATTTTTTAAATGAAGAGTTGGCTGTCCAAGAAAAACACAAACCAAAAATTTTCTACAGCGATGGATGTTCTGCCCAAAACCGCAACGTGACATTGGCCAATGCACTTCAACATTTCTGCATCGAAAATGATTCTGTGATCATACAAAAATATTTGGTTAAGTGCCATTCGCAATGGAGGGCGATAGTGTGCACTCCACTATTGAAAGGAAAAAGAAGAATAAGTGCATTTATTCACCATGCTGTAGCATGATAAAAATACAATGCTTTTGTACTGTAGTATAACTCCCGGAGGTGAGGTAAATCAGTTAATGCACCCACTGAGTATGCAACTTTATACACACTTCTGTATAGTTGGTTGCGTAAGGGAATTAACTATGGGTTTTAAAATTATTTAAGCATATCCTGGAATAATGGAATTTAAATAATTAAATGGGTGTCTAGAGTAATATTTTCATTAATATTTTTCATGTGATTTAACCAATCCACGAGTATTTTATCATTTTAAGTGGGGATTTTATTTGAATGCCAGAGGTAACACTGACCGCAGATGTCAATAGTAAAGGGCAGTTAAATTATTGGATCACTTGTCTGATACTTTTCGAGGTGTAAAGTCGAGTGTCGAGTATGACAAGTCGCGAGTATAGAAAATGGCCGGTGGCACATGGTTTATCCCATCTATTTTCGGGACTATCGTGGTGAAAAGCCCTCGGTAACGGTTTTAACGTTTAATGACACACTAACTTCTATATTTCAATATTTATAAACTTCACAACTTTATTATTACATTCTTTCAACTTTCTAGAGTTGAAATATTAACTTTATTATTGCACATATATTTTCACACTATAGCCCCCATTTTCTTTTTTAGGGTTTTTCTGTACTGCATAGTTATTACATACATTTTTTTACGAATACATTTTTGCCAGATGGATATGGTTAAACAGTTTTTATGGGTGATGGTAATCGATGATAGGATGATCATGTCAAGATTTTAGGAAGCCCCAAATTTCGGATGTTTCCTGTATGGGATATATTTTCGTAGAGATAGCTGACAGACTATTGTTCTCCGTTCATGGTAGTAGAGACGTGTCGTATCTCGGATTGCGTTAACGTTACAGAGCGACAAGAGCTTGTGACGACGTTTCTACTCCAAAGGACGAAGCTGGACTCAAGTTTGTTGGTGATAATTGCGGAATGATTCCATTATGGACAACGATTCTTAACCGGATGGCTGAATCTTGTTCCACAAGTCAGATGTTGCTAGTCAATTAAGCCAATTCACGTTTAATAGTTTGGGCACTAACCGCAAGTAACATTAAAAGTTTTATTTGTTTTCATCTGAACTTTGAGCAACTTATTCATTTTATAATTTCATGTTTTAACGTTTAATGACACATTAACTTTTATATTTCAATATTTAGTAACTTCACAATTTTATTATTACATTCTTTCAACTTTGTAGAGTTGAAATATTAACTTTATTAGTGCATATCGCCCTGAAATTACATTTCAGCTTAATCTTACTACATAAGAGACACTTTTGATCTATTTGGTGACATCTTGTTAATTATTACACTTTGTAAGGCTGTAACTGGTATACCATTTACATGTTACTAAAGATTTAGTGTATATGATGATATCCGATAGTTGATAACATTAGAAATTGTTAAACATTTTAAATTAATCAAACATTAATAACTGATTATCTGTTCATAATTAGAGTCGGTTACATCATATTTATTGAGACAGGTTATTACACCATCTGTTGAAGGTACCATTACATTTAATTAAACTGTTTCATTGGCAATAAACTGTGTTTTATTCGATTCAAAAACGTAAAAGCAAAACAATATAAATAATATATTTGAAAAGTTATAATAGCTAATTTATTCACTATTGGTTTCTTGATTATTCAGTAAGAGTTTCTTGAATGTCCTACTAATCAAGTAACGCCTTAAAAAATAATACAGGACCAGCTTTCAAATATTCCTCACTAACTCACGGCCTTATGCTCTCCGGCGGAAACCGAAGCTTTGGCAATGTAGCCTCACTTCTTGTAGTAACAACAGCAAGGTAATGTTACAATGCAACTATGTGGAAATAATAAGGGAGGCCCGTTAAAGTTCCAAAAATCCATACACAGGTAAATACATTGATCTGTCTATGGGTATGGTGTACACACTAGATGTAAATTGAGTGAATATAAACGACGAGTACTCAGTGTGTATATGTTTATTAATATGCAGCTAAGCGCTTTCGGCCATTAGGCCATTATCAAAGCTGTCCTATAAAATTACAATGTTTGTAAAATTTGAAAAAAACAATTTAAAAAATTGAAATTACGTCATAACCGTGGCCATCCGGTTAAAGAATATTTCGCCCAGCACTCGGCTGATTCGTAAAAGGCGAATGAATGAGTCTTTCCTATTTTGTATTCATTCTTTACCTCTATTTCTTCTACTTCAAGTTTGCACAACCATATTCACCTCTCACATTTGCCCCACATCTATCACTGCATTACACACTGTGTCTCAGACACCCAGAAACTTTCATTCTCCATCCAACAACCAATTCATAGTATCTTCTTAACAATAATTTTTCTTTCCATCCCTAGAACTATGCATGGATACGCCTAGTACGGGTCTAGGTTTATTCTTTCGGTTAGTTGTACAATCATCTCTCAAACACATTGTTGGCTAGTGACCAGGCTATGTATGGGTCATAGTTTGTCTCACTAGTAAATAACCAAATTTAATTATTTTTAAAACAATAGGATTACAACCCCCCTTATGGAACTTACCTGAGACATGCCTAGTATGGATCTGGGGTTGTTCTTGGAACTGGTTCTAGATTAACATAGTCTACGTCGGACACCAGGCTATGTATGGGTCATAGTTTGGTTAACCGTATAAGCTATCTTATAATTTTGAGCAAATCACCCTCCTTTTCACTTTTCCTTATTTTCTTCTTTTCCTGCGCATGCCTGGTTCGTGATAGGTCTAGTATGGATCTAGGTTTGTCACATCCATGGCATAGCTGCCATCCTTCTCTTCTCTTTATAATTTCACTTGGTTTCTTCGCTTCTATACATGCCTAGTATGGATCTAGGTTTGCCATAACTACACGTCATCTCTTTCTCCCCGTTTCTTCCTATACGTGCCTAGTATGGATCTAGGTTGGTCATACCTACCAAAAACTTCTTAACCGCATTGTTCCCGTGTAACCTAGCTATGTATGGGTCATAGTTGGGTTCATCAACCAGTTTTTTATCTTGCAGCTCTTATCAAATTCTGTCCTACCCTTTCACTCTTAACATACTCCTATGAATTCTTCTCTTCTTGTACATGCGTGGTATGGGTCTAGGTGTGTAACATCTAACCTAAATTCAATATTCACATTGTGGTCTTGACGCCGGACTATGTATGGGACATAGTTTGGGTCTTCAGGTCACAATCACTATACCATTTACATCTAATTCATATGGGAGGCCATCAGCTGTTGGGTTCACCTTGCCAGCGTACTTTTCCACCTTCGTCACTAGATTATGTAAACTCCTCCATGGATGAATTTACAATTAAGTGTTTTAATTTATGTTATCTAGCATTTTACACGTTTAGGTTTGATACGCTTGTTTCTGACTGGCTGGGGAATGGATCCAACCCCTAATTCAATTTTCAGTATACAATCAAGGGTGGAAGGGGATTCTCCTATTCATCTAAATTAGATGAATGTTGGGAATTTGAATTTGAATGGAGTTTTTTCAATTTGATTCAATGTTCATCACACAAATATGTTATATTGTCATACACTTGTTTTTTACGGCACGTTGGCTCATTAGACACCGTATTTTTAAAGTCAAACTTGTCATCGGGCATCATTTAGTTTTCACTTCTGAATGGGAATTTCCATCATGTGAATTATAATTGTACACCTTCTTAATGGGGTTATTTTAATGTTTTTTATTTTAATGACATCATCGTAACAATGACTTAACTTTGTACATTGTTTCGATTTTATCAACTGGATGTTTTTGACACTTGGATCTTTTCTATGACGTAAGTTTAATTTTTTAAATTGTTCTTTTCAAATTTTACAAACATTGTAATTTTATAGGACAGCTTTGATAATGGCCTAATGGCCGAAAGCGCTTAGCTGCATATTAATAAACATATACACACTGAGTTCTCGTCGTTTATATTCACTCAAATACATTGATCACCGATTTTTTAATGATTATTCCGAAACCAAGTATTATCCATTCATTCGCCTTGGAAAAGAAGTAGGAGATGCGTGCGTTAATAATCTGAGAGCTCTAAGGTATTCTAAAGATTCGGCTATCCAGTACAAACTAAACTTTAACGAGGAGTGGCAATTTCTACCAGTTCGCAAGAATATTAGCAATGCAAGACAAATAAAAAAATGTTTAATTACCATTTGCTCATCACAGAAGACATATTCAATCACCTTCAGTCACTCAAGACCGTTATTCACTCAGACTATCATGGATTCTTCGATTCGTTGAAGCACCAATTTTTTTTGTTCCAAAAATATTGTAAGAAATTGTTTATTTCAGTTCATATTATAGATATATTTGGTTTTTTCATGTTATAAAAATAGACGTATTTTCTAGCGTCATGTTGTTTTTCCGCCTGCGTGGCGTTGGTTGGATCGAGTAGCCCAGCGTTCACGTTGCCGGTCCTAAGCCCGAATAAAGGAAGAAGGTTCTCGGGTGAGGCTAGTAACCTACCCGGGGTAAAAAGAAAACAATACTCACAGACCCGGAGAAGTGCCTCGGAACAAGAATGATTTAAATATGACGAACCATGCAAGGGAAAGGTATATGAGTTGGAAGAAGAAAAATATGATCAGAGTCGCAACATGGAATATAAAATCAGTGAAAAATAGAGAACAAGAGATCGTTGAAGAACTACGACACGGAAAGTTCGACATATGTGCACTCCAGGAGACAAAGAAGAAGGGAAAGGGACAGAAACAATACAATGATTACACTTTAATATATAGTGGTGTCAATAGAGAAGAAAGAGCTAAAGCAGAAGTGGGTATACTCATCCATCAAAAAATCAAAGATAATATAGAGGGTTGCCATTACGCCTCAGAAAGAATACTACACGTGAAACTAACAGCAGAGCATAAAGAACTACATATGGTATGTGTATACAGTCCCGAAGACTGTAAGCCAAAGGCAGAAAAAGAGGCCTTTTATGAGGAAATGCAAAAAACCCTAGATAATATCCCAAAAAACGATACTCTCTTACTGATGGGAGATTTTAATGCTCGAATCGGGAAGAACATCATACCAGGCATTAAACAGGGATATAATGAAGACGTGCTAAATGATAATGGGGAGTCAATGATCAATTTATGCACATACAATGAACTACGCATCAATAACACCTACTTCCCACACAAGACACAACATAAATATACATTTCATAATACGAGGGGTCAGAAATCAACCATAGATTACATAACAACAAATAAGAACATACACCCTTCTCAAATATTAGATGTGACAACCTTGAATTCTGCGAACGTGGGAAGTGACCATAGTCTGCTTATCTGCAAAATAAGAATGGAAGTCCTACGGAAAACAAAAAGATCGCAAACAGTCGAGAAAACACAAAGAATAAATATCGAAAGTATGTGGCAACCATCAATCAGATATCTATATAAAAAAAGATTAACTTCCAAAATAGAAGCAAATAAAATCTTGGAGGAAGATAACATAGAGATAGCATGGAAAAAACTAGAAAATAATCGGAACTCAGCGGCATGTAAAGCGTTAGGAACAAGAACAGTAAATATAAACCTCAAGAAGCCTAACAAAATGCCCTGGTTCCGACAAGAAATCAAAACAAGGTGTAAAGAAAAACGAGAAGCCCACTCAAAGCACAGATCACAACAAACACCAGAAGCTTACAGCAACTTCAAAAGAATAAGAAACGTAAATAAAGCATTAGTAAAGAAGACAAAGGACGAATACTGGCGGGTTTTCTCATCAAGAATGGAAGCCGACCACTACGGACAGCAAAGGGAAATATGGAGATTTATTAAAACTCAGAGAAAAGACATTAGCAAATTAACATAAACCAATGAAATAGATGTCGACACCTGGACCTCCTATCTCACCCAACTGTTTAAGACAAGCGAAGACCATACCGTACCAGAAACTCCAGATATAACAACCTAAAACATAATCGTCACAACGGAGGAAATTACTAAAGCCTTAGAAAAACTAAGAAACCGTAAATCTCCAGGACCGGACAGAATTCCAAATGAAATGCTGAATTACGGTGGAAACGCACTAACTGAACAACTAAGGAAACTTGTACAGAAAATTATCTCGGAACATACAATACCAAATAGCTGGCGCACTAGCACAACAATCTTTAATAGTATATTCCGTAACGTGTGTTGTAAGAAGCATTTTACGCACGAACGGAAAAGTTACGCACGAAGCTGCGTAGCGGCGAGTGCGTGAATCTGTGAGTGCGTAAAATGCGTTACAACACGAGTTACGTACTATACTTTACCTACGACCCACTTGTGCTTGTGTTTATAATCGTATTAAGGTATTTAAAGTACAAGTAAAAACGTACATCCTCGATGCCCAGCCAAGTTTTATAAAAGTCGCTCCTCGATGCCCAGCCAAGTATCTTAGAAGTTCAACCTCGATGCCCAGCCAAGTTTCGTAAAATTCCGTCCTAAGTAGTATTTATATTTATTAAAAATGTATGTAGAATTACCGGAATTGCATAAAATAGCGTCTACACCTCTCGACTTAAGTGACATTAATCCCTTAGGTGGATTACTTCCCTCAGGAATCAAACACCACCCACGGGATTAAATGGGCCACTTTAGTCGCTTGGTGTATAATATACTATTGTATACTAATATGAGACACATTCACGCAGCTAAAAGATGCGGATTGAATGAACCGGAACCAATTATCATATAATTCCAAATAACTCTTAGTATTAAATGCAATCTCGTATCTAATAAATGTTATCTACCATTTATATATAGAAAAAAATTAAACGTCAAATGTCTAAGTAATGAATTTTGAATCAAATGGCTACGTCTATTGACAGTTGCTAAGTGGTTGCTATGGAAGCCGTGCGATTTACTTTACAGCCGTGCGTTTTGTTTTACCGTGTGTAATAGACGTCTTACATTGATTGCCGACTCTGTGTTTTTGACTACTCACAGGGGTGGTCGTAGGTAAAATGTTTAAAAAGGGTGACATAACTGTACCCCAGAACTACAGAGGAATAAACCTGCTCAGCACCGCTCTGAAACTGACCACAAAAGTCATTACCACCAAAATCACCAACGAAATAGATCTAGCAATCTAGCAGAAGAACAACAAGGCTTCAGATCCGGACGATCCTGTAACGATGCAGTTTTGTCGTCAGGCAAGTCATGGAAAAGTCACTAGAATACAAGGTCCCGGCCTTCTGCTGCTTTATAGACCTACAGAAGGCATTCGATCGGGTTGAGCTAAACGACTAATTTACCTGTTATATAAACGAAACATTTCATCAGATGCCATCAAGACTATCGAAAACATATACAGCAAAAATAACATACAGGCCAGAATTAATAACAAACTAGCACAGCCGATACCAGTGGAAAGAGGAATACGTCAAGGAGACTCATTGAGACCGCTGCTCTTTAACCTCATCATGGATGAAGTTATCTATGAAGTCAAAAATCTTAGAGGGTACAGGATGGGCGAAGAAACTCTCCCTATAGTATGTTATGCAGATGATGCCGTACTGATTGCGGAGAGTGACGATGATCTTCAGAGACTTCTACATGAATTTAATATAACAGCAAGAAAGTTTAGCATGATAATATCACCGAATAAAACAAAGAGTATGGTGATATCTGAAGATCCAATAAGGTGCAAGCTGGACAGAAAGATAATCCAGCAAGAAAAAAGCATCAAATACCAGTTATGGAGATACAGAAGTGGAAGTTGCCCGACAAACAAACACACTATCTGTCGAAACAAACATTTACGGACAGAAACAAAGTCCGGGATTTATAAGACAGTAGTGAGGCCAATTATAACCTACACTGCGGAAACAAGACCTGATACAACAAGGACAAAAAGACTGACGGAAACATGTGAAATGAAATTAGTCCGTGATATCACAGGAAAAACAATATGGGACAAACAATGTAACACAGTCCACTGGCAAAACTGTAATACAGAGAACATAAATGAATGGACACTGAAAAGGAAAAAAGAATGGTACAGCTATATAAGTAGAATGGGAGAAAGAAGACTGGTAAAGATTGCACGAGACAGATCGCCAAACGGCCGAAGAAGTATTGGAAGGCCAAGGAAGCGATGGAGTGATAACCTGGATATATAGTGAGGGGGCACCCGAAAATGGAACAGGCGCGAGTCTATTAAGGAAGAAGAAGATGTTGTTTATTGTCTGTAAAAAATTTGGAAAAAACAATGTAAGAGAGGTATAATAATGTGGTAACAAAACATCGTAAGTCCTGAAATAAAATGCCGTTTACATGTAAAAAACTGGTATCTCACGTTATTTTCTTAAAGTTAAACTTTACTTTATGCAAGTTAATCGTTGTAACTGATCCAATTCGTTGAAATACCCACATTTCAGAAGAAAAAAAAACAACTTTAAAAGGTGTATTTGCAATTATGTGATTTGCCAAAATATACATATTTTGAGATACGAGGTTTAGACATCTGAGCGACGATATCCCAGCTTTTGCCTTGACAAAACTGCATCCCTTATATATACTGAAAAAGACTAAAAGGGAATTACAAAAAACGCAGAATCAATCATAGTGTTTTATGAGTTGGATGAGGTCACCGCAGAACGGGAGCTATATACAGTGCTTCTCAAAAGCCCCCTCCCCCCCCTTTTCTTTTGAACAGTGATACTTAAACTAATCATTAGCGTTGAAATGAGCTATTGTGAGCTTATCTGCTAGTGGTAACAGGTGACGTAATAGGCATCGTTGACGTCACCAGGCAACTGAAACCAATATAATATTAAATGAAATCTCATGGCAAGAAATACCTCGTTTGAAAGGTATTTAGAATACCTATTCAATCATACTATTTTTTTTTGGATTTAAGATGTTTTTGATGGTTAAAATAAATAAACACTAAAATTTGAGTTTCACTTTTAATAAATAAAGATTCAAAAGTCCACTTATGGTTAATTGTCAAAAAAGTTGAAGATTTTTAATTGACATTTTTACATGCGATGATAACTTGAATTTTTAGTTTAATTATCATTTAACGAGACGTTTAAGTATCTACATAAATAAAATGGTACGTGCTCTAGCTGACAAAGTAACAGCTATCTTAGTTATTGATGAAAGTGGAAATAATTTTCATGCGGCGGAACACATTTTTAATGAGAGATCGCCCTATATCGAGGACTTATTTGAGGAAGCTTTTTCATAAGTATCAACAAACAGTTAGTGTTCATGATGACAAACGATCGGGTCGACCAAATTCTGGTATTGATAAATAAATTGATATAGTTGCAGAAATTCTAGTAAACCCTCCTTCTTCCACAGCCCAAGTAGCGTCTACCTGTGGAGTAAGTCGTAGTACAGTACACAGGATGTTGACTAAAAACAAATTTCATCCAAACAAACTAAAAATGGTGCATCAACTTTTAGATGATGACCCCGACCGAAGGCTGTAATTCTTTGAAAATATATCTACTAAAATTCTCCCGCAGTCGCACTATGTAAGGACAATTTGTTTTAGTGACGAAAGTACTTTCTTCCTTAATGGAAATTCTTAATACTCAAAATGTGAGGTATTGGAGTGACATAAATACTCACATGTTTCGTGGAAAACATACACAATTCCCATTAAATGTAAATGTATGGGTAGGTATTTTGGTAAACCACATAGTCAGACCTCTTTTTTGAACTCTAATTCAACCGGTGAAGTATATCTCAAGATGTAAGAAAACGTAATTGAACCGTTAATTCTTCAAATTCTGGAAGATAATCCAGATGAATTTGGTAACTTGAAAATAACGTTCCAACAAGATGGTGCTCCTGCACACTATTACTTTGCAGTAAGACGTTATCTAGATGAGGAGTATCCTGGTAGATTGATTGGACGACGCGGTCCAATAGAATGGCCAGCTCGTTCGCCGGATTTTTTTATGTGGGGATACCTTAAATTTAAAGTTTCCGCTACAACTTCTGACAGTACTGTTACGAACTCGCACACCGAAGTAGATACTAAGTACGGTCCTGTAACCTTATGTTAACGGTGTTAAAAAAATGGCGAGCGCGCCGAATTCTGAGAAGGTCTATTGGGATTTTTTGTTACCGTTTTTTATAGACATGTTCTCCGAACATATTTTAAGGATTGAGCCGGCATTCGTGAAATATCCCGAAAGGCGATTGATTTGTGTAAGCCGCAAACTAGAATTATCTAGAAAAAAAGGCCACTTATATATAAAGGAGCGGGAGAAATCACTTTATAAAGTGATCTCGTGAAATAAACAAGTGAATATAAATAGTAGTGAAGTGTTTATTTAAATTAGTTTAAGTGCATATATTGTGAATTAGTGAATAGTTTAGTGAATAAATAAATTAAGTAAGTGAACCTGCCGTGTGTATGAATTTATCCCACCCAATAGGATAAACTGTTTTCAAATAAATAAGAAAAACATTACACTAGTGTCTGAAGTGCGATAGTACAAATAAATATCTACGTAAAAATGGCCAAGAGACTATGTGACCTGAGAATGACTGAACTAAAGGCAGAATTGGAAAATCGCGAGTTGTAAACGTCCGGTAAGAAGAGTGAGTTAGTGGAAAGACTCAAAGTGGCACTGGTAAGTGACGGCTTGAATGCAGAAACATTTTTATTCAATGACGAGGCTTCCACCTTAATCTCGTCAATTTCTGCTAATATGGATGATAAGATTACCACCATGAAAAGCGATATTTCTGCTAACATAGACAAGGTTTCTAGTAATATGGACGTAAAGATTTCTGCTATGAAGAATTATATTTCTGCCGATATCTTATCATTGGAAAATAACATCTCTACTGACGTCGAAAATGAAATTTTGCCCCTAAAATTGGATTATGAGGAGAAGATAATAACAATGGACGAGAAAGTCAAGGAGTTACAGAGAAATGTGGCAGATTTAAGAACATAAGGCACGCCAGCAGAAGACAAGAAGACCGAGCAAACAAAACCTTGCAAGCCAGAAACACTCCCTAAGTTAGAAGGCATTGGCAGTTTTGTCCGAGTCAAGGCTCCAACATTTGACGAAGAGACATCGTGGACCAATTATGTGAAACAGTTTGAAGCAGACGCTAGAGTGAATAATTGGTCCGACAGGGAGAAGGCAGTAAACTTGGCCATCGCGCTTAGGGGAGATGCCTTAGATGTACTTCAGACGATACCTCTAGAAGAAACGGATAACTTTGAGCAACTGAAGAAGAGGTGGGACATGCGATACGGTCACGAACATTTGGAACATTTTACCAATCTCAGCTGAAGAACCGAAGGCAAAAATGGAATTAAACCTTTCAAGAGTACGAAGTGGATATTGCCCGGCTAGTTCGATTTGCTTATCCATCAGCACCAGAGAACACGATGTAATATCTGGGCATCCAGACATTTATTGATGGCTTACTTGACCCCGATATGCAGATGGCCCTTCGTTTAGCCCATACCAAAACATTAGTCGACGCATTGACAGCTGCTCTTGAATATGAAGCAGCAACGAAGGCTTCAGGATATAACAAAATCAGGACCATCCAAGAAGAAGGTGACGAAGACAGATTTGACCAGTTCGCCAGTTTAATGAAAAATATGATGGACAAGAAGCCGAGAAAGATCAGATGCTGGAATTGTGACGAGCTAGAGCATGTACGCAGTTCGTCTAAGCGGCCCAGAACCCCTGCAAATCAAGAACCCCTGTCACAGAAAAACAAAAACGGGTCGGCTACGAGGGGGCAGCACCGACCCATGATCGGTCCAAAGACCCTCTCATACTGATAGCTTCTCTCAGATGTCGCAACGACAGTGTGTATGTAGATGGCGGAGTGAATGGCAAGAGATATACTTTGCTGGTAGACACTGGAGCAACTAGAACCATTATAAGTACGACCAGAGTTAATAATCTCCAAGAAGAAGATTTTACCAACGAGACTGCGACTGCAGACCGCCACAGGTGAGAGTGCCAACGTTTACGGGGAGACACAAACCCAATCGGGAATTGGCACAGAAAAGTTCACACATACGGTAATCGTAGCGGACATTGAAGAAAACGTGATTCTGGGGATGGACGTAATTAAAGTAGGTTCCGAGGATGTATTCCTTCATCCATATGAAGGCAGCACGGTGTTGGCAGCTGTACAGGAAGATACCGTATTACCTGCACGAAGCGAAACCATGATAGTAGCGCAGCTACAGGGAATCATGGAGGAAGGTACACCGGTTATGATGGAGCCAAGGAACCACGACGAAAAAGTTGGCAAAGGATTGTTTACGTCGGCGAAGGACATCCCAGTACATGTGATAAATGTGAACGTTTATCCAATTACCATCAAGAAAGAAACCAGGTTTGGATACTGCGTACCAGTGACGTCCATAGTTCGTTAACCAACGACCACTGACAATTCTAATGCCAGATTCGAACAGATGTTATCAGTAGCTGGTCAATCCTTAAATCCAGCTGAAAAGAAAGAAATAGAGAGAATTTCTCTTGCAGTATCGAGACCTATTCGTACCAAAAGGAGGAAAGACTGGTAGAACATCATCCGTTAAACACAAAATCGATACTGGTGATGCCAAGCCAATTAGGCAATCAGCTCGAAGACTACCAGGAACGAAGAGAGAGGAAGCTGACAAAATAACTCGAGAGATGGCAGAAGAAAAAGTAATAGAACCCTCTACTAGTCCATGGATGTCTCCAATGGTGCTCGTCAAGAAAAAGGATGGAACTACGAGATTCTGCGTGGACTATTGCCAGCTAAACAACGTGACGAAGAAAAACAGCTATCCTCTGCCTCGAATCGACGATACGCTAGATACTTTAGCAAGCAGCAAACTGTTTGCCACCTTGGACCTGAAATCTGATTATTGGCAAGTGGAAATGGACCCAATAGACAAAGAGAAGACTGATTTTACCTCCGCATCTGGATCATGGCAATTCAACGTCATGCCATTCTGGCTCTGCAATGCGCCTGCGACATTTGAAAGATTCATGGAAAATGTCTTGAGAGGGTTGTCTTGGAAGACATGCCTGGTCTATTTGGACGACTTCGTAGTACTAGGGAAGACATTTGACGAACACCTGAAGAATTTGGAAGACGTATTCAAACGACTCCGAGCTGCCCAGCTCATGTTAAACCCGAAGAAATGAGAGCTGTTCCAAAACCGAGTAAACTATTTAGGTCATATAGTGAGCTATGAGGGAGTGGCGGTGGATCCAGAGAAAATTGCTTCCATTCAGCAATGGCCGCAACCAATCGACAAACATCAAATTAGGAGTTTCTTTGGACTTTGCGGATATTAAAGAAGATTTATCAGGAAGTTTGGAGATAGTGCCAAGCCTCTAACTCGACTTATAGAAGAGGCAAGAGCTTTCCAATGGGACGAAGAGTGTCAAACGGCTTTTGAAACCTTGAAGAGGCATTTAACGACGGCGCCGATATTAGGATATCCATTACCAGAGGGAGACTTTATTCTTGACAATGACGCAAGCAACGTAGGAGTTGGAGGAGTGCTCTCATAGATCCAAGGAGGGCAAGAAAGAGTGCTGGGATATTTCAGTAAAGTCCTCTCCAATCCAGAACGAAACTACTGTGTCACAAGAAGAGAACTTTTGGCGGTAGTGAAGTCCATGGAACACTTTTACCAGTATCTCTATGGTAGAAAGTTTTTAATCCGGACTGATCATGCAGCTCTCAAGTGGTTGAAGCAGTTCAAGAATCCCGAGGGCCAGATCGCTAGATGGATTGAACGACTTCAAGAGTATGATTTCAACATCGAACATCGAGCTGGTGTGAGTCACCGAAATGCCGACTCCCTGTCTAGACGACCCAACAGACTGCTCCCACTGCAATAAGGCGGAATCTAGGGAAGCTGAAGTTTCAAGAGCTACTGTAGTCAACGAGGATCAGAGAAGATCAGGAGAATGATCCTCACCTAAATAAAATTCGGCAATGGAAGGAAGAAAATCGGCGACCTACCTGGCAAGAAGTGTCAAGATTTTCACCGACACTCAAGGCGTATTGGGCTCTGTGGGAATCCCTTGCTCTGGAAGAAGGGCTGTTGAAAAGAGTCCTTGAAAACGATGATGGTTCCGAGATGAGTATACAGCTAGTTATCCCGAGAACAAGAGTAGCTGAGGTACTAAAGAAGTTACAGGACAGTCCATCGGGAGGTGATCTGGGAGTGAAGAAAACCCTCCAGCGAATCCGTGAGAAGTTTTATTGGATGAACAGTTCCGATGACGTGAATGACTAGTATAAGAAATGTACGACTTGTGCTACGAGTAATGGACCACATCGCAAGGGAAAGGCACCCATGAAACAGTACAATAATAATAATAATAATAATAATAATAATAATAATAATAATAATAATAATAATAATAATAATAATACATGTTTATTCACCAGAAATTACAAAGTATAACAAATGTAGATCAAAAATCGTAAATAAACACAATGCCCCACAGAAGCTGTAAAAAACAGCTTGTAGGTGGTATCTGTTAAAACAGTACAATGTTGGAAGCCCTTTCGAAAGGATTGCTTTAGATATCACTGGACCATTTCCGACGACAGAAAATGGTGGCAAATACTTACTGGTTGTAATGGATTATTTCACAAAGTGGGTGGAAATTTACGCTATCCGAACAAAGAGGCCACAAATGTTGCGGATGTACTGGTGAAAGAATTTATCAGCCGATATGGACCGACCTGCAGGAGAAGTCAGTTTATAAAGTGATCTCCTAAAATAAACAAGTGAATATAAATAGTATTGAAGTGTTTATATAAATTAGTTTAAGTGCATATATTGTGAATTTGTGAGTAGTTTAGTGAATAAATAAATTAAGTAAGTGAACCTACCGTGTGCATGAATTTATCCCACCCATCAGGATAAACTGTTTTTAAATAAATAAGAAAAACATTACAGTATTAAATGAGTGAAGTCAGCTGAGTGTACCAGAGAAAAACAATTATCGAAGAGAAATTTTTTATTTTGGTACAAGAATTTATTATTAGCAGAGCGCTTTCGGTTCAATGATAAACCATCATCAGTGCCCCCTGTAAAAGTAAGAAAATTGATCTTACATTCTCGGAATAAAATAAAAGGTTTAGAATGGCATAAAGCCAAATAGATACAATTCACTCACATTGTCAGGATGTACTCCAAATCCTCACAAATTAGAAGATACATAAAATGAATTAAAATATAGTGCTGGAAACACAGTCACTATTTAATTAAAATAATAATAAAAAGCACACACAACCCATTGTACAATGGATGAATCCCTAGAATAGGGGATAAAATTTAACGCAATACAACATTCATGAGTCAGCTGTTTGACATTTGACAATAAGTTGAAAATGAACAATTTTTGAAGGTATTAATTAGTAAGGTAGGCAAACAACAACCGGTGCTCTGATGACGTCATGAGAATCATAGAAGCAAAAGTTGACAAAAGCTTGAAAGATTAGTAAATTTCTTCAACAATTACGTTCTTATGACATCCTCAGAGAAACAAATGTGTGATGGTGAGAATAACTGAAAATAGTTCAGGTTTTAAAGTAAAGTAAGAGCCACGAAAGAAAAGGAAAAATGAAAAACAACTTTAATGAAAAAGTGACTCACAATCAGACAAAAATAATCCCGCCTGCACACCACCCAACCCCGGAATCCCAATCAGGGAAGTGACCCGAAAGTCTCCAAAGGATAAACAACTACTCCTCGAGCTATTTGCTCCGACAGGCATTGTATTACATCCCTCCAGCAACAAACCGGCCGATCCCCTGGAAGAGGCCCCGAAGAGGAGAGGCGCAGAAGCACGAAACCTCCCGCCATGGAAGTTGGAAATGTAGCTCGAATTAAGGTGTTGACATAGAAAACTTTTTGATGGTGAGATCCTACTTAATGATGACAATAGTTCAGATTAGTTAGGACCAATACAACACGTGACCACAACACCTTAATTCGAGCTACATTTCCAACTTCCATGGCGGTAGGTTTCGTGCTTCTGCGCCTCTCCTCTTCGGGACAACGCCTGTCGGAGTAAATAGCTCGAGGAGTAGTTGTTTATCCTTTGGAGACTTTCGGGACACTTCCCTGATTGGGATTCCGGGGTCGAGTGGTGTGCAGGCGGGATTATTCTTGTCTGATTGTGAGTCACTTTTTCATTAAAGTTGTTTTTCATTTTTCCTTTTCTTTCGTTGCTCTTACTTTACTTTAAACCCTGAACTATTTTCAGTTATTCTCACCATCACACATTTGTTTCTCTGAGGAGGTCATAAGAGCGTAATTGTTAAAGAAATTTACTAATCTTTCAAGCTTTTGTCAACTTTTGCTTCTATGATTCTCATGACGTCATCAGAGCACCGGCTGTTGTTAGCCTACCTTACTAATTAACACCTTCAAAAATTGTTCATTTTCAACTTATCCTTTACAATTATTGTCAAATGTCAAACAGCTGACTCATAAATGTTATATTGAGTTAAATTTTATCCCCTATTTTAGGGATTCATCCATTGTACAATGGGTTGTGTGTGCTTTTTATTATTATTTTAATTAAATAGTGACTGTGTTTCAAGAACTATATTTTAATTCATTTTATGTATCTTCTAATTTGTGAGGATTTGGAGTACACCCTGACAATGTGAGTGAATTGTATCTATTTGGCTTTAGGCCCTTCTAAACCTTTAATTTTAATTCGAGAATGTAAGATCAATTTTCTTACTTTTACAGGGGGCACTGTTGATGGTTTATCATTGAACCGAAAGCGCTCTGCTAATAATAAATTCTTGTACTCGATCATCATTACAGTATTGACGTTTCAAAATAACGAATTATTGAAGAATGCTGGTCAATTTCCCCTGACACATTTTATTGTATCCGACAAGCGTTTAATAATAGGATGTTTTACTGCCAGGAAGTAGATGGAACACATTTGGAGTGATTATTATAAAAACTTGCTCTTAAATATTCATTAATTAGAAGCGAAACTCAAATTTTAGTGTTTATTCATTTTAACCATCAAAATCATCGTGAATCCAAAAAAATTAGTATGATATAGGTATCATGAGGTCTCACTTGCCATAACGTCCCATTTAATATTATTGGTTTTAATTGGCTGGTGACGTCACCTGTTACTACTTATAGCTATAGCTTACAATTGTTCATTTTTACGCTCCAAATTTCCCCAGTCTGAGTATCACCGTTCAAAATAAAAGAGGGGGGAGGGGAGTTTTGAGAAGCACTGTATAATATAATAAAAACAATTTTCCAGAATCTTTTGACGTTTTACTTTGTAAGTAGTGTTCGTCAGCCTCCTACTCCCTCCAATCTATTAGCTGCCCCCCCCCCTGATCAGATCATGAATACTCCCTTGAATTCAACTGATAATAATTTCTCTTCTCATACGAGATACGTTATAACTTTGGAATTACAGACACCTTAATCAAATGAAAGCCATATTGGAAGTTTTTGCAATAATCGTTTAAAAGTCAATAACCATCACCAGAAACGGTATAAATTTGTGGATATGCGCGAAGAAATTCAATATCGCAATTATTCAACAAGCACAAAATCAAAAACAAAATTACATTTTTAAATGAAACTCTTTCATTTGAAAAAGTAATATGAATAGATAGCACATAGTAAGGGTCGAAACAATAAATTTCACAAATAAGATGTTAGGCCGTGATATCCACATTCCAACAGTCCAAGAAACAGTTCAATAAAAAAGCCCCAAACATCACTAAAAGCTGAAAAGCCACACCAGCAACCTACTATTTCCGCTACTCCAAGACAAGTAATAAAAGACGATGGTATGTAGCCCAAAAATAAAATAAAGAAGCACCTCTCACTGGAGAAGTCTAATAATGTCTCATTTCAAAAATAAGGAGACATCTTAAGCATAAAAAATGGCCACTGGCTGATATTTTACGAACTTAAAAATAATTACCAGTAAATTCTCTTGGCTATTTTCATAACAATAATTTTTACCGAAAGGTCGTAAGTAAAGCAGTGTCCCAAATACAGCCGCTTACTTCGCTTATTGAGCCATTCCGTACTTGGAAGAAAATCATTCTAAGAGCATTGAGATCTATAGAGTTGCTCAAAAATAACGTCTTTACTTATTTTGGATACAAACCATAAAACGTAATCGACTATTTCAACTTTCTATTACAATCAGAAACAGTTGTACAAACCGATAGAAAAACTTAGGTTTTCGGAGATATTTGCTGCGCCCAGGCCACTGTGTGACATGTCCACAGATAGCTAAATAGCTCATAGACTAGATAATGACTGATTTTTCGATAAATATGGTGCTTAAACATAATTCGAATAATAACAACTCTTGTCAGATTTTTAAGTTACAAAATTTAACTGCCGTCCTATAGGTGGGAATATAACCCGAATCTCTCGATCTAGTCGAGCTCTCTCTACTCACCCACTTTCGAAAATATCATAGTGTTCAATCGGTAAAACATAATGTCTATAGAAGGAAGAAGTCAAAAAAAAGTATTTCTTACTCTATTAAGCTCTGGCACAATATTGGAAAGTTCTCTGGCTCTGGGAAAAACTCTCGCGTCTACGTATTTTTGTGGAAAAGAAAACAGAACTGACGGAATCTCCATATTTCTAGTATCTCTTCTGTGAGAGAGTGCCACAGTGAACGCATAGTTAAATAAAAGCGGATTTACGTTCTCTCTGGCATAAACCGCCATCGACAGAAAATCTTCAATGGTTTCCATTTCTACAAATAAACACAGTTACACAAGTTATTACAGTCTTAGATTTCAATAAGTTAATTGTATTAGTGTTTTAAATGAAACTCACGGTTTCTAGTTAATTCCACAATATAATAAAAGTTATTGAAAATTCTAAAAAAATGACAATTGTTTCGATAAATCAATATCATCTTCAGAATGACAGAAGTTACATTTTATTTGATGCCTACCTGATGTTTAGTAGTTATTTTTGGCTAGACCAAGAAATGACCTAACTTGTGATTGACTTAATATATGTTTATAGAAAAAAAAAGAAGATGTGATATTACAAATATTGAAGCTTAAATATGAGCAGATTCCACGAAGTAAGGGTCGAGACAGTTAATTTCATTAAGTTTATTGTAGTTTACCCATAAACAAACTGATAAGATCTCCGGCGATTCTACGGTGTTTTGGAATAAATAAAGAGAAATTATCTTCTTTCGGCAAGTCCCTTATTTCGCCTAAAGATGGGAGAACTATTTCACTAACGTTCACCGTTTTGGAACTAAATCTATTACCGACCGCTGGTATCACTGTTCGATGTTCAGGATTCTGTAATATAAAATAAAATACAGAATATAAAATTTTAGATAAATATAGAGGTAACTTACCAAGTATTCTCTGGGAACTGAAAATAATACATTTTCCGAACCTTTAGGCAACACTAAAGACTCTGCAGGCCTGTCTAACAGCAAAAGCAAATCGGTCTTACTCATTTCTGAAAAAGTAAAAAATGAATTATAGAATTTTCATAAATACAATTTACAACAAATTGTGTGTCCCCGTTATTTAGCTAAACTTTTATTATTTTTAATTAAATTTGAAACTCATTTGTGAAGTATATTGAATTGAATGTAATAAAATACAACAAAAACACGTGTACCATCTATTATCAAGTAGCCGAACTTGCCAAATTCGATCCAATCATAGAAATTGGCAATGCAGTGTCGCTGCCTCTTGTAACACGGAATTTTTGGAACTATTTTCTTGACTTATTAAGTAGGTAGTGATAGAAGATTATAAATAATAAATAATAATAGTTTATTTCGTAATCTCTACATAAACATGTTTTATGATTTTAAAAGCTCCTATTTTGACCATTCGTGTACCTGCACCTGTACACAGTATATTCCCACTTAGTAAAGATACTTGAATATACCAATCAGAAATAAATAACCTTTGGCCGGTCAAGGGATGGCGCTAGTATCGCTATACACATTACAGCAACCTGTGGGAATATGTTAAAGTAATAATAAATTATTCTTTTTCTGGCCTAATAAAACTAGCATATATTTTAGAAATTTATTTATTTAAGCAAGGACAATACTCATTAAATTGCAATATTTTATAGTATACACAAGAAATAGGTTTAAAAGTACAAGCACAAAGTGATAAAAATATTAAAAATTATTAACAAACTAAATTACATTATTTTAATAACAGTTTAATATTGTGGTATTATGTAGGTATTCTTCTTAGGGCTTTGTACCTTAGTGTAATTATTTTGATTTTATTTATTTACAGATGAAACAAGTGACAAGATGTAAAAAAATTAAGAGTGTACAAGACAATCCCTAGGTTTCGTTACTATTGCACGAAAAAATCTCATACAAGCTGCTCAACACACAAAAACATTTCCTGAATATATACACATTAAAAATTTGACTAATCAAGAGTATTTAACAAATACTTTGGAGTTTACTAACTCTGAAACATATTTATAGGGTAGATTGAATGCAATAAGTAATCAATTTTTAATTAGTCAAGTAAGTCAGCAATGCAAATCACCAAAGGGCTGTTCAAAATTTGAAAAGAAATGTTGAAAGTATACAATCAACAAAAGATGCATGTACTAATTTATAGGTACGTCAATATCTATTTTCACCACCCTAATTGGCAAAAACTTCATTAATTCTGGCAAGCTTTAACAGGAGTTACAGATTAGCTGACATGTATTCCTCAATACCACCTAGTTTCAGTTTTATAAGAATGTCACCCTTTTTTTGCATTTATTAAAATCTTTTGTTTGCTTTATATTCTTTGGTAATTTATTGTACACTTCTATTATTGAATAGAAACAATTTTTTATATTGTTGTTAACCTGTGTAGTGGGTGTATGAATATTCACGTTGGTACTTGTTAATTGATTTAGAAATAAGTAAGATCTTTTGAATATAGAAGAATATATGTTGTGTCCCAGGATGTACAGATATGATCGGAAGCCAGCATCGCTGTTCAAACCAAAAAATGAATTGGAAATGTTTCGTGAATTGTGAAAGTCATCAAAAATGAAAAATGGTATCGCCAATGATACACTTTAGACTAGACGTTATAGTCAAAGTTAGTCGGACAGACATCCCAGTTATATTTTTGCAAGGTAAGTAGGTTAATAAATATTTGAGGTCAATATTTACATACTTTAAAATCAATATGTTGTGACTTGTGTTTTCGACAAGTGAAATACTATACCTTTTCTACAATCCTATTAATATTGTAATGTTTTTGTTATTTATTTAAACAATAAACGGGTGGGATAAATTTTAAACACACGGTAGGTTCACTTACTTAATTTATTCAAACACTAAACTAATCACTAACACTTAATTTATATATACTCAGTGCTTAAACTAATTTATATAATCACTTAATTTATATTCACTGATTTATTGTTTAACTCACTATGTCAAATTATAAACTAAACTCATCCGCTGATCGGTCCTTTATTTATATCAAAGCCTTTTTTACTAGAACATTCCGGACTGCGGCTTACACAAAACAAATGCCTTTCGCGATATTTCTCGATTGCCGGCTTAATCCTTAAAAGACCTTCCGAGAACATGTCTATAAAAACGGTCACAATAAATCCCAATAGACCTTCTCAGAATTCGGCGCGCTCGCCATTTTTTTAACTCCGTTAACATAACGTTACAGGACCGTACTTGGTATCTGCTTAGCTGTGCGAGTTCGTAACATTACCCCCTCCTTAAATGAAAGTTCTTCCTGGAACTTTTGACTAGCCGAGACTGGATGTTTGAATCGGCAACTGACTCCATTTCTACACTTTCCAATCTTATGGAAATAGCAGGGCACCGTCTTCATCGGATACTGATAAGGGGGTTGTAGCTGCAAATTAATATCTGGACACCGGTATCTCTAAAGATAACTTCTACCATGTTCCTAATGATTCGCCAATCCAACTGGTTACTCGCTATCTTAGGCATAGTCAGTTTCTTCACGCTGGATTCTAAAACATGGTCTCGTAGGTTTCGAAGTGCTTGCCACAGATCGCGGTAGGTAGATCGATCTTGAAATTAATTTTTAGTTACCACGTAGAATACGTACCGCGAACTATGTTTCGGTTTCAGTGTCTTGCCAGGGGCTGGAATCTGGTCTTCAAGTTTCTCTAATTGTCCGAACTTCTTTCGAAACACGGATGCCAACCCTCGTGCGTTCTTGAGACGGGCGAGTATGTTGTGTGCCAGTGGATAATCTTCCGGGAGAGTGAACAAATCTTGTCGTTGTTCTGAAATGACTCCATATCTAGCTTTCCCGGTACCTCCATACGCGCCCATAAATTCATCGAAGGTAGGGTCAGACACATCTTGAATAAGGTTTACTCCTTCCTCTAGGTCATGGTCTCCTTCGAATGGCGCTAGTCGGTTTTGATGAACAACTTTTGGTTTTCCGTTGAGGATCTTTCTTATGCGATATATAACGACATTAATCCTTTTATTGATTAAGTATGGACTTTCCCAGGATCTTTGTAATTTTGGAGAAAATCCTTTTCTCCTCGTCGGGTTGTGTAACCATACTTTGTCCCCTTCTTTGTAACCGCCTTCTGTGGCCTGCGTGTCGTACCGACTTTTCATTCTGTCGCTGGCAACTTGAAGATTTGTTCCAACTAATTCATGAATATCGTCCAGCCTTCTTCTCAATTGGATCACGTAATCTTCGCCTGCTATATCTTCTCCAGGCCGACAGCCGAATTCCAGGTCACAAGGAAGCCTCATTTTACGTCCAAACAGGATTTTCACCGGTGTTTCACCCGTGGACTCATTGACGGCGGATCGATAAGCCAATGTGAATAGGGAAAGATATTGGTCCCAATCTCTCTGATGGCTGGAAACTACTTTGGATAGGTATTTTCCAATAGTCCTGTTCATTCTCTCGACCAATCCATCTGACTGTGGATGTAAAGCCGTTGTCCTGGTCTTCTTCATTCCCAGCTTGTCACAAATCTTCTAGAATAGATGGCTTTCAAAATTTCTTCCCTGGTCACTGTGGACTTCCAAGGGTACTCCATATCGGCTGATAAATTCCTTCACCAATACATCCGCGACAGTTGTGGCCTCTTGGTTCGGGATAGCGTAAATTTCCACCCACTTTGTGAAATAATCCATTACGACCAGTATGTACTTGCTACCATTTTCTGTCGTCGGAAATGGTCCAGCGATATCTAAAGCAATCCTTTCGAAAGGGCTTCCAACATTATACTGTTTCATAGGTGCCTTTCTCTTGCGATGTGGTCCATTATTCGTAGCACAAGTCGTACATTTCTAACACCAGTCCTTCACATCGTCAGAGCTGTTAATCCAATAAAATTTTTCACGGACTCGCTGAAGGGTTTTCCTCACTCCCAGATGACCTCCCGATAGACTGTAGTGTAACTTCTGCAGTACCTCAGCTACTGTTGTTCTCGGGATAACTAGCTGTCTCCTCATCTCAGAACCATCATCGTTTTCAAGGACTCTTTTCAACGGCCCTTCTTCCAGGACAAGGGAGTCCCACTGAGCCCAATACGCCTTGAGTTTCGGTGAAAATCTTGACACACCTTGCCATGTAGGTCGCCGATTTTCTTCCTTCCATTTCCAGATCATCTTTAGGTAAGGATCATTCTCCTGGTCTTCTCTGATCCTGGTGGGTGACCATTCTTCATTGATTACTGTAATTCTTGAAACTGCAACTTCCTTAGATCTCGACGTGCTGCATTGTGAATAGTCTACAGGGCATGGCCGTCTAGACAAGGAGTTGGCTTTTCGGTGATTCACATCAGCTGGATGTCCACCCCTGTCTGATTTCCCCTGTGTCTGGAGTTCTTGGGTTACAGGAGTCTTTGGGCGCTTAGACGGACTGCTTACGTGCTCTAGTTTGCTGCACGTCCGGCATTTGATCTTCTTCGTCCTCTTGTCTGACATACCTTTCAACAAGTTGACGATCTGATCAAGTTTATCATCGTCATCTTTTTCCTGCATGGTCCTACCTTTGTTGTACCGCGAGCTTTTCTTGGCTGCTTTGCATTTAAGAGGTTCTTGGTTTACAGGAGTCGTAGGACACTTACACGAACTGCGTGCATGCTCTAGCTCGCCACAATTACAGCACCTGATTTTCTTCGGCTTCTTGTCTACCATACCTTTCAATAAGTTGACGATCTGGTCAAGTCTGTCATCGTCACATTCTCCTGTATGGTCCTATCTTTGTTGTATCCCGAAGCCATCGTAGCTGCTTCATATTCAAGAGCAGCGTCAATGCATCGACCAATGTTTTAGGATGGGCTAATCGGAGCGTCTTCTCCATATCGTGGTCACACAAGCCGTCAATAAAGGCCTGGATGCCTAAAAATTCCATCATGTTCTCCGGTGCTGATGGATATGCAAATCGAACTAGTCGGGCAATATCCAGTTCATACTCTTGAAGGGTTTCGTCACGTTTCCGCCTTCGGTTCTTCAGCTGGAATCTGTACAAATTTTCCAAATGTTCGTGACCATATCGCATGTCCAACCTCTTCTTCAGCTGCTCGAAATCATCCGTTTCTTCCAGAGGTATCGTCTGAAGTACGTCTAAGGCATCTCCCCGAAGCGCGATGGTTAAGTTCACCGCTTTCTCCTTATCGGACCAATTATTCACTCTAGCGGCTGCTTCAAACTATTTCACATAATTGGTCCACGACATTTTTCCATCGAACGCTGGGGCCTTGACTCGGGCAAAACTGCCAATATCATCTGTCTTGGGTTGTGTTTCTGGCTTGCAGATTTCGATCTTCTTTTCTTCTGCTGAAGTGTCTTGTGTTCTTGAATGGTCTCTAACTCCTTGATTTTCTCATCTATCTGATTTTCCATCGTTGTCATCTTATTCTCCATGTCCGATTTTATTTGCTCGTTCATCGTTGTCATCTTATCCTCAATATCCGATTTTAGAGACGTGATTTTATTCTCGACTTCAGCAGCAATGTCATTTTACAATGATAAGATATCTGCAGAAATATCGGTCTTCATGATTGAAATTTTCTCGTCCATATTAGTAGAAATCTTGTCCATGTTAGCAGAAATATCGTTCTTCATGGTTGAAATCTTCTCGTCCATGGCAGAAAAATCGTTCTTTATAGCAGAAATATCGTTTTTCCCATTAGTTGAAATCTTTTCTTCCATGGCAGAAATTGACGAAATTACGGTGGAAGCCTCGTCATTGAATAAAAATAATTCTGGATCAAAGCCGTCATTTTCCAGTGCCACTTTGAGTCTCTCTACTAATTCACTTTTTTTACCCGACGTTTCCAACTCACGATCTTCCAATTCTGCTCTTAATTCCGTGACTTTCAGATCACATCTCTTGGCCGTTTTTACGTAGCAATTTATTCAAATTACCCCACACCTAACAATAAACGGGTGGGATAAATTTTAAACACACGGTAGGTTCACTTACTTAATTTATTTAAACACTAAACTAATCACTAACACTTAATCACTAACACTTAATTTATATATCTCAGTACTTAAACTAATTTATATAATCACTTAATTTATATTCACTTATTTACTGTTTAACTCACTATGTCAAATTATAAACTAAACTCACCCGCTGATCGGTCCTTTATTTATATCAAAGCCTTTTTTACTAGAACATTCCGGACTGCGGCTTACACAAAACAAATGCCTTTCGCGATATTTCTCGATTGCCGGCTTAATCCTTAAAATATCTTCCGAGAACATGTCTATAAAAACGGTCACAATAAATCCCAATAGACCTTCTCATAATTCGGCGCGCACGCCATTTTTTTAACTCCGTTAACATAACGTTACAGGACCGTACTTAGTATCTGCTTCGGTGTGCGAGTTCATAACAAAATCATAATAATTTACCAAAAAATTACAATGAACAAATATTTTATTTCAAATTAAAAATAACAGAATTTATTTAAACATTACTTATTATTTAATTGTTAGTCAATTATCACATTTGAACAATTATTCAAAATTACAGAGTATTACATAAATATTTTTATGTATTGTTTATGTATTCAAGTGCAAACTGACAAGTCCAAACAATTAACCAGAACTGTAAAACTAATGAATCCAGGCAGCTACATATAAATTGTTTTTAAGTCTCACGTTATATTTAAAATTATATTTTGCTTTTTATAGAAAAAACGCATTCTAATAATAGAAATGATTCTTTTTTTTATAAATAATTTAAAGTCGTCAAAACATTATATACGAGGGCGGGAGATATGATTGAAAATATAAGTTCAACTAGAGACGAAAGTTAATGTTATGGGAATTTCTCTCACTTGCGACGAAAATCACGTTTTCGCTGGAGGTATTCTATTACAAACTGACGTATTTTTGTGAAGGGTTGTAGAAAAAATATATTTATTTACACATATAGACCAGCCAACCACATCTAAAAGTTATAGTTTTGTTGAGTTGAATTTGGATGAAACTGAAAAGATGCAGGATAGTTCTGTTATTATAGAAGTACATAGGGATATGGAAAATGAACTCAACATAAGACAAACTGCTTACAGAACACCTCAGCCACCCATTAGGGTTTCATATGGAAATAAGTGATACATGTATCATTTATGTACACACCATAGTTTTTAACTTGTGAAAGGCATTGAGCTAATTTTTTCATGCTTACTATTTCTTCTGAAAGTTAATGGGATAGTTTTCAAATAACATTTTAAATATGGTGCATGTCCAATGTGAGGGATTTTTAAATAATAAACCATCTACTCCACATATTGGACAAATTCTAATAAAATTTATGAGTTTTGAAATATTACTGGACAGTGTTTCACCTGATATATTGTGTCTTTCAGACTATTAGTTAAATTCGGAGAAGATAAAAAAGATTAATTTGTATTACTGTTTTAAATGAAACTAACTGTTAAGATAATTCCACAATATATTTAAAAAAAATTTAAAATTCTAAGAAATTGACAATTGTTTCGATATTAAATATCATCGTCAGAGTGACAGAAGCTACATTTCATTTGATGCCTAGGGTAAAACGCCAGTAATTGACCGTTTTCGAGAAAAATTTTAAAAAATAAGAATCCCAGGAATACTACAACAAATATAAAAAGATCCATGAATAACCTAGTCTTTTTTTCCACTCCCTACTACGTAAAACGTGCGCTTATAAAACCGTTACGGCGTTTTTGTAGAATGTGGTTTAGTTCGACTCTAACAGCGGGATGTACACGTCGTGTTAAGAAACGTAATTTTTTTGTTAAGAAGTTCTCCCTAATAAGGTAAGATTATTCAGCCATTTCTGCATATTTTGTATTTTTGTTTGTTTGTTAGTGTTCTGATAAATGTTCTCTATAGTTTAGGTCGAAAAAATAGCGGTTTAATGTATTTTCTACTAAAAGACAACCGGTCAAAGATTGATAGATCTAAATTTGAATAAAAATTAGTGTTTGACCGACCGGTCAAATACTAAAGGAATTATGAGTTTTATAATCCAACAGTTATTGGAAATGGATTTAATAATACGATAAACTTCATTATATTCTTTTTAAAGTTGCATATTCCCCTTCAAATGGTTTAGTATTCGATCAAACTCTATAAATAAGATGAAAGCAGTTCAAATATGCGGTCAATAACTGGTTCTTTTTTTAGTCATTTACGGTGCACAGGTCAAACAGTTTCTTAGCGTGTTCCCAATTTTATAATTTTTTTAGCCTACTATAAATATTTCCGTACATGTTTGTTTCTTTTCAATTTTATTAAACATTCTTTATAACGATTAAAGTAATAGACCGCAATTAAGTAGGAATAATAGCTGTAAAATATAAATAATAAATGCTTAGTCAAACACTAGCCCCTATCATTTTCTAATAAATTGAAAATATATGTAGAAAATTTAGGAAATTTGGATCAGGATTGTCTATTTTTCAGTCAATTGGTATGTCAACGAAGACTAAATTTAAATATAGTGCACAAGATCTTCAAAAGGGACTCGATGCAAGAAGTAGGGGTTTATCTTATGAGAATTCAGCTATGATATTTAATGTGCCAAAGTCAACCTTTATTTAAAAAGAAAAAGAAAAATGTCCATGGAGAGAAAACTGGGCCCAACCTCATTTTTAAATCCTGATGAAGAGTAACTATTGGTTGAATGGTTGTTTAATTCAGCAGATAGAGGTTTTCCCGTTACAAAAACCCAGTTATTGGATAGTGTTCAACTTTTGGCAAAAGAGTTAAAACGGGATATTATCTACAAATTCAAGGTTGGAAGGCCATGGGATACTTGGTTTAAGGGATTTTTGTTGCGATATCTTAAAGTATCTATTCGATTATCTGAAAATCTAACTGCAACCAGAGCTCGTGCCACAGAAACGTTGAACGCTGGTTTGCAGAAGTTAAATCCTATTTGGTCACCAACAATTTATTACATATATTGAATGATCCTAGAAGAGTTTTCAACTGCGATGAAAGCGCTTTTTTTAACCCAAAAGAGAAAAAAGGAGAACGAAATGTATATAATTTTATAGGAAACGATGAAAAAAATGTCTTATGGCATTGGTTACACGTAATGATGTGGGAGAAATTGCTCCTCCTATGGTAATCTGCCTTTGCTCATGGAATCATACATGGCCATTAACCCGGCTTGAGGAGCAGCAGAGTTCTTCTCTGGGCTCACTCAAGTAAGTCCTAGCAGGACGTCCAAGTCGCGGCGGTGGGCCCAGCTTTCAGCTGGTGGCTAAGTTCTGCTAGGGACCCAGTATTGCGGGGTATAACGCAGTCCCCTCTCCGTGGTTACGGATGAAGACCACAACGGCAGCCCAGGCGTAAGAAACACGGCGACCATGGCGGAAGTGGCAACCTAGTCTTAGGGGCGTAGTATAAGGCAAAATGGTAAGAGGCAGGAGTCTTATCAAAATCAGTCCTTGGCGTGGGAAGAATGACTTCGAAGCGGTGAGGCACTTAAAAGCAAAGGGCGGAGGTAAGGAGTAGCAGAAAGGCCCCTGTACTGCGGTGCAGAAAAGGAACGGAACCCTTACTGTACTAATCTTTCCAAAAACTTCAAATGACAGAGACACAAAACAGAACGGCTCTCAGTCCGGGGCAACCCTTAAATGGGGAGAGGGTGCTAAGAATCCCCCCGTTGAAAGTTTACAGAAACAATCTACAAATTGCGACATGGAACGTGAAAAGCCTTTTTAGTACAGGAAAACTGGCAAACGTCGTACAAGAAATGCATAGACTAAGCACAGACTTACTCGGTCTTAGCGAAGTAAGATGGCCTGGATTGGGTACACAAAAAACAAACAATGGACGCATATATTACTCTGGGGAACGGACAGAAATCACCAATATGGTGTTGCTGTGATCCTTACGGACAAAATGTCACAATCAGTCACGGACTTTTTACCTTTGAATGACAGAATCATGATGCTAAAACTAAAAACAACTCACAGAATTATGAACATCTTTCAAACTTATGCCCTCACGAACGACAGACCCGACGATGAAATAGAGCAGTTTTACGGCAAATTAGAGGAAATAATGCGCATCACCAAAAAAGGCGAAATAACAATAGTACTTGGTGACTCAAATGCCAAAATAGGCGAGGGAGCGGTTGACGATCACGTGGGAGCTTATGGCCTTGGCGTAAGAAATAAGAGTGGTGACAGACTGGTTCAGTTCTGCAATGAACAGAACCTCATGATAACTAATACTTTTTTCAAACTGCACCTTAGGCGACTATATACATGGACCTTCCCTAGACACACAGAAGGAAATATAATCAGAAACCAGATAGATAACATTATGATCGCACCATATTTCAAAAAATATGTTAAATCTGTAAAAACATATCCCGGTGCAGATATCGGCAGCGACCATAACCCGATGGTAATGAATGTCAAAATGCAACGCTATCAAAAAGTACAAAAAACACACACACGCAAAAAGATAGACGTTGACAAACTTAAAAACCAATACATAAAACTGCACCCTAGGTGACTATATACATGGATCTCCCCTAGACACACAAAAAAAATATAATCAGAAATCAGATAGATTACATTATGATCGCACCATATTTTTAAAAATATGTTAAATCTGTAAAAACGTATCCCGGTGCAGATATTGGCAGCGACCATAGCCCGGTGGTAATGAATTTCCAAATGCAACGCTTTCAAAAACTACAAAAAACACACACGCGCAAAAAGATAGACGTTGACAAACTTAAAAACCAATACATAAATCGTGTTAAAAGGGAAGGACTTCATCTAAATATCTCTCTGTTAAATCAAGGACTAATTTTTCGTCTAATATTTGTCCGTCAGTAAGTGTCTGTCCTGTGTATATCTTTAGATCGAGTGTGTAGCCTGATGTATTACACAATTTGAAGAATTTTATTCCGTATTTATGTCTCTTAGTGGGAAAAAACGCAGACACGCAAAAAGATAGACGTTAACAAGCTTAAAAACTAAGACATAAAACGTGTTATAAGGGAGGGACTTGAGAACAAAATGAAAAAAATTGAAAGGTCAGTGCCAACAGAGGTAGAAACGGTTTGGGGCAACGTAAAAACTGTTATAATAGAAACTCAAGAACAAGAAATTGGTTACCTGACATATAATAAGAAGCAGGAATGGATGAGTTGTGAAATATTAGATCGTTCACTTACATGTACCTCAATATCCCAGCTATTATAAAAAATACCCTCATTGGTTCTCACCTTCTACAATAAAAGTGATTAATAGATTACTCAACATTCAAAATTTTACGAGGCAGATCAAAATTTTTAATAAATGGAGATTATAAAAAATACTTGACCACTGTAAAAACGAATATTATTCATAATTCTAAATATTTTTGGCAATTTGTAAAAAGCAAAAGAAAAGCAAATAATTTCCCTAATAACTTGCTCACTGCTCAGGGCCCTACAACCGACTTACAGAAAATTTGTGATGTATTTTCAGATAATTTTTCTTCTGTTTTTGTAAGTAGTGATGCTAGTAACTTTGGTAATATGTATACTAACACACCACTGAATATTTCTAACTACACAATTACTCGTGAAACTATTGATAAAAAAATTGAAAATTTACCCAATAAAGATCCTGGGCCAGATGAATTACCTACTGATTTTATTAAAAATTGTAAGGAATCGCTAACTGAGCCATTATTTTTGCTATTTAATAAATCTCTCAATTCAGGTCAATTTCCTGATACATGGAAAACAGCCTTTATTACACCAATTCATAAATCTGGAAGCAAGAATAAAGTTGAAAATTAAAGACCTATTTCTAAATTAAACATCTTTAGTAAGGTGTTTGAAAGTATCATTTTTGATTTCCTTTATCATGACGTAAAAAACCTACTTAATATTGAACAGCATGGCTTCATGAAAAAACGTTCGGTATATACAAATTTATTCCTATACGTTGAATACATACTTAAAAGTTTAAATGATATGCGTAACGTTGATTCTGTGTATACTGATTTCAGTAAGGCCTTCGACACAATCGATCATTCCGTCCTTGTCTCAAAACTTTCTGAAGTAGGTATACATGGTAATTTATCAAGATGGTTCGACTCATATGTCAGAAATAGGTCACAACAAGTAATTTTAGGTGCTCTTAAATCTAAGGCTGTGGTAACTACTTCAGGAGTACCTCAGGGGTCCCATTTAGGTCCTTTACTTTTTAATTTATATATAAATGACATCTCCAGTTGCTTTCAATTTGCTAATTTTGTTATGTATGCCGATGATTTGAAAATATATCACTCAATTTCATGTACTTACGACAGAGTTCGATTGCAAGAAGACTTAGACAATTTATCCGACTACTGTGTGAGGAATAATTTGTTTTTAAATGTTTCAAAGTGTAATTATATACAATTTTCTCGTTGTAATTCAGACTTGAACTACAACACATATGAAATTTCTAATAGCGTATTACACGCTGTAGATACGGTTAGGGATCTTGGTATTCTTTCAGACTCTAAATTACTTTTCGATCGGCATATTTGTAATATAACTAGAAAATCTAATCAGCAATTGGACTTCATATATAGAACATGTTTCGAACTTCAAAATCCTTTTACCGTTAGATCATTATATATGGCATACGTAAATAGTATATTAACGTTTGGTTCTACTATTTGGAACCGGCGTTATTCGGTCTATATTTTAAAATTAGAAACAGTCCAGAACACGTTTATTTCATATTGTAAAAGAAAATTTTATCCCGATGTGGATAGGCAACGTATTCGTTCTAATTTAAAGATAATTTCACTAGAGCATGGTAGGCAAATTGCGGAAGTACTGTTTATTCCCAAAATCCTCAATAACAATATAGATTGCCTTGAACTTACAAACTTCATAACACTTCGTATTCCCAGCCATTCAACTAGAAACAATTATACCTTTATCACACATCAGGCACTCACCAATTATTTTCTAAATTCTCCTGCTCACAGAATAACAAATACTTACAATAAATTGTCCAGTATTGTTGAAATGGATATTTTTTACCACAGTGCAGATTTGATTAAAAAACTACTGAAAGAGTATTTTTTGCAAATTTAATTTTGTTTTATTACCTACTCTTGTC
The DNA here is from genome assembly GCA_963921935.1 of Galeruca laticollis. NCBI lineage: Eukaryota > Metazoa > Arthropoda > Insecta > Coleoptera > Chrysomelidae > Galeruca > Galeruca laticollis. The sequence goes on along the minus strand of OY998175.1, from coordinate 201,548,492 downwards.
CTCTCTTTTTTCTCTTTTTTTTGTATACTTATTTTTATTTAATGTAGTTATATGATTGTATTTTCTTTTTTACCTAATTTGTAAAATTATGTGTAACTATTAGTGGATACTTTTATGGGTTTGTCCTGTTTGTATCCCAAATAAATAAAATAAAATAAAATAAAATAATAGATCCAATATGGATGTCAGAAAAGAGGACACAAAAACAAGATCCAGTGGAATACAAAAAACTCGATAGGGCAGTTGAGAACAAATGCAAAGAAGCAAAAGAAAAGTGGCTATCAGAGAAATGCTCTGAAATCGAATACCTCCAAAGAAAACACAACTCTTTCAACTTACACAAGAAAGTCAAAGAAGTGACAAATCGAAACAAAAAAACACCAGTTTCAATACTGAGGGACAATATCAGCGAAATAATAACAGAAATTGAAGCCAAGTTTAAAAGATGGAAAGAATATGTCGAAGACCTGATGTTCAACGACAATAGACCAGAATTGCCACCAACAACCGACGATCAAATAAATGAAAAGGGACCCGACATAACTAAAGAGGAAGTCATACATGCTATAAAAACCCAAAAAAAAACAGAAAAGCAACTGGCCCAAATAAGACACACGCACAAGTACTAAAACTTATAGCAGACGAATAAGGAGCCGGACTGAACATATTAACTTTACTACTTAACGCTGTTTATAGAACAGGTACTATACCATCAGACTGGCTCAGGTCAACGTTTATAACACTTCCAAAGAAAAACAACGCGTCAAAATGTGACGAATATCGAATGATCAGCTTAATGTCTCATGTTCTTAATGTATTACTTTTCCGCCCAACCTTTCTATATGAGAGAAAAGTATTGGTTTATCCCAAACAAAATTGGAATTTTGAATATTTTTTTCAGTTATTTTTACGTTTTCCATCAACAACAACAACACGTAAAAACGGTGTGTATGTCGTCGTCGTCGTTGTCGTCGGCCACTTTTCCTTACATGTCTTGTTAGCATGATACAGCCTCCGGAGTGCAATAAGTTAGAAATGTTATGATTGAATATTGTTAATGACATGTCACAGATGAACCCTATTAATTTTCAGTGCACCAGAGCCAGTACAACGGGTGCTATGGTACTTGAAGTACGACATTTTGTAATATTTTGAGATATTTCAGTTTGTTAGCACGATATAGCAAACCTGAGTTCAACAAGTCACCAATTTTATGAATGAATATTGTTCAGGACATATCACTGATGAACCATATTGATTTTCAGCTCACCAGAGCCAAAACAACAGGTGCTACAGTACTTTAAGTACGATATTTTTGTCATTTTTGTAGAATTTTCAGTTTGTTAGCATGATACAGCCTGCAGAGAGTATACGATTGATCAATTTTATGATTGAATATTGTTCAAGATATCTCACAGATGTACCCTATTGATTTTAAGTTGACTAGAGCGAGTATAGCGGGTCCTATAAATCCAGATATACTAAATTTTTGGTTATTTTTGGAGTAATTTCGGTTTGTTAGCACGATACATCCCCCGAAGTGTATACAAGTAACAATTTTGTGATAGAATATTGTTCAGGGCCACAGATGCGGAAAAGTTAGTTTTAATCTTTAAAACCCTTTATTTTTAAGAATAATTCATACGCGCATCTACAAAAAATGCGAAAGTCAGGTAGATAGCTGTCAGTTTGGATTTCGGAATGGTGTGGCTACACGGGAAGCACTGTTCTCTCTAAACGTCTTAACTCAAAGATGCAGAGATATAAACGTGAATGTATTTTCATGTTACATTGGTTACAAAAAAGCGTTTGATTGCGGTAATAACTGATGGTGCTTGGTCGAAACGGTCATACAAAGTGAACTACAATGCTCTATCAGGAGTGGCTTGTATTTTTGGCGCTAAAACTGGAAAACTTCTCTATCTGGGTTCACGAAATAAATACTGTCCAACGTGTACTTTAAAAAAAGTGGATATTCCCCAACATAAATGCTTCAGAAATTGGAGTGCATCTTCTACTACCATGGAAACTAGTATTATCCTTGAAGGATTCCGACGGAGTGTTGAAATGCATCAACTAAAATATGTGTAGTTAATAGGTGACGGAGATAGCAGTGTATATGAAAAATTATGTGTAGGAAGGCCGTATGGATATCAGTTTCCGATTAGTGAAATTGAATGTACAAACCATCTGTTGCGGAACTACTGCACTCGGCTGAGGGAGGCTGCAAAAAAAATTAATAAGTTCCAAGAAATTGATAGTTGGCGTTCCACTGCGAAAACGCCTAGAATCCAATATAATGAAACTGCGAGTTGGAATAAAACTGCCGTAAACCATCATCGAAAAGAGAACAAACCCATGGATGAGCAAATAAAATTATTGAAAGCAGACATAGCAACTGTCCTAGGCACGTCTTTGGTGATCATACCAAATGCAGTGCTTTTTTTGCAAAGGGCCTAAAGAAGGCGAACATAATTTAATTCCTGAACTGGAAAAATGTGGTCTTTTAGATGATATTTTGGTTTGTGGAAATTGGTTGCAGCAACATGTTCATAGTAGATTATTGAATATGAATAATAATGCCGCAGAGTCATATAACTCCATAATAGCAAAATTTGTTGGAGGTAAACGAATACATTTTTTAGTAAAAAATAGTTACGATACAAGGTGTAGAGCTGCTGCTCTACAATACAATTTGAAGGAGGAGTTTTATAATTTGGTTTGTAAGCAATTAACAGGACATAGTATTGGAACTCATACTAAGAAATTTGTTATAAACAAAACAAAAAAGAGGTTGAGTAAGCGTAGACAGCTGTTCCCAAGAAAGAAAATTAAATTTTGATCGGCACCCGCTGATGCTGATTACGGTATCCAGTAATTAGAGGTAGATGATGAAGAAATTATGAAGAAACGAAAACTAGAATTTTTAACCCATATGACGAAAACTACAGAAGAAATTGTCGAGTTAGAAATTAAAACAAGAGGACAATCCACAAATCCAATTTGGAAAGAAGAAAGGGCATATCGATTAACAGCGTCTCGATTTGGCGAAGTATACAAACAACAAAAAACAACAAACCCAAAAAAATTGGTTACTCATATCTTGAGTAGTCAGTTTAAAGGTAGCGCAGCAACAAAATGGGGAAATGACCACGAGTACATAGCTAAAAGACAGTTTGAAAACGAATTTCAAGTAACTGTGAATGAATGTGGTTTATTCATTTTGGAAGAGTAGCCATATTTTGCAGCTAGTCCCGATGGTATAACTGACCAAAGGGATATAATAGAAATTGAGTGCCCGTTCTCTGCAAATAAATATAAACCAAAAGAAACTGTTACAGAAAAAATAATCAAATATTTGTATATTGATGACAATGACGAAATTAAATTGGAATTAAATAGTAATTATTATTATCAAATACAAGGCCAGCTTGCAGTAACCCAAGCTAAGTATTGCTATTTTATTGTTTGGACACTGCTGGGTATGTCTGTCCAGACAATAGGAAGGGATGAACAATTCTGGCTAAACATGCCTTCTAAGCTGCAGACATTTTATATGGACAATATGCTTCCCGATATTCTTAAAAAATAAGAGAAATAATAAAACGACACCGTGTCATCCTGTATATTTTTATCTTGTTGTGTAACTAATTTTGTAATTTCGTTTCTATTGACTAACCAATATTTTATGTTTTAAACAGATAGTGTAAATTATATTTTAAAAAACGTCATGTAGAAATTCATTTTCATGTAGAAAATCATTTAGAAGTAACTTCCCGTGTCAATGTACAATTTCTTGCGTATTGTTTAATTAAGAATTCGTAACTTCTTGCATCGCTTTGTATAATTTTTGTATATTGTGGAGAGAAAGACAAATAAAAATATGTATCTATTTAATTCTGAATATGTAATTTCTTGTATAAAGCTGTGTAATTCTTGTAGAGTCAATCGAAAATTCTACCGCTCCAATAAAATTGAGTACTATTGAAAATACCTTTGTACCCGAATATACCATCTAACAAATTAAACAAGAAATCTTTTGGTCGCGCACGGTATATGGAAGTAAGTACCTCCTTGTCTGACACCGAGCTTGCAATGTGTTTCAAATAAAATTCGAGCTTCCCCTTAAGTAAACATATTTTCTAACCAAATTTCAAATTAGTACAACTGTTTTTCTTTATTATCTTATTTATTAGGTACCCAAAGACATTTTTCCAACATGTTTATTTATTTTACTTTTCTCGCAATTTTAGCTAAAAATTTATTTCAACCAAAGAAACTGTTCTATTTTGTTTAAAAAAACTTTTGTGTGTTATTTTATGTAAGTATGTATTTTTAGGAAGTAAAAACTGTTAAAATTTTATTTTCTATCATTCAAAATATATTTTCTTTTATTAACAACTTGAAACTCTGAAAAAGTACAAATAAAACATTTTTAAAAAAAATGAAACAGACAAATAATAAATTTTCCTGAATAGTTATAATTTTTTTAAAACACTTGCAGTTTCAAGGTCGGAAACTAGATAATTTCGGTCAACTGATATAATGAAAGTGGTCAAACAATAAATGACTAATACCGTTTTAGTTTTTATTATTTAAAAATTCAACTTTATTATGGTATATTAATTATGAGGGGTAAGTAACTTTTAAAAGAATAACATGTATATTTTAACACAATTTTGATTATTTGATTTAAATGTATAATTGTCTACAACAAAATTACTATGGCTCGGTCAATTACTGGCGTTTTACCCTACCTAAAGTTTAATAATGATTTTTGGTGATTAGCATTGACTTAATATATATTAATAGAAAAAAGAAAAATGATATTACAAATATTAAAGCTTTTTTATTATTAGGCTAATGGGGATATCCTAGATATCTTTTTCTCAATTAAGATCGGTATAGCTGTACAATGATATAGAAAACCAGGAAAACTATATCTGCTGATCTTCACAATCATCACATAAGAATGCAGTTTAAAAATGAAGAACTCCCTAGATTTATCTGTTCATTGACAACTTCATATTGTGGGTTCCTTAAATGCCTTCTCATTCCCAATTGTTCAAGGAAATCCAGTTCTCGTTTCTTATCACAAATATGTAGTATTTCTACTTCTGTGTTAGGTGTCAATGAATGTTTGGTGTAAATTTCATTTAATTTGTATGATTATAATTTAGTTAACAGCTATTCAAGGAAGGTTTGGCTGCACGGAGGAATTTGTGTATTGTCGAAGAATGGTTTCCTGTTACACCCATGATGCTTAACAAAAGCATAGAAAAACATTTTGAAGTCACAATTACAATTTGTTGATAATCAAACTAAGCTGTTTATTATTACAGTATACAGAAACCTTAACAGTAACCTAGATATTACTTTTCCGCCCAACCTATCTATATGCGAGAAAAGTATTGGTTTACCCACAAAAAAAGTGAAATTTTGAAAAAAAAAATTACGTTTTCCATCAACAACAACACGAAAAAACGGTTTTTAGAAAAAAAATCCTGTGTGTATGTCGTCGTCGTCGTTGTCGTCGTCGTCGGCCACTTTTTCTTACATGTCAGTTTTTAGCACAATACAGCCTCTGGAGTATATACAAGTGACCAATTATATGATTGGATATTATTCAGAGCGTCTCAAAGATGATCCCTATTGATATTCAGCTCACTAAAGCCAGTACAACGGGTGCTATGGTACTTGAAGTACCAAATTTTTGTCATTTTTGGAGAATTTTCAGTTTGTTAGCACGATACAGCCTCCAGAGAGTATACGATTGATCAATTTTATGATTGAATATTGTTCAAGGTGTCTCACAGATGTACCCTATTGATTTTCAGTTGACTATAGCGAGTAAAGCGGGTCCTATAAATCCAGATATACTGCATTTTTGGTTACTTTTGGAGAAATTTCGGTTTCTTAACACGATACATCCCCCGAAGTGTATACAAGTGACAATTTTATGATAGAATGTTAATCAGGGCATCTCATAGATGCGAAAAAGTTAGTTTTAATCTTTAAAACCGTTTATTTTTTTAAATTAAATGTTCGATCTTATGTGTGCCTTATATAATAAAAAATATATACTTTGTGGAGATGTGAATGGTAAAATTTTCACTACTAATGTACAAGGTAGAAAACTAAAAAATATTCTTTCAGAATTCGATATTCACACCCAAATAGATAAACCAACTCGTCTTCACAGAAGTATAGATGCTTTTTTCTCAAATGTGCAAGCACGCACACAAATCTACGTTTATAGATACCCCTCTATCTGATCATAGGTTCCAGCTGTGTGATAAAAACTTGTCGATATTAACCCTACCCTGTTTATACATCTACCTCATAACCTTAAGTGAAAAAAAGATTGAAACAAATTCTTTAACAAACAACAGGATACATGCACATAATACAAGACAGGTTGGTGATCTCAGACCATTTTCTAGATTAAGTATTGGTCAGGATTTTGGTGTCATGTTTTAACCACGCATGTAGGACTGTTGGTTATGGACCCTACAGTAAATTTAAAGTAGGGTAAGGTGGGCAAATACCGGTCAGATGGACAATGCCGGTCAGACCTTAAAAATGATTATTACTAGGTTTGGCAACAATGCAATGTGGCCTCAAATATGACAGCTGACCTACAATTTTCGACAGCCGATTGATATTCAGTTTATGTTAAAACTTTGGTGAGTGCAGATCACCACGTGTTTTCGGCAATGCTGATGTAAGATTTACGGTAAGTGAAATAAGGTTTGGAGATAAAATCCTTCTCTCTTTTCATAAAAACTTAGTTGATACATAAAGGTTGACTTTTTTTCTTTAGTGTCCTATAAAAAGATAGAATAAAAAACATTTTTTCCTCATAAAAAAATGACCCATAAGAAAAATTGTTACAGGCGGGTAATGCCGGTCAACACAGGTGGGTAATACCGGTCAAGTGACCGGCATTACCCACTGTTTATGTTAATGGTTATTTCATTTTTAATTGTCTTTACAGATGTCTCGAAATCGAAAAAGATTAACTGGTAAAGCAAAATGGACCAGAGATAATTCGAAGCGATAGAAGACATTCAAAATGGAACGAGTATAAGACAAGCTTCAAAAAAATACGCAATTCCATTTTCAACGCTACAAGAAAGGGTAAGAAATAAAAAAGACTCAGCACCTATAATGGGAAGAAAACCTGTGTTTTCAACTTAACAGAAACTGGAAATTGCTAATCAAATTAAACACTTGGCGTCCATTTTTTACGGTGTTACCACAAAAGAAATAAGAAGGTTTGTTTTTGAGATTGCTGAGAGAAACCATATGATACATAATTTTAACGCAACGCAAAGGCTGGCTGAGAAGTTTCATCAGGCGCAATCCCACCATATAAGTGCGAAAAGCTGAGGCTACCAGTCTAAATCGTCTGACTGGTTTCAACAAGGATGAAATAGCTAGATTTTATAAACTGAGCTAGATTTTATAAACTGGTGGAACAAGTGATGTCAAAATATAACTTTTCCTCTAGCAAAATATATAACGCAGATGAAACGGGAATGACAACTGTCCAGGATCCAGGAAAGATACTCGCAACCAAAGGACAAAAAAGAGTTGGTGTGGTAACTAGCGGCGAAAGAGGCCAAAATATTACCGTCATGTGTGCTATGATTGCTGCAGGGGGATTTATTCCGCCCATGTTTATCTTCTCCAGAAAGAGACTAAGTCCTCCTGGAAAAAGATGGACCTGCAGAAGCTCTTTATAAATGTTCACTGAATGGCTGGATCGATGAAAATATTCTTTGTGACTGGTTAACGCATTTTAGAAATCACGCTAAACCCACGAAAGACGAGCCGGTTTTATTGATTGTAGACAACCACTCCAGCCATATTTCTTTGAAGTCGTACGAGTTTTGCAAATAAAATCATATTGTTATGGTATCAATTCCACCACACAGTTCACATAAAATACAGCCATTAGATGTGGTCTTCTACGGGCCCCTGAAAGCCGAATAAAGAAATCAGTGCAATTTATTTATGAAGACGCAGTTGATGAAAAGTATCACTCCTTATGATGTAGCGTCTTTAGTCAATAAAGCTTATTCAACTGTGGCTACAATTAGCAAATGAGAAGCTGGTTTCAGAAGCATTGGTATCTGTCCTCTTAACTGCAACGTTTTTTAATGAACAAGACTTTTTACCTTCCGAATTATTGAATCAGGACGTCATTGCGATACAAGATAACGAAGCTGATATGTCTTTCAGCAATGATCCCCAAGCTGTAGCAAGCGATGATGCTCTACCAAAGACTTCTACAAATAAAGAGCACCACGAAATTCCTTCAACTTCTTCAGGATTTCTCTCTTTTTAACAAATTCTTCCCGTCCCTAAACTAGCAGAGAAAAAGAAGAGAGCAGGCAGGCAAAAACAGCACGCGAAAATACTTACAGCTACACCATTGAAGGAAGAGTTGGAAGAAAACGAAGCCAAGAAACAGGTAAAGGAAAAGAAGAAATTCAAGGTACAACCTTCTAAAATGAATCTTGATGAAAAAAGGAATGATTTGAGAAATAAGAGAGAATCCCATAAAAGAAAATTATTTGATGAAAACTCATCAGATTCTAATGTTGATGTTCAATATGATGATAATGAAGATGAAGATGTCGATGAAGATATATGTTTGATATAAAATAATTATGGAAAGAATAATGAGCAGTGGTACAGATGTACCCTATGCGGAAGATGGGCACATTCTGAATGCAGTGGATGGGACACACCTGTAGGATACACATGTGATGAATGTCAGCCTTTTACTTAGATAGTTAGATTGTTTTTGTTTTTATTTTCTTTTTATTTCAATAAACAATATTTTGGTAAAAAATGCTTATTTGAAGTTTACTCAATTATATTTAAAGCATTTTTCTGCTTGACCGGTATTGCCCTCATAAGTGACCGGAATTGCCCTATCTGTATGACAATGCCAGCCAAATGCACATTTTTGTTTTTTTTGTTATCATAAAAGTATAGAAAACATTTTGAAAGATTTTCAGATCAAAAAAGTTTTTAAGTGCACTAGTGATTGCTATCTTAAAATTATTTGAAATTACGACTTATTTTTTTACTTTTACAGAAAAAAAAATTTTCTTAAGTGACCGCCATTTGCCCACTTTACCCTAGAACTATATAAATTTATGTGCAAAAACGCTTTCCATTCTATTCACAAGTTCTTTCATTATAGGAAACAAATGATAAGAACATAACTAACTTCCTTTAATATTATTAAACGCTAATATTGTATTTAGCTACTCTCCACGTAAGTTCTACAAAAGCAATCTTGGCAACAACCCGACGCCGAAGGATCGGTAAGAAATCGACAAAACCACAGTGATTTTGATTGAAAACCTCAGCACGATCAACCGTTATCGATAACTGATTTCAAATATAATAATTTACTAGAACTTTTGCCGTATGTCAGGGATTACAACAAACCATTTTTTCAAAACCTTCAATATTCGTCCACTATGAATCCTAAATATTTCACTGCTCCAGAAGACGAAATTTAAAGTTTTGGTAATTGTAAAAATATCTGAAATGTTCCGAAATTTTTTTTAATCAATATTGGTTTATAATCATATAAAATTAAGCTTCGTTTATTTTTTCTACTAAATTTTACATTTGGCTCAAATATCTTTAAGTTTACCTTTTAAATAGAGACAATTTTATGTTTATATTAGTTACTCTTATACCCCACTTCATAAAAAAGTGGGTACTATTTCTCATAACAATAATTAATAAAAGGGCCAATCTCCATCTAAATCATAAAATAACTTTTTCAAATCAATAACATATTTTTTTTAAATATACATTATTTTGTAGTGTTTTATCGACTTTTGTTACTTGAAAATAATTATTCATACACTTAAAATTATAGTCATATTGCTTCTAAATCTTTTGCAATTAATATCTCCGATCACTGAAAATTGAGATTACTCTTTTTAAGACTCAATTCCAGATATGAGTATATAAAATGAGAATTACGAGAACACTAAATTTCTTTTATCCTGTTAGCGACGTTAACAGAACCAACTGCCCATAAGAGTGGTAATCAAAAACATTATCATTGATTTATAATAACCTAGTAGATAATGTAGTTGAAGTGAAAATGGATTTTAAATAGATATATTTTAAATAATAAACATTTTCATATACCTACCACGAAAATAGACAATAACAATTATTAAAAAAAAATACTTATTTTACTAAATGTTACTCACTTCTTTTAGACTTCTAGATAGATGTTAATTCAATTACGACAACAACAAACTAACAGATAAAAAATTGCTGATGCATTCCATTTTATAAGATTCATAATAACCGCTAACCTCATCGGAAGCATCCTGTTGAAATTCCCATATTTTTACCTTAGATGCATAACTTACATATTTAAATGTTGAAAATATACAATAAAGAAATTAAAATCATATGTATGAGATTATTACTACTAATATAATGTAGATTTTCAAGCGACTGCGTAAGAAATATAGTTAATAATAAAAAATAAACGGTTTTAAGGATTAAAACTAACTTGTCCGCATCTGTCAGATACCCAGAATAATATTCTATAATAAAACTGTCACTTGTATACACTTCGGGGGATGTATCGTGCTAACAAACCGAAATTTCTCCTAAAATAACCAAAAATTTTGTATACCTGGATTTATAGGACCCGCTGTACTCGCTCTAGTCAGCTGAAAATCAATAGGGTACATCTGTGAGATACTTTGAACAATATTCGATCATAAAATTGGTCACTTGTATACAGTCTGGACGCTGTATCTTGCTAACAAACTGAAAATTCTCCAAAAATGACAAAAATGTAGTATTTAAAGTACTATACCACCTGTTGTACTGGCTCTGGTGAGCTGAAAATCGATATGGTTCATATGTGAGATGTCCTGCATAATATTCGATTATAAAATTGGTGCCTTGTTGCACTCCGGAGGCTATATCGTACTAACAAACTGAAATTTCTCAAAAAATGTCTTACTTCAAGTACCATAGCACTCATTGTACTGGCTCTGGTGAGCTGAAAGTCAATAGAATTCATTTGTGAGACACCTTGAACAATATTCAATCATAAAATTGATCAATCGTATACTCTCTGGAGGCTGTATCGTGCTAACAAACTGAAAATTCTCCAAAAATGACAAAAATTTGGTACATCAAGAACCATAGCACCCGTTGTACTGGCTTTAGTGAGCTGAATATCAATAGGGATCATCTTTAAGACGCCCTGAACAATATCCAATGATAAAATTAGTCACTTGTATACACTCCAGGGGCTGTACCATGCTAACAAACTGAAACTTATGCAAAAATGACAAAAATATCGTACTTAAAGTACTGTAGCACCTGTTGTATGGTCTCTGGTAAGCTGAAAATCAATATGGTCCATCAATGAGATCTCCTGTATAATATTCAATCATGAAATTGGTGACTTGTTGAACTCCGGAGGCTGTATCGTACTAACAAACTGAAATTTCTCAAAAAATAACAAAATGTCGTACTTCAAGTACCATAGCACCCGTTGTAATGGCTCTGGTGAGCTGAAAATCAATAGGGTTCATCTTTGAGACGCCCTGAACAATATCCAATCATAAAATTAGTCTTTTGTATACACTCCGGGGGCTGTATCGTGCTAACGAACCGAAATTTCTCCAAAAATGTAGTACTTCTGGATTTATAGGACACGTTGTACTGAGTCTGGTGAGCTGAAAATCAATAGAGTTTATTTGTAAGACACTGTGATGCGTTTTCTTTCTGATTTCTCGGGCGTCAGATTTCTAACGTGGTTAACTCCACGGCCCCTCGACTCTAAAACTTTCGAGGGTTCCGGATAGCAACAGATGGAGGTACGGAAAATTCCAGGGGTCAGACTGTAGACTAAGTAGTGCTATACTTATTTTTTACAGATCTTTATTGCGCGTCTATTAACACAGAATTTAAGTAGACTACACACGTGATAACTTTTAAACACTTTACTAGGTCCACTATTTCAAAATTCCAACTTTTTTTAGGGTAAACCAATAGTTTTCTCGAGTATTAAATAGGGATGTGCGGAAAAGTAAAAGATAGATAATATCTTTATGAACAGTAGGATCGAGAACCCTGATTTACAGCGTTTCGTCAGAGGCCACCGATTTTTCCAGTATATTCGTTTTTTTTTGTAAGCCTAACGTGATCATTTTGACCCTTAGCTTACTCTGTATATGTAGTAAAATATGGGGAGGCTTGGATCACAATTTTTTCAAGTTGACCTATTACCACAAAACTTTATTAAAATCATACATTTCTTAATAAATCTTGTAACTACCAACGGCTGACACTATTTCGTATACTTTTTCGTACATCAAGTAAAATTGTATCAGCATTAAAGCAATGAGATAGTGCTAATTTTCAAAATAAACAATTAAATACCAAAGTAATAATCTATTTAAATTAGTAATGAATTTTTAAGACCGACGAGACAAACATGAATCAGATTTACTTCGCACGAATCTTGTATTTCCAAATAATGTCATAGTAATAATAAACATAAACATATCAATAACTCCCTAGAGGGTTATAGGAGGGAATTTTGGTTTCATAACACCCGCTGATAATAATTGGGCATCTTTTGACGAATTGCACATAATAATAGAGCAGTTATCAAATTTACCTCCTAAACCATTCGACAGGTACGATTTGTCTTATGAATCAGTATTGACAATAGTAGTCGACGTTGAGGCTGCATTTCTGCCTTCTTCTGATGATGTACCAGCTCAAATTCTATGTATATTCAAATTCGTCATACTGCACCTACTAACACCGTTGCTGAAGTTCGACGTAAACAGTGTCCAGTATAGATTTTGGGCTTTGGAAAATAAAAATAAAAACTTGCCACGTTTTACGGGACAAATCCAGAGGTTTTCTTTCCTACTGGTTGACGTGAGTCTTATGTCCATAGTGCTCTTGATTCCTTGCCATTTTGATTTGAAGGTATTGTCATCCAGATTAACAATAATTTTGCTATATTTACCGTACGTCCGGAGGAACTCAGAATTAGACGTTCATTTCAAACAAATTGATTATAATTCCAAGGATTTTTCAAATATATGAACCCCTTAAGTCATATGACATCAACGAAGGCTATTTTTGGGCTGTTCATTATTTCATGGTAGTTCTGTAATGTATAATATATATATATATATATATATATATATATATATATATATATATATATATATATATATTAAACTGAAAATTATCTATCAAGATAAATTAAAACAGAGATATCACTAAGTCCATAAGACAACAATTTAAATATGAGTATAAATATGTGAAAAAACACTTACAAACAAGATACAACTAATATTGCATATAAAAAAATTGCTATTTAAGTTTGCAATTATTTTTTCTTCAAATTATATTTCATGACAGAAAACACAGACGTAACAAATAAATTACGTAAACATTAATTTGGTACATAACAATGATTATCACGGTATAATATTACATGAATTTCAAAATAAAATTCCATAATTGTAATTTTATATATTATAGACACTTTTCAGAAACCCTGTATGTTATGTAAATTATTGATTATTTTGGTATAAACTTCAAGGTCAAAATGTCATCGTAAAATGACGTTCGGTTAATAGTTCGAACGGTGTAATTTCGGAGTGACATTAGGAATGCATAAGAACAAAGTGAACTTATCTACAATAACATAGAAAACAGATATTTGGATTTGAAAACAATGATGTTTATTTATAAACAATTGAAAAATAAAACAAAAATTAAAAACAACTAAAAGTTGTTGATTGAGAGCTTGAGGAGACGCGGTGTAGATTCAATAATGCGAGGACGCATTAAAATTTCTCTCCTCTAAATTTTTATAAATCTCAAACATTTTGATATATTTTAAGTTTAAAGAATTAATCATAGTATTTTAAAACAATGATGCTATAAAATAACAGAAACTTTCTATCGAATACATAATAAAAAGTGATAAAATTAGTGAAACGCCGAGAATTGGTAAGATGAACAATTTACCTTTATTAATCTGCTTTTCGTTTGCTCATTCACGTATCTTCTGTGAATAAATTGTTGCTCCTGGCGAAATAAATCACGTCACATCATTTTAATATCAAGATTTCGCATATATGATCATAGGCGATCGTATTTCTTCCAAATGTTTCATCCCAGAGACAAGAAGATGCCAAGCATAGACTTTTCTTTTCGTGTGTAACATATTTGTCCTATAAAACATCGTTCATAATTTTCATTTGTTAGGTTATATTGTGTAAAAATTTATTCGTTGGTAAAATTATTAGACATAGATATTCAATCTCCACTAGATCGGGATAGAACATTGAACTTACATTAAAGGAAATAATAAAGGAAATAATACTCACCAAATCATTACGATAAATCATCAGTTTGCCTCACAAACACACTTGGTTTTCATTCTTTATTTAATAACTGAATTATCATTACCATAGAATAACTCAACGTCACGTCAACATTAACAAATTATTAGAGTAGAGATTGAATGGTTTGTGGAAGCTTTCAAAAACATATAGAGATAAGTTATAGGAAGCGAAATTTATTTGATATGTTTCATATTTAATAGTATTCATAAAAAATAAAAAAAAAACGTACTTACGCAAAGATTTAATTAATATGATTATACAATTATGATTCAGAAAATGTTCATTATTCAAACAACTATTCACAATTAAAATCTATTTATCTATGTTTTTCCTTTCTTCTCTTTGATATCTTACCTTTCAGTTTCTTGTTACTACCGATCGCCAAGTGCCGAATCTCATCCCTGAGGTATAGTATCATAAAGTTACATAACTCATAATTTTGTTACTAAATAAAATTTTGAATTGGAAATTAGCGGTTAGCTAAACCAATTCTGGCGCCCACAATCATTAAAAAAAATATATTTAAAGTCAAATCAATTATAAATAAATACTCATAAATATAAGATCCATAATAAAGTAGCATCCCAATATAGGATCATTAATAAATAAGTAAATGTTATTACTCCAATATTTAAATACATGATAATATATATATACATCTTTACGTCTTCGCGCGTCCGTACATTGTCCTTTTACATTTAATCGTGCGTCCGATGGTAGTTGTGCGTCCGATATACGGACGCACAATTATTTTTCAATTTAAACTACTTTTTCGATGGTTTTACGGCATAACAATCATTTTCACAAATTTTATGGTGGACGTCAAAATACGCTAAAATGAGTGAATTATATATTATGTGAGTTCCATAAATTTCCGTACTGACGCTACTTCTATATACACGATGTATATATACTAAAATATTTTTCATTCAAACCAAGCGACTTATGCGTCCGTTGGTGGCAACACAGCAATATTGAGAATTGAGTAACTATTCTGATTATCTCTTCGGTCGTCGTTTCATAGAAATCTTTTGTAAACTTACATAATTTATTAGAACTCTGGGACCATAGCAGCTATTGACTAATTATGTCTTCTTGTTGGTTGACGCGTTACATTCAGCGTATGTCGCTGGGAAGATAATATTGCAATTATGAAAAATATATGAAAATTTTACAGGTAACTATAGAGAAGTATTGCTTAAAAATTTCATTCTGATCTTTGATTTTATCACCAAGCGCTTACCCAATAGTTTTCAAAATATATAGGAAGTGTTATGTAAAATTTGGAATTTCATACACTTGATTAAAAATGACGTTATTAAGTTGAACATTTTTATCGTGGTTGTATGGCTTGTCTCATTTTTCATTGACCCGCAAAGTCTCAACGAATATATTTTATAATTTCGAAGATACAAGATTCATGAACTTCGTAGCCAGTGATTTTATGCCAGCAATTGTTCAAATTAGACACCAAGTATTATAGCATTTTCAAATTGGTTTTGTATTATTTAAATTTTTTTAATTGTACAAGTTGTATCTTTAAACATTTGGCAGTAACTAAAAACGACTAAAACGTTAGAGCTCAAAAAAAGTATGTTTTAGCGGAGATATAAACTGATTATCTTCCTTGGACCACCCTGTCTTAGGCAGGTTTTGTTTTCGCCGCAACTTATATTATTAATAAACATACATTTTCCTACCGCTTCACGCAAATGCTAGAAACAACATTACTTCTTGGAGCGGTCATATACAAACGTTTATTAGTTACCTTCTTCAATTAAAAGTTATTAATGCAATATTAAACAAAATTTCAATAAAACGAAAAAAAATATAATAAAATAAAATAATACCTAGCGTGCGGAAAAGTAGTATTTAGCGTGTGGTAAAGTAGAATCATGTGCCAATAGTTGTTTACCTAAAGTGTTTGGGAAGTGGCATTTTTCGCATTCGTTTTAAATGGAGCACTCGCTTCGGTCGTGCTGCAAACAAACTGCTCATGCGAAAAATTCCTTCCAAGAAAAGTTAGGTACAATGTTTTTTGTAACGAATAATTTTAAATAGAAATAAAATTTATTTAAATTATTTTTCTATTGACAGTTGGTAACATGATATATGTACAAATTTAAATTATTTGACATTTTCCACAACTTTCAAAAATTAATTTTATCAATATGATTGAGAGTGATAGCAGTGATAGTGAATTAAAAAAAAGGGAGCAAACAATTTCTAGCTGGCACTGGCTGGCTTCTTTGTATATAAATGACATAACCCTATTAATGCTCTACAACTTTGTCAAAACTTTGTGTGTAACATAATCTAGAAGTTCAGAAAACGAATCCCACCATCAAAAATTTGTTTGAAGCATTACAACCTCAGCACTACGATATCCTTGTGAAGAGTGCAAAAAATGTATCAAACTTTAGTACTGAGACAAATACTTGATGCACCTATATACGCCAAGACAGCTTTGAAGCAGTGTTGTGATATTGCTTTAAGATTTGCTTTAAAGCGGCACAAGACCTAAACGCTAAAAGATGTAACAAGGTCACTATAGTTCCTCTGGCCAGTGATTTGAAGATATTCAAAGAATATTTGAGGCGAATAACAGCAGATTCAAAAAGAAAACTACAGGATAATACAAATGGTATATCAGCATACATAAATTTGCTAGAAGCCATTTACTGTAAAGTAATATTGTTAAACAGAAGACGTCCTGGTGAATTGCAGAGATTGTTATTACGTGACTACATACTCTCTGCAAATTTCTCTTATAATGAAGAGTTTTCTGACGCAATATTACCGTCTGAGAAAATTTGGATGCAAGAGACTTGTAATAATAGGAAAGAAGGGTCGTAGAGTTCCAGTTTTATTTAATAAAGATGTCCAAGATGATATTGGAGTAATTACTAAAGCTAGACCATGCTTGTTTTAGAAAACTAACGTATACTACTCTAGCAAAGCACGCTAAAGCTTCAGGTGCAGTAACTTCAACTCGAATGAGGAAACATTTAGGTACTCTCTGTCAAATTTTCAACTTGAAGGAATCGGAATTAGAGCAATTATCATTTTTTATGGGCCACACCTCAGACGTCCATAAAAATACATACAGATTACCAGGTGAAGTGTACCATACTGCAAAATTTGCTAAAATATTATTGCTCATGGAAAATAGCACTTGTGTTAATTTTAAAGGTAAATCTCTAGAAGAGATCGAAGTTAATATGGAAGATGATCTTATGGAAGGACACTTGTTAAATGATGTAGATGAAGAGGACGTACTGGACGATATAGCCGTATTGAACTATATAAATCCACATGAAAATATACAGCTTAATTAAACTTCCTTATCTACATTAGATTCATCTACTACCAGCGAACTCCCGAAAAAAAATTGTATTCGTATCCTTTGGATTACTGAACAAAAAAATATGTTCAGGCAATACTTCAAACGGCACATAAAGACAAAACTACCTCCGAAGAGTCATGAATGTGAACAACTTATTGCTAATCGTTCTCAACTTTTCCATAACGAAAACTGGGTTAAAAAGTGTTGATACAAAATATTTATGATAAAAAGTGCAAATGAAAAATTGATATACTGTGAACTTTAAGCTGCTAGAATAAATTGTTTTATTTATATTTAGATTTACGTTGCTTGAATTATATTTTAAAATTCCTACTTTTTAACTTACAACAGGACTGTAACCATTTTGAATAATCTTTTGAGTTTATTATAAGATTTTTTTAAAACAACATCAATATTTTTACAATGGTTTATAAATTATTTTTCAATAAATCGCCCTTCTAAATAAATTTTGCGTTCTATTTCCATTACCTATTTGATGTATCCAGTAGTATTCTGTTTCTTTTTGTTCATAGAAGGTGAAACTACTATAAAATTTCTTCAATAACAGCTTATTTAAACTATTAACTTGAAATGACAAGCTATTTTTATTCATTCATTTATTACCATTAAATAGCTTTATATTGGATATCATTATTTCTCGGTGGTTCAAAATGAGCTAGCTGTCCAATTTATCTAAGTAGACTTATTGTCGTAGTAAAAATCATTATTTTTTGTAGCTGGTGGAAAACCCAAAATCTCTTTTTCGCCCTATATACTCAATAACAGTGCCTTTGAGAAAACGGTCCAATTTTCACAAAATAGGCGAATATTGTTCACCTTAACGTCTCGTAGTTTCGTAGCAATAGTGAGTTTTATCACTTTATCAAGATATATTATAATTTTTAAATAACATACTGATCAAAATTTCCCACCTTGTATACTTGGAAAGTTCCCCCAGGAAATATTCGATAATGGATAATTTAATGTTTTTATTTCATTTTGAAACTAAAATCATTAGAATTCTTGTTGGAATCTACAATTAAAAGAAAATTTGTTGAGAGCTGTATGTGGAAAGAGATCAAAATGTTTGCTGGGTTATGATGATAACAAACCTTCAGATTTTTTTTCGTAACGGCTATCTATTTGATCGTATTATATATTATTATTTTTATAAAGTTTTTATTATCTAATTAATAGCCTGTTATTGATTCAATTAACCAATAATTGGTTAATGTATGGTCATAAACCAACTACATTAAGTTTCAAAATATTTTAAGTTGGACCACTACATACTTTTATACGCTATGTATCCTATATGGGCATAATATATATGATATTTTTAAAATTATATGATTTAAACGGACGCAGAATGGGGTTTCAATGGAATAAATCGCCTATACTTCTGTGAAAAACTTGGCAACCTTGCATGGATGTGTGATTAAATGCAAATCAGACAAAAACGTATATGTTGGAAGTTCAAATACTTACGGCTGGGTGGAGCTAGAAGTACTTTTGAATGTCAAAAATGCATATTTTTTTTATATATATAGATTAATTAAAACAGACAGTACTGCTCTAGATGCACAAAAGAGTAAATATACACAACCAAAATATTTCAAAATTTAGTCTTTTGAGTGGACGCACAAATACATTTCCTTGTACGGACGCACGATAGATACCGGTATGTATATATATATAAATATATATATATATATATATATATATATATATATATATATACATTGGTCATAGTAAGCAATATCTGTAAAAAAGATTAAACGCTCAAAAATACTCCAAAACAGATGTAACAGCACTCTCGCATCATAGACATCAAACAGGGCATGCATTTAACTATGACCAAACTAAAATTCTCGCCAAGGAAAAAACGATAAGGTGAGAACTGTTTTGGAAATGATCCATATTAAACAAAATTCCAACAGCATTAATTCCAGAAATGACATAAAAACCCTAAGTATTATTTATGACGGCATATTAAAAAAATAATAACACAAATATGTATTTGAGTACCACCTCTGAAACTTCTTACTATTGAATATATACTAAAATTTGTAGAATCTCACCTGTACTATTAAATAAAAATCAAGGTATCATGGGGAAAAACCAATAATAGGTATTTTGTAAATAATATTTTAAAACTAATTATGCTGTGATAGAAGGAAGATAGTAATATTGACTGAATGCTCATATTTTTAAGGAGCAATGTTAAATATATAGATAAACATTTTTAATAAAACTCTACCTTCTTTAGTCACGTGATGTCCCAACACACAGGTTATTGTTTCATTTTATATTATTTAGACTTAAATATTTTACAAATACAAACTTTACTGTTTTTCGTTTTTGATTGTATTGTAGCTTTTATGTAAAGATATTTATTAAATTATTTTGCAGATGATTTGATTATGACAGTTGTATGTCGAAACGTACGTCATTATTTGTTAAAAGAAACCTACATAGCTCGTTAATGACCTTTATCCAAGAAATTTCCGTCGTGCGACTCTCTACAATAGCCCTATTTCATTCTGAAATAAGCATAACAGACTGTTTAAAAACCCTTTGTAAATACAGTTTATTTTGTGAAATCGTAATGGATTCGTAATAAATAGAATATTGTGTACGCAACGGGGGTTACTAAATGTTATAACCCTCGGGAAAATCCCGAGGGAATTAACTTCATAGTTACTCCCTTAATGTATAAATATACATTTCTTGGTAAAGCTAGCGGAAGAAATAGAAGAATGTCAAATGTTTGTACTGTTTTATAACTGTAGATATCACTTTATCGCTTATAAACTTATTTTAATAGTAGTTATCTGTGCTTATAAATAACTATTATGAATTAGGAGAAAGTCATTATTTATCATATAACAATATAATATGTTAAATAACCATATTAATAAGAAAATATACAAGTTTAGTCCATATTTCACTATCATCTAATAAAAATACCCTTTTATGCAACGGATCCGGACACGTAAACCGCATGTTATCTTATCAGATCCTTAGGTTTATTTTTTCCAAGATGTTTGTGGCAATTTATAAGATAAAGTATGTGTTTGGGATTTTTTACTATAGGAATAATTTTGCGGCGATTAAATTTACCTGAGACTGGTGTTTGTACTTATTTTATCAACTTGTTTATAAATATCATTTCGATTCAATTTAATTACAAATAGCATGAACTTACTGCAGTTCAAAATATTATTAAAATGCCATGGATGAATAAAGATCACAAGAACATTAATAAATAATCCATAATATAATAGAAATTTATTCACAGATCAGTGATTCTGTCACCTCTTCACCTCTATATTATGCATAGTAATTTGTGTTGCCTATTACTGGCAACTGTTAAGATATTATTGTATTTATTCACAGACCTAAGAACACAGGTTCTTAGGTCTATGATTGTATTATATTGAAATTGGTGACACTGGGTACGATAATACCACTGACCTATAACCAACAAATGGAATGACAATACACTAGAATGCGCGAAGAATATTTACGGCCACTATGCGAGTGCTGAAAATTGGATATGGCTCATGCGCATTATGTATTCTACATCACAGTGGATGTCTGAAATCAATTATCTGGTGTGTTGTTGATACGTATGTTAATTCTTATTGCAGATTTTACCAGATCTGGCACAGCCATTTTCATATTTAGTCGTTCTCGTACGTTTGAATCGTTAGATTATAACCAACGTTATTAAAATTTGTGTTTGTTTTTCGTTTTGCCATTATCGTTTTACTACTGTGTGTGAACTGTGTTTCATTACCAACAGTTATCAGCGTTACTGAACTTTTTGAGACTTTTTTCATCAGTTTTTTCCATAATGGGGAAGAACTGCATGGTGATGTTTTGTAAGAATCAAGGAGACATTGATGGAGTGGATTATTTCTGGTACGATATATTTTTAATTATTCAAACAATGGATCATTGTTTGAATTAATTATTTTTACATCATACAAAATTATTCCAACCCATTCATGATTACAGCTTAACTTCTAAGCGCTATATGCCATGGATGAGAGCCATTGGAAGAGATCCTACTCTGGAAAAACTCCATCCTAGTAATAGGATATGCAGTGAGCATTTTTCAGAAGACAGCTTCCATTATGTCAAAGGAAAACTATGTTTGAAATCAAGTACTATACTCTTAGTCCCAGAGCTGGCTACATAAAACAGAATCGATAAGGTATACGACGTTTGAGCTTGGAAACGGGGGGGCCGTAATTAGTACATCACCAAACGGCATTTCTGGCACTCTGTACAGGTCGGATATGAAAATGCCAGCCGGTTTTCCCGGGCGAAAAAATGGGCTGTAAAACCTCATATGGTACACGAGTGAAAACTCTTGGATCGTGGGGTCCGAACCTCAAATAATAACGCCAGAAGTTTTGGAGGTCGGAAAAGCCTCGCCAGAAGTGACCGAAAGTGCCGGAAAATTCGTCCGAAAAACCCGATATGGTACACGAGTGAAACCTTGTGGAAAGTGAGGCCGGACTCTCAACTAGTAGCGGTGTAATAGCGCCAGAAGTTTTTCAGGTCGGGAAACCCTCGCCAGAAGCGACCGAAAGTCCGGAAAATTCATCCGAAAAACCTCACGTGGTACACGCGTCAAACTTTTTTACTTGACTTTTGGGGTCTTAACTAAAAGTGGTGTAATAACGCCAGAAGTTTTACAGGTCGGAAAACCCCCGAAAAAAATAAGGAAAATTTTTCGCTTTCGACTCAAACTATTACTATTAAGGATGTTATACTAAATGAAGTCGCAGAAAATGAGGGTACACGATTTCATTTTTTATTTTGATTTATCGATTAATAACAGATTTATCAATTTGTTTATTGGTGTTATTTTCTAGATGAGCCACCTGTATGTGAAGATGAGGAGATGATTAGAGAAAATAGTCAATTACTCGCAGAGAGCGACACCGACGAAAGCGAAGATAATTCATGAAAATCGGTTAATAATTAGCGCTGTAAATAAAATTACAAAAAAAATATTAGAAGCCCATTTTCGCGGCGGCGAAGTTGGCGGTGGCGGCGCGAAACGGCCGAATATGAGTAAGCGGCATGAAATCACGTGCGCAAAAAGCGAGTTTTCATCGTTTCCTAATGATTTTTTTTTAATTTTGGGTAGCGCAAACAGATATTTTCAATGAAGCCAATAAAAATAATTTTCATTAGAGCCGAAAGCGAAAAATTTTCATTTTCACAAGTACGTCGATTTTCCTTATTTTTTCGGAGGTTTTCCGACCTGTAAAACTTCTGGCGTTATTACACCACTCTTAGTTAAGACCCCAAAAGTCAAGTTAAAAAGTTTGACGCGTGTACCACGTGAGGTTTTTCGGATAAATTTTCCGGCACTTTCGGTCGCTTCTGGCGAGGGTTTCTCGACCTGCAAAACTTCTGGCGCTATTACACCGCTACTAGTTGAGAGTCCGGCCTCACTTTCCACAAGGTTTCACTCGTGTACCATATCGGGTTTTTCAGACGAATTTTCCGGCACTTTCGGTCACTTCTGGCGAGGCTTTTCCGACCTCCAAAACTTCTGGCGTTATTACAGCGTTCTTATTTGAGGTTCGGACCCCACGATCCAAGAGTCTTCACTCGTGTACCATATGAGGTTTTGCAGCCCATTTTTTTGCCCGGGAAAACCGGCTGACATTTTCATATCCGACCTGTACAGAGTGCCAGAAATGCCGTTTGGTGATGTCTAATTACGGGCTCCCCGTTTCCAAGCTCAAACGTCGTGTACCTTATCGATGCTGTTTTATGTAGCCAGCTCCCGACTATGATCTGTATAAGTAGAGTTAAATATACCCACTCAATTATGATGTATAAAAAGTTACTAATCTCTGATTATGTAGGTATATCAAGTATATAACAATAACAATTTTTCCACAAAAAGTGTTGATAAAATATAAATCACAATCTGTCAAAATTCATTCTGTAATTATTTTATGTTATTTTTATATAAACAAGTTTATAATTTTAATTCAGTCCTTACAAATAAGACTTTCTCAGTTTATTTAAATAAAACATAAGTATGTACTGTACCAGTTCAATAGTATTATTTATTTGCAAGGCCGGTCCTGTACGGTTGATTAGCTGCGCATGCTCCTGATCCAATTTTTCCAAGAGATCACGTGGTATGCGCGAATTCAATTTAGCGTAATACTGACAAATTGCATTATCCTTCCATTTGTTGGTTATAGGTCAGTGGATAATACGCGAGATTAGTGTGACGTCACAATTTGAAACTGTATCCAAACAAAATTTGTTGCCATAGGAAATCCCATTTGAGTGTAGATTTTTGATTATTTAAGCGTTTCATACGTGTTTTTGAAAGGAATAAATTATTAAAAAGTAAGTAATCGTGTCTACTCAATATAAAAAATTATAGTTTTGATAATCTAAGTTACCCTGCAATCCGTATTTTTGATTTTAAAAGTTATTTTTGAGGTTATATTTACTGGATTATTGGATTTATGTGAAAATATAAGATAAATAATAGTGATTGTTTGTTCTAGTGTCATCAAAACATGTTTCAACATTCTCTTGAAACCTTTTTTAATGATAATATGGGTTTGTTAGTGAAAAATGCTTAATTGAAGTGAAGTATCCGAATGAAGAAAAATTAAAACAGCTCACAAAGGACAGGAATTACATAATTTATTTTGATGAAAATAACTTAGTGATAATTGAAAAATATAACTATTATCACCAGATACAAGGTGCATTACAGATTGCATGAGAGGACATTATGGATACCCAGTGACATTATTGTGGGAATTGTTCGACATCAATAATGGAAGAAAATTTACATGTTTGAATAACATTCTACCTTTACAAATTTGTACTGTTTATATTAACATAATAAAATGTTTTCATAATTATGAATTTTTGTTTGCTTCGTGCTAAGAAAATTAAATTGAGGAAACACTGCAAATTTACATGACTGGAAATATGCCATTTAGTCTGAAAACTCAGAACATCATGTCACAACTTTGCCTCAATCAAATCATATTTGTATGAGGTGCAGAGTTTCTGTTGGTTGCTTTCAAATTTTATTTGACCTGTAGGCTTTTTTTCAATTACATGTGTAAACATATTCAATTTTATCTAAAAACAAATAATATAAACAAAAACGTTTCCAAATTTCTTTATTACACAGAGAAATATTTACTTGTGATACAATGGTTTACAGTTAATAGAAAGAGGAAAGTAAGGAATTTCAATTTAAAATAGTAAACGTTTAAAAAATCATTTACAGCAACTTATAAAAAATGTAAAGCGAAAGATCTGTAATGACAAATAATAATGTATATATTATAGGGAGATCGATATATACAGTACAAAATCAAATATACAATGAACACGTACAAGTCTGCTTCTACCTTGTTTGGAAATATTGATCATGCACAAGAAAATAGTTGGCTAATTTTCTTTTCTCCATCGATAAAATTACAGCTACACAACAAGCTCCGGGATCTGGTTCTATTGTTCTACAAATATTGTATAAACATTCAAAATAAAATGTAGATACCTTGTCAGCTTCATCCATTTGCTTCTTACTTTTGGATCCTTTGGAAATCTATAAAACTTACAGTTCTCTCTGACATAATGCTTACAGCCTGGTGGCCAGCACAGTACCATGACCATGTGAAGAAACCTAAAATTAGACAATACAGATAGAAAAAGAATTAAAACAATTGTATTTCATAAGTTTATAATAGCATGTTTGGGTTAGAAAACTCTTTTATTGAAACTATATTGTTATACATACATATATTGGCTGGAATCGAATATATCTCTTTGTAAAAGTCTTAGTGTATATCTAAATGTCTAAATCAGCAGTTATATTCAAAATATAAGGGAATAATCTCTGGTTCAAAATCACACCAATGGTATCTAAATGGCTAGTTTTGTTTGTTGGGATACAAAATTGACATAACCTAAGATTATGACGTCACCACTAATACCGCGTATTCAGTTTCAGTCATAGACAAATCAAATAAGAGACGGTTCGATGTATAGGTGATGTGGCACAACGTTTCTGCGCAACTTACCCGCGCATGGAGTCTCTTCAATCGTGAACTACAAGACTGTTTTACATAATCAAAATAGTTAAAAATATATTAAATTACAATACATTTGAACATATCGCCTTTAATGTCGATAAATATTATAAAACTTTTAAGTCATTTAAAATGAAGGTATACAAAATCAATCTTACATTGGTTGGTGTGAAACTGACTTTTGTTAATCAAATTTAAAGAGACAGTGTCAAAAATAACAATTTTGAAAATATGGAGTTACAAAGTACGATAAGAAAGGCCTATCCTGGCAACGTTCTCGACAACATGTACGAAAGTTTGCTCTTTATTAAACAGTGATTTCTAAAGTTTAATAAACATAAACAACTTTTTGTAATCATCACAAGTGCAGTAGCCACCAGCACATCAGTAATTTGAAAATCAGTGCTTTTAAGGTACATTTACAAGGTAAAACAAATACTTTTGTATCGTCACATAGTCATAAATATATACATTCCATACCTAATTACCATCGGTTATCTGTAAATTCCAAAGGAAGACAGGGCCGCACTTAACAGGCAGGTCCATGTCATTACTTAAAAATGGATGAATTTCCGCCTTTAGGAACTTCAAATGGGGAAGTTCAGAACACAGCAAGCACATCATCACTGCCTTATTCATATATAGCCAGCCAAAGCAATTCAACCTTCCCCAAAAAACAGCAAGCAATTGTCTTTAATGCACTGGACAATACAAAATTGGAAGAATATATATATATATATATATATATATATATATATATATATATATATATATATGCGGTGGGAGATATAATTACGCCAAAAAATATTGTGTTCCTTTCTCGGATTTCTTACAACAGAATATGTGTTTACCTCACTAATGAAAAAATTGTTAACGACTTCGTATCTACTAATAATGGAATTATCACAGTTAACCATCAATGTATTCAAGCACGAAGATTATTAAACCCAAACATACGATTGATTATTTCAAATGTGTGTCCCTCCGTACCACATAACATCATTGAAGCTGAGCTTGTTAATATTGGGCTGAATTAGGAAACTCGATTGAATTTCCTTAAGATTTGCACACAAAATCCGGAATATAAACACATTTATAGTTTTAGTAGACATATTTACATCTCCCCTCCTGGTCGAATCATAATACCTGAATCTCTGGACTTCAATTATGATAATACATCTTACCGAATATTCCTATCTTCAAACAATATCTGTATTACTTGTAAACAACCTGGTCACACAGCAAATAATTGTTCTCACTCTAAAGTACTTCCAAATATGGTATTACTGGACTCAACTCCCAAATCTCCAGTATCCACAAATAAAGTTAAACCAACAAATATCCATACTATTGCACATTCACAATCAAGCTGCATTTCTAATCAAGATAACCTTATGATTTCTAACGTAATGGAATGCTCTAGCAACCATATAAGTGTAATAAATCTATATATGGAGCCAGATTTCAATCCAGTAGATAAACCGTCAAACACATCACTTGAAATTACCAAATCACCAGGGCAATCGCAAAGGCAATCAAATTTATCACTTGACATTCCAAACGAATCTGAACAAACTAAGACGATTTCTGCGGCTTGTAAACGTCAAATCTCTACTTCACCTGATTTACAAAACCAAAAACCTTATGAACAATCTTTTAGACGTCCGAAATCTAAATGTAAAACTAAGAAAAACGCAGAAGAATTGACTCACCTTTTAGAACCTATAAAAGATCTCCTAGTTACTTTCAAACCACCAAATTTTATGAACTTGACCGAAATATGTGATTTTATAGTTAATGCATCTGGGTCTATGGATGCTGCAAGCATAGCAAACAACTACACCAACGACTTACACAATTTGAAAAATCTACTAACATTCGTTCATAGAAACATCGATAATACGGTATCCGCCAAAATAAACAGTACCGAAACAGAGAGTGCTGTGGAGTTGTTTATGTAATATGGATTTGTCATATTTGACTTAATTGTCATTAGTTGATATATTAATAGTACGCTGCAGTTAAATTTGATTTAAAAATGGTTCTAACAACGGAAGAAAAAGTTTTTTTGGTAGAGCATTATTTTAGTTTATACGGAAAAGGTCGTAATGATGGGCCAAGCTTAGAACAGGTGTCAATAAAATATCAACAAAAATTTAATAAAGCAGCTCCTAGTAAAAGTGTGATATTAGCTGTTGTTGAAAAATTTCGTCGCACTGGTAGTGTATTGTGTCAACGTAAAGGTTCTTCAGGTCGTCGAAAAACTGTATGCACTAACGAAAATGAAGGACGTATTTTTAACCAAGTTGTGCAATCACCTCAAAGAAGTCTTGTAAGAACTGCATGTAAACTCAACATTAGTGAAACGTCTTTACGTCACATGTTCAAATCAATTGGTGGTTATCCATACCGTATTCAAGTTGGACAACGACTAAATGCTGCGGACAAACGTGCAAGAGAAATTTACTGTGGTCGCATGTTGAGTTTAATTTACGAAGATCCCGAATTTTTGAAAAACATATGGTTTTCAGACGAGAGTCACGTTCATCTTAGCGGCTATATTAATCGACAAACAACCAGATTCCTTGGATTTGAACGTCCTGATGTCATTGTAGAGAAACCACTCCACAGTCTTCGAGTTACCGTTTGGTGCGCGGTATCTGGTCATGGAATGATTGGTACTTATTTCGTTGAAGATGATAATCAGAATCCACTTACTGTCAACCAAGAGCGTTATAGAGAGAAAATTATTATACCTTTTGTGAGAGATCTAAATAACTTTTGCCGTGCACGAAATCTACAGTTTCGCACACAATGGTTCCAACAAGATGGTGCAACGAGCCATACAGCTGTGCGCACCTTAGACTTACTCCGTCAGCATTTCGATAATAGAATAATTTCTCGGGGAACAGACTTCGAATATCCTTCTCATTCACCTGATCTGACGCCACCTGATGCATACATTTGGGGCATAATGAAGGACAAAATATTTCACTCAGAAAATTTGCCGGCGAATATTGCCGAACTACGGGAAAGAATACAAAATATTTTTCGGCAGTTACAGCAACCACTTTTTATAAATATGTTTATTGACTTAGAAAATCGATATGAAGCTTGTTTGCGTCGAAATGGTGAACATTTTGAACACTTACATTACAGAAATTAAAAATTAATTTTTATTTTTATTTTCGGTACTGTTTATTTTGGCGGATACTGTGCATCTGTAAAAAATAATATAATAAGGATTAAGAAAAAATTGACGGAAGATGCTGACGTAACATCAACAGACGAAGAACGCGATATCTCTTCTCACTCTGGTTTTTCAAGATAAAATAATGGCTCACTCAAATTTTATTCTTCGGTGGAACCTAAATGGTTTTTACACCCACCTACCGAACATACAACTCTTAATCAATGAATTGTCACAGTTAATACTAAGCCTGCAAGAAACTCACTTCAAAGGAAATAAGCTTCCCAACATTAATAACTACACCATTTTTTCTAAAAATAGACCAGTTCAAAAAATTGCTAGTGGAGGAGTTGCCATGCTAATCAACAATTCTATTGAAGCTGCACACATTCCTCTCAACACCAATTTGGAGGTAATAGCTGTATCTGTAATTCATCATGTTAAGTTAAACATTTGTAATTTTTATGTGCCTCATCCAGACAAACAGTCACTCAACGAACTTCAAAACGTAATCGAATCAATTCCAGCTCCAAAGATTATACTCGGGGATTTCAATTGTCACAATGTTGCCTGGGGTTCGGAATCCACCGACAGCAATGGGGACACTCTATTAAATTTTATTAATAACAACAACTTAATCCTGTTAAACTCCGGCAAACCTACGAGGTTTAACGCCTATAATGGTACCATGTCAGCCTTAGATTTATGTCTCTGCAGTCCATCAATATCATCTTCTCTAACATGGGATACTCTAGATCAGTGGTTCCCTACATTTTCTGGACCACCGCCCCCTATAGAAGAGAACAAAAATTTGTTTGTAGAAGATTCCGCAAATCCATATTTTAAATATTCAATACTGTATTGCCGGCATTTCTTTTTTAATTTAGAAGTAGATTCAGCCATATTCATACAAAAATTAAATTCTCAATAGATTTATGGATAGTATTGTTTATAAAATGACACACCACTCACGATTATTTACTACGGCAGAGCTTATGATTCACGACTATATATCGCGGCCAAGCACATACAACTAACTAACAAAAAATTCGTATAGCTGTTGCTTTTATACGTTTCATTTCGTGCATGATTCAACTTGTCTGTGTGCGAACATGTCGTGTTCGCTTATTAACGTGCGAGGACAAGTCATATACTTCTATTCTGAACTAAAAGAAAATATTATAATTATTAGTATTATTATTAATGCTAATTTAAAACTGCTTATTAACCCTTATTAAATCATTTTTATTTCACCATTCCTCTTGACTGCTTATTATTTGCTTCTGAATCCGCTACCGGCCCCCTAAAAGGCTGCAGCGCCCACAGGAGGGCGGTATCGCCCCCGTTGGGAACCATTGCTCTAGATGATCTGCATGACAGCGACCACTTCCCTATAATTATAAACCATACTTCAGATATAATTCCTGAAGCAATACCTCCACAAATATGGAAAATAAAATCAGCAAACTGGAATAAATATGCAGATTTGATAGACCTCTACACGTCAAACTACAATACTACATAGTGACATCTAACGTAACAAGTAGCATTATGTCCTTTAACGAAATTATCACAAAAGCGGCTATTGAAGAAGTAGGAAAAACAAAAATAATCAAAATGCGCCCTGTCCCATGGTGGAATCCAGAGGTAGCAGAAGCAATAAAAATCACTAAACATGCGTTTAACAAATATAAAAGGCTTAAATCAGCGGATAATCTTAACGACTTCAAAAGTTGTAGAGCTAAATCCAGATACTTGATCAAGAAATACAAAAAACAAAGTTGGATTTCGTACGTATCAACAATAAAGTCATCCACACCACTTAGTATGGTTTGGGATAATTTTAGAAAAATGAAAGGATCAAGTTCAATCAAACACATAAATAACCTTAGCCACAACAATAAAATAATATCTGACAATCAAGAAATAACAGAAGTTTTATCTGAAACCTACGAACAAAATAGCAGTAACGCTAATTACACAAAATCCTTTAATGAACATAAAACAAGAGTTGAACTGGTAGACGTTATAATACACGACGATGCCAGCTATCTAAACGTGCCCATATCATTACAGGAAGTTGAAGAAAGCCTCATGACTACAAAAAACTCTGCAGCGGGACCCGATGAAATTCCTCCAATATTTCTGCAGAAACTGCCTTTTAGGGCCAAATCAGTTTTAACCGAACTTTTTAATCTGATTTTTTCCTCCCAAAAATGTCCTCCTTTATGGAGAAAAGCCATAATCATACCAATTTTAAAAGAAAACAAACCAAAAAATCTTCCTACATCGTATCGTCCAATTTCATTGACATGTAGTATATGTAAAATACTTGAGAAAATCTTAAATAACCGACTCAAATGGCACTTAGAGAAACTAAATTATTTTAGCTCAATACAAAGTGGTTATACAAAAGGTAGATAAACAAAAGACATCGTTCTCTTGGACATTGAAGTCCATGAAGCTTTTATGCATAACCAACACCTCGTTGCAATATTTTTTGACATTAACAAAGCCTTTGACATTACTTGGAGATACCATATAGTAAACACTCTAGGGAATCTAGGTATTCAGGGCAAAATGTTAGCTTTTATAATAAAATTTCTTACTAACAGAACTATACAAGTCAGAATAAATGGCAAACTATCAAGTAAAAAGATAATCCAAAACGGCCTTCCACAAGGCGCAATATTAAGCCCAACTTTATTTTTAATTGCAATAAACAGTCTAGGAAAACAATTCAATTTACCAGTAAAAGCGAGTCTTTACGCAGATGATCTACTAATTTACACAAAAAGTAAAGACTTAGATTCATCCAAAAATATTTTGCAAAACTACCTCAACAAATTAGAAAGATGGTCAATCACAACGGGGTTACTCTTTTTTTTATTTAGAAAATAATAGTTGCATCCACCACTAGGGTTATTAGCAACATAACATAACAGTAACATGAAATGACATTTAGGTTGGTAACGTCACTATAACATACAATAATATTTGAATAGCATCATATCAAAGATAGGAATCAGTAATAAGCAACATGGTAACGAGCTTAGTAATTTACATTTTGTTGACTAAACCTATTTCAGAGAGGAATCCGATTGTGTTTTCAAAATTACAGTACACACCAAGAGTTGATTTTAAATCTGCACTTATACTGTACGTCCGGCGTTGTTCCGCGAACCTCGGACACTCGACCATGAAATGTTTAACTGACATTGGCACCTGACACATATCACAGATTTTGTCTTCTTCTCCTTTCAGCAAGTGTTCATGGGTATACTTTGTATGTCCAGTGCGCAAACGGGTGATTATTAGTTGGTGTCTTCTTTGGCTAGGGATGTTTCTCCATGGTTTGATATCATCTTTAATTTCTTTAAGTTTCATTCCAGATTCTGCCCAGACAGATGACCAGTAGTTAGAGACCACATATTTCATAAATTTTTTCAGATCAGTATACGGTACTTCCTCTTGCTTCTGAAAGATTGGTTCATTCATGGTTTCACGTGCAATTTTATCAACCCGCTCATTGCCAGAGATCCCAACATGTGACGGGACCCACATGAAGACCAATCGTCTGGATGTTTCCCCAATTGTGTGAACATACTCTTTGATGAGTCTTGTCAGGGGATGATCTGAATAAATGAGTTGTATACCTTGTAACGAGCTTAACGAATCTGTAAGAATTAAAGTATTGTGGATATCTTCATGAGTGGCGTATTTGATTGCTTGAAGGATTGCAAAAAGTTCACCACTATAAATACTGCATTGTGGAGGTAGTTTGAACCCACTGGATGTATTCGGGCTTAAAAAAGCTGATGCTACTCCTTGGTTTGACTTGGAAGCGTCTGTGTATATGTGAGTATAATCACAATATTCATTTATTGATGAGAGGAAATGATTGTGAAGCAGACTAGGAATAATTTCAGATTTGTTGAATTTGGAGAGGTATAGGTTGCATGGTGGCAAGGCAATAAGCCAAGGTGGCGTGTCTGAGTTGTTGTTGGGAAGGGTAACTGGGAAAGTCACATTCAATTCGGAACTGAACTTGTTGATCCTCTGATAGAAAGGGTATGTTAGTCTTCTTCGGTTTTCATACAGATTGCGAAAACGGTTTGAAAAGGTGTTATGATATACTGGATGCTGACTATCAGTAGAGACTAAAGATGCATACGCTAAGCTCAGCTGCTGTCGTCGCAGCTGCAATGATGACTCCCCAGCTTCACTGTAGAGACTCTCAGCGGGCGTTGTCCTGTATGCTCCAAGGGCCAGCCGTATTGCTGTATTGTGTACCGTGTTAAGAATTTTCAGAACTGATTTACTTGCTGAGGCATATATTATAGAGCCATAATCGATTTTGGATCTTACTAGAGCTCGATAGAGAAGTAAGAGCGTTTGTCTGTCGGAACCCCAATTTTGGTTTGACAGAATTCTCAGTAGATTGATGCCGCTCTGACATGATGTTCTGAGATGGTTGAGATGGGCATTCCAGTTTAACTTTCTGTCGAAAATAATTCCTAGGTAATGCATCTGTTCCACCACTTGGATATTCCGGCCACATAGTTTCAGATTAGGCAGGGCTAGATCTCTTTTTTTAGTAAAAAACATGCACTTAGTTTTTTCTGGGCACATTTTTAAACCAGTGCATTTCAGCCAACTCTCAATCGAAATCACTGCCTCCTGCAAGTTATTTTGGATTGTGGTAAGATTTTTTCCTCGCGAGTATACCACAAGATCGTCAGCATAAAGGCTAGCTTCTACAGGTTGTTTGATATTCTTCACAGCTTCATTTATCGCAATTAGAAAGAGGGTGACGCTCAAAACCGAACCTTGAGGGGTACCATTCTGTTGCACTCTTTTCACGGAAAGTGTTCCATTAACTTTAACTCTGAAGAATCTTTCTCCTACGAAGTTTTCAGCAAAATTTAGAAGATTGCCATTTATACCCCAGGAGCTCAGCTTTCTAAGAATGTTATATCTCCAGGTCATGTCATAAGCTTTACTTATATCGAAGAAGATTGCTATGGTGTTTTGTTTGTTAGCATACCCTTCGTGAATATATGATTCTAAGTTAATTAGATTGTCTGATGTTGATTTACCTTTCCTAAAACCACTTTGTTTTGGTGTGAGCAGGTGGTTTTTCTCCAGGAACCAAGTGAGTCGATTGTTAACAGTTTTTTCCATCAGCTTGCACATTGTACAAGTTAAGGATATTGGTCTGTATGATTGAGGATCTGTCTTTGGTTTACCAGGTTTTATTAACGGAACTATGGTTGCCTCTGACCACTTCTCAGGAAAGACCCCTTCTGTCCCTATCTTATTAAATATTTTCAGGAGAATATACTTAGCTGTATCTGGCATGTTTTGTAGGAAAATGAACGGGATATCATCAGGTCCTGGGCTGGAGTTTTTGAAAGAAACCAGAGCTTCGAGGAATTCTTCATAGGATATAGGTACATTCAAAGAGTTCATTTCATCTTGGGAAACATCAATCCCTTCAGATTCTTCATTATTTTTGTAGTTCAGAAATTCGGGTGTGTAGTTTGCACTGTTAGAATTCTTTTCATAGATGTCTGAGAAAATTTGAGAAATTTCGGTACAACTGGAAGTTGATTTTCCCTGATATTCAATCCGTGAGATTCCATGGTCTGTTTTATTACATTTAATACGTTTCACTTTGTCCCAGATCGTACTTAGTGGTGTTGAACTGCTAATGGATGATACATATCTTGCCCATGATTCTTTTCTACTTTTTTTCATGATCCATCGAGCTTTTGCCCTCAGACTCTTAAAAGTTATCAGGTTTCCTGATGTGTGGTGCCTTTTTAGTCTATTGAAAGCGTGTTTAGAGGATTTTATTGCCTGGTCGCATTCTTGATTCCACCAAGGAACGGGAGTGTGGTTGTTCAGTTGCTTTGTCTTTTCTATTGCTAGTTGGGCTGCATCCGTTATGATTTTGGTAATATCATCAACACATTCATCGATACTATCTCGCATGTGGAAGTGACTAACCTTGGTTTCTATAATATTTGCAAAAAGATTCCAGTCAGCTCTTTCTAGTTTCCATTTTTTTGTCACAATAGGTTCTTCTACAACATGCTGTGAGTAAGATGGGAAAGTGGTCACTGCCATATAGAGAGGGAAAGATGGTAAAATTGAATTGAGTGTGGAGTGAGAGGTCGCTAATGCTGAGATCTAGAACACTGGAGTTTCCTGAAAACGAGTTGAAACGAGTTTTTTCTCCGTTGTTAAGTAACGTCATATTGTTATCATCGATAACATGTTCTAATATACGACCTCTTGTATGTGTGGAGTCGCATCCCCATAGGGTGTTATGGCAATTGAAGTCTCCTAATAATAATCTCGGTTTGGGTATTTGCTGAAAGAGATCATTCAGCTCCTCGTATGTCACGTCACGATTTGGTGGAATGTAGATATTACAAATATTTATCTCTTTAGGGTCCAAAATTTTAATGGCAACTGCTTCAAGGTGGGTTGTTATAGGGATTTCGATTGCACCGTAAGTTTGGTGTATGTAAGTAGCGACGCCACCGCTTGCTATGTTTTGATCTCGTCTGTTTTTATGGAAACAAAAATAGTTCCTCAGATTTTGTGAGTAGTCTTGTTTAAAATGGGTCTCCTGTAAACATATGATCGAGGGTTTGTTTTCGGAGATAATCAGTTTTAGCATTTCTTGTTGTGTGAAGAACCCATTAAGGTTCCATTGAATGATGGATAGTTCGAAAGTTGATATTACTAATGTGTTTCTTGTGACGATACGTCGCTTTCAGAATCTTAAGTTAGCGATACTTCTGCTAGCAACTGTTTCGATAATTTTTTCTTAATTTTGGTACACCTACTTTTGATACATCTGTCTTTAAAATATGGGTACACACTACTCAGCATATGAATTAGACCATGCACATCGGTTGTGTACTGTTTCGCCACACTCAGAGGGTCGTTAGAGCCGTATACATTTTCAAAAAAGTCTTTGAGATGATTGTAGTTGATTACAAGATTTTCTGAATCAATGTATGCTTTAGTTGGTTGCATGTGTTCTTCGAAACTTGTGGTTTCAGGGCGACTTTTCTTACTTATACTCGACGATGGTTTTCGGAATGGGTCAGATGGTGTATCTTCCGTAGGAGTTAATATTTCTGAGAGGTTCCTCTTATTCGATGCATTAGTCAGGTTGTCTTGGTCGGGAGTGATGGGGGAATCATCTGGAATTAGGGAGGTTGTAGTATACTCTGGCGGTTCTTCTGGATTTTCGGGAGGGGGCATTGCAGGGGGTTCATTTAGATGTTCAGGTGTCTCAGTTGTACATTGAGAAGATATATGACCATTTTGCTTGCATTTGAAGCAGGTTAGATTATCTAATGATAAGAATATTCGATAGGAGGTATTTTCATGGTTGACCAACATAGACTCCGGGATGACAATATTTTCGGGAGGATTAATGTAGACTTGCCTTCTGAAACTCATTATATGTGCAAAATATGGATTGGTCATGTTGACTCTGAGAAAGGATATAGGGGATAATAGGCTGAGGCCAAGTTGTTGTAGGGCTTGCTCTAAATGTGAATGTGGGATTGTTGGGCTCACGTTAGATAGGATCAAACGTTCAGATGGAGTTATCAATCTTCTGGCTCGTATAATTTGGTTGTTGACACCAATTGCACCGTGGTCATTCATAAAAGTAGTTACTAACTCTGGGCTGGCGAGGTATATACAAATTCTATTATTCGAAATTCTAGATGCGAACAGAATGTGTTTAGGGTTGACGAGTATTCCTAAGGCTAGGAGATATTCTTGGATTTTGGTTCCTTCAATCGCAGGAAATATTATAGCTTGGTTCTTCTCTGGAAATTTTGTTGGCTGTTGTTTACTAACTATTGAAGAATATGACATGTTTCTTTCGGTTTGTTGGTTAGATTTCTCTATTCTGGTATCCATCGTTGTGGTTTGGGGATTCCTGTAGTCAGAAATCCCCGATTTTGGTGGACTCAATTCAATATTTGAAACTTTTGGCACGGGTCATGTGTACCTGAGTACGGTCCTGGCCCGTGCGATTTATCGAGACTTACGAGTCTCAAATACACACAATGGTGCACTATGATGTTAGGTAGTACACTTTCTCGAATTTATATTCACTTTTATTCAAGAACTTTAAATACAAATTTTGCCGTGGTGGAATAAATTCGGTATTTCAGTAAAAAAACTGGTCAACAAATCTGTTGTTATTAAATTATTTAAATGGTTTCCCACAAAAAATGTCAATGGAACAGCTCAAATCTTAGATTTTATTACTTCCCTTTAGCAACAGGAGCATACAGAGGTTCACTGAATACAATGATGCACTTATTAGAATTTTAAAACTGAAAATTCACTGATTTAGATAGACTTTAATCCAGAGCAAATTTAACACTCCACCAAGTAGCAATTCCACCACTAATCATCAAGGGGTTAACCTTTTCCCCAACAAAAACTCACTTTATATAGTTTTTAGGAATTAATTTACATCTGAATGGAAAACAATTAGAACAGTTGGAAAGCGTAAAATTCTTGGGAGTTACATTTGATTATCAGCTGAAATGGACACTGCACATCAATAACCTACTTAAAACTTGCCAGTCGATAATAAACATACTTAAAATCCTTTCAAACCAATCCTGGGGAGCCGACACCAAAATACTGATTAACCTATAATCAGTCAATAATTAGAAGTAAACTTGACTATGGGAGCATTTGCTACAACTCA
This sequence comes from Galeruca laticollis, assembly GCA_963921935.1. NCBI lineage: Eukaryota > Metazoa > Arthropoda > Insecta > Coleoptera > Chrysomelidae > Galeruca > Galeruca laticollis. The sequence continues at coordinate 201,510,631 of OY998175.1, read as the reverse complement.
GGCAGTAGCACTCTTCTACACAAATTGGATGTTATTCAGACCAGTTCCCTAATAATCGTTTCAGGAGCCTTTAGAACAAGTCCTGTTAGTAGTCTCCAAGTTATCACATCACAACCACCTTTATATCTAAGACGTCTATATTTATCTTTCTGCTATGCACCTAGAGTTTCAGCTCAAAAAAAAACAATCCTTCTTTTTTAACAATAGTTCATGATACAAATACCATTCCAGACACCCAGAAAAAATACTTACCATTTTATGAAAGGTTAAAGAGATCAGATTTCAATATTGAACAATTTCAACTGTCTTTACCATTATGTCATGAAACTCCACCTTGGACAATTCAAGTACCAGCAGTCAACTTCTCATTAGCAAATCAGCCCAAACACTCTACCGGCGACAGAAAATGGAATCGCATCGGCATTTTTACGAGATGTAAATAATCATGCAATCAGGCTAAATCCCATAGATATATAATACAAGTGTATTATATATCTATGCTAATTCCTCACTTTTCAATATACACAGGAGAGTTAGTCGCCATACTTGAAGCGTTGAGAAGCTACAAACAGCCGGACAAAAACATATTAATAATATCGGACTCATACAGTGCTCTCAAAGGAATAAAACAACTATTTCCTTCTCACCAAATACTTATAGACATTAAAGAAGAACTTTACAGACTTCAGCTGACACACCTTAAAATAGAGTTCCTGTGGGTGTCTCATGTAGGCATACCATCCAATGAAAAAGTTGACGAAATTGCACGACACTCTATAGGCAACGAAAATCTACCATATTTTGAAAAAGTTCCAGCTGCCGATTTCAAATCAGTTATAAAAGATTTTGTATGGGATATCTGGCAAAAAAAAGGGAAGAAACCAATATGCTTCTTAAAGAAATCATGCCATCAGTAAAATCTAGACTTCCTCTTCCACAGAACAGAAAAGACCAGGTTGTTTTAAACAGGTTAAGAATAGGACATTCAGCCCTCATACACCAGCATTTGTTAAATCAAGAACCACCAAAGCAGTGTTTTACGTGTCATGTGCCTCTAACCATAAAACATACACTATTGGATTGTACAAATTTAAATGTTAGAAGAACAATTAACAACATTCCGCCATTCCAAAAAGTACGATAGTTATTTGTTAATTTATTTAGGATTGAATTCTATTAAAATAAAAGTAAGTGATGTAAGTGACCTTTAAAATGTAATCACCAGGTAGAATTCGTCATAGTTGTGTAAATTTATTACTAAGAATCAGGTTAACACTGAAGATTTGAAATTAATTATTGTAGAGGCACTACAAAATGTAGGATGAAATGTAATGGCAACTGTTTGCGATCTAGAGAATACAAATCGATGAGACATTTAAGTAGACATTGGGAAATTGAAAAACCTGGTCCTTATTAGTTTGTAAATGGAAACAAAATAATAACTTTATCTGACCCTCCTCATATTTTGAAATGTTCGAAAAATGCCTTATTTACTTATTATATTTTGATAACTATAACATATTAAGAATACTTTTTATATTGATCAAACAAAGAAATTTCAGTCTTTGCCCAAAATTAAAGAATCATTTTTTAATTTTCGAAGAAACAGTGAAATTAAAATGAAAGTTTCAATTGCTGCAAAAATAATGAGCCACACTGGCTGCTACCATTGTTCCTGGTAAATTACCACTTTTAGGTCATGTAGAGAATATTGCAGAAAAAACTGAACTCTTTGCAAAAGGTTATATAAATTTTGATTGGTTCACTTGTCGAGAACATAAATCATACATATTTTCGCAACTCATAAAAATTTGTGTCCCAAACAAAAATATTTTTTTTTAGTAACTTAATATGTACTACGTTTATTTTTTGTTTGTTTCAAACCTATTCCTGTCTTCATGGAAATGGGGAATCTACTTTATAAATCCTTTTTATTAAGATATTTGTTGATTTTGTTGTCGATAATTTTAAAATAACGGCGTGTTATTTGATGAAATATTGGATTAACTTTCTCAATATGTATAATAATATGCAACTTCATGATAAATTAATGATATAGATATAAATAATTTTTTCTACGATCACTACCCAAAGTAGACTTTTGCACACTCAAATCTAACCGCAAAGTTGATGTTTTCCGCGATCTGTCATAATTGACATTATTTACGCTCTAGAGCGTACTTTTCCGCTCGTCTGTTTTCATTTACAATAAACTAAAGAAAGGTAGTAAATAATAGATATATTAAAACAAAATGTAGAGCAGTCCGAATATTTTAGTTGAAATATTAATATTTGAAGATATTTCGAACGAAATTAATAAATATTCCTATATAATTTGACTGACATCTACAATTTATACAAGTTACTGGATTTACAACGCTGCAGGTTACGCTACCAACAAATAGATGGAGATGTATATTTTATATGTTTAATTTTATTGAAATTATAAAATAATTTAAACCTCATACATTGATATTATTTTAATTCAATACTACAGTGAAGGATTTATTTCTTAGTTCGAGATAAAAATTAATATTTACAACTTATTACAAATATAACGTTGTTAAGATTGACAATTTTCTTGATCGTTTTTGCAGATTCCTATTTTCATAGTATTGATTTATACGGACAAGTTTACGTAGTAGAAATATAACAGTCAGAAGGTAGGCAATGCATTATACACCTAGATGCAACAGTGATTGCATATTTAACTACCTACCTACTATTTTGTGAAAATAGTAGACTATGGAATTAATGAAACGTCATTATTTCATTTTTAGTTTATAAAAAAGTTGTCTGTTTATAAATAGCTTTTTGAAAAATGGATAGTGACAGTGAATTTTCAAGCACACCTCCGGATATAGCAGATTTTGCTAAAAATATTACTCTTAATCTTCTGCCAACTAAATCCAGAGATAAATACGAAAAACAATACAATATTTTCATGGATTGGTGCCGCTCTAAGAAAATTAAAAAATATTCGGAGAATGTATTGCTGACTTATTTTGGCGAAAAATCCAAAACTCTAAAATCTTCAACCTTGTGGTCACAATATTCGATGCTTCGAAGCACTTTGCAAGTAAAAAATGATATTAACATCAGTAAATACACTAAACTGATTGCATTTTTGAAGTTAGAAGCAGTGGGTTATAAAGCAAAGAAGTCACAAACATTCTCAAAGGAACAAGTGGAGAGCTTTATTAGATTTGCACCTGACGATGAACATTTGCTGAGAAAGGTACAAACGTTTTACTATTTATTTTATTCTGATACAGAATTTCTCAGAATATTGTTTTTAGGTGATCTTAATCATGGGTATCGCTGGTGCATGCCGTAGGGATGAATTAATCAAAATTGAATTAAAGGATATAGATGATAGAGAATCATTTCTAGTAGTCCGAATCCCCGATTCGAAAACGAATCAAAGTCGCACATTCGCAATAATTAATAATGCCGAAGAAAATGCGATCGACTATCATAGAAAAAATTTTAATTCAAGACAGCAATATCAAATTAAAAGTAATAACATTATTCAGCGCTTATTTTTACGATTCTCCAAAGGTAAATGCTTCAATCAGGTGATTGGTATGAATACTGTGGGCAAAGTACCAAGTGAAATAGCCAGTTTCTTAAAATTGCCCGATAAACATTTATTTACTGGTCATTGCTTTCGACGAACGTCGGCGACATTATTAGTAAATGGTGGAGGCGACTTAATTCAGCTTAAAAAACATGGTAAGTGGAAGAGCAGTAATGTGGCTGAAGGATATATCGCCGAATCCATTAGCAGTAAAATAGATACCTTCCAAAAAATTTCTGGGAACGCAGCAGTACCAACTAGCGAAGAACTTTCGATTCCTTCTATATCTGATATTGCACAAAAAGATTCAGAAGATATTACGCTACCTTCGACTTCTTCAGGTCCTGGGATGAATATTAAAAATTGCCAAAACTGTACATTCAACTTTAATATTGTAGGCAATAAATAAAAATAATAAGTAATTGTTACATGTTTTCAACATCACATTCTAATAAAGTGTACTTTTCATGTTTTTTTTAATTATTTGTTTAAAAATAAGGTGATCGTAGAAAAAATCTTGTGTGCAATTCGAGCAGAAAGTGCGTTGCCGGCAGATTGCCCGCGCTCCGCTACGCGTCGCGCGGGCAACTCTCTGCCTCAAGCGGCAAAGTATCACTTTCCGTTCTTAATACACAAATAGCTATTTCCATGTTTTGTAATACCAATTTAAAGCATTTAATATTCAAACTGTCTGCTATTTTACTTTCAGTTTTTGTTAAGTACTTGTTCATAGGTTCATTGTCTTCTTTATATATCTATGGTTCATTTTGTATTTATACAACTGTAGGATTTTCTCTGTCTTACATGTTTTCACTTTTTAATAAATTAAAATTAAATGTATAATAACATGTATAAATAACAGACCTATGTATAATAAACAAATATCTTATTAATTTGTTTGTTTTATGTGCAGGTTAATAAAAAATTTAAATGTGTGCTGTTTTATTATTTACTGCCTAAATTATTTGTCTCAAAATTGTTTATTATAATTATTTCATTACAAAAAATGATGCATGATTTTATTCTTTGGAATGAAATAATTATGTAATAAACAATTTTAAGACAAACTAAAATTTACCTGCCCATAATGCAAACTACTAAATTTAAATATCCCGCCTGTGTCAATTAGTTCCGCCAACCGCAAGGGATGCGCTGAGATCGAGACGAATTATCTCTTAATATGTTTATTTATCTATGGTTTCAGTGTAAACAAAGTTTCAAAAACTTTTTGTGGACATACAAGCTTTGTAAGAGAAAACAATGATGATGAATGACGGTAACGTACAATTTCAATAATATACCTACTTTTGATTTGTTAAAAACATATTTGTAGATGTATGTATTAAAAGAAAATTAGTATTTGACGGAGAATTGGGAGACGATAGTCGTGTAAATAAAATTCAAAAAACTATTGGTAGGTGGGTGTTAACAAAATACAATTCAAGTGAAGATAATCAGATAATGTATAACGAAATATGTTACCAGCTTTCATTACTTGAGTATTCGAAACGTAAATCTCAACTTGTACAGAAGAATTATCAAGAAGAATTTTCAAGGTAAGTAACAAAGAAAAGTATACATAATCTGCGTTGTTTAGGTTAATATTATTATTTTAAAGTTCTATACAAGCATATATTACGTTTCCCAGCTGTAAATCTAATTATTTATGTATTTGTCATTTCATTGTATATTAGTGTCGTATTTTCACTGTTTTCATGTAGTTGCGGGTATATTGGACATTAGAGATGCATGAATTTCAAAAAATTGTAGTATCAGAAAGTAGAAAAGTTATCACAATAATAGAAAAGACTGCGGATTATCCATGTTCAAGTGAGAACTTTTATGTTGAAATCTTGAAAATGACATTTGTTAGACAACGTTGCCAACAATTTTAATATATAAGAAGATATACTTTATGTTTCTATTCATAATAAAATTATTTATTTTAAATGAAAATTATTACTTTTTGATAAGTTGAAGTTATATTGTTTACATAGAACATCTCCCCAATCCCTCTATAAATTGGAATAAATGTTACCTCCCTATCCCCTATAAACTTCTTTATTTTTATATAATTAGCGAAACGCTCAGACAGGTCGATTTTTGTTCTTATTTTTTGCGTTTTTTCAAAAAAAATATACAGGGTGATACTTGTAGCAGATATTACGTCATCGACAATTTTTGTAAATTGAAACCCCTAATTTTTTTGTGGATTCTGAAAAAGCTCATTTTGTTACGTACGATAGGCTAATTTTTTGTTATAAAGGTTGTCCTGAACTGAGCTCTAGCTTTTAAACCGATTGTATTCAATGAAGGGGTGGACAAATTGATTAACCCTTTCACTGGCACTAGTAGTAAAAAATTCAGGAAACTTATTTTAATAGATTCGCCAATTTTATTTAGGATCAATTATCATAATTTAAATGAAAAAATAACAATTATCCCCTCCCTTCAGTTTTTGAGACATGTACTTCCAGAGGGACAAATCCAGTTTACGCATTCCAAGTAAAATATTATTTCGCATTGTAACAATGATTTTATTATTCAAAACACTAGTACATACAGTAATTATTTATTATGAAATTTTTTAAAACAGTTTCTATCTTTCAGGAAACATATATGCACCTGGCACTTGGTGCAGTAAACATGTGTTCTTTCTTTACACCCTTCAATTTTACAACGTGAGTTGTTCTTATTACTATCATATTCTGGAATATGATGATATCCATCATATCTAGAATCCTTTACTGGTCTAGACTCTTTTTTGTTTCTTGTGGATGTACTGGGGAGATTGTCAACGGAAGGTTCCGTAGAAGGCTTGCTCCTTTTTGGAAGTTTTTTCGTAAGTATGAGGTGTTCAGCCACACACTGTCGGAAGCCTAGTAAATCAAGAATTTGTTGTTTTGGAACAGCCAAATTCATGGCTTTATTCTTGTATTCTAACCATGAATTTGCTAAAGCCAGATCTACGGCATGGAAAATCATCCTTATTGTTCATTTTCTGGGCCGAATGCAGGAGCGATAGATACTCAGCAAAAAATCATGTTTATCTACCCCTCCCATACTGCTGTTGTACATCCGCACTGCTTTTGGCCTAGGCACTTCAATGTATTGCTTTTTTGTTTTATCCCATCTTCTACAGATGTCTTGCTCTCCAACTCCAACAAAATTTGACGCTAGGACGACCGATATATTGTCGTACCATTTTGTAATTATCATGCCATCCTTACTGATACACTCAACTGAAGTTCCTCTCCCTTTCTTCTTCATATCCTTATCACTTGGTAGATTTGGACGATGGAAACGATTCGATCTAATTGTGCCCACTGCAAATATTGACTTTAAACAAAGGTATTGAAATAACTTATAAGAACTAAAATAGTTATCAAAAACTAAGCCGTGATTGGGTTCAGTAATTCGATCAGAAAGCTGCATAACTATAGCAGCTGACGCGCCAAAGTGCATATAAAGTGGTTTCATTTCTGTAGTTGATCCCTGGTAGATCAAGAAATCATACACTATACCACTCTCTCCAGCTAACACGTACAATTTCACGCCCCATTTTTTTGGTTTATTTTTGATGTATTGCTTGATATTCAAGCGGCGTCCTTTGAAATGGATTATTTGTTCATCAATACAAAGATTGCGTTCTAGTGGCAGTTCTTGGTATCTTTTCCGTAGTGTATCATATATACATCGCACTTTCCACAACCTATCTGTATTAGTAGCTTCCCTACTAGTTACATCAACCATCAGTTTATAAAATCTTTTCAAAACCATATTATCTTTTATGATTGGAATACCACATGCACTACTCCAATACATTTCAATTCTGGGGAATTGTAAATTTCCCATAATTATAGGCATTCCAATAAATTTCTTCACCTCCTCTATATTTGTTGGGGGAAATCTTGGTGTATTTTGCTGAACAGCATATAGATTCGTCATATTCACCATTTGTTCAAACACACTGTTTGGAATGTACCGAAGAAAAAAATCCACTGGGCTAGGCAACTCAACTACATGTTCAGTTGAGTTATTTCCATTATGCCACCTGACAACTCTGGTTTGATACTGTGCACGTGCCATCCAGATGATGTTTTATTTTTTAGTTAGATTGTACTGCTCATAAAAATTGTGTCAACAGCTTCCGAGCCATTAATTTTTGATACCATCGCGAAAGGTCCTAATTCCGCTGTTGAAGATCCTGGTCTTGCCGTTGACAATCTTTGTTCCATTGTAGACGTTCCTGGTCCCGGCGCCGATGACTCTGCTAGACCATCAAAGCCCCCATCATTCTGTCCATCGCTTTCACTCCCGCTCTCCAGATCATCAGCCGGTCCTTCTTCATCTATAAAGTCTGAATGTTGATTATCTATGCCTGACTCATCCCACCCCAAATCATCGTCAGATAAAACGGCGATATCCGATAAATCGTCATTTTCTAAAAACTGCAACATTTCCTCTTCTGTGAGGGCATTTTCTGGAACAAACACAATGTTAGCCATACTGGCAAATATTATTTAGATGAATTTCTACCAACGACTATTTTCGTCGAAGTGCGTTTGTCCTTGTCGAGGTACATACTTTTTGAAACGTATGTTTTAGTGTTTATGAAAAACTTTTCGTAACTGAATAAATTATAAAGTTCAATGTAGTTTTTGTACTCACCAGGAAAATAAAAATAACGCAGATATGACAGTTCCACTTTATGAAAACAATTATTATGACAGCTAAGTTGCACTCAATCGCTACAACGCTATTACACGACTGCTTAAAATTAAATGCATGACATCGAACTTTCGAACCTAGAGCGCGCCACTCGCATATGCTGTATGACGTGGGTGTACCCTACACGGTACAAAAGCAGCAACGTTGAACTTTTTGTAAATTTAGCCATTTGATGCTGTTGAAACTGATGTACCTGGGTAGGTACAATTCCACGGGTTAAAATCGTAACGATATACTTTTTGGGAAACACGCTCGAACAGGACAATTTTTTTACTGATTTTTGCGTTTTTTTTAAATAAAATTTTAATATACAGAGTGATTTGCGAAGGTAATATGATGTTATCGCCATTTTTTAATCCTCTATCTGGTACTATCACTTATTATATATTTACGCTAGAGGTAAAATTTATATAGCGACAGTGGTCAACTATTGTTTTAAGCCATATAATGATTTATGTAATTTGCAATTTTCATAATTTTTGGCTTGAATCCCTTCAGGTATTTTCATATAAATTAAGTATACCATTTGAAAAGATCGTTTTGATATCCATTTGATGCACTAAAAAATTATAATTATTTGAAAATGCTAGAAAAAGCTAAATGTTGTTATTTTAGCAACAGGTGCAAAAGTTCCATCATATTCAAGTAAATATTGTCAACTGAATCCTCTTGCTACGAGACGCTTTTGACATCTTATAAGGTTGCCATTTTCATCATTTTTAATTGTAAATACCCATTTGCAATCAAAAATATTTTTATTAGTTGGTCTTTTAACCGTTCACCAAGTTTTATTTTCTAACATAGAATTAATTTCTTCCTTTATGGCAAGCTCATTATGTACTCGATGCATAATGTACTATTTTGAAGTTATTTTTCTTGTACTGGTAACCTTAGCAGTTAGTTGTAATTAACTTCCTTAAATCACTAAATTTGGTTTTTACAATTGTTAAACTGTGTGAGTTACAGCATGGCTAAATTAATGTGGGACATTTTCTAATTCAAATAAATAAGAGACCTGCAGTATTTTAAAATGTATACGGGTAAAACTAGGAGTAATCACAAATAACTTTGGCAACGCCGCTGAGTATCAAGCTGAGAAATGTCATGATTAAATTACAAATTTTTGGTTAAATCTAATAAAACCTATTCTTTCCGTTATATGAATTATTTAATGAAAGTATATAAACAGCATACTGTTTATTTTTATATTTCCGCTCCCAAGATGAGTTAAAAATCATAATTCATATTATCTGAACCAGAAAACAAAGCGAATCAACACAATTTAACCCTAGAGTGGGCGCGTGATTTATTTTGGCAACAACAGGCGCATCCGTCTGACAGACCGTATTGACAAAAAAGTGTTTTATTTAGTTTAAATTTAATTATACTTGTATTTAAACGTGTTTAACTATATTTATTATCAGAAAAATACAATAATAACATTTAGAAAGTATTTTAACAAAGTTCTAATATTCCTTTGTCACTACAACACAACATAAAACTTATTATAATTTTAGATTTATACATAGTTAGTTTTCAAAACATTCATTACAAATAACACCAATGTGTTCCAAGCACATATATTTATAACATTTGCGACAAAAAAAGCGCGTCTTTCTACTTTTTCTAGAGCTGCATATTGCACATCTCCCGGTTTGTTGGTTTGGTGGAGCAACTGCTTGAGCTGTGTCGGGGTTTCCAGAAATTTCTTGTAGTTTATTCCTTAAAGTCCTTGGAATAGTCTGCAGGTTTGATCGAACAGATAAGTGTGGTTTAATAAGTTCTAATGCTAAAGTTCTCAAGAATCCGCGCCTCTTTTGAGTGGAATTTGGATTATTTGAACAAAATACTACAAATGAGTTTATGCCAGCCAAATTTAGAATTGAGTAAAATATAACCATTGGCCAGCGCCTTGTATTTCTCGCAGCATTGTAATTGGCGCAAAGTCTGTCAACAACATCCACACCTCCTTTGGTATTATTGTAGTCAATAATAATTTCTGGCTTTCCAGATTGTTTGTCGATATTGTCGTCATGATGCAAAGATGAAATGAGCACAACATTTTTCTTTTTTTTGGGATATAGGAAACAATGGTGCAGTTTTTCGTAAATCCAAACATACTTGCTCCAACTGGATGTGTCGGACTGGAAAACTCTACAGGTAGTTCCCTTTTATTCTTACGGATGGTCCCTATAACCGTAAGTTTAAAATCTTTCAACAGGGTTTCCACAAGGGGCACGCTGGTAAACCAATTATCTAACGTTAAGTTTCTTCCGGAATTTTTAATTACATCGCAGAGCCTTACTACAACTGCACCAGGACTATTGCTTTCCTTATATGGACCATCTGGTTGTAGTCCAACGTAAACTTCAAGATTACTTGTGTAAAAAGTTTTGGCGTCAGAAAGAGCAAATATTTTGATACCGTATCGATTCGGTTTGGAAGGTATATATTGCCTGAAGCTGCATTTGCCTCTGAAACCTTCAAGCTTCTCATCAATGGTGACGTATTCAGATAGACTATAGCCAGTTTTGCACTTATTGACGAATAAATCGAATAGTTCTCGAATAGGAGCTAATTTATCCACAGATTTTCTTGCCTCTCTAGTTTCTTTTCTGTCAAATCTTAAACAACGTAATAAAAATAAAAATCGCTTGATTGACATTGCTAACCTGAAAATTTCTACCCCGGATCCATCTGATCGCCATAATTCTTCAACATTCAAACGATTTGCTTTTATAACACCAGCATACAACAGCACTCCTAAACAGGCTTGCATTTCAATAGCATCGGTCGGTTTGGCGTCCCTGTCCCTCTCAAAGTTAGAAGCTACTGACTCAATATACGCGTTTGTGTTTTCAACAAGAATGTTCAACATTTCATCATCTATAAAGAATTTAAAAATATCTTTGTGATTTTTCAAGGAACGCGTACCTAATCTCGAAATTGGAAGACGTAACACCTTATTTTCACTTCTTGTTCTAACTCTTTTAGGCGGTAAATGTTTTTCCCATTTAGTCTTCTTATCTTTTCCTATGAAAAAGGCAGAATTAGTAGCACCTGCCTCATGATCAGAGATATCTTCTTCCGATTCGTTTCCCCCTACTCTTTCTTCAACAAAATCGATTTCACCTTCTGACTCACTATCATCATACTTTTCATCCCGCTCTTCATCATCTGTAGATACCACTTCCATAAGGTGTTCAAGAGTGCTTGCTCCCGTTCATATAAATCCATATCTAAAACAACAAATAATGTCACTTACCATTTTTCTGTTGCAAGTCAAAAAAATTGGTTGATAAAATAAATCTAAAATTTATTCCCACATAATAATTTTAACTCACAAAAAACTCTCAAAATGAATTTTTTTATAATGATTTTATCATATAAAGTTGTTTAGCATGTATATTAACCTACCTCTATTATTTAAAGAATTGTAAATCGCACAACAAAACTAGTACACCAATAGGCGCGTCCGTCTCATAGACCGAAATATCAATAACTTGACACACACTAAACGACTACGATTATCATTTAACACTGATGTGCAGATCCATGAACCAGGAAGGTACAAGCATGGTGGGGACTCAGAGTTCACGCGTAAGGAAAATATAGTAAGTTTTAAATCTTGTCGGTCTCTCAGACGGCGCGCGCATGCTCTAGGGTTAAGTTGAACAGAACCATACTTGCAAGAAATTATAACGTTTCTTCTTCAAAATAGAATTACCGTGACAAAACATGTTTTGCATAGTCATAATATTGTATTGTATATTGTTATAGGTACCGAAAATACATCAACGAGATGGAAGAATACATTAACGATATAACCAAAACAATAGAATCGAGTAAAACTCTTCTTCTAGAAGTAAAAAACATGAAAAACCGTAAAATTATTTACGAAATGATAGCGAGAGACATTATCGTCGAACCTTCCAGAGATGAAACAACTACTTACATCGAACAACTACAACAAAATTTAGCTGCTAAAAAATCGTTTGAAAAAAAATTGGAGGAAGAATGGTGTAATTGCAAGAAGCACGGCGCCGTTATTACCTCCACTTCTTTACAACTTCAATCGATAATGGACAAGTCTGTTGTATCTAATCGCTAAATTAAAAACTCGTAAATTAGGTGAAGACTGTGACTTAAAATTTCATCAGTGGTATTTTATATGGATATTTTGAGGTTATTTAAAGATAGTATTTTCATCGTTAATTGAATTATGGCTAACGAGTTTTAAAATCTCTTTTCTTCAGTTGGATTAGTTCTCGTTTTTAAATGTTTTACAATGTATCGTCGGTTTTTGCTGCTTTTTTGTTTTTACAATTTTTTTCAGTTCCAGCTATTTATTTTCCATTCCTCTGTATCCAGTCCTTGTATGTCGTCCCCTATTTAATTCATGCAGTTTTTTTCGATCTACTCTTTCAGTGTCATAATATAGTCCACTGAGTAATTTTTTGATCATTTCTGTTGGTTTTCTTCTCTTCATAACATCTCTACTGAACACACTATTTACCACCACCACTCAAAATTACTCTGACGCGCGTTTCTATAACAAAGTTATCACCTTCAGAGATTGAAGGTACACTGAATATGGTAAAACTTTGTTATCGAAACGCGATTCAGACAGTGTATTATTGATTTTCGATTAGATTACGTCAGATGGTGTCCTGTAAGTATCAAATCAATTTCTGTCGCCTGAAACTGCGAGTATTAGCCACCATCGTGTAAAACGTCTTTTTGCAAATATCACGGAAATGGTAGGTTTCACGTTAAAAATAATTGGGACCTTTTTTGTAGAGGATAGAATTTTTCATAGGAAGATATTTTGTCTTTTGTTGATATTTTCGGTGATATAATCAAATTTTTGTTTTTGGAAAATATTCGTGTCTCTTGTTTTGGTTACCGGACTGTTGACGTCAATATATGAAAAATCTCCACCATTTGAACAGTTTGTGGTATATTTGTACCTCACAGTTGGTATAAAAAAGGTCAATGACGAGAAATTAATTTATAACTCCTGTATATTGATTTATAAGCATATCTTTATGTCAAAATTTTTATTTTTTTAAACTATTTTATTGCCTGTTATGTCTTGGTTACCGGACTGTTGGCAATATAAGATATGAAAAATCTCCATCATTTGAACAGTTTGTGATATATTTATACCTCAGTTTGTATGTAGGCATATTTTTATGTCAATATCCCCAAAAATTGCTGTCTGGGTGCAATTCCAATCTCGCATGGATTGATAGAAATTTCAAGTACTCAACTGCATTTATGTCCTCAATTCTCAATAATTTTTTAAAGAGTTTAACAAACAATTTATATTTTTAGCATTTATTTTATATTGTTTGTGATCAAATTGTTTATTCTTATGAAAAATGTGAATTAAAATTAGTTTTATAAATTGTTCTTATTTTAGAATAATGACTTTAATTTATGTATTTATATTAGAATGTTTTTATGTTATATTGTTTCATCTTTTAATAAAAAAATTTCTCACAAAATGTGTTCTTATTGATTTCCTTCTTCAGTGGAGGGTGGTTGTCACTCAAGCTCATTTTCTCGATAGAGACAAGTATTTTTTTCTTTCAAATTATCAGTTGTGAAAAATAATATCTAATATTGGTATGCAGGATTTGAGGAACATGTTAAAAGTAGAAATGTTTTAAATTGTTCAAATTAAACTATATTGAACAAGCACGTAGCCTAGGGCCCGGGGAAAACCACATATTAATAAGCTATTTTGTGAATTTCTAGAATAGTCTTACTTTCTTTCCCGGTATGACAACACTGGACTGGTATTGTAACAAATGTACTAGAGTTATAATATACAGATATTATTTTTTTATATATTTCATTTTGATTAGCCTTCATCCTCTTTTTTTCTTATAATAATAATAGTCAATTTTGCTAGTATTCGTTAAATGTACATGGTGGGTCAAAATACAGAAAAAAATGTATTCATATTTTTAACCTAACCCTGTATTACATTAAACGAATATTACAAAAATCAAGAATGTGTATGAGTTCTGACAATTGCTTTTATACCTTTTTGAATTATACAGGCAGTTTCATTTAAAAAACGTAACCTTGATGAACTACAGTTTTTAGAAGATCCTCTGTATCTTTGTATTGATCTATTACATATGTAGTTTTTTAATGATTGTCAAAATATATAAGTGTTCTAATATTCGTTAAATCTAATACAGAGTGAGACAAAATACAGAAACAATTTTTCTCAGTATTTCTAACCTGCTCATCTTGTATTAGATTCAGGGTTGGGCAAAATCTGATTTTTATTAAAAAAATCAAAAACCATTGATTTTTTAAAAAAAATCACGCTTTATTTGACTTTTTTGATTTTTTAAATTTGAATATAAAATTTAAACATTTTGATTCTTTGAAATTATTGTTAATACTTATTCTAATGTATAGGTCTAAAAATTATAATACAATTTGCGGCTCAAAAACTTGTGACAAGGTATTTATCGCGCTTCTTGCAAGAAAATTCTTGTCCCGATTTGTTTTCCTTCTGTCCTATACACTACTATACAGTGCCGAGTACTGCCGAGTGAGGCACGATAACGCGTTTGTTGTGCTTTTTGCAAGAATATTCCTGTCGAGGCTTGTTTTCCTTCTCAACCTATAAATCTGTCCAACAATTTCACGCATTTCGCTAGTTAGGTTAGTTAAGTGAAGTGAAAACATAAATAAAGTAAAATGAGTGGCTGAAAAGAGGACCCAATATAAAGTTTCTAAGTTCTGTATTAAGATAATAAATAGAAAGTGCAAGAAAGATATTCAAGGGTTAGTCCAAAGACTTAAAGCACACCACGATGTTTGTAATTATCAAGAGAGGAATACAGGTAATTAAATCATTAATTTAATTTATATTTGATAAAGATTTTTATTATTTACCCGGGAATGATCGCGTGGTTAGATTTCACCTAACATTTTTTGTTTTTTGTTGATTTTCCAAGCACTTGATATTTTATTTTTGAGATAATTTAGTGAAAGTTTTGAGACACAAATATTAATTATAAATTAAGGAAACATAGTGTAATTTTAATTATATATTCTCAGATATTTTGAAATATTTTTTAAATATATACGTATTATATTATAAGTAGATACATTTTTGATAAATAACAGAATACAACAGGGTAACAAACGTTTCTATACATTAAAAGACACATTTAAATCAAACATATTGTCTACAAACACAAAAATTGAAATATACAAGACTTTACCCCGTAGAAATCTGGAATTTAACAAAAAAAGAGGAAAAGACATTAGAAATCTGGGAAAGGAAAATACTACGGAGAATATACGTTAATCAAAAATTCAATAGCCCAATAATAACAAATGAAATAAGAAGTAAACCATTAAGGTGGGCAGGACATGTACAACGTCTAGGTAATGAAAGGTGTGTCAAGAAAATACAGGAAACTAAAAGACAAGGACGAAGAGCAAGGGGACGACCGAAAACTAAATGGTTGGATGGTGTATAAGATCTTAGAGAAATTGGAATAAATTACTGGAAGAACAAAGCAAAAGACCGGAAAGAATGGAAAAGAATAGTAGAAGAAGCAAAGGACAGACTTCTGAGCAGAAACTAAATCACCAAATTCACAAACTCCCTACGTATATAATTTTCTTTTCTATGCTCCCTACTGATTTAAAGCAGTCGGGTTGGCCACCGCTGCCGGAAAAATGAGGCTAGGAATCCCAATAGGGAGACTATGGACCTTGAGGTCTGAAAGTCAATGAGAAGAAGAAGATACATTTATGAGATAATTTTAAATTTTTTTTGATAGATATTATTTTTAACAAAGATAATATAATTTTTAAGTATTCATTTATAGATATTTCAGGATATAGATTTTAGGCATATAGGATTGTTTTTAAATGTTAGGTGAAATCTAACACGTGGCCTTTAATGTAACTTTTTTAACGCGACCTTTCCCAGGTTAATTAAAGATTATCTTTACTCTTCTATACCTACTTAATTTTTTTCAACTTAAAAAAATAAATTTGCTTTTACATCTCTATTGAACATTTTCACTTCATTTTAAAATCAATAATTCAATACTATATCAATATATCATCAATTAATCAATTTTCAATTGTTTTTTCTCTTTCCAGAGAGTCGAATGTCGCTTGACAGTTTTGCTAGCACATCATTTGCCTCAAGTTGTAGTTCACTCATGACGGATAGTTCATATGTTAGACAAAATCCACCGAAAGTACCAACAAGTCCAACAACTTTTGAGCCAGCCCAAAAAAAGAAAGCAATCGAAACTCAGCCTACCATGAGTGGTTTTGTAATGCGGATTTCAACTGCTGAAAAACATAAAATTGATAAACAAATAGCAAAGGCTATTTCTGCTACTAATTTGAGCTTCAGATGTATTGAGAATTTAGAGGTGAAAAAAGCCATTCAGTTATTAAGGCCTGGTTATACACCGCCCTCGAGAAATACGGTAGCAACAAGTCTTTTGGACGAAATCTATGAAGAGGAAAAAGAAAAATGTTTCTCCTCCCTGTCAGGACAGTCCGTGAATATGTCAATTGATGGGTGGTCAAACGTGCACAACAAACCAGTTATATGTGCAACGATAACCACAGAAGATGGAAAAGCCCTCCTATACGAAACTATAGACATATCAGGAAATCCACATACTTCAGAATATTTAACTCAAATAGTTTGTGACCTGATTTCTTCATGTGAATTAAAATACAAGTTTACCGTAAAATCTTTTGTGACAAACAATGCCGCAAATATGACACTTATGAGAAAAACATTAGAAGAAAAAACGAACGCAAAAGTTATAACTTATGGCTGCTCTGCACATATTTTTAATTTACTGTGCCAGGACTTTCAAGTTAAAGATGGTAAAGAACATGTGGTCCAAATTGTTAAGTATTTTCGAAATAACCATTTGGCTAGAGCTAAATTCAGTCAAGCAGGAGGCAGCGCTTTAGTCCTTCCAAGCGATGTGCGATGGAATAGCCTTGGCGACTGCTTAGAGATCTATGTCACTCAGTGGGACATCATATTAAAAATCTGCGAAGAAAATAAAAAGGAGATTGATTCCACTATTTACCAAAAAGTTTCAAATATTGCGATTAAACATGCTGCGCAAGATTATTTAAACATTTTAAAACCTATATCAGTTGCTCTTGATACTGTGCAGAGGAAAAATGCTAATATCGCAGATGCTGTAGAGCAGTGGAAACATTTACAATATATCTTTGATGAATCTGTGGAATTACCATTACAAATAACACAACAATTTAATAATCGATATAAGCAAGCACTAACGCCATATCATTTTATAGCGTATATGTTGAATCCACAAAAAACAAAATACCAGTTAAGACCAGAAGAAAAGAATATAGCTTTAGAAACAATTAACGAGTTATATGAAAACACTGGACTGTTACCTTTAGTAATAAAGTTAAATGCCCACAGTGCTCCATTTAAGCAAGTTATGTTTTCAGACAAAGTAATAAAAAATGTAAGCGGACTACAATGATGGTTATGAGCCGGAAATCTTGAAATAGTTGCCAATAATAAAACAGTTCCTATGTGCAACTGCTTCTTCAGCTTCAGTAGAACGCGTATTTAGCTCTTTTGGTCTTGTACACTTGGATATTAGAAACAGATTAGGCATAGAAAAAGGAGGAAACCTCGTGTTTTTGTTTAAATTGTATAACGAAAATTAATAGACTGAAAATATACAGTAATAAAATGTAGGTGTTAAGTTTAGTTTAAGAATTTGTAAATATGTACTTCTTTTTTGTTGTTTTTGCTAAAAGCAGATACTTCTTTTGATTTTTGAGAAAACTTTTATATTATGTTGTTAGCTGGTTCTAAATAATAAAGAAAATTATTGATTTTAAATCATGATTTTAATTTTAAAAATCAAGCGCTTTAAATCATGATTTTAATCAGCTCAACCCTGATTAGATTTAACCAATACTAGCAAAATTGGGAACTTTTATATATCCTGTGTAACATATTACAACTTGACATTGTTGTAATGGGGGTTTTAAAATTTGGAATACATTTAAAAAAATTAACTTTGATGCAATATAACTTAATGGAAGACCCTGTATACTTATAAATAAGTTTTTGATATGGAATTTAAACTATGTTGAAACTTGTTTTTACTTTGTTCATTTTCCAGATCAAACATAAATTATAAAAATTAAAATTATAATTTACGAATTTATTTTAAAAAAAATGTATTTATTTGAAAATTATCCTTATATAATGTGAATACACAAAAGTTCAACTAATTCACTTCTTTGCTTTCTTCTTTTCAGCTTCTTCCTCTTTTTCTTTCTCGATTTCTGTTACATATTTTGCAATTGTATCTCCATCTAACATCACTATTGGTTCACCGTGCCGCATAACTGCAATTTCTAAGTTCTTTTGTCCTGACTGTACAACTTCTAACAACGCTCTGATTGCCAATTTCACTGTGCCTTTTTCCGTTGCAACTTCCTCGGGTGTATAGAATTTCTCAAGAAATTCTCTTACAGTCTTTGCCGATCGTCCTACAAATTTAAAATTGCGTAACAAGACATCAAATGATAGCCATTTGCGGAATTATCAGATGTTAACCAAACAAAGATACTTAAAAAAATTATCTCTTACCTGTTGCATTAGCTTTCCACTCATAATAAATACCAGATGGTTCAGTTTGATATAGATGTGGTTTCCCATCATAATCAAATCCTCCAATTAAACAAGAAATGCCGAAAGGTCTTCTACCATTACTTTGAGTGTATTTTTGTTTAAGTGAAGCTATATATCTAGTAATGTACTCTAACGTAACAGGATCTTCTACAGTTAACTTGTGGCTCTGGCATTCGATTTGGGCACGGTTTATTAAAATTCTAGCGTCAGCAGTTAAACCAGCGAAAGCCATAACAACATGATCATCTAAGAGGCATATTTTCCTAACTGTACGTTCTTCTTGGAGTTTCGCTACTGATTTTTTTTCAACTCCAAGTACCACGGCGTTAGTACCTCGTACTCCTACCTGAAGTAATTTATTAGTTTTGAAAGATATGGTAAAATATATTTTGGGGTTATGATTACTTACGGCAGTAGATCCTTTTCTTACGGCTTCTTGTGCATACTCTACTTGTAGAAGATGTCCGTCTGGAGAAAATACAGTTATGGCTCTATCGTATCTTGAAGACATTTTTTTATTTCTTTAAATAAAATACTAGAGAAGCTGATATACAAAAATACACAACCATAAAATTTTCGCTTTATCATCAACAATCAGGACTACCAATACAATCACAATAGTCAGATGTCTAAAGAGACATTTATAATTTAATTATGAGGAGCGTTCCAACAAAGCACTCCTAATAAGCTCACAACCGCAGTTTTTCTCGTTCTAGTTACTTTTGAGCGTTACAATTACAAACTCAAGTGGAATGGATCTTGGAACGTTTTAAGCGAATATTTAGGATTAATAAACGTGGAACGACTAAAGAAATATTTTGAACGTTGTGAACGCCTAGTGGATCACATCACGACCCTCCCTAATGGCTTTCAGAAAAATATCAAATGTATGGACGGCAGTGCCGGATTAAACAAGCGCGAGGCCCGTAACAAATTCTTTCAAAGAGCCCTTGATCTGCTATGGGTTCTTTAGTATAAAGTGGCAAAAAACAATTCAATACTCAATACGTTTATTTCTTATCTATAGGTTACAATTGTGCGGTTAATTAATAGTGTAGTACATTACTATAGGCGCTGTTAGGCTCTGACAAATACAAAAAGCCTGAGATGAGATTTTCTGGCAATTAAGAATCTTAATAAGTTTCACTAAAAAAATTACGCTCAGGCAGAGATGAGTGGGACAAGTGGGTTTGAATATGCGGGCCCCTTTTCACGCGGAGCCCGTAGCAATTGCTACTCTTGCTACGTGGTTAATCCGGCACTGATGGACGGTAGAGGTAAAGAGCACCGTCTGTGTGTATCAGAAAGTGTCCTTTCAAAACCATTTAATTAAGGTGGCGCGGCTGTAGCCAGAGTAAAAATCTCACGGTAATTTTGTTACGTTGTTAGGTTATATTATTTACCAAATAATATTAGACTGCGTGAATAGGTACAAGCCCTATATCATTAACACTCGAATCATTACATATTTGTACTTAGCATACTTCACTTCACGTTCTCTATAATTATAAAATGTATAATTCGAGTGCCAAATAATACATTGCCATTCTGAGCGACGAGTAGCGGATCTCAACGAGAGCGGCAATCTCACTTCGCACTAGAATACACACAGGTTTTTTCTACAACCGCAGACTTTATAAAAACATTGGATACAAAAATCAATGATTATTTATAACCATAAAAATGTAAGTTCAAATTTTAGAACGTCCTTGCATCCTTTTGCTCTACACACGTGTGTTATTGTAAACATATTTTTTCAATAGTATTCATTAAAAATAATAATAAAAAATTACTTTAGTTATTTACATATTAATGTGTTACGTTATGATTTAAATCTATGTGTAGCATCTGGATGAAATATGTTGATTTTCGATGATCACGCGTTGTTCATGAAATTGTTGACATCTGTCAACGCCTAGTCTGCTGAGAAATGTCGATTAGGGTTTCCAATGTACCTAATTAAGCAAGCGTTTTGATTACTTTCCCGCTCTGCGAGCGACAAAGTAAGAGAACGCCCACTCCTCGGAAAAGTGCAGCATGCGCCATATTTTTGAAGCTTGGTTGTAGAAAATAGCTATGAGTGCAAAGTCGCTATTAACGAGCGGCCCGACCAATATTGCTCTGTGCGTCCGATCAGAGACAACACTCTGCGCTGCGATTTTCGAAATCAATCGATGGTCATCGTACACCACTAACCGCTTGCGAAGACCGCATCGAATGATTTATAAATGTTGTATTTTGGACTTCCGATCGATCACTTATTTCGAATGCTAAATTTTGAACGTGGCAACAGAGTAGATGTCAAATATATCTCTAATTTTATTTGTGTTGAAATGAAATGCATAGCGGTTTGATTTTGATAGTGGTTGATGTTTATTTCATAAAATAGACTATTGTTGATGTCTTGGGTGTTACTGTCGTGTTATAATAATTCAGAGAATAAGTATAAATTAAGTTTTATCCAAAAATGTCAGTAATAACAGAACAAAAAAAGAATGATTGATTATGTTCAGCTACACTCACATTTACCCAGTGGCAAATTCTCAAAAGATTATTCATTTAAAGACGCAGAAAAATATTGGCTGGAAATAACTAGCATATTAAATGGAATTCCTGGATCTTAAAAATTCATTATATGGAGTATTTACTAGAATATAGACAAAAATAGTCTCACACAGACAAATAAAAATCATACAAACCATTATAACCTGAAAAGCAAAATTCCTCAACGTGGTCAATAATATCTTTATCTAGCACGTGCTCACTATTGTCATTAAACGCCAGTAGTACGCCGAAAACTAGAGACAAATAAATTCTAGTTTTTAGCGGACTGTTGACGTAATCCGCGCAGATTAGTGACAGCGCACTTTTGATAGATTACGTGATCATTTCAACCAACCACATCATCGAACACCAGTGCGCTCTGCTTATGGTCCGCACATGAGGACCCACCATAACATTATCATACATACAACACAATCGGTTCGTTCTTTTTGACTGAGATCTCAGCTCACATCAGTAATGTGAGCGTTCTTTTTGTTTTAATCACGTCTAAGCGAGCTGAGATTTTTCCTCCCCCTTCACCGATGCTGAATATGTAGTAAAGGGGTATCAGTTAGAATTGAGTCGGAAATAAGGTGGAGGGGATGAATAAATATTTGATTTGCTTGGGTTATTTGTAGTTTTCACCAAGTTTATCTATCGTTTTAACCATTGACAAATAAACACACATAATCTATATTTCTTTTGTTATAAATTATGGAAACAATAATATTATTAGATGCTGATACGAATCTGTCGTATAGTTTAAATCTATCCCTTGAAGATAAACAGAGGGCGAAGGAAGTTAACAACTAACAATGTTGGAATATTAGCCATAATACAAATCTTAACTCAAAGAACTATTTGAATCTAAAAATAACAAAATCAAGCGTGGTTATCAGAGATATCGAGATAGATTATGTTTATATGTTTTGTTTCTTATTCACGTATACGTCGACAGAGCGCGCGCTTCAATTGAGATGTCCTTCTTTTTGGTGCTCACTCACATCACTTTATCTCAGATCACCTTAACTGAAGGGATCTTAGATCTCAGTCAAAAAGTACGCACCTAATGTCTGTCATGTTTACGGAAAACCACCTGATCGAAAGAACTAAAAATTAAATTTTTGAATAAAAAATACTGCGAGACTACGACATAGCCTCACAACATCACAGTTAATCTATTTCGTCGGTATAAATATTCCAAAAAAACAGATTACATAGAACCGGTCTGAGCGTAATAACCGATCGGGGTTCTGATTTACCTCCCTTATTTCTAGATACAAAATCGAACGCGGCTAATATTAATTATTCTATAGGGAATTTTTATTTTTTATGTTATACTAAACGAAAAACTTAAACAAAACGTAGAAAACCAGATAGAGACGTTCGATACTCTCGAAAGTATCGATAAGACAAAGTATTGATATTGGAAGTATGGATACACAAAAGTATCGATTTTAAAAAATGTGTTATATATATATATTATATATTTATATATATATATATATATATATATATATATATATATATATATATAAAAAGTTTGTCATTTTGTTACTTCATATTATTCTGCGTAATTATTTAAAATGTTAATATATTATTTCGTTAGTTAAAGTGTTCGTTTCAAAATATGTGTGTGTAAGACAACCCGCAATTAAACACTGATCACTCGGTCTCTCCTCTGGTCGGCAAAAATAAACTGGTGCATAACATCTTCGCATCAAGTTTGGCGTCCCAACGTGTGGCCAGAAGAATTGTTCGTGTATGTAACGTGTGCTAATTGTTTTAAAATTCTAAACAGACACTGATCGGCTCATCAGTACTATTTAGAACGTTTGTTGTTTCATTAACACTCCGTATTTCATCACTTCAGGAAATAATTTTGTAGGAATTTTCGGTAGTGACTATTGAACTCCATGTTGTTTTATGTTAGCACGCTTAGCACGTTGGAGTTTAATTTTGCAATCTTATTATTTAAGAATTGAATACACCCCAGGCCGTTTAAATGTTGTAGCCGACATGTTGTCTCGCCCAAGTGTGGCGGAAGCCACTGAGACTAACCTGCTATCAGTAGATATGCCCAGACAGCCAGTTAGCGAAATACGCAAACTGCAACTGGAAGATGAAGATCTTCTTAAAATTATTATCTCTTTCGAGAGCCTATCAAATAATGACCTTGACCTCAAGAGATGGGTTGAGCTATTCCCTCTACAGAAGGCCACTGCAGAAAGGTGCGCTCGATGCTTAATCGATGAAATAATTTTAAGATATGGAACTCCAAGTAGAGTTATTAGTGATAATGGTATGCAGTTCGTAAGTGAAGTGATGCAACAAGTAGCCCATGTCTTAGGCTTCAAGCAAACTCTCACTCCTGTGTATCACCCCGCGGCTAATCCGGTCGAACGAAAAATCCGCGACCTCAAGTGTCAGTTGTCAATTTTGACAGAAAAGGATCAAACCCAGTGGAAAGACAAATTACCGGCGATACGTTTCTCAATGAATTCAGTACAGTCGCAATCAACCGGTTTTAGTGCTGCTTACCTTACGTTCGGGCGCGAATTAAGAACGCCAGATGACGCTAATCGCGACCCTCGTGCTATCCTGGATTGTGGCAATTTTGTACCCGAGATATCACCATATCTACAGACTTTAGCAACAACCTTAAGTGTAGCCCGAGAAAATCACGAGAAAGCTCAAGATCGTGCCAAAGACTATACCGATAAAAGTCACCGATCAGTCGCTCCATTCCAAGTAGGTGATACTGTACTCGTAGTTGTACACGCACTTAGTAAATCCAAGGACTCGTATACTAGTAAGTTCGCTCCGCGTCGCGATGGACCGTACCAAATCCATCGTATGGTTACTCCGACAACTTACGAGGTTGGTACCGTTAGCAAACCTTTTGAAGTGGTTGGAAAATATTATGTATCAGCGTTGACTCCATACCACAACCTCGCCAATGCTAATGTTTCAGTGCCGGTACGACCAATCCGAAAAAGAGGTCGACCACGTAATAATCCTTTGGATACATCAGAGACGACTGTACCAGAAACTGAGATGTCGACTCCCACAGCTCCAGTTATCTTCGGGACCCCTATTCCGGAAGATATGTCACAAGAGGATACCTCGGAAGAAGAGGCTCAGACCCAAACCGTAAGTCCTCCAAGGAGAAGAATCGCTAAACCCAAAAGTTGTTCCTGTTGTTTAGCGACCTCTAACTTCCCTGCTCCTACTCTCGAGACGATTCGTGAAGCAGAGGGGGAGAATTGTAACGATTGGTCGACGAGGTCTGCGACAGCAGAAATAGAACAGCGGCAGATATTGACATTTTGACATATATATCTATATATATATATATATATATATATATATATATATATATATATATATATATATATATATATAAATTATTTGATTTTCTTTAACCTTTATATATAATTTTTTTTTCCATTTTTCGTGGGCATCAGGTTAATTAACCTGATGCCCACGAAAAATGGAAAAAAAAATTATATATATATATATATATATATATATATATATATATATATATATATATATATATATATAGATACAGAATTAAATGGGTAAATCACGCAAAATAGGTTACAGAGAATGAGTGGTAACCGTGGACATGCATGTTTCTAGCTCATTTATATAATGAGCTAGAAACATGCATGTCCACGGTTACCACTCATTATCTGTAACCTATTTTGCGTGATTTACCCATTTAATTCTGTATCTGTTTTATACTCCACGCGTTATTATTTCATCTCTCTCTCTCTCTCTCGATATATATATATATATATATATATATATATATATATATATACATATATATATGAAAAAGTTTGTCATTTTGTTACTTCATATTATTCTTTATTCCTGCGTTACAGTTTGTATTCGGTTTGCTTCGTTTATTTTTATTATGCGGTAGATTAACCAATTTCTGACTTTCTTTTTAAGTGTTTTAAACAAGCCGAGGAACACAAATAAAAACATGTTATTAGGCATGGAGCAGTCCTAACATTATCTATGTGTCAATTCAAATATTGGAGTACCTATCATGACACAAGTTTAAACACTATAGCAATTAAGTATCTATCAGTTGTTGGCACTTCCGTGCCTTGTCAACGATTATTCAGTAAAGCTGAAAAAATACTGACTGAAACTAAAAACCGTTCAGACTGTAAGTGGTTGGGACAACTATTATTTTTTACATTCTTTTTCTTCAGAAAACTGGCAATAGTTTAGTATTATTTTCATTTTTAATGACTGTTTTTTGTGTTCAAGCTCTGGTTCTATTAAGATTTTTATGTTTATATTAAAAATTAGTTACTCATCTCAAAGGAAAACTTTATTTTCCTCCTTTATATTAAGTACTGATGAGAAGATGTTATGCACCGGGTTATTTTTGCCGACCAGAGGAGAGGTCGAGTGATCAGTGTTTAATTGCGGATTGTCTTACACACACATATTTTGAAAGGAATACTTTAACTAACGAAATAATATATTAACATTAAATAATTACGCAGGAATAAAGAATAATATGAAGTAACAAAATGACAAACTTTTATATATATATATATATATATATATATATATATATATATATATCGAGAGAGAGAGAGAGATGAAATAATAACGCGTGGAGTATAAAACAGATACAGAATTAAATGGGTAAATCACGCAAAATAGGTTACAGAGAATGAGTGGTAACCGTGGACATGCATGTTTCTAGCTCATTATATGAATGATATATATATATATATATATATATGTATATATATATATATATTTATATATATATATATATATATATATATATATATATATATATTATAGAGTGAAACACCCTGTATATTAAATAATAAAAATTAAAGATTGTGCATTGTAATTTAGAAGAATTTTTTTAAGTCTGAATTTTAGAGATTAACAAATGTCAGTTAAAATTTTTATCAAATATTGTTGGGAGAAAACAATATATGAGGTTTAAGCAATTGAAAAATTTAGAATAGAATGTCCTGATATGATGGAGGGACGATTCACTGTTTGAAGTGAAGGTTTTCAATGATGAAATTGATAGTCAATTTTGATTGGTAAATAAACGTTTAAAAGAATCACATCAGCGACAATTACGTTGCTAATGATAAAAAAATTTGAATGAAAAAAGTTGTTGATTATGTAGACTATTCACTAAGAAGTCTCTTTTTGGGGTAGCAAAAATTTGGAAGAAGAAAAATTATTTTGGTAAAGAAAATTATTTTAAATATTTGAGAAATATCAGTTTTGGCTATGGAATTCAAGAAACAAATACATTATACTTACGAGATATACGTTAATTAAGTAATTAAGTAAATATTAATAACTACAAAATATAAAAAGGAATTGTTATATATTATGTGGTACTAACCGTGACTTTTCTTTTATGAATGGTCAATTGTTGTATTGTGGAAGCAATGTCTCGACAATACCTTTCAGAAAACACTGAATCATGTAATTCATCCAAAGTGTTTTGATGTTGGAAGAAATACAGCCTCAATTCCTGATTTGGTGGAAATGGACAGGAAGAACGGATTTATTCCAAGAGAGAGAGAACCTAAAATAGATTAAAGGAACTGATCATTGAGGTGAATAAACAAAAACAGTATAGTGAACAAGGTATTTAAATTCAATTTATTAATACATAAAAAGTTAAACGAACTTACCGATTTGTGTAAAGAACTGAACTTTAATGTTACATGGACGCTAAAAAGTTTATAGTTCGCCATCTTCTATAATTCATTTGTATACCAAGTTGCATAATTGTAATTCACCCTTAGAATTAATATCTCACCAGAGTGTGTGTCTGTTGTATGAATGAATCATTATTTTAGATAGTTGAATTTCTTCAAGAACACCTGTAAAAGAGTAATGTATTTATTTTCATCACATTAAACAACGTTTTGTTTCTTTTAAAGAACGATTTAAAACTGTACGTTGAGATTTTCATTTCATCTGGTGATTTCCGCTCCATCTATTTTCTATAGGTAGAAGTTTGAACTGACATCTATGAATGGTGCAGAGATTTGATTCCAAGCAGGGCAGGACCGTATTCAGTTCATAATTATTAGGTAAATAATATATTTTGATCAACAAATTTGTTTTAAAATATAAAGAATTTATTGATTTTGGCGCTAATATTAAAAAATGAAACCGTTTAATTTTTATATACTTGAACTCTACCCTGAGATAAGAAATTTCTCATGCAAGTAGCTTAAATTGTTTATCACCTATTTAAAATTATCTATATACTGTGCTAATAATAAAAAGTTTAAAGTAAATCTAAACTAAATAAAATATTAAGTATATTTTTTATTACAAAGGATAAGTCTATCCAGTTTAAAAAAAATGGCCCCCAATGTAGGGCTAAAATCTATCCAGTAAATAAATGACGCACGCAACGTGGGGCTAAAGTAATATAAAACCTTTATATCAAACGAATTATAATAATTGACGCACCAAACGAAGGTAAATAATAATAAAAAAGATTGAAACAAATTTTTAACTGTATTGAAAGAAGAGTCAAATACAAAAATGGAAAGGAAGATTACTTTGAGAGACGGAAAACAAGTAGGAGGTGAAAGTGGATCTGAACAAGAGAGGGAGGAAAGGAATCATGGAAGAGGAGATTCTCAAGTGCAATACTTGAAACAAGGAAGAGAACGTCCAGACGAAGATATTGCAGAACAAGGACAGGAAGAAGAAGATGCACCATTGCAAGAAGAAACAGAACAAGAGGATAGACAAGAGTCTAAAAGCAAACAGAAGAGGACAAACAAGAATTTAAAGAAAAAAAAGAGGAAATGGACGTTGTGAGTATGCTCCAAATGATGATGAGAGAAATAAGAGGAGATTTGGATAAACGAGATAAAAAAAATGGATAAACAAAATGAGAATATGAATAGTATGAGGGATGATATTAGGGAAGATATGAATAAAAATAGACAAGAAATTAAACAAACTAAGGAACTGATAATAAAATTGATGGAAGAAAAATTGGGACATTTTGAGAAGATATTGGAAAAATCAAACACATACATGGAAAATAAAATAGAATCCACTAAACAAGAAATAAGAGGAGAGGAGATTAAAGAAATAACGGAAATAGACAATTCACAGATTAACAGAATTAACAAAATGGAGGAGAAAGAAAAGGATTTCAAAGAAGAGATTCAAATGGATGTAAAGATACAAAATGAAAATATAAATGATGATACTATAGAACAAAAATTAAGTAATAAAATGGAATTTGATGAAGTAAAAATACAAAGACAAATAAATGAGAAAATGATAGATAGCAATTTACAGAATCTAGGAAGTGAGGAAGTCATGAAAATTTATGAAAAAGAGATTTATTGGAAAATAACAGACCCAAATGTTAATACATTAAAACGAATAGTGACATATGGTAAGACAAATAATAATAATAATAGGGGGATACAACTTAATTGGAAGTTAGAGGAAATGAATAAGATATTACAAGAAACCAAGGAAGAAATAGAACAAACCATAGGACAGAATATAGAAACAATAATTTATGCAGAAAATTTCGAAATGAGAGTAAAACTTGGCAGAAATATAAAGATAATTGATCCAAGAAATTTCAATAGGATAATTAAAAATGAAATGATAGGAAGTGAGAGTATTATGGAAAATGAAATAATAAAAAGAAGAAACAATAATATGAAGAAATTGGAAACACAAATTTTGATGAATCTATTGGTAAAAATTGATGAGATAGGGGACAACAAAATTGAAAAAGACACAGTGGAAAATTTTAAGAAACTTAGGAAGCAGATAGAAGAGAATCAAACAATAAGAGAAGAGGACAAAACGAAATTTAGGAAAAGAAAATTAAATTGAATAATAAGGCTGTATTATTGGACCGGAATCTAGAAGACGAATAAGGAATTGTAAAAGGTCAAGAAGGGATATAAAAACCACATGTAAATAAAAAGTTTATAATTAACAAATAATAATTTAAAAAAAAACATATGTAAATATAATTTTGTACATAGATAGCAATTAGGATACGTGAAGATATAATGATGAAATACAGAAATAATTACAATAACGGATATAATAACAATGGAGATTATAACAATAACAATACAGGAAATAACAATAATTATAACAGAAATTTTAACAATCAAAACAATTATAACAGAAATTTTAGATACAATAATAATAACAATAATAACAATTATAGAGAACAAAACTACAGGGAGCAAAATAACAGATGTGGACAATACGACAACCGACAAAGAGAAGAAATTAGAGAACAAAGAAAAGATTATAGGGAGGAAGAAAGAGGAAACGGAAATGGAGGACAAAGAAGGATAAATAATATTCAAAGAAGAGAAGAGAGAGTGATATCGGTAGAACCGGAAATTATTACAGAACAAGAACCCGACCAAAATTTTGGATCGAGCACATACCAAATGTAAGAAATATCATCTGTACATATGAACATCCAAGGGAATATATTAAATTTGGGGAAGATTTGGAATTGAAAGGAGCAATGGGATTGATAAAAATTGAAGGAAAATTAAATGGGAAACTAGTCAAAATATTAATAGATACAGGCTCGGAAGCATCCATAATAAAAACAAAACTAATTGAAGAAAATATTGAAAATTATGAAAATAAGCTAGTTAAAATACCGAAAACTACATTAATAGGAGCAAACGGAAAGAAATTGTGTGAAGTTAGCAAATCTATAATACAAAGTATTGAATTAAAGGATGGGAAAGAAGTTGAGATGCAATTATTGTTAGTAGATAATTTAGAATCAGACATAGTTATAGGAATAGATGAATTAACGAAATATAAAGCAAGAATTGATTTTGAAAAGATGGAGATTGAATTAAATGGTAATAGAATTGAATTTGAAGAAGGAAATATAGAAGAATTGGAAATTGAAGAGGATAATAAGAAGTTATGGAATATAGAAAGGATTGGAAATATGGAAGTATTGGCAATTGGAGAGGATAATAGGAAGTTATGGAATATAAAAAGGAGTGGAAATATGGAAGAATTGGAATTTGAAGAGGATAATAGGAAGTTATGGAATATGGAGAGGGATGAAATAATGGAAGAATTGGAATTAGTGTGTGGAAATAAGGAATATGCAGAGAAAGTGAAGAATTTAATAATTAAATATAAAGGATTAGTTAAAAAAGAGATGAGAATGGCAAATAACTATGTACATAAGATAGAAGTTAAGAGAATAGAAAATTTCAGAATAAGAAGATATCCCATACCTTACAAATATAGGAAAGAAGTTGATTCAGAGATACAAAATATGCTAAAGGATGGTATTATAGAGAGATGTAACACAAGATATGTAAATCCTATTGTGGTCGTAAAGAAAGCAAATGGTGATTTAAGATTATGCCTAGATGCAAGAAATATTAATCAATACACTGTACCACAATACGAGGCTCCGATGAATGTGGAAGCAATTTTTGGGCGCATTACGAATACGAAAATATTTTCTAAAGTTGATTTAAAACACAGTTTTTGGTTGATTCCTTTGGATGAAGATAGTAGAGATTACACTGGCTTCTCTATTGATGGTGTGTTGTACAGATTCTGTGTAGCTCCATATGGTATACAAAGTGCTTGTTCGGCCTTGGTTAGAGCATTACACCAAATACTAAATAAATTTGAAGACTTTGCACTTCATTATATCGATGATATATTGATCTTCTCAAATGATGAAGAAGAACACCTAAAACATATAGAAATAATTTTAAAAGAATTAGATAGAGCAGGTTTAAAAATAAATCAAAATAAATGTAAATTTTATCAGGAAGAGATATGCTTCCTAGGTTATAAAATAGACAAAAACGGGATGTCCATGGATGAAGAGAGGATTCAAGCAATAATAGAGTATAAAAGACCATCAAATCTAAAATCTCTGAGAGGATTTCTAGGGATGATGAATTACTTCAAACGTCTGATACCTGATATGAGCACGAAACAGATACCTTTAATAAAGCTATTAAAGAAGGACAATAAATGGAAGTGGACTGAGGAAACAGAAATGGCTTTTAATGATTTAAAAGAAGCTTTTACTAAACAACTGAAAGTTTATCATCCGAATTATGACCTACCTTTCATATTACGAACGGACGCATCTAAAGAAAGGTTTGCAGGAGTCTTATTACAAATACAAAATGACATGGAGGTACCCATATGTTTTGTATCAAGGGTAACGAAGAACTATGAAAGAAATTATGGAGTGTCAGAGCTAGAATTGGCAAGTATAATTTTCTGTGTGACAAAATTTAGATTTTATTTATTAGGAGCAAAATTTACAATAGAAACCGATCATTCTTCGCTTACAACTATTTTGAAAAACAGATTTGGCAATAGCAGAGTTCATAGATGCGGTTTAATATTACAAGAATATGACTTTGAAATTAAATACATCCCAGGAAAGACGAATGTAGTGGCAGATGCGTTAAGCAGAGAAAGTAAGAGGAATAATGATATAAATAAAAGAATTGTTAAAATTGGAGTAAATATAATGAAAGATCTAGATGGGATATTTTCTTTAAATAGTATCATAGAGGACCAAATGGAATTGACAGAAAAACAGAAACGAAGAGGACAATTGAAAGAAGAAATATGGATAAAGAAAAATGGGGAAGCAGATTTGTTTATGATAACAGAAAATTTAGCTAAAAAATTTTTGGAGAATTTACATAGAAACAATGGACACATAGGAGCTAGGAAATTATGATTACTGTTTAGAGAAAATTATATTAGTAAGGGGGACCAAAGTATTGCAAAATTAATCACTAGCACATGTCATATTTGTCAATTGGGAAAAAGTAAACATAGGAGGAATGAGAACATAGCAAAGTCTATAGTAACAACAAGATGTGGAGAAATAATTGCTATAGATTTTCTGAGTAATTTGATACCCAGTAAACAAGGAAATCATCATATCCTAATAGCAGTTGATTTATTTTCAAAATTTGTAAAATTATACCCGACAAAGACAACTAAAAGTAGAATAATTATGGAAAAACTATCAGAATACATGCAGGAAATTATAAAACCAGAAAATTGTATCATAGACAATGCTATCTATTTTACTAATGAAAGATTTAGGAAATTCTGTGGTAGAAACAAAATAAATTTAAAAACGATTAGTATCCGACACCCATCTGCAAATCCATCTGAGAGATACATTAGGGAAGTGATAAAGTTTATGAGCATAACTTTGTGGGATCAAAACCATGATAATTGGGAAAATCATCTGGAAGAAAATCAAAATTATTTAAACAATTTGCCAAACACTGTAACAATGGAGAGTCCAATTTATTTAATGACACAACTGAGACCTCAGAGAAAATGGGAAATAGATACTGCAGAAGAGTTTGAAAAGGTATTGCAAAGAGTGAATAAAAATTTGCAAAACAATGCAAATAAATACCTACGGAGAATGGAAAAAAAGAGAAAAATAAAAACAACATTTAAAAAAGGGGATTTAGTGATCGTCCGTGCTTTAAGGGTATCAGATAGGAACAAACAAATGTGTGCGAAATTGAAACCACCTTTCGAGGGACCATATGTTATAGACAATGAGAACGGGATAAATAGCTATGTTTTAAGATATATGGAAAGTGATGAAATAAGAGGTGTCTTCAATATAAAGGATCTATATAAGTACAATAATTAATGAAGAAGTAAAGAAAAGGAATATAATAAATGTTTAAGGTAAAATTTGCGTTTATAAAATTTTTCCTAACATCAAAATTTGATAAATGCAAAATTTAGGGGATGTTATTATAGAGTATATTAAATAATAAAAATTAAAGATTGTGCATTGTAATTTAGAAGAATTTTTTTAAGTCTGAATTTTTTTTTATCATTTGAATGGAGACAATCTGTATGATACGCTATTTGATAGAGAAGGCATACACAAGACAGACCGTATAATCGTAGGGAAAATTGTGAATAGGTGCGAGAAACAAATTATGTGAAATAGAATAACACAATTTTTATTCAAAAGATTAAATATCAGAACTTTGTTTATGATAAAAAAACTAATGTTTCTTTATTCTGTGAAATTAAGATAATCTTATGAATTTGTCAGAAGAAACCAAACAATATTTGTTGAAAGAAATATTAACATAAGAAAGGGTAACTGTTTAGACATAACTAGATAGGAAGCTGTATAATAATATGAATTTCAGAAAGCATGACATATACAAAACGAATATTCATTTTGCACATATATTTGAAGTTAACAGCTGTCATCTAAAAATATTAAGAATTTTCATTTTACATACACACTTAGAGATTAACAAATGTCAGTTAAAATTTTTATGAAATATTGTTGGGAGAAAACAATATATGAGGTTTAAGCAATTGAAAAATTTAGAATAGAATGTCCTGATATGATGGAGGGACGATTCACTGTTTGAAGTGAAGGTTTTCAATGATGAAATTGATAGTCAATTTTGATTGGTAAATAAACGTTTAAAAGAATCACATCAGCGACAATTACGTTGCTAATGATAAAAAAATTTGAATGAAAAAAGTTGTTGATTATGTAGACTATTCACTAAGAAGTCTCTTTTTGGGGTAGCAAAAATTTGGAAGAAGAAAAATTATTTTGGTAAAGAAAATTATTTTAAATATTTGAGAAATATCAGTTTTGGCTATGGAATTCAAGAAACAAATACATTATACTTACACGAGATATACGTTAATGTAAGTAATTAAGTAAATATTAATAACTACAAAATATAAAAAGGAATTGTTATATATTATGTGGTACTAACCGTGACTTTTCTTTTATAAATGGTCAATTGTTGTATTGTGGAAGCAATGTCTCGACAATACCTTTCAGAAAACACTGAATCATGTAATTCATCCAAAGTGTTTTGATGTTGGAAGAAATACAGCGTCAATTCCTGATTTGGTGGAAATGGACAGGAAGAACGGATTTATTCCAAGAGAGAGAGAACCTAAAATAGATTAAAGGAACTGATCATTGAGGTGAATAAACAAAAACAGTATAGTGAACAAGGTATTTAAATTCAATTTATTAATACATAAAAAGTTAAACGAACTTACCGATTTGTGTAAAGAACTGAACTTTAATGTTACAAGGACGCTAAAAAGTTTATAGTTCGCCATCTTCTATAATTCATTTGTATACCAAGTTGCATAATTGTAATTCACCCTTAGAATTAATATCTCACCAGAGTGTGTGTCTGTTGTATGAATGAATCATTAGTTTAGATAGTTGAATTTCTTCAAGAACACCTGTAAAAGAGTAATGTATTTATTTTCATCACATTAAACAACGTTTTGTTTCTTTTAAAGAACGATTTAAAACTGTACGTTGAGATTTTCATTTCATCTGGTGATTTCCGCTACATCTATTTTCTATAGGTAGAAGTTTGAACTGACATCTATGAATGGTGCAGAGATTTGATTCCAAGCAGGGCAGGACCGTATTCAGTTCATAATTATTAGGTAAATAATATATTTTGATCAACAAATTTGTTTTAAAATATAAAGAATTTATTGATTTTCGCGCTAATATTAAAAAATGAAACCGTTTAATTTTTATATACTTGAACTCTACCCTGAGATAAGAAATTTCTCATGCAAGTAGCATAAATTGTTTATCACCTATTTAAAATTATCTATATACTGGGCTAATAATAAAAAGTTTAAAGTAAATCTAAACTAAATAAAATATTAAGTATATTTAAAGGATAAGTCTATCCAGTTTAAAAAAAATGGCCCCCAATGTAGGGCTAAAATCTATCCAGTAAATAAATGACGCACGCAACGTGGGGCTAAAGTAATATAAAACCTTTATATCAAACGAATTATAATAATTGACGCACCAAACGAAGGTAAATAATAATAAAAAGGATTGAAACAAATTTTTAACTGTATTGAAAGAAGAGTCAAATACAAAAATGGAAAGGAAGATTACTTTGAGAGACGGAAAACAAGTAGGAGGTGAAAGTGGATCTGAACAAGAGAGGGAGGAAAGGAATCATGGAAGAGGAGATTCTCAAGTGCAATACTTGAAACAAGGAAGAGAACGTCCAGACGAAGATATTGCAGAACAAGGACAGGAAGAAGAAGATGCACCATTGCAAGAAGAAACAGAACAAGAGGATAGACAAGAGTCTAAAAGCAAACAGAAGAGGACAAACAAGAATTTAAAGAAAAAAAAGAGGAAATGGACGTTGTGAGTATGCTCCAAATGATGATGAGAGAGTTTAAAGAAAAATGGCCCCCAATGTAGGGCTAAAATCTATACAGTAATATATATATATATATATATATATATATATATATATATATATATATATATATATATATATAGATACAGAATTAAATGGGTAAATCACGCAAAATAGGTTACAGAGAATGAGTGGTAACCGTGGACATGCATGTTTCTAGCTCATTTATATAATGAGCTAGAAACATGCATGTCCACGGTTACCACTCATTCTCTGTAAACTATTTTGCGTGATTTACCCATTTAATTCTTTATCTGTTTTATACTCCACGCGTTATTATTTCATCTCTCTCTCTCGATATATATATATATATATATATATATATATATATATATATATATATATATATATATATACACATATATATATATATATATATATATATATATATATATATATATATATATATATATATATATGTATATATATAATTTGAAAAAAGATATTTGCCAACTTATTTGTAATGGATATTTTTGTGGGGATGTGGCAATAAGACTCCAGAGTAAATTCTTTCAGATATTTATTCCCGAGCTTTCGAATGGTTTTCATTCATTATCAAGGGCTATAAATAATTGGTCAATGTTATCATTAATAATAATTAAATGGAATAATGAATACTTACATAAAACCTATAGCGAATTTTGGAATAGTTGTAAATTTTTATAATAAACTCTTTTAAACATAAATCAATGAAAAACTCAAAAAACAATATGACAATAAACAAAATATTTGATCTTGAACTACTACAATTTTTTATTTTTTTATCATAAAATTAAAGATTGTTACGAATCTTCTGTTCTTTTTTCATAATCTAAAAGATATGCATAGATAACACTAAGGTTATTTAAATCTGTTTTTATATTTATTACATAATTTTGTTCTGCAATATATGTTGTTTCCAAAAAAAGGCGTTTTCTATAATTACTTTCTATTGCTAAGACTTTGGCAGATTGATAATCCATAGAATGGCCTTCATAAAACACGTGTTCCGCTAAAGCACATCTATCAGGATATAATCTACTGTCAGTTTTATGAGAGGCGATTCGATTGGTTAGCGATCTTTTACTGTGACCAATGTATTTCTTATTACAGATATTGCAAGGAATCTCATAAACTATATTAGTTAATTTAGTAGTAGGAGTCTTGTCTTTGATCTTACTGAAAATTGATTTTATTGTAACACATTGTTTATTCGCAATTTTGATATTATGTGGTTTGAATACTCCAGAAATTTTAGGTGTGATAGATTTTATATATGGAAATGAAATATAAGTTGGAGATGTAATATTAGTAGTTAAAATGTCACTGTTTTCTTCGTTTCGTATTATGTCAACAGTAATGTCATTTATATTGTCAGAAGTATTATATAAAACATGTTTCAAAAGATATGAGTTATTATAGAAAAGTTTGTAGAGTATTTTTAGATTTTTATCGTGAAATATTGGATTGGAAATTTTTAGGACTCTGGTTTTCATCTGTTTAATCAAGTTAATTTTTGTACTACCTCGATGATATGAATGGTAATTTATATATCTCCCAGAATTGATAGGTTTCCTATACCAGTCAAACAAGATTCTATTATCATTATTTCTAATAAATTTGGTATCAAGAAAAGGTAAAG
Source organism: Galeruca laticollis (assembly GCA_963921935.1). Taxonomy (NCBI): domain Eukaryota; kingdom Metazoa; phylum Arthropoda; class Insecta; order Coleoptera; family Chrysomelidae; genus Galeruca; species Galeruca laticollis. The sequence goes on along the minus strand of OY998175.1, from coordinate 201,473,111 downwards.
ATTGTTCTGTATTTTCCCTTTCCATTGTAAATTGTATATGTGGATCGAAGCTATTGAAGTAAAAGAGTATATTATTTATTTCATCACATGGAAGAGATAATATTATATCATCTACATATTTTTTGATAAAAAACAAATTAAAGGGTAAAACAGAAATAACATAGTCTAAAATATAATTCATGACATAGTCTGCTAATATAGGAGATATTGAAGAGCCCATAGGTGTTCCAAAGGTTTGTTGGTAATTTTTGTTATTGTAAGTGAAAAATGTATTATTAAAAATAAATGTAATTAATTCTAAAAAAGTTTCTTTTCCCAATTTGCAATCTTTACTTATATCATTCCATTTATGTTGAAGAGATGTTAAACATATATTCAAATGAACATTACTAAAAAGTGATACCACGTCTAAACTTAAAAGAACGTAATTTGATGGTAATAGTAAGTTATTGAATGATTTACTAATTTCAAAGGAGTCTTTAACATAATATTCATTGTTATAGTCGTAAGATTTTGTCAATATTTCAGTTAACCATAGAGTAAGAGGTTCAATTGGAGTATTAATTGATGCTACAATTGGTCTAGCTGATAATGTTGGTTTATGAATTTTAGGTAAGCAATAAAATTTTGCGGAAATACCGTTATAAGTAGTTAACTCTTTTTTTGTACTTTCATCAATTAGTTTTTTATTAAATAATTTTTTTATTAGTTTGTTACAATTATTAGTGGTTTTAAGAGTTGGATCATTATTCAGTTCTTTATATGATGAGTTATTATCAATTAATTCATTACATAAATCTAAATAATGTTGTTTTTCCATGATAACTGTGATGTTACCTTTGTCTGATGGTATGACTATTAAATTTGGATTTTCTTTTAGAAATTTTTTTGTTTTATATAACAGTTCTCGGAATATAGAAGATTTTTTAGGTTCATGAATATAATTAGTTAATATATTTGTTGTTTTAGCAATAACGATATTTCTTTCTTGTTCGTTTTTTATAAACGATGACATGTAATCAACATTAGCTAATATAGTTTTTATTGAAATGTCCTTGGTAATTATAGGTTCAATGCTGAATTTAGGGCCTAGTGATAAGAACTGTAATATATCCTTAGGTATCTCTGTATCTGATAGATTTTTAATCCAATTCTCTTGTGTTGATAGAACTGAATTAATTTTTTTCTTGATTAGATTATTAAGTTTGTTCTTTTGCTTATTTTGGATTTCAAAAAATAGTTTGTTATAAATAACTTGTTGTCTATTAGAAAAAATTTTAAAAATGAATTCATTGGTTGTGTTAATTATTTGATTTTTCAATTCAATAAGATTATTTTCAAGTCTAAATATTGTTTTTTGATTACAAATAATTTCATTATTTAAAAGCTTATTTACTAACCTATTGTAGATATGATAACTGTTATTTGCTTCTTGTTCTTAGCGTATGAGTATTTTTTCTAAATGTTTGATGTTATTTTGTAAAAAAAAAGGAATAATGTTCTTTTTTCTGCATTGTAGGAGGAAGCATCTTCTATTGTATTCTCTCGCCAATTTGAGTTTAACTTTTGATCATGTTTTTAAATTTATTACTGCGGATCGACCATAAGTTCTTGAAATGGTTTGGTAATACCCCATAATAGTATTTAATTTGAAAAAAGATATTTGCCAACTTATTTGTAATGGATATTTTTGTGGGGATGTGGCAATAAGACTCCAGAGTAAATTCTTTCAGATATTTATTCCCGAGCTTTCGAATGATTTTCATTCATTATCAAGGGCTATAAATAATTGGTCAATGTTATCATTAATAATAATTAAATGAAATAATGAATACTTACATAAAATCTGAAGGCCATTCTATGGATTATCAATCTGCCAAAGTCTTAGCAATAGAAAGTAATTATAGAAAACGCCTTTTTTTGGAAACAACATATATTGCAGAACAAAATTATGTAATAAATAAAAAAACAGATTTAAATAACCTTAGTGTTATCTATGCATATCTTTTAGATTATGAAAAAAGAACAGAAGATTCGTAACAATCTTTAATTTTATGATAAAAAAATAAAAAATGGTGGTAGTTCAAGATCAAATATTTTGTTTATTGTCATATTGTTTTTTGAGTTTTTCATTGATTTATGTTTAAAAGAGTTTATTATAAAAATTTACAACTATTCCAAAATTCGCTATAGATTTTATGTAAGTATTCATTATTTCATTTAATTATTATTAATGATAACATTGACCAATTATTTATAGCCCTTGATAATGAATGAAAATCATTCGAAAGCTCGGGAATAAATATCTGAAAGAATTTACTCTGGAGTCTTATTGCCACGTCCCCACAAAAATATCCATTATATATATATATATATATATATATATATATATATATATATATATATATAAAAGTTTGTCATTTTGTGACTTCATATTATTCTTTATTCCTGCGTAATTATTTAATGTTAATATATTATTTCGTTAGTTAAAGTATTCCTTTCAAAATATGTGTGTGTAAGACAATCCGCAATTAAACACTGATCACTCGACCTCTCCTCTGGTCGGCAAAAATAACCCGCTGCATAACATCTTCTCATCAGTACTTAATATAAAGGAGGAAAATAAAGTTTTCCTTTGAGATGAGTAACTAATTTTTAATATAAACATAAAAATCTTAATAGAACCAGAACTTGAACACAAAAAACAGTCATTAAAAATGAAAATAATACTAAACTATTGCCAGTTTTCTGAAGACAAAGAATGTAAAAAATAATAGTTGTCCCAACCACTTACAGTCTGAACGGTTTTTAGTTTCAGTCAGTATTTTTTCAGCTTTACTGAATAATCGTTGACAAGGCACGGAAGTGCCAACAACTGATAGATACTTAATTGCTATAGTGTTTAAACTTGTGTCATGATAGGTACTCCAATATTTGAATTGACACATAGACAATGTTAGGACTGCTCCATGCCTAATAACATGTTTTTATTTGTGTTCCTCGGCTTGTTTAAAACACTTAAAAAGAAAGTCAGAAATGGGTTAATCTCTCGCATAATAAAAATAAACGAAGCAAACCGAATACAAACTGTAACGAATGTTGCTCAAGTGTAAAAAGTGTTGCATAAAAATGTAGTTTCTTTCGACACAGTTCGGTGTACGGATACGCGGTATCGATACCCAGTAATGTGTCGACACAAAATATCGAATGTTGAAGCATAAAGTATCGATACCTCAATGTATCAGTTAATAGTACGAGCGGTTAAATGTACAATTCGATCCCGCGTCGTTGCCAGTTGTTGTAGGCACTTTTGGCGGGAATATTTAAAAATCCTTCTTCCTTTTGAAATTATAGTTCATACCTCAAAAACAGATCGTGCTTATAAGGAAAAAAAAACAAAATAATGCATATATAGTATATTATACTTTAAATGTTTATAATTATTATATATATATATATATATATATATATATATATATAGCGAGGGCCTTTTCTTGGTGAAGTTTTTAATATGGAACCTAAAAAAAAGAAGTTGAGAATAATAATTTACTATATAAAACAAATATATCTTTATACTAGGCTATATCAAATCAAATTTATTAATCCCAAGAAACATTACATTTATATATCTATAATATGTTTGATTTTTAAAAATTTACTGACTTAATTTCAAATAAATTCCTAAATCGTTGTTATTTTTAACAAAAACTAATAAAATAAGTAGTAACATTAATTATTTTTAATATATGTACTTACACAAAAAAAATAACAGTAATCATGGTCACTCATAATATTTAAAGAATTGTTGATAGCATCTGACTCAGACTTTGAAGGTTTCGTTATACTATTGATGGTTCGTTTTTTTGGCTTCTTTTTGGTGGAAAAGAAAGACATCTGTTTTACAATTTTTTATTGGATGGTTCCCCTAAAATTGTTTTAAGTTTTAAAATATTCTGAAAATTGTATGTAGGTGCGCTCTCTTTAGTCCTTTTTCTCTTAATTGTGTATAATTTTTACTGAATATTCTTATTTTATTTTTCAAAATAAAAAGATAAAAGATAAGCAGATCACAATTATATGTATTCTTAAAAATTAAAACTAATCAGGTTCAAATGAATCAATAAAAATAAGTCTATATACCTGAAGTTACGTGTTCAGATGTAAATGTTCTTGAAGTTCTATCTTTGATAGAAAGCAAGTTATTGGCGTTTTTCATCGTATTGAGAATATGTGGCAGAACTGGTAGGGAGTCATTTTCAATGTATAACTCCATATTGTTCTTAATTTTATCAATTTCTTCATTTATTTTTTCTTTTACAATTGATGCATCCTTGCTACTACTGTTTTGGGACAAAATTGGTAAATATTCAGTAGCCTCACAATTAGTAGGGGTCTTAGTTTCTGAAGTCTCTTTAGATGACGAATGTTTTTGATTCTGCTCATTGTCAGTGTTTAATTTAAGGTAATGTATGTGCTTACATATACTTGCTCTTATGTAGTAATCTGGACAGGTACATTCATATTCATGTATGCAAACATAACAAAAGGAGCATTTTAGTTGACAGTTGAGTACTGTACATGAATTATTGCCCCTTTTTGTTACTACATAATCCACATTATTAGATTGCAGAAGCCAAACACTTGTTTCAATCAAAATTACTTTGAATTCACTTATCAGAGCAGTTCTATGGCGTTTGTGTATATCTTGGATATGAGAATTGTTAACTCCTTTTGTGATTTTAATAATCCTTGTAACTATTTTATCTCTTATGTACTTTAAAACAGCTGTGATTCCTTTATCCAAGCGCTTCACTACTTTTCCCTCGAGATAAAAATATTTTATGGTCTTATGCATACTTTCTAGCACCTAAAATCAGATAAACACAAATTAATTTCAGCACTTTAAATGCAACAAAATCAACTACTATTTCCTATCTAATACCTAAATCAGTTTTTACAGTAAAAATTATAAAATTAAGTGCCCCAAGAAAAACCTCAACTATTTTTTCTCATGTTTGCATGCATTAACAAATCTATTATTTATTCATGCCATATATTACGTTTACATTCTCGCTAAAAGCCGTAGTTATTAAACCGTTTTAATGAATCTGACATGATGCGTTTACATTCTATCAAGAACCTATGATGTATATGTTCTTGCTCTGATCCTTAAAAGCGTTTACATAAGCGGTTTTATAAATATGGTTTTAATAACAAGGGTTTTTAGAGAGAATGTAAATGTGCTAATAAACATAAACCATCACCATGTTTGTATTAATGCCTAAATTTTTCCTGAAGCAATATGCCCACATATTACAGTTATTGGTGTAATTCTGAACAATGTAATTTCCAAAAATGTGTGTGTCCGGGTCTTCTAACAAAGTTTTTACAAAAGTGGTAATGTTTCTTTGAAATTCAGCAACATCTAATGTATTTTGCAAAACTTTTAAGGTTTGATAGACTTCCTTTCTCTTATCAGGTTTGGTTATTTTATTTAAATTACTTCTCCAAGCTCGGTCTATATGCCATGAACAATATAGTCTATTTACAATTTCAGTACCCATAATATTAAGCCACGCTTTATAATACACAAAAGTAATGTCCAACATAAATACATTGAGATGTAATATTCCACACCTTCTTTTAATACAATTAAAAAATATTTCATATATAATAGCATCTTTACGATTTGAAAACATGCAACACACTGGAAATCCTTCACCAAACTTATCAATCACCATAATCGTTGTCAACTCAAAATCATAGGTATTTAACCCATGAGTACCATCAATAGCTAAAATATTACCAGCAAATTTATGTAATATACTTTCTTGAACTCTATTCATATAAATTAAACAGAAATCAGTTGGCAATAATTTAGGATATTCTTGACCTTGCTTCTTATACAATAATATTTCATCACCACCACCTTCTTCACACTGCTTAATTAAAAGATCTACACTAACGGAATCATTTTGATGACGGACACCATCCTGAATGTTGATGTTAAATGAGCTCTTAATATTATTAATGTCTTTTCTATTAATAAGGTCACATCTCGATAGCTTATTTTCATCAAAGTTACTTCTATATAAATCAAGGACCCTAAAACATTTATTTGTAAATCTCTAAGTTTTTTTAAATGTTGGTCAATATTTTTACAATATGTAGGTATTTTACTTGTAGATATTGTGAAATTTGCTTTACTTGCCTTGTAACTGAGACCCCACTTGTAAGTTTAGCAGCAATATCCATCCGATCTCCTTTTGGAATACGAACATGTTGTAGATTTATATTATGACCATAATGAGTCTTATGATAAATACAACAAAACTGTCCATTATTTACTATGGTTAGAATAATTTGGCTGGTACATTTACTTTCCATCTTGCAAGAACCCTGACTTTTAATAGCTCTTACTCTATTTGTATTTATTAATTTATGACCTAATAAAACATTTCAATTAAAACAATATAGAAATATAAGAAACAGACTGACAAACAAATTTTTATTAATAAAAGGAGACAATAAAGAATATTCTACTTTTTACATACCCCTTGGTTTATATGATCTATTACATGTATAATACACAGTTTGCTGATTTTTTTGATCATGACGAATATATTCCAGATTGTTTGTTTTACAAATATCATTAAACCAACATTGGAATTCTAAAATGAGAAAATATAATAATATAAGTAATAAGATATATTTGCATAATAATAATAATATAATGGGTGCAAATGATTACATATTACATACCTTCTAGAGTTTTGAAAATAATTACTTCTTTGTCCATAACTTTATTATGTGCCGATTCTAGATGACATCTTAATTCAGCTACAAATCTGTAAGATGTATTACAATCTTTTTCCAGGCATTTACTATTAAAATGAGAATATTCGTAGGAAACAATATTTTTGTCCTGTTTGCTATGAACGTTTTTTAGGTGGTGGTTAACACTACTTTGGCTACAGAAAATTTTTTGACAAATTTTGCAGGCGACAGGCATTTTAAAAATACTTGCTCTTTACAAAAACAAAAACGTCAAAAACTAAACACTATAAACATAACCACATTTCGAATTTAAGTTCTTCTTTCTTAGAGCACACTAAAGAAGAAGAAGAAGCACACTTGGCAACGCCGAGGGATGGGATTGTACACAGCGTTGCCAGAGCTGGTCCAATTGTATCAATTTGGTACATTTTCACACTTCTTGTACAAAAATACAATTTTACTATTTTTGGTACATTTTTGACCAATTACATTTTCAGATATTTCAGATGATAAAATACTTACCCGAAATATTTTTTGTAATAACAGGATTTAATATACTTAAATAAATAAAAAACCGTAAATCATTCACCGGTGTTCGGAAAAGTTCACAGAACTTTTAGACAACGTTCGGCAGTCAGAGGTGTCATGTTTCCGCGCGAACGAATATTTATGTTGGTTATAATTTTTCAGTACAAAATACTGAATTCTGGTACATTTTCCAATAATATTTGGTACATTTTAACAAATGACACTGGCAACACTGATTGTACCAAAGAATACACCAACCAACAAGAAGCGAAACCCGGCGTAAATCCTTTGATGTTTTGGGGGCAAAATTTCGTGACCTTCAAACTGACGTTGACAGATAACTGACCATCGTTACTTGATTTTACACTAAGAAAAGTGTTCAAAAAATGTAAATTAAATCTTACCTACACGCAAAAAAGTGAAACCAAAGAATCTCAAATAATTATTGTTTATTTTTATGGCTTGCTTCGAAAATTTTTTAATTTTCAAAGAAATATTTAAGCATCCAACCGTGTAATATTTTGAATGTTGGTTGATAATTAGTGAAAACTCATTTAATATGAAGAAATACCAAAGTTTAATTTTCACAATAGGTGTGTTGAACTTAATTTATGAATTGTTAAAGTTAATTTAACAGCTAAACAAACAATGTGAAAAATATACTTTAACAATTCTTCATACATACAGTTTTAGCTTCTGTTTTTGGAGTTCCATCCATTATTAAAAATAACGAGCTATTGTTTAACCAAATGATTTTCATTTTCTATATTGTTATCGAAATTATATGTGTAAGTATGTAAGTAGGTAGGTAGGTAGTAGTATGTAGGATACGGTGAGTATAAAAACCAATACAATAATATAGATTATATATTTAGAATACCAGTTTACAATAGAAACAATTTCAGTAAATGATGATATAAAATTACAATAAGTATGGTACTTGAATACAAAATTTTTATAATTGATATATTTAAAAGTTACACCTCACCAGATTCTGAATTAAATATTTTACAAGAGAAAATCTACTGATGTATGTGACAAAGAAGTTATAAAAAAGTAGCGACAGTAAGCTTTTCTGCATAGTTATCGAAGTTTTGTTGCGTTTTTCGTTATTATCATATTTTGAGCTTTTTTCTGGTTGAACAGTTTATACTGTTTTTCTGGTAATCCCTCCAATTAATATTACGATATAACTTAGACACACATAATATAGTACTTCTTGTGGCACTAGCTTATTTTTTGTGATCGCTTGTAAAGGATAATTTGTATGCTTATTTCGTGGATGATCCTCCAATACTTGAGAAGGGAACTTTGTTACTATCCCCAAGGACGATGTTAGGTATGTGTAATTTATTGAGATGAATGTCCCACTTGCTCAAACGGCATGGTATCTGTAATTATAAAAATAATTGTAATAAACATCAATTTCAAATAACCAGTTCAAAAAATGTCAAGCATTCTTAGATTTGTCACTCTACACTCTAAAGAATACATAACATTGCAATTCTATACAGCTGTTTAAATACAAAGCATATGGCGATTCACCGATAGGCTAAACGCAATCTAATTATAAGAAAGCCATCTATTTTGATGCATATTATCTACAAGAGTTGTATCTAAACGATGATTATATTTACCAAGAGATAAAGAAGCATCACCAATATGTCTTGTTGTGGCTTGAGACGAATGTCCCACTTGCTCAAACGACATGGTATCTGTAATTATAAAAATAATTGTAATAAACATCAATTTCAAATAACCAGTTCAAAAAATGTCAAGCATTCTTAGATTTGTCACTCTACACTCTAAAGAATACATAACATTGCAATTCTATACAGCTGTTTAAATACAAAGCATATGGCGATTCACCGATAGGCTAAACGCAATCTAATTATAAGAAAGCCATCTATTTTGATGCATATTATCTACAAGAGTTGTATCTAAACGATGATTATATTTACCAAGAGATATAGAAGCATCACCAATATGTCTTGTTGTGGCTTGAGACGAATGTCCCACTTGCTCAAACGACATGGTATCTGTAATTATAAAAATAATTGTAATAAACATCAATTTCAAATAACCAGTTCAAAAAATGTCAAGCATTCTTAGATTTGTCACTCTACACTCTAAAGAATACATAACATTGCAATTCTATACAGCTGTTTAAATACAAAGCATATGGCGATTCACAGATAGGCTAAACGCAATCTAATTATAAGAAAGCCATCTATTTTGATGCATATTATCTACAAGAGTTGTATCTAAATGATGATTATACTTACCAAGAGATGGAGAAGCATCACCAATATGTCTTTTGGCGGCTTGAGATGAATGTCCCACTTGCTCAAACGGCATGGTATCTGTAATTATTAAAATAATTGTAATAAACAAATAAACAAAATGCCAATAAGGTATTAATGAATCCTGTTGAAAAGTTATAATTAATTCTGCACTAAGGTGGCAAAAATAAGTATCAATAACAACTGATTGTAATATTTACTTAAATTTAATATTTACCAGACTGAATAGCTATTTTTGTTGGTGGATCGCTCAATAAAACATGGCCCTTGCGTTTTAACCATGGAAATATTGTAGGCACAGCTTGAAGACATAGGTACTTTTTACGTCCCCTTTTGGAAATAAATTTATCCTCAAAGTGGAGTTGACATAACTTATAATTGTTATGTAAAGAGTCTAGGGTTTTTTCAAACAAATCTCCACGGTTACATGCATCCAACCATAACTGTGCTCTAAAATGTAAATAAAGCTAAGTAAGTATATTTATATTTTTATTTATCATATGTGTATAAAAGAAATAAACTACTACCAATTTATATTGATTATTGTGTATTATTATTCAACATATTCAAGCTGAACTCATCAGCAGTGACGCTTATTGTAGTGTATTCCTTGATTGTGTTATTATTATTTATGTTATCAAAGACACAGAGAAAGAGGAATGTTAACACTCAAAACATAGATTCGCGCAACTTACAATGTATAGGTGCAATGGAAGAATAACATATTTAAAAAAAGAAATATATATTTATAATTTATTGCATATAGAAACAATTCCTCTTACCTTACAGGATCTTTAGGAAATCTAAACATAGTTGTTCCGTCTCCATCTCTTGAATGACACCCACGAACTGCACAAGTTCTTGGCGCCATAACTAATATAATAGTTTTTTAAACAATTAAAAACACAAACAAAATATATATTATTATATTGTAAATAAGGGAAAACCGTACAACAAAGAATATTCTTTGCTAAACAATGTAAACATGTAAACAATAAATGAATAAAATCACATGACATTGACAGATAACTGACTCTCACTCAGACATGCGCACTTAGAAAATGAATTCTAAAATAGCACAAGTTTCGCTTCTTGTTGGTTGGTGTATTCTTTGATTGTACATCTAACCGCTCCTGTTAATAGTAGTTATATCACCGAATACTACCTGATACTACTCGTAGAGTAGTATTCGGTGAGTTATATGATCTGTGGTATGGTATCATTATCAGGTATCAGTACGTATCGAACATCTCGAAAACAGTAACAGAAACAGACAGCATCATCAATACACAGTGAAGTGGTGTTTTTATAAATAACTTAACCTTATCTTTTTACTAATCTAATAAGAAAAATGTATTAATAAAAATTACTATTCAATCATAAACATACTAGTACGTAGCAAGTAACTATAAGTTTAATTGATCAGTTCATAGCCACAATGTTTCCTAGCAAAATATCACTAGTTATTATTTTGGCGTTGAGTGTCGATATATGCATTTCTCACACACATTCTCACGATGATCACCATGGGCATTCCCATGACGTACCTCCATCATTCAAGTACTCCAAAGAAGCAAACGAAAAACTTCGAGAAACTCATCACCACCACCATGAAGAACCACATCATCAAGAATCACCTAAGACTAGAAACAAACTTAGTACTCAAGATCTTTGGCTTCACGCAATGGGATCTACTTTACTCATAAGTGCTGCTCCTTTTTTCATTCTCTTTTTCGTTCCATTAGATAATACAGAAAGCAGCCAACCTTTACTTAAAATTTTACTAGCCTTCGCCTCGGGAGGATTGTTAGGAGACGCATTCCTCCATTTAATTCCTCATGCTAATATGGCCATTGAAGGAGAAGATTCCCATAGCCACAGCCATAGTCACGAACCAGGACATGAACATTCTCACGATATGTCTGTAGGTAAGTAATGTTAGATTATTATTAGTTTATTTAATTTGGAGACTATAATTAATTCATTTAATATACTACTTACTATTTTTACGAATTTGAAATTTGTTATAAATATATTTTGCCCAAATGTCGTGTTTTGCATTGTATAGGGTCAATGTGAGTAATTGGAAACAGTTTTTTAAAGTTTAGCCTTTTGGCTTATTAAAATATAAATTTAAAACAAATAACTGTTTTTTAGAACTGAATACATGCCATAACAGCGAAGTTACACCTTAAACAACACATTTTTATATGATTAACTGACATATTAGTTGTTTCTTCCTTAATACTGCTTGTTCTCTTTTACCCCAGGATTTTTAAGAAAAAGCATAATTTTGGGCATAATATACAAGTAACGTATCATGCAAAGGAGTTATGGGGACAAATTAAAACATTTGAGATATTTGTTGATTCAAAATATAGGTACATTCTTTTGAAAACATGTAATGAGGCTGAATTTGGCAGCAGATTTAAAATGACCAGGGACGAAAAAATTCTGGAGCCTCGTTTATAGATATTCTAGAGGATTCGATCGTTTCAATAATAAACTACATAGAGGAGTAGCGAAATTTTCAAGTTTTTTGGGAATAAAAATACTTAAGAGTCTCGCTCACGTTTATATAGTTAGTAAAATTGTGGAGAAATTTCATTTTATTAGCAAGATACAGCCTACGGAGTATATACAAGTGAGCAATGTTATGATTGGATATTATTCATGGTATTCTTCAGGGCGTCTCAAAGATGGACCCTATTGATATTCAGTTCACTAAAGCCAGTTCAATGAGTGCTATGCTACTTGAAGTACCAAATTTTTGTCACCTTTGGAGAAATTTCAGTTTGTTAACACGATACAGTGTCCAGAGTGTATACAAGTGACCAATTTTATGATTGAATATTGTTCAGTGCGTCTTACAGATGAACCTTATTGATTTTTAGCTCACCAGAGCTAGTACAATGAGTGCTATGGTACCTGAAGTGCCACATTTTTAGTTATTTTGGGAGAATGTAATTTCAGGTGGAGAACGATTGAGATATGTATTCCCATTACTCAACTCAAAGTTTAATGAGAAATAACATTTTAATGTTTTATTTGTTAAAAATTTTGTTTTACTTTGTCTAATATAAAATAGTTTCTAAGTTGAATTGCTATTTGGTACTTTTCTGCCCAACCTATCTAATATGCGAGAAAAGTATTGGTTTACCCCAAATTATTTTTACGTTTTTCATCTAGAACAACACGAAAAACTGTTTTTAGAAAAAAAATCCTGTGTGTATGTCGTCGTCGTCGGCCACTTTTTGTTACATTTATTGTTAGCATGATACAGCCTCCGGAGTGCAACAAGTCACCAATTTTATGATTGAGTATTTTTTAGAACATCTCTCAGATGAGCCCTATTGATTTTCAGCTCACCAGAGCCAGTACAACGGGTGCTATTGTACTTGAAGTACTACATTTTTGCCATTTTTTGAGAAATTTCAGTTTGTTAATACGATATAGCCTTCGGAGTGCAACAAGTCACTAATTTTATGATTGAATATTATTCTGGACATATCAGATGAACCCTATTGATTTTCAGCTCACCAGAGCCGGTACAACAGGTGTTATGGTACGACATTTTTGTCATTTTTAGAAAAATTTCAGTTTGTTAGCGCGATACAGCCTCCGGATTATATACAAGTGACCAATTTTATGATTGGATATTATTTAGGGCGTCTCAAAGATAAACTCCATTTACATTCAGCTCACTAAAGCCAGTACAATGAGTGCTATGGTACTTAAAGTATGCATGATACAGCCTCCAGAGTGTATACAAGTGACCAATTTTATGATTGAATATTTTTCAGGGCATCTTATAGATGAACCTTATTGATTTTTAGCTCACCAGAGCTAGTACAACGGGTGTTATGGTACCTGAAGTGCCACATGTTTGGTCCTTTCTGGAGAAATTTCAGTTTTTTAACACGATACAGCGTCCAGAGTGTATACAAGTGACCAATTTTATGATTGAATATTGTTCAGTGCGTCTTATAGATGAACCTTATTGATTTTTAGCTCACCAGACCTAGTACAACGAGTGCTATGGTACCTGAAGTGCCACATTTTTAGTTATTTTGGGAGATATTTCGGTTTGTTAGCATGATACATCCCCAAAGTGTATACAAGGGACACTTTTATGATAGAATATTGTTCAGGGCATCTCACAGATGCGGAAAAGTTAGTTTTAATCTTTAAAACCGTTTATTTTTTCGAGGTTTTTCTAGAATTAATTATACTCAACAGTCTCACTCCCTCTTAAATAGGTAGTAAAATGGTTCGGGATATATTTTGGTAAGTCTCCATAAAGTTCTAGAGGATTCGATTGTTGCAATAATAAACTACATAGAGAAGTAGGTATATTTTCGAAGTTTTTCTAGAATAAAAAATACTAAGTCTCACTCCCTCTTAAATAGCTAGTAAAGTTGTTCAGGATGTCCACGTAAAAATGTCAATAAATAATTTCTCCTATTATAGTCATTTATCTCTATACAGAATCAATTTCCAAATGATATTCATTTTTAATTTTCAAAATGTTTAAAGATTCATTTTTGAGAACCAGGACCTATGAAAATATTTCACTAGATTAGTAGTTTTCTAAGCTGACTAAATTGATTTTTTTCCTCGGGCTCTTTAATACCTATTTCGCCCCTGGAAACATGGATTTTGCTGCTATTTTTTGCTGCCAGTTTCAGCCTCATAAATAAGTACTTTGTTTCTAATTACCCTTAGGTATCTCAGAAATGCAAATGTTTGGTCCATTCTAGATTTTTTCCTGATACATTATACCTTTCAGAGTACTACTCTATAATATGAGTTTATTATTTTGGTCTGTAAAATTTTTTTAATGAAATTGTTTCTTGATTTTCCAATAACCAATGCTGGCTTAAGGTGATTTGCAGCCTGGTGCTATAACTGAGGGAGTGCCCTTCAAACTCAAAAATATTCCTAACTTGAAGATATTTTGATTTTTTGTTATCATTAAACATTCTTTCAACAAACCTTTATTAAACAAAATAACACAGAATGACATAAAAATACGAAATTTCGTTGAATAAAATAAAAAACATAATTCTTTGCTTAAATAATAAATAACAAAAAGAAATGTAGAAAAGGAAAATTAATATAGAATCAG